>JALPQD010000026.1:9021996-9651996 GCA_023101885.1 Typhlomys cinereus
TGCTTGTCACAGATATTCCAGGAAGGACGTAATATGCACAACTGAAAGTGAGAACTTACAAATTGACTATGCATCAAATTATTACAGGTTTGACTCCCCAGAGGGCCATGATGCTTGACTCACATATATTCCCCTCTGAACATCTGCTGTTGGCCAGAAACTTTACACTCAGAAGATAAGGAGTGAGAAAATTAATGCATGCAACATGAACTCTCTCTAGGCTTAAAGAACACTGAAAAAATTACATTTAATACCATTTGTGGAATTCCCTGAACAAGGTAAAAGTTACATCATCCTCTGTTTTCAACTCCTTTCCTTGAATGAAATATGTCTGTAATGGCTCTGAATAGGGCAGGGGTCATTCCAGGGTGATTTTTTGCATGCATGCATGCATGTGTATATGTGTGTGTGTGTCTGTGTGTGTGTGTGTGTATGTGTATGTGGGCATTTGCATATGCACAGAGGCAAAGTGAAGGGAGGGAGGGAGGGAGGGAAAGAGGGAGAGAGAGAGAGAGAGAGAGAGAGAGAGAGAAGAGAGAGAGAGAGAGAATTGTGTTTGCACCTGTGGAGGCCCAAGAATGATTTTAGTAATCATCCTGAATTGTTCTACCTTTTTTTTTTTTTCTTTGCTCTGGGGTTTCCCAGACTCTACCTTCCAGAGCTTGAAGTGCGGGCAAGTACCATTTCCCTTCAGTATTTTAATGAGAGATTTAGAAGTTCTTTCTGCTTGGAAGAACTAGTCTTAACCCCTGGATATCTCTCTAGCCCCCAAGGATGAATTTATTCATTACATAAATGTCACAAGTAAATAAATATGTAAAGATATGTTATCTCATTGCCTCCTATCCATGATTGGCAATGAGTCTAGAGTTAGTGACAGAGATAAACAATAGATGTGACACTCTTTGTTTTCAGTCATGTTAACATATGTCTGAACACTTGGTGGAATGTATAATACATCAGTGGATACACCATTAAGGCAAGTAGCTCCTACCTCCTTTTGTAAGAATCCTTGATGGGAGGAGGTTTTGTTGACTTGCTTTAGGCTGAGTTTTAGTGTTGGAGAGACATTATTTTATTTAGTATTGCAGTCCAAGTGCTGCAACCTCGAATCCAGGTCTCCCTTCAACAAGGTGGGTAAGGTTTCGGCAAATGAGATACAGACACACACAACTCTGGGCTGGGTGAATCTGAATACGACTTACTGGAATTTTGTAACAGCTTTTATACTAGAAAATTTTTGGGTAGAGAAAGTTGCACCTGTAGACAGACAGGTATCCTTCTAATCAGTAGGAGTCACCTTTAGGATAAACATTTTTTAAGAATTTAACCCATTGTTTAAGCGTGAGTTACAAACAAATCCTTATCACATCTTAACAGGTTTTTTCCCAGCCCTACAACAGGTTTTTCCCAGCCACTCAGTCTTTTTAAATTGATCTATTTTACAATTGCCACCAAACAGTTACAGGGTCTAAGTCTGTATTGTTGTATTTAACAGACTTTATTTGAGATCTAGGTAAAATATACTGAGGTTGAGCTTCTTTTTAATTTCTGTCATATCTACTATACATTTTTGTAAATGGTAAAGGTGAATCTGTTGGAGGGGACACATGTTATACATTAACTTTTTTTCCTTTTTGAGGATATTAGATTCTAGCCATTGTTATATAAGCTGGCCTATATTAGGTTATAATGGTAAGAACTATATTAGGATTTATTTTATTTTTATTTTCAATTAACTCGTGTGCTTTATAATAAATAGTTGTGTATTAATTTTAGGAGTTATGTTATTATAATTTTGTGTTAACTTATGTGTTCTATAAGAAATAGTTGTGTACTGATTTAGTGACGGTGGCACAGTCTCATATTTGTAGAATTTCTGAATTAATTTAACAAGGGTCATTTTTTTAGGGAATTCTATACACTTTGTTTTAGGACTCTTGAAGTTGTTTTTTCATTTCTTTAAAATCAGCATATACTTTCTGGCTAACAAGTCTATTTACTGTGTAAGATTGAACATGAAATTTATAGTTAGAATTGAATTTAAAGTTAAAAGTAGGCTTGGATTTTATTTAGGAAACAAAAGACTTAAGGCAAATTACTTGACATCTGTAGTTCTAGAGGCAGGAACCTAGGGGAGGTGATAACCTAGCTAGTTTTTGGGAAAAAACAAAAAAGAGACTTGGAAAAGATATGAGGGCTCCCAATCCACAAAAAGGAAGAATTCTTCTGGCAGAGATAGGAGGTACACACAATCACAAAAAGAGGGGAAATTGTCTGTCAAAGATAAGAGGCAAGACTGGAAGGGGAGTGGTTCCTAGCAACCACTCAGACCCCTAGCAGCTGCTCATTCCAAAGAGCAGGCTGTTAGCCTGACAACTCCTGTATGTTTCATATCTTTATTATTTATTTCAAAATAAGCCATGTCCTGTTTCCAGAAGGCGCTTTCTGGAAGTGCTCCTCACCAGGTTGGGATCTTATCTACCAGCCAAGTTGGCACAGGATGTGACAATTTAGCATGATCACAAGTGATTTAAGTATGTCATTAAGTGGGTTTGGAACAAGAATCCACTTATAAGGGATAACATGCAGCATATAACTTACTATGCCTCAAATACTTTGCTTAGCATAATTTCTTCTAATTCCACCCACTTACTGGCAAATTTAATTAATTCATTTTTTGATGGCCGAATGCTATTCCATTGCATAAATGTACCACATTTTCACTACCCATTCATCATTTCTTGGACATTTGGGTTGATTCCATGACTTTGCTTTTGTAAAAAGTGCTTCAATGAACATGGATGTACTCATGTCCTTATAATTAATTGCTGCATTTGGGGGGATTATTCCCAGTAGTGGTATACCAGAGTTATATGACATTTCAATCTTTAAATTTTTAGAAACCACCATGCTAATCTTCAGAGTGATTGCAGTACCACCAGCAATGTGTGAGAGTTCCTGCTCTCTCCTCTCTCTCTCTCTCTCTCTCTCTCTCTCTCTCTCTTTCCTTCGTTCTTTTGTAAGAAGATGGTAACATTCTCTTGTTTAAATGTCTTCTGGCTTTTAAACCTTTCTGACAAGGGATGTTGTTGTCACACAAAGTTACTGATCTGGTTTGGCAACAGGAAATCTCACTCCCCGGCCTCCTGCTCACTCTCTCTTCATTAGAGTTCAGTTTCTATTTCCCACTTTGGATGACTGTGGGGCAGGGGTGTTGACTAGGGGAGAAATTTCGGACCGCACCCATTTCCTCCTGCAGGCTCAGCTCTGAACCACAGTCACCCACACCCCTTTGCCCCAACTGCAAATTGAAAGAGTCCAAAGGACTGCTATCCTCTGCCAAGCATCCCATCCCTTGTTAGATGACTCCCTCCGCAGCCCAGACTCTGCAGACAGCGCCCACCAGCTCTAGTAAGCCACTTCATCCACGACGTAGAGCAAGACTGCCCACTCCAAGTCAGGGCTTAGAAGCAAGCCTGGGAACTGGGTCTTTGTAACAAACCCTACAGACTCTATTCTCCACACAATCTCGCATGGTTTCCTCCTCAGCATTTAGTTGTCTCAAATCCTGGGAACTCCAGGGCAAAATCTAAAACAGGCTTGATTTGGAAATGGCTGCTTTGCACCTCTGCACTTTGGCCGCGATTCCCAGCGCTTCCGAGTCTATAGTCCTCACCCAGGATGCTAATTAAAATCAGCAGGCAGATGCACAATGGCTGACAGGTCAACAACTCCCCAAAGCCTACCATGGATAACAGGGGAGAAGGCTTCAGGCAGTAGGATCCTCAGAGGCAAAGAATTAAACAGTCATAATAGAGTTCCCATAGGAATGGGTAGCCCAAGAAGGGGCTCAGGGCTTTGCCAAGGAGATCTGAACCCTCATGAGACTGGAGGACTCAGAGGGAGGTTTGGCTTTCACACTAAAGGATGCTCCATGGGATGAGAAGGAAGAAGAGGGAGACACTGGGAGACAGGGAGGGAGAGAAGGGGTGAAAGGAAGGGGGAAAGGAGGGAGAGTGCAATGAGGAATGACTGGGAAGGGGAGGGCGACGGAGAGGATAGGGGTACCTATTGAGCTTGTATGATTAGGAAAAAAAAAATGAAATGTAGAGGGGAAAAACAAACGAATAAGTAAATAAGACAGAGTTTCTATATGTAAAATAAAAAAATAGCAGGCATAAAGGGAGCTCTGACCTACAGATCCAAGGGAGTGCTGCAGGCACCCTGCCCTGCCCTTCCCCTGATGCCCCAAAATACTGTAGCCCCAAACTTTTAGAGGTCCTGTGATGCAAAGAACCTCTGCGATTGCATTACCTGACAGCGTTGACTTTGCAGTGCGTCTCCTCTGGGAGTCAGCGATAGATTCTCTCTGGACCAGAGCACTGGTCCTTATATCAGCGGACATCCCTTGGGGCGGGGCACTGTGCAGGAAACAGATGGAACCTGGCAGGGCGGTGGACCAGGAAACCCAAGCTGCAGATAAATTTGACTAACTTTTTTCTTATTTGTGTTCAGATTTATGGTTCTTACACCACTCAGGAAAGAACACCGGGTGCAATCAAACATCCCCCAGATCTCCAGGACTCTAGATCTTCTCAGGACCCTCCAATGCTCCCTCTTCTGCTTTTCCTTGTCCTGCTTAAAAATGCTGGTGAGACATAGAACTGGGCCAGCCTAATCTCTCCTCATCCTGAAGCTCAGGGACATTGGCAGAAGAGGGGGCGGTAAGATTGTAAGAGCAAAAGGATGGGAGGAGCAATGATTTGCAAGATTCTCCACACTAGTTAGGGTCGAAGCAATCATAATAGGACTTTGCATGCCCTGCGCAATGTCTAACACACCATTGACCTCACAAAGTCTAACATCAGCTAAAGGCACCAAGATCCTTGGAGGCAAGGGATTGACAGCCACAGTAGTGTTCCTATGCTTAAGGGAACACGAGAAAGGGTTCAGGAAATGCCACTGGGTCCTTGTATGTCATCGGAGAGGAGGACCTAGAGAAGAATTAGGCATACACAATAAAGGACTCTCTGGGAATTGGGGGGGAGGCACTGGGGGATGGGGAGGAAGAGGAGGGGGAGCAGGGGGTTGGGGGGAGGAGGAGGAAGGGAGGGAACTGGTCTACCTATTAAGTTTGTATGAGCGGAAATAATAAAAAAAGTATTTAAATAAATAAATAAAAATGCTGGTGAGAAGTTTTTTTTCCATTTTACAACATTCCCAACTCAGACACAGTGGAGACTTTCCTCTTCTTCCTCTCCCCAACTCCACAATACACCCTCCCCCCTCATACCCAGTAACTCTGGAGCTAGTCTCAGGGACCCTCTGTCTTATCTAAGAGCTATGACTTTATAAACTCCAATAACAAAGCCTGTCATTTGATGAGAATGAACATGGGAAGAAACAAACACAGCTTCCCAAAGATGTGGGCATTCTACTCCCCAGATCCCCAAGGCATGGTGATCACAGAACTTTATCATATAACTGTAGTCCTTTGTTGCTCAGACAACATGACAGAAGTAAACACTAATTTCTAATTAAAAATAAAATGAAATAAATACATACCTCCCATGAAATGTAACATTACAGAGTATCTTATAATATAAAGACAGGAATATAAAGGATGCATATACTGTCCAAAAATTTGACCAAATTTACAGTTTATGGTTATAAGGAACATATTTCTACATAAATCTTTCAATACGTCTAATTTTTAAATAACAAGATGAAACAGAAGTTTCCAAAGCTGGAGGGAATATACAGAACCCATCCCAAGACAGATTGCCTTTGTCTGGAAGCTCCAGTTAACAAAAAGAAGGATCGCTAACCCCAAATGCTGTAGCCTTAATTCACCGATCAAGAGACACAGATTACAAACTTGGATTAAAAATCACAATCCATCAATCTGTTGCCTGCAGGAAACCCATCTCACCACAAAAGATAGGCATGCTCTAAAAATAAAAGGCTGGTCAACAATTCTACAAGCAAATGGAAGCAGAAAACAGGCAGGGGTAGCCATTATGCTATCAGACAAAGTGGATTTCAAACCAAAAAAAATTATAAGAGACACGGATGGATACTACATTTTAGTCACAGGTACAATTTACCAGGAAGATTTCACAATACTGAACATATATGCACCCAATACGGGCCCCTCCACATTCATTAAGAAAACCCTACAGCGTTTAAAGCAAGAAATCAACCCCCAAACGATAATTCTTGGGGACTTCAACACCGCCCTCTCTACATGGGATAGATCAACAGGTCAAAAGCTTAACAGAGACACTTTGGAACTTAATCAAACCCTGAAAGAAATGGACCTCACAGATCTCTATCGAACTTTTCACCCACGCACCAAAGAATACACATTTTTCTCAGCAGCACACGGAACTTTCTCCAAAATAGATCACATATTGGGCCACAAAATGAATCTACACATATACAAGAAAGTTGAAATTCTAACCTGTGCCCTATCAGACCACCACGGCCTAAAGCTGGACATCCACAACACATCAAACAAGAAAAAATACACTAACTCCTGGAAACTTAACACTATGATGCTGAATGAGAACTGGATTCAGGAAGAAATTAAAAAGGAAATTCAAGATTTCCTGAAAGTGAATGATAACGAAAATACAACTTACCAAAATCTCTGGGACGCAATGAAAGCTGTTCTAAGAGGTAAGTTCATAGCTCTTAATGCCCACGTCAAAAAAATGGAAACATCAGAAATAAACAACTTAACAATGCAGCTTAAAGCTTTAGAGAAACTAGAGCAATCTGATCCCAAAAGCAGTAGAAGAGAAGAGATTAGCAAAATAAGGGGAGAAATATCTGAAATCGAGACTAAGAAAACGATAGAAAAAATGAACCAATCAAAAAGCTGGTTCTTTGAAAAAATCAACAAGATTGATACACCCCTAGCTAAACTAACCAAAAGCAAGAGAGAGAAAACCCAAATTAACAAAATCAGAAATGAACATGGAGTTATCACTACTGATACCCAAGAAATCCAGAGAATTATAACATCATATTTCAAAAACTTATACTCTGTGAAGTTTGACAACACAAAAGAGATGGATGAATTTCTAAGTAAACACAACTTACCTAAATTGAATCAGGAAGTTGTGAATTATTTAAATAGTCCTATAACATATAAGGAAATTGAGGAAGTAATCTCGAATCTTCCCACCAAAAAATGTCCTGGACCAGATGGATTCAGCACAGAGTTCTACCAGACATTTAAGGAGTTAATAACACCAATACTCCTTCAACTGTTCCATCAAATAGCAAAGGAAGGAACACTACCAAATTCCTTCTATGAAGCTAATATCGTTTTAATCCCAAAACCTAATAAAGATTCACTTAAAAAAGAAAACTATAGGCCGATCTCCCTGATGAACACAGATGCAAAGATTCTCAACAAAGTCTTAGTAAATCGGATTCAAAAACATATCAAAAAGATCATTCACGGGGACCAAGTAGGCTTCATCCCTGGCACACAAGGTTGGTTCAACATACGCAAATCAATACATGTAATTCATCATGTAAACCAGTCCAAAGTCCAAGACCACATGATACTCTCGATAGATGCAGAAAAAGCTTTTGACAAGATCCAACAGCCTTTTATGATCAAAACGCTAGAGACAGTAGGAATGGAAGGAACCTTTATCAATATAATAAAAGCTGTATACAACAAGCCCACAGCAAGGATTATGCTCAATGGGGAACAATTGGAAGCATTCCCACTTCGATCAGGAACTAGACAAGGCTGTCCACTCTCACCACTTCTATTCAATATTGTACTTGAAGTCTTAGCTGAAGCCATAAGACAAGAAAGGGACATAAGAGGGATTCAAATCGGCAAGGAAGAAATCAAGCTATCCCTATTTGCAGATGACATGATCTTATACCTGAGGGATCCCAAAAACTCCACCAGGAAGCTCCTGGAACTAATTGAGAAGTTCAGCAGGGTGGCAGGATACAAAATAAATGTGCAAAAATCAGAGGCCTTCCTATATGCCCAGAATGAAAGAAGTGAAAAAGCCTTGAGAGAAACCATACCATTTACTATAACCCCTAAAAAAATGAAATACCTTGGTATAAACGTAACTAAGGAGGTAAAAGACCTTTACAATGAAAACTTTAAAACCCTAAAGAAAGAAATTGCAGAAGACACCAGAAGGTGGAAAGACCTCCCTTGTTCCTGGATTGGCAGAATCAACATTGTAAAAATGACCATCTTACCAAAGGCAATATACAGATTCAATGCTATACCAATCAAAATCCCAAAGCAATTCTTCAAAGAAGTTGACCAAACAATCTCAAAGTTCATATGGAGGCACAAAAGACCCAGGATAGCAAAAACAATCCTGAGTAACAAAAACACAGCTGGAGGTATTACCATACCAAACCTAAGTCTATACTACAAATCCATAGGTATAAAGACAGCCTGGTACTGGCTCCAAAATAGACACACAGATCAATGGATAAGGATTGAAGACCCAGATATAAGCCCACAAAGTTATAGCCATTTGGTCTTTGACAAAGGGGCCCAAAGAATCCAATGGAAAAAGAACAGCATCTTCAACAAATGGTGCTGGCAAAACTGGATCTCCACATGCAGAAGATTAAAGCTGGACCCGTACTTGTCACCATGTACAAGACTTAATTCCAAATGGATCAAGGACCTTGATATCAGGCCAGAGACTTTAAAAACCATAGTCGAAAGGATAGGGAACTCCCTCGAGCTGATTGGGCTAGGCCAACACTTCCTAAACAGACATCCAATGGCACAATCACTGCTACCAACTCTCAACAGTTGGGATCTTGTGAAATTAAAGAGCTTCTGTTCAGATAAAGAGATTGTCACACAAGCTCAAAGGCAACCCACAGAATGGGAGAAAATCTTCACTAACCAAATATCTGACAGAGCTCTACTGTCCAGAGTGCACAAAGAACTTAGAAAATTAAACTCCAAGGAAAACACTGGCCCAATTAAAAAATGGGCCCTGGAACTTCAAAGAAACTTTACCAGAGATGAAATTAAAATGTCTAACAATTATCTTAAAAAATGCTCCACTTCCTTCGCCATCAGGGAAATGCAAATCAAAACTTCCCTGAGATATCATCTCACCCCGGTCAGGATGGCAAAAATCCACAATACAAACAACGACAAATGCTGGAGAGGATGTGAAGAGAGGGGAACTCTCCTACATTGTTGGTGGGAATGCAGGCTCATACAGCCACTCTGGCGAGCCGTCTGGAGATTCTTAAAGAAATTAAAGATTGAAATGCCATATGACCCTGCTATCCCACTCTTGGGAATAACCCCCCATGCAGCAGAGGTTCGCCTCGATAGCACAAGCTCGACCATGTTCATAGCAGCACTGTTTACAATACAAAGTCATGGAATCAACCTAAATGTCCAACAGTTGACGAGTGGATAAGGAAACTGTGGTATATCTATACAATGGAGTACTACTCAGCCATCAAAAATGATGAATTACTGGAATTTGCTGGGAAATGGATGTCATTAGAAAGAATTATATTAAATGAAGTATCCCAAACCCAGAAAATTAAGCGCCGTATGTACTCCCTAATAGGTGGCTCCTAGTACGAAACTCACCCAGCCCACATTGAGACACTCAAAAGTAAACCTATGTAACACAGTAATTGCAAGGATTATGAACAAGAGAGATGGGTTAGGAGGGCCACACCAGAAACAAGGAGAGAGGGGACCATGTTACAGCAGAGAAAATAGGCCTCCATCAAGGTCTGCAAGTAAGTAATGAGAAACCTGGTTAAGTTCACAGACGTTCTTTCCTGATCTCACCAGAAGGGGAGGGCATATAGTCTAGCAGATAAAAAGTAATCATTTTGCAAATGGGTGATGGACCCTTCCCTCACTGAGGTTTCCTACTCTTATTACATCTACCCTTGAATGTGCTATTATAACAACACTCCAGTTTAACAGCTTTTTGTCTCTGGCCAGGGGGTGACATACAGTGCCCAGCAGAATGGAGTGAAGGGCATTGCAGGAGCACCAAAACTGCAAAAGAAAATCAACAAACCACAATCCAGAACTTCAGAGACTATATCAATCACATAGAACTAGGCCAGACTAATCTCTCCCCATCCTGGAGCTCAGGGACATTTGCAGAAGAGGGGGCGGTAAGATTGTAAGAGCAAAAGGATGGGAGGAGCAACGATTTGCAAGATTCTCAACAATAGTTGGGGCCAAAGCAATCATAATGGGACTTTGCATGCCCTGCGCAATGTCCAGCGCACTGTTGCCCTCATAAAGTCTAGCATCTGTTAAGGGCACCGAGACCCCTGGAGGCAAGGGATTGACAGCCATAGTAGTGATCTTATGCTTAAGGGGAACAAGAGAAAGGGCTTATGGAAATGCCACTGGGTCCTTATATGTCATCGGAGAGGAGGACCCAGTGGAGAGTTAGGCGTACACAATAAAGGACTCTCTGGGAATTGGGGGGGAGGCACTGGGGAAGGGGGAGGGGGAGGAGGGGATTCGGGGGGAGGAGGGGGGAGGGAGGGAACTGGTAAAAAAATTTTAAAATGTATAATTAAATTTTTAATAAAAAAAGTTAAAAAATAATCACAATAGATGAAACTGTTTTACTTTGAAAGATTCCTCTCTCAGAAATGTTCAGTTAGATCTTAATACTGATAAAACATGGACATATTTGCTTTTCACTCCATGAATATGCTAGAGAATAAGGTGAAATGCTCATTAACCTACAGAAATATATTTGTTATTGCGAAGGATTTGTACATGAAATACAAATAATTGCTCAGAGCATTTACTTGAGAATAGTATTCACAAGAAAACACATACATATCCAAATTAATACAGAATTAATGCATATAGATGTTTGTATATGTTAAATGCATATAGATGTTTATATATGTTAAAATAAAGGAATAAAGCAAATATCTACTGGAGTTAATAAAGTCACCCAAATCATAAATAAAATATTTAAACAAAGCCTCAGGCAAAATACTATGTAAATTGTTATGAAACATATATATAAAGAAATATGTATATGTGTTCATGTTTATTTTAGGATTATGGATGGTCATGGAGTCAAAGATCCTTAAGAAAAGAGGTTTACTCTTTTTTCAGAAAAAATGTCAGTTGATGAGTTTCTTTCTTATAAAGAATGTGAAAACATATCTAGGATCCTGTTTTCTGCTGCATTATCAGCAGAACATGACAGTGAATCATTGTTCAACTCAGCAATGAAAAAATTGCTGACAAAAGCAAAATGTAAACCTTATGGATTGTGAACAATTTGCATATTTGTTATAAAACAAATACAATAAATATAAGTATTCAAAAAGAAGAAATGATATTTGACTAAATGTTATATTTATTTGAATAGGGAGAATAATTATTCACATAAAAAAGTACATTTTGGGGGAGGAAAGAGTTCTAATTATACATTACAATTAAAATAATGAGTATTTTTTAAATATAATTTAAAATGTAATAAATATATTCTCCTGAAGATAGCTAAAATTTTCGGATAACTCCTCCTTTCTGGTTACCATATGCTCTTATTCTTTTCACCTAAATAAGGAAAACCTGAGATAATTCAAATCACAAAAATTAAAATATTCTTGAATAATAGTAATTTTCATAAAATTGTCACTGTAATTAAAGATGAAATCACATTTAAAAAAAAAGGAACTCCTCCCTAGAACCAAACATAATAGTACACACTGTAATCTCAGCAGTTTGGAGATAGAGGCAAGAGAATCAGAAGCTCAAGATCAGTCTCAGTTATATAATGAGTTCAAGACCAACCTAGGCTACGAAAGATGCTGCCTTGGAAAAAACAAAAGCCATAACAACAACAACAGAAATAAAAACCCAGATGTCTTAAAAAACGGGAAACAGTGACAGAACCCTGGCCTCCATATGTAAGAAAGACCCTGGGCTCTATCCTCAGCTCCACAAACAAGACGAAGCAAAGCAAAGCAGAAAGCATGCATCCAAATCAGTCCTAAGAAATCTTACTTATTCTTTACTTTTCTGTAGTGTTTATTGAATGAGCAATTGTGTTCAAATATTCCTTAATGTGTCTATTTCAGGCCCAATCCATCTTGGAACTTATTCCGTTAGAAAGGTAGATAAATTAATAGTACACATGTAAGAAGCAGTTTTTCCTAAGGACCAGAGAATCAAAACTTAGACCACTCTACAAGAGTGTGGGAATGAAAGCCCATGCCCATGCACCTCTTATTTCAAGTCCCTAGCCTTATCATAGGTCATCTGTGGTCCCAGACCTAACAATCTGTGCTCCCCGAGTTGGTTGAAGATCAGAAAGAAAATGGTCTTTGGACCAAACCAAACATCTCAGTACAAAAACTCAAAATGGAAGGTGAACCCTATCTGGTTTTATTCCCATCCATGGCAAAGTTTGTTTAAATGGACAACTGGTTCAGGAGAATTGCAAACTCACTGGCCTTTGAGGCCAAACTGAACAGAATTATAGTGTCTATGTCTGTGTTCTGTTCTTCAACTCTCATTGCTATGAAATTTTTAAATGCAGCAAATGGGAACCAATACCAAAACCCAGATACCAAGGTATCAATGAAAAGAAAGGGAATCCTGAGCCAGTACCAACTTAGCACAATAAGGTGCAGGGTACTATACCTGATAAAGGGTGGAGCTAAAATAACAGAGGGTGCAGATGGAGTCTTGCTGGACCCTCCAGGAAAACTGTGGACAATGATGAAAACCGCCCATATGAGAACAAGCAGAAGTTATTTATTCAGATATTACTCTAATGAGAGAGTTATATCTATTTGACCGAGTCTCAGTGACAGGAGGGGAGTGGGAAAGCTTTCTAGCAACATAGGGTGGGGGGAGCTTGGGCATGGTCTAAATGACACTGTGTCAACAGGAAAACAGGCACATGACCTAGAAATGCAGCATTGTACGTATTAGTTTGAGGAACAGATTTGACTTCCTCTGGTTGGTTTTAAATTAGAGGCAAAAATTAGGTAAGCTGTCCGTTATTAGCCAAGTAGTAACCACTTTTGCACAACCGCTCTAGAGATAGTGGTTTGGTTTCTGGATTGGTTCCTGCAAACGGTATGGTCATATTAGAATGCATGCATGTGTGCGTGCATGTTCACACACACACACACACACACACACACACACACACACACACACACTCACTCACTATAAAACTTCTTGAGTAAAACACTAGAGAAGATTTTTTACTTTGTCTTAGACAAACATTTTTAGAAATGGCATAAAAAATAATTGACATGTTGAACTGCAAGATAATTTATCCTCTTCGAAAGTTATCATTAAGAGAGTGAACATGTAGGAAGGGAAGCTACTTTCTTCAGTGGTGTACACAACGATAGATCCCTCATGTAACAGCAAGTGCCCAGATATATGCTAATTCAGGCAACCCTTATCATAATCAGTGGTCTACACAAATACAGACACACGGAAACACATACACACATAGCACACACACAGCACAGCACACAGACACACACAGACACACAAACACACACACACAAACAGCAAACACCCACACAGACACACACACACACACACACACACACACACACAAATATGAAAATGGGAAGAAAATTGGCTAATTTCAGTAAAAGAAAGAAGGGAGATAAGATTAGGTAATATGGGGAGAATAAGTCATTGTATACGGGTATGAAACTGTCAAAAAATAAAACATGAAAAATAAAAAGAAATGAACATCTTAAGTTCCTGATAAAAGAAGGTATTTGCAAATTTTATAACAGAAAAAGAATTTGTATCTAAATTACATATAGAACATCCAAGAAGTAATAAGAACACAGGAACTAAGGTATAGCCCAGTGGCAGAGACTTGCCTGGCATGTGACAGGCTTTGGGTTTGCTCCCAGCACCATCTAAAACCAGATCAAAATAAGAAAACAGAAGCTGGGCATGGTAGTATATACCTGGTACCACAATCCCCGTGCTCAGTGGAGGGAGAAGGACCATGATTTCTTGGGCAGACTGAGACACATGGTCAAACCCTGGAAGGAGGAAGACATAGAGAGAGAAACCACAAAACCTGGATTAGATTCCCAGTACTGCAAGAGACTTGGTTGAAGGAAGGAAGGAAGGAACGAAGGAAGGAACGAAGGAACGAAGGAAAGAAGGAAGGAAGGAAGGAAGGAAGGAAGGAAGGAAGGAAGGAAGGAAGGAAGGAAGGAAGGAAGGAAGGAAGGAAGGAAGGAAGGAAGGAAGGAGAGAGGGAGAGAGGAATGGAGCGAGGGAGGGAGGGAGGGAGGGAGGGAGGGAGGGGCAGAGAGGGAGGGGGGCAGAGAGGGAGGGAGAAAGGTAAGGAAGGAAGGAGGGAGGGCGGGAGGAAGGGAGGAAGGGAGGGAGGGAGGAAGGGAGGGAGGGAGGAGAGGAGAAAGGGAAGGAAAGCAAGAGGGAAGCATGTAGGGCAGAATCCAATTTAAAAATAGATTTAAAAAATTGAAAATACACTTCAGCAAGGAAAATACATTTATGGCACATACAGTTGACCTCCATATGTATATGCTGAAAAAAACCTGCATCTATACTGAACATGTACAGATTTTTTCTTTGCCATTCATTATTCCCTAAGCAATACCATGTAACAGCTGCTTATATAACATTTATATTGTATTAAGTATTATAACTATTATATTGTATTAAATATCATAAGTGGTTATCCTAAGTATACTGGAGGATTGTGAGCAGGTCATATGCAGATGCTCCATCATTTTAAATAAGGGATTTGAGCAACCTCCTATCTGGGTATCCATGAAGGGTCTTAGGACCAATCCCTAAGGATACTACAGGATGGATGTAAGCATATGACACCAGGTTCAGCAACATTACTCTTCGGGGGGAAATGCCAATCAGCACTAGAGTGAGGACTGGAGATACAATTCTGTGGTAGAGTACATGCATGCTTAGCATGTAGCAAGCATAAGGTCTTGGTTAAATCAAAAGAAAAGAAAACAATGATGACATACTAGTACACACCTATGAAATGGCTCCTTATGGGGTGTTGATGAGGCTGTGGATGAGGGAAGTCTCTTAACACTTCTGCTAGGGACAAAAAGTAGAGCAACCATTTTGGGAAAGAACTCATCAATTTCAAAAAGGATACACATAACATCAACATCATTTACCAGGAGAAAAGAAAGCACACATCCACAAAATAGTGTTCAAAAGGTGACACTGAATGTTCATAACATTTTTATTTGCAAAAGTCATAAACTGGAGATAACCCAAATGTCCATCAACAGATGTAGGAAAAAGCAAATTTTGGTTTTCTGTGCAAAGGAAGACTACTCAGCAATGAAAAAAAAGGAACTAATGAGTCCCACAATAATATGGAGAGTCTCAAAGCAATTATATTGATTGAAAGAAGACAGATATAAGAGAGTATATATCATATAATTCCATTTGTACAAGTTTAGAAAATGCAAACTAGTGTATGGTATGAGAAGCCCATTTGTTGTTTCCTTGGTGAGAGAGGGAATTAGAAAAGAACTTACAAAAAAAAAGGAGGAAATTCCAGAGGTAATATAGGTGTTTATTGTCTTTTTTCCCATTTTCATGTATCTGTGATGGGTGCATGCATATTTGTAAGAGTATGGCTGCATGTGCGTGTGCAAGTATGTGTGCACATGAATGGGTATACATGTAGAAGACTGAGAGTGACATGTGCAATCATCCTTAATTTCTCTTCCATCTTATGCTGAGCCTCGAATTAAACCCAGAGCTCACCAATAGGTCAGGTTGCTCTAGAGACTTCTAGGTCTTCTTTCTGAGGTTGGAATGAACAGGTAACTCACCAACCTGTTTAGGATTTTTACCTGAAAACCTGAACTCTGGTCCTTTTGCTTTCATGGCAAGTGCTTTAACAGCTCAGCCCTCTGCCCAGTCCCTGTTTGCTATATTGATGGCAGTGATGGTTTTCATATATAAAAAATTATCAGATCATAGACTTTAAGTCTACAACAGGGTCACCCACAGGCCAGAACAGGACTGCTCAGGGGAGAAGCAAATGCTGAGAGGGAATGCCAAAAGGCAGACTGGAGACAGGATCCAACAAACCTGGGACCAGGCCAGATAACTTTCACACTGTGTATCTCCACCCAGCTCTATCCCCTTGGCATTTACTCTTCTTTCCTTGGACTATCTACTCCTCTGTCCTCTTTCACTTTCCCTTCCCATGGGCAGGCCGGGTTTATGGGATCTCTGCATCTCAGCTCCTGATTCAATTGCATTTCTTCATCTCTCTCTGTCTTCAACTTTTGGCCACGACTCTCTCACCTCCCTGCTCCTTTGTCTACTTCCTCCCTCCTCCACATGTTTTCCTCCCACTTTTCCTCTATCAACCCAACACTCATCACTGGTCTTAGTCTGGTCTTGCACAGGGACTAATGTAAAGTGTTCACAGTGATATCAGAGCCCCCTTTGCTTCCTAATATGATTGGCACTTAAAGGTAATTCATTTTTATTTGACTATCACTGTACTTTGAATAGGGAATAACCCTTTGATAGTGATTGCTTTTGTATAGTATCTTAGGTTTGGGCAGAGTTCTAGAGATCAAGCCTGGTTCCCCGTGTCTAGCCTAAGAGATCCCCTCAACCCTCTACTAATCTAGTCTCTCTTGAATGTTGCAAGCAATTCCTTCATGTTGAAGGTTGTCACATTATGCCCAAATTAAAGGGGGCAAAGCCCATTTGCAACAATTAGGTGTATCCTCAGATTTTTTCTGCTTAAATAATAGTTCAGCCGGTTAAAAGTGGGGACTTTCTGAATGGTCCATTGGTATTGATTTGTTTTGTATTACTGCAACAAAAATAACTGGGCCAAGTTATCTTTATAAAGAGATGAGGTTGGGGCTGGAGAGGTGGCTCAGGGGTTAAACCTCTGCCTTGTAGGCTGAAGGTCCTGAATTCGGATCCTAGATCCCACATATAGATGCTGGGCAGAAGCAGGGGTAGCCTGCATTTCTGGTCCTGGTAGGGCAGAGCCTGTGAATCTCCGGGCAGAGTAAACAAGGAGGAGGTGGAGGCTTCCATGGTGGTTCCCGAATTAGTCCGTGATTCTACACACATACATACACACACATATATGCACACACATACATACACACACGCGCACACGCGCATACACGCACAATTGAATAAATAATAATAATAAATAAATAAATAAATAAATAAATAAATAAATAAATGAGGTTTATTCTGCTCATGGTTCTGGAGCTTAAAAGTGGGACAGTTGCGGGATTGCATAGTAAGGGGTGAAAATGACTTAAATTCATTGCATTCATGTATGAAAGTAACAAAGAATAAAAATTATTTAATAAACAAGAAAGTTTAACTGCCATAAGAGTTGTTTAATATTTGTGTGCTTACCGAATGAGACTAGGATTTTATCAAAGCTGAGCAAGTACGAGTACCCACTCTTTACTTTCTCCTTTCTGGCTAGTCTTCCTCTTACTTTTATATCTTTTTGCGTGTATGGCCTACTGGGCTTTATCGGGGATGCGTGTACAGTTTCTGGGGCACGGATGGCTTCTCAGTGGGCAAATTATTGAGGAAAGAAGAGCCCCCTTCTCATGTTTAGCATTAGTCATCAATAATCTCTCATGGAATTGTAGAGTCTCTTGGGATCTTCACATCAGGAGGTTGGTTACAATCACTTCTTTTTTTGTTTTGTTTTAAAGTTTTATCCTTGAGGCTATCATTTAAAATCATTCCCCCTTTTATTTATTTTTTTCTCCCACATTTTATTTTTCCTTTTTATTTATTTTTTCTCCCACATTTTATTTTTTTCCTAATCATACAAGCTCGATAGGTACACCCTTCTCTTCCCCAGTCATCCCCCCCTTGTACACTCCCACCTTCCCCCTTCCTTTCACTCCCCTCCCTCACTATCTTCCAGTGTCTCCCCCTTCCCCTCCCATGCCCTGGAGCATTCTTTTGTGTGAACACCAAAAGGACTCAGTAGCATAGCCCAGAGCCCCTTCTTGGGCTTCCCTTTAATATGGGAACTTCAGTATGATTGTTTAATCCCTTGCCTCTAAGGATCCTCCTGCCTGGAGCCTCCTCCCTTGTGATCTATGCTAGACTTTGGGGGGTCACTGACATGTCAGCCATTGTGCAGACCAGGCAAAGTCCAATATTGCCTGCTGCAACCCTAACTTGTGTGGAGCATCTTGCATATTGTTGGTCCTCCCCATCTTTAGGCTCTTACAATCTTGCCGCCCACTTTTCCAAAAGGTCCCCTGAGCTTTAGGAAGCTTACATCCTTACATCTTTAGGCTCTTACAACCTTGCTGCCCACTCTTCCAAAAGGTCCCCTGAGCTTTAGGATGGGAAGAGATTTGGCTGCTCTGGTTCCGGGTGATTAATGTAGGGTCTTTGGTGTTCTGAATTATGGTTTGTCGTTGTTTGCAGTTTTGTTTTGTACAAGCACTTCTTCTTATACCACACTTCTTGATGGTTCTGTGTTTTAGAAAAATAACACTTTTTCCATCAGCCAATTCTATTAAGCTAAGAAGTAGTTGAAAAAATTTACCCAGAAATTGATCCATGCTTTCTTGTAGTTCTTTTGGATGAACTTCCTCTTTGTAATCAAGGTTGATCATGCAGCAAGTATAACAATTAACTTTTCTGACACTCCACTTAGCAGCCTGAGAAGCCCGAAAAGGTCAGGACAACCATTTTGGCTTACACTGTCATGGAGACAGATTCTATGCTTAGGAATGGGAACCTTGAGACCTATCCTGCTCAAAGTGGAGGTGTTGGTAGCAAAATGTTCCTAAAAGGTCAGTACTACTATTTCCACTCATTGGTTTTCAGGCAGGTATATTGTGGCATGTACTCTCCCCGCCTCCACCACTGTAGGGAAAAATTCGAACCTTACAGATATTGTCTCCAAGCTTGAGTGAAAACTAATCCTGCAGAAGGCTATAGCTTCATGCCATAAAGCCAGTTGATTTTAAACGAAGATCAAACCAAGATTTCTATGACCTTGAATCCATTGCTGTGCCATTATGGTATATCAATCTGGTAAGATACATTTTTGGGGGGAGTTAATGTTTATGGCAATAATAAAGACAATCTATGAGTACATCATTTGTGATGCTTGCACAAGTTTTGTGGGCAGAGAAGAACACTCATGTGGAAGGTATTCCTGTGACCTGCCAGGGTTCTGTTCAACCACCATAACTCCAGATGACCTGCGAAAGCTCCCAGTCATTTGGATGCTCCCAAATGATCCCTCCCCACAAAGGCTCAGAGTGCCTCTGCCCATCTTACAGCATCTCCTTCTGATTGGAGAGGAGCACCACTCCCACTCACCACAGCCGGGATACCTGGGCAGATGGCAGTGACCAAGTGGGTGGTTAGTGGGCAGGGGAACATGTGCGAGCTCGATGCTTTGTGTATAACCAAGCGAGGTTAGCGAAATCAGCCAAGACTTGAATAAACCCAGAGATAGATTCCTTCACTAACAAAGCGTGAAATTGCTTCTCCAAAATCCACTCAAGCAAAGGCAGAGGGCAATTTGAAAACCGGTTTTTCAAGAATGGGTAGGTGCAGGGGCTGGAGAGATGGCTCAGGGTTTAAGCCTCTGCCTTGCAGGCAGAAGGTCCTGAGTTCAGATCCTAGACCCCAAGTATAGACGCGGGGCAGAACCGGGGGCCGCCTGCATTTCTGGTCCTGGTAGGGTGGAGCCTGTGAATCCCGGGGCAGAGTAAACAAGGAGGAGGTAGAGGCGGTCCATGGTGGTTCCCGAATTCGTCTGTGGTTCTACACACACACACACACACACACACACACACACACACACACACAAACACACGCACAACTGAATAAATAAATTTTAAAAAAGAGAATGTGTAGGTGCAGAGAAAGCCTCCTCATGTCTGTGAACTTTAGATATTACAAATTCAACACCCTGACAGAATAGAATTAGAAAAAGTCCTGGAAACATGAAGAAGTATAATGAACATCCACACCGATATATAAGAACCCTACGACTCCTCCTGCTCCTAAGCCCTCCCCACCAACACCCTCACCATCCACCAGGAAACAAATGTAAGAGACTACTGCTGACCTCGCTGCTGCTAGGCCTGTGACAAGCCTCTTTATTTTGCTTAAATCCTGGTGAACAAAGCTGTGAGTTCAAGTGAGGGCAGAGCACAGACAGAGCTATGGTCTAAGTGATGGCCCATGTGCCCTGGGAACTTTATGCACAGCTTTGGGGTGGATGGATGGGAAGCAACACTGGCTAGCCCCCCATAGCCCTCCATTTTCCAGCATTCTTGTACTAGGCCTCTTTTATACGGGTGTGTGTGTGTGTGTGTGTGTGTGTGTGTGTGTGTGTGTGTGTCTATCTGTCTGTCTGTATGTATGTATGTATGTATGTATGTGTCTGTGTCTGTCTGTGCGAACGCATGTGCACATGCACACAGGTGCAGTAAAGCCAGGGATCAACCTTAAGATCCTTCCTCAACACAGCATCTTCCTTGTTTTTGGAAACAGGGTCTTTCACTGATTCCACTAGATTGATTGGCCAACAAATCCTGGAGATCAACCTGTCTTCGCCTCCTTGACACTGAGATTTCAGGCACAAGTCACCATATATAATGTTTTTTCTTGGGTTCTGGGTATCAAACTCAGCAGAATAAGCACTTTACTGACTGAACTATATCCTCAGCCCTCTGACGTCTTTAGAATTACTGCTATTGACATAGACTCTCTATACCAGCCACTTGAATTCCCAGTGCCTTTCCTACACCTCACTCTATTTGGTGGGAAATGGTTGTGATCTCATGTCACTACTTGTGGGTGTGCAAAATGGTAATGGTCCCTGGGGGAAGTACATGAGAGAAACTGGATGCAAAAGAAGGAAAAAGAAACTCATTTCGGTTGCAGTATTTTATCTTTTATTTTTTAAAAAGTTTGAAACAAATATGAAAAATGTAAGCACTTATAAATCCTATATAGCAAAGAGTTATTGTGTTGTTTTTTGTATTTTCTGTCATTTTCAAATGGTATCCCTTCCTTACATCATACATCACTGCTCATTATAATTATAATAAGATTATCCTAGGATACAGGTAGAGACCAAGAAAGTAATTCATAAAGCCATTACAGAAAATAAAAGAAATACACGCAAGTCAAAAATCATAACAAATTATTACATGGTGCAGAAAAAAAATTAAAAATCATTGAAAGTTCCCCCATTACCCTTCCCCAGAGCCAAATACTAGCTTAAAAGATATATATCCAAAAATTCTTAATGCATCTACATATATCACACCTATATCAGTTCTAGAAGCATAAGATAGACATTCTCTTGCATGTTATTTTGCTTTACTATACAGTGCATCTTGAAGATGGTCCCCACCAATACATGTAAAGACCCTTTCTTTTATGGCTTTATGGTATTACAGTGTATTGTGATGGCCATAATGAATCCTTTACAACCCTTGGGACAATTGCTCATTTCTCATTTGCTGACTTTTGCTACTAGAGACAAAATTCTAAAGATTTCTGTGAGTCATAAGTTCAGGTACATATGCAGAATAAGCTCCTTAAAGGTTAATTGATGGAGAAAATTGGCATATGCATTTAAGTTTTTCATAGCTATAGCCAGGCCATTCCTGCAGATGCACAGTATATGAAAATATTTCTTACCCCACAATATGGAGGCAGAGCATGGCATCACTTTTTGTTCTTCTGTTAGCAAAAATAATGTCTCCACATGCTTAATAACCATTTTACATTATTTTTCTGTGTTATTCTCACTTTTATGTGTCTTTGTCTGTTTTTCTTTCAGAATCTTGGAATTTTTCTCTTCAAGGCACAAGAACTTTAAAAATAGTAATCATTTATTGCCAATGTTCTCCCAGCTTTTTCTTTTTTTTTTCTTTTTTTTTTTTTTGTACTTTTTTTTTCCTGCAACAATACTTTCACTTGAAATAGTATTTTCCCTCCTGGTTCCTGATGGGGAGCCAAACTGCTCCATGCTGAGATCCCTAGAGGAAAGGACTTGTAATATATTTCAAGCTAGAGGAAACAATTAATAATAGACTAATGACATGAATTTTAGAAACACAACTGAACATTTTTAAGGTAAGTTTTTTGTAATTTTGTAATAGTGTATCTATTCCAAAAATAAATCAATTCTACCTTCAAGTTTATATTCCTTACTATAAGAACTATAAAAATTCCTGTTCTTAGGGAATATGAGAGTTTTGCTATGTTTTTAATTAATGTTTTAGTTCCCAATCACAATGTTAGGTTTCATTATGGTGTTATGAAATAAAAATTGTTTTTGTTAATTCTCATTCCCCGCTTTTCTCCCTCAGCTCCAGTCCCCTTTGTGTACTCCCTTCCTCCCATGCACCCTAACACTCATGTGTCCTCTCACCCTCTTTCCTCCTGTTTCTTCAACACTTCTTTCTAGTACTGTGGTCTGTACCAACGCTTGTCCTCAGTACATACGTGGAAGCATCATAAGCTAAGATCCACAAATGACACAAAATATTTTGATCTTTTAAAGTATTAGTTACCTGATATAACACAATACTTTTCACATACCTAGATTTTTATGATTTACTTTTCCTATTTTTTAAACTTGTGTGTATGTGTGTGTGTGTGTGTGTGTGTGTGTGTGTGTGTGTGTGTGTGTCTGTCTGTCTGTCTGTCTGTCTGTGGGTGTGGGTGTGGGCCTGTGTGTGGGTGTCAGAGGGCACTGTGTGTCCCTGTGGTGGAATAAGGGTGACTTCATCCTGGATTGCTTTTATCTCTTCTGCTTGGCCCAGGGATTTCCCAACCTCCGCCCACTAAGGCTGGAAGTACAGGCTGCCTTGGTTTCCTCCTGACATTTTTATGTGGTACTTGGGATCCGAACTCAGGACTTTAGGCTTGTGAGGCAGTCTTAACCCCTGAGTCACCTCTCCAGCTCTACCTTGGCTGGTTTTAATAGAGAACTAACTCGGTTTGGTTTTATTTTGTTTCTGTCTCTCAGAACAGATGGGTTCATTTTACATACTGAGGGACTTTCTTCTAAGAAACCTGCAGCACTTTGGGAATTTATATTTTCCAGCAATGGTCTTTGAAAGACTAATTGAACAACTCAAGATGCAGGGAACAGGGAGGCTTATTCACTTTATCATCCTGTAAATTGCATGCAAACAAAGCCTGTGCATTTTCCCCTTTAGTCCTCAGTCTAATAAACCAATGAAATCCACACAGCGTATCTCCCTATGGGACTGTGCTGATTTTGTCATTAAGTTGTAACTTAAGACTCTCTGCGGGAATAATATTACAAAGAGCAGAGACTGTAAATAATCAAAACTTTGCATGAAGTATTTTAAGTGATAGGAGTCAAAACACTAACACTAATACAAAGTGAAATGGGAAATAAAAACATATAATGTGGGATCACAAAAATTCTAGTTTGGAGATTATGATCTTACATTTCAAAATGTCTTGCTCATCCCTGAACTTTATAAGGGGTCACACTTTCTCTTTCCATTCTTTATACTTTCTCTGTACACCATACTTTTACAAATGACTGTGTGAAGAATAATGAAAAATGTGAGTTCATGTGACACAGATAGCTTAATAATCTTCTCAAAACTAGCTTTTCCCTCACTGAGTACTTCCCGCCCATTCTAAATAACCAGTCTTTCCCACTAAGCACACACACACACACACGCAGGCACGAACACGTGCACATGCACACGTGCGTACACGCCCACACATTCTCTGATCTCAGGGCCCACTACTCTCTGGTATCCTGAATTGCCATCTGAATTATTTGTACCTGCATTTTTTCATTGGTTGTTACCTCGAGAAGGAAAAATCTCAGGGATATTACTTGTCCCACTAACTCTAATCCCTGAGATCCAGGACAGTATAGGACTTGCAAGTGAATGCTCATGAATTGCTTGGTGTTTAAATGTTTAGATTAAAGAGTTTCTCAGCTTCCTAGTGATGAAGCCTACTTAACTAAAGACTGACCTGTTCCTATCAAAGACAAACCTTCACAATGTAGAGATTGTGTTTTGCTCTGGAAGCCAGACAGAGCAAAATGTTGTGGAAAATGGCTGTCTGGTTTGCCATTGGGAGGATCCCAAATACTATGTTTCTTTCTAGGCCTGAAAATCGGTGGATGCTGTCCAGTGCAATGTAATTACCCGGAACATCCAATGAATCCACGACCTGTACTAGTGACTCGGATTCCTCATAGAGCTGAGACATGGATCTCCTCCTCATTGCTAAATAAAGCATTCCTTTGAATCTTTTTATGTCACTTGCTCTGCTGAAAAGCACAGCAACATCCTTGGGGTGATAGCCACATCTCCAGTAATACTGACATTTCTGTGCTATATAGATGGCCATCTGCTCCAAAGTCAAGTTCTCCATAACCTCTAGGTGACCTGGAACACCCTGAACCCATCCAGGATCTGGGCACATCACCAAAGCCTCTCCAGGGATGTTAGGTGGAGGATGTTCTCTGATTTCCTTCATTCTATCTTGCAGATACTTGGCTATTTTATCTGTGTAGCGGAGCATCCTGCTGAGCAGAATTTTGGGCTCCTGGTGTTGGAAATCAGAGAGTCCATGGAAGCACAAGTGCTTGGTCTGAAAATAGTCCAGAAAAACATAGAGAATCCCTGGGCAATCCTTTCGTCTCTGGGTGATGTGTTTAGCCTTCCCATACCAATCCCCATCTTCGGTGCGGAAATTCTGAGCTTCATCAATGATTATGTGTTGGATAGTATCAAAGTTATTTCTCATGAAAGTATTTCGGGTTACCACTTGGCAGATGGTTCTCCTGCTGCAAGTATAACAAACACAATCAAGTTGTGTCCTCAGTCAAACAAAAGAAGCCCACCTACCTTTACACTCCCTGGGCATAGTAAATTCAACATGAGCTTTTACCATGTGAAGCCACAGCAGTCAAAATTACCCCCACATGATCCCTAAGAAAGGGGGAAAAAGTGATAAAGACAGTCCACATACCTCACAAAACTCTTCAAGGGAACGTTCTCACAGATGTAGAGAATATCCTCTGGTTGACAGTGAAATACATTCATGATCTTCTCCACGATCCTGAGGGCCAGGATGGTCTTCCCTGACCCAGGTAAGCCATGAACAAACAGCTGCCTGGTTTGGTAAAGATTCTTTGAAAGCAACTCATACTGTTCGTCTGTGAACAGGAACAAAACCTCAGAGCCCAGCTCTTCACTCAAGAAGGACTGGAAGCCAAGCAAGACGATCACAAGGGATTGTAGCAGAGCTTCCATCTGCTCCATGGTGGTAAAGTTATAGGATTCAGGATAAACTTGCATTTCTGAGCTATGTATGGGCTCCACGGTACCATCAGGCTTCAACAGGAAGATCAAGGGGGTGATGCCTAACCTCCCAGAGTACCCACTTGTGTTCACCAACCTCTGCTTTAAAGAACAGGCAACTCCCAAGGAGTAACTCTTGTATCCCAGATCCCACTTGTTGCAAATAGTATAGAGGATTGGGGTGTTGTTCTGGGGAATTAGAAGAGCATCACAGATGACACCCGGCTTCCTTTCAATACCCAGGTCCACAGCCCAGCTGTGGGAGAAAATTAGTATCCCCTGAGAGAAAGCACGCATTTCCTTATTTATTAAGTCTCTTAATCCTCTGTGTTGCGAGAAAAGTTCCTGGTAGGTGCGCTTTGGAATATACCGAATGCTGTTGGGTGACACTAGACAGAGAAAGAATTGGTATGTGTCAGAGCATCACCAGACAAGCTAGTCATCACCATTCTATCTTGCAGATCCCACCAACATTTGGGGCCTACAGTAGGTTATACATTAGAGACAAAAAGATAAACAGTTCTGAGTCTAGTGGAACTGATAACTGGCTGCAATCAACAAAGACAATAATTGTGAGTACCAAGTAGTAAGGGCCACTGGAAAGAGTCACGCAAGTATTATGAAAGCACCAATGAAAAGCCCAGAGTAGGAAAGACAGCAGGGAAGTCGTTTTGAAGGAGACAGTTGAGTTGCCTTTCCCACGATGACTTTGAGCTACCAGCTGAAGGATAGGAAAATGGAGAAATAATCAAAAGGGGAAGTGTGTAAATGGAGGTACAACCAAGGTCTATGTGGGTAACTTCACATAGATTGTGTCGCCATAAGCAAGAGGCAAAGGGGAAGGGGCTGGAGAGGTGGCTCAGGGGTTAAGCCTTCGCCTTGGAGGCGAAAGGTCCTGAGTTCGGTTCCCAGATCCCACGTATAGACGCCAGGCGGAAGCGGGGGCAGCCTGCGCTTCTGGTCCTGGTAGGGCGGAGCCTGTGAATCCCGGGGCAGAAAGAGGTGGAGGCGTCCATGGTGGTTCGCGAATTCGTCCGTGGTTCTACACACACATACACACACACGCGCGCGCGCACACACATACACACGCACATGCACACAGTTGAATAAATAATAATAAAAAAATTAAAAAAAAAAAAAAAAAAAAAAAAAAAAAAAAGAGGCAAAGGGGAAGACAAGGTCTTGGAGGAAAGTATTCAGGGGCAGAAACCTAGCAAAGACTGTGTCTGGATGGTATGGGTATGGAGAACAGACCAATAACTGAACAAGTTTCAATTTTGGTGAGAGTTTGGCTACGGGACGAAGCATATAGTGGGGTTCCTTTCTTTGGATAATGATGTATTTTGTATCATGATCGTGGTGGTGGTTACACAAATTTATGTGTGTTCTAAAACTCTTAAGCTGTATAACAAAAAGTCTGTTTTAGACTGAGGAGGTGGCTAAGGCATTAAAGCCTTTGCTTCATAAGCAAAAGCATCTGTTTCAGATTCCCAGATCCCATGTGAAACACTGCCAGGTAGATATGGCTCTAGCCTGTAATTATAGCTCTAGGAGGCAGAGCCTGGGAAAACCCAGAGGAAAGCAATGGAAGAGCAATCCAGGATGATCCCCAGTGTCTCCCTTGGGCCTCCACAAGAGCATTCAAGTGCTCTCGTGCACACATGTCTACACACATGTGCACCCACTCACTCACATGCGAAACACACACATATATACATACGTGTTGAATACACACACACACACACACACACACACACACACACACACAAAGTCTATTTCAAGTATGTAAATTTTAAATTTTTAAAAATATCTAAAAATGAGAGTGTATGTAAAGAGTAAATATACATATAAAAACTTTTGGATCTCAACTACATACTGAGTTTGAGACTAGCCTGAGTCACATAAGATTCTGTCAAAACACACACACACAAAATTCAAGCAAAAGCTCACACATTACAGTGGAGAATGGAAAAGTCAGAAAAAAAAACTTTTGGAACTATATGTACATGCTATGCATTGAATATATATATGTGTGTGTGTGTGTGTATATATATATATATATATATATATATATATATATATACTTCTTAAGATTGTTCAGTTAGAAGTCTTAATTTGGAATCTAATTCTAATTATGAACCCCCTTCCATAAAAAATCAAATGCATATGAATTTATATTTCAAATTCAGTGTAGAAGGGGGTATCAAAGATGAATTCAAACATTTGATTTGGTTAGATGGTGGATGGAGTCTCCTACTGATAGATATGTAATTTCAAAAGAAATAGTAAAAGTGGTACTTTATACAGAGCAAGCTGCAGACTCTGAAGAAGAAAAACTGGGTTGTCATAGCAGGAGACAAGTTTGGGGAGTGTTTAGTTGGTCAACAAGCAACTGGACACACAATAAAGTTTGTCTTAGCCAAGAGAAATACTATAGTTACTTCTATCAAAATGAATCGAACTCAGTATATCCAACTACCACTTTAAATTAATATTGATTTGGGAATAATTAAATAATACACTAAAACAAGTACAAGAAATAAGATGACAAAGGAAAGGTTAATTCATAGCCGTATTGATTTTGCATTAATAGGACAATTAAATAAAATGTTTGGGAAAAGAACAATATGTACTTTAAAACTGAGTGCTTTTCCTGCATATGGACAATTCATCAGCAGAAAGTATTATAACATACAGATTCCACTCTATGAATAAAACTTTACACATAAAATAACAATGTATATAGAATAATTAAAACAATCGGAGTGCATACCATAGTCTATTGATTATATGTTAACAAGTATATGCAGTTATCTCTGAAGTCAGATACATCTTCTAGTTCAATGGGCAATATTTCTTTTTCAGTGTTAATAAAATGATAGCACATTGTTTTCTTAATTTTGACAATATATGAGAAAGAAGATGCCAATAAACAGCCAGACAGTCCATGTTCAATATTGCAAAGCATGATATATTATCTATTGTAAAAAAATTATGATTATATCTAAATCTGTTTTTATTTAAAATATTGTCCACCACACTAATATCGAATTATTATTATTAATTTCTTTTTGAGGCAATGACATGATTCTAAACTTCTAGAAGAAAAACACCACAGGAAGATGATGTTGGCAAAAATGTGTCTGGACTTACCTTTTTTTGTTATAATTTGGCAATGGCTACTACAGAAAATTATTATTCCTTTGTAGAAAATATATGTTGTACTATTTAAAAGAAACAGACAAAAAAAACCTGGCATCACTCTTTGAACTTCATACTTTTTCATTTTGATCCCCCAAATTAAAACCATCCACACATATTTTCTACTAAGAGCTTCAAGGTCTTTTTTTTTTTAACATAAGACATTGAACTTTCCTGAGTTGGTTTTGTATGCAATATAACACGGACATCAAAGGTGTGAAGAAATGATCAACATTTTCTAAAGTACCTTACATGGAAAGTAATTCTTCTGCTGCTCTCTCAGACTCTTCAAGCCCTTAAGACTGCACACAGTACTGCTACGGGGTGTAGCGCAGGACTTTCTCCATGCAAGGACCAATTCAGGAAACCTAGAGAGATCTTAAAGAACAAGAACCAAGGATTAAGTAAACCAGAGACAGACCCTCCTTCAGCTGAGCTATATACATAGCTCAAGAATATGCTCCAGACATATTTATGCTTATATCCTGATCAGCTCAGGAAATCCTACTGAAGTTAATAAGAGTGGTGTGGTACAACAGTTTTGATGATGTTGAGGCAAAGGATTTTATGTTTTTAGAACACTACTTTAAATATATGATTATTGAGATAGATAAAGAATTCTGAGAGGATTCTGAAATATTCATTTGAAGTAACTAGTGGCTGTCTTCAGTCTAATTTCATCATCATTTTCCTTTTCCAAAGCAGATATATATTACAACATTGTTCTCCACCTTGTCAGTTATGGGTAATATCACATTTTGGGCTTCCCAATGGAAAAAATGAGGAAACTGTGATTTGCTTATGTTTTGGTACAAAAACATAAACAGAATATAATGAATATTTTAAAAAGCTAGAAGAAAGGATTAAGACTGCTTTTACTACAAATAATGAAAAATGTATGGAAATATACATATCCTAATGTGAATATTTTACAATGTATACATGCATTCACAATTTAAATTTAAAAAACAAAATAAGGGGGACTAGCAAGATAGCTCAGTGGATGAGGTGCCTGCTTTTAAACCTGGAGACTTGAATTCCATCCCTGGAAGACCACATAGTGCACAGAGAAGAGAAAACAGTTGTCTTCTGACCATCACCCTGTTTCTCTCTCTCTCTCTCTCTCTCTCTCTCTCTCTCTCTCTCTCTCTCTCTCTCTCTCTTTCTCTTCTCTTTCTCTCTCTCTCTCTCTCTGTCAAGTAAATAAATAAATGAAGGATTTTTTGGAAAGTGAATTAAGACAGAAGTGAAACAATCAGAAAAGAAGAAAATGTTCCAGCACCCAGTCAGAAATACCCCTTCCAGCAGCCAGTTATCACTACTTATTCCAAGAATCAAGAACAGAAGGAAAAGGAAAATGGCAATCAATCATTTGGAAAGGACACATCTGTCTATATGCAAAATGCTTTCCCAAATAATTAAATGTTAGCTTGTCATCAGAAAGAGAGAAACTTTAATATGAACGTTAGAACAGATGTGCCAGCCTGTCATACCAGGGCTCTGGAAGGCTGACGCAGGAAGATTTCAAATTTGAGGCCAGCCTGGCTTACCTTGTCTCAAACAGGAAAACAAACGATGTGAAATCAAAAATAATTCACTGCATGTGTTCCGGTACCAACCTCTAATGGGACTACTAGCCACGACATGCATGGAATGCATAACATGCAAGGCAGGTAGAGGGAGGAAAGGGCAATGACATGTCATCTATAGGAATCAAACCCTCCCCAAATCCTCTCTGCACTCCACCTCCACCACCCCGGGAAACATTACAAATCATTGCTCTTGTTCCCTGACCTGGATCGGTCTCTATCATCCAAGTTGCCCACTCTTTGGTGGTGAGCTGCTTCACTTGGTTTTTCTTGATTTGCCAGGAACTAGGCACTTTGGCAAATGCCGCACAGCAGAATCGATCCACTTTGATAGCACAGACATATCCATGGAGAGTCCCCTTGTCATATACTTTTAGGAGTCTAGTGCTATATTGCACTTTATGACTCTGTGCACAGAAGTGATGGACAGGTACCTTCTTGATGGAGCCATGAATAGAATTTAACAAGCTACGAGTATTTATTTTCTCTTTCTCGCATCCAGTGACTTGCTGGGTCTCATCATGCACACCAAAAAACACATATCCTCCTTCAGTGTTGGCAAATGCAGACACATATGCAGGGAGTTTCTCCCTAATACTCTGAGACAGGTCCGCTGGGAACATTTGAAACTCAACATGCAGGGACTCAGTAAGATTGAGTTTTTCCAGGTATTGAAGCTGCGCCCTATCAAATAAATCAGCAGCCGTAATGAGTCCTTCAGAGCTCTCACTAGACTGCGCTTCCAGTGGACCTAATGGGTTGGAATCACCGACATTCACAAGAGCCTGAGCCCTTCCTCTGAGGAAGGCCAGCGCTTCTAGAGAATCCATGACTTCGGTAGCGGTCTCAAATCTCTGGTACAACTGGCAACACAGGGTAGCGAGCCTGACGCCAGAGGCTGCTACGTCCCATGAACTCACAAATATTAAAAAGACGTTTCCCTGCTGCATCTCATCTAAATAGTTTCTGAACATCGGAGGCACATCCAGTCCTACCCCATGAGTTTCATAATTATAGTCCTCGTTCTCAATCTCGACCTTGATCACTCCCCCACCCGAATTCAGCAGAGCACATATTTCTTGCAAGATGAATTCATTCTGCTTTATTCTCAGGTGAGGGTCCATTTCCATCCTTTGCTGAATCCCAAGGGTGGCTTTGCCTCCATCTACAACACACTCAGCAAAGTTGAAGTCCAGATCAGTCAGAAAACTCATCTTCTCAGCCTCCAAATGAAACACTTGCCTAAAAGTCAAAGGGAGAACAAAAACAAAGAAGAAACATGGAACCATTAGAACAGGACAAGAATGAGGGACCGAAAAATAAAATTTAAGATCACCTTTCTGAAGTTGGCCACCTATTCCCACATAGCTTGAGGACAGATCTGTTCAGGAATGAAGCATGTAGGGCTTTTGGAGGAGCTAAGTCTTCTGCAAGAAAAAAAAGACAGAAAATTTTAGAATGATACTCCCACACTAGAAGTTTTTCTACTTATAAGTAATCTCTGGAGTATGTTGGTGTTTGTCGTTTATCTTGCTCCTTTGTTCTCTACTGACTGAGACCTGGGTAATTTTCAGATTAATTTTATGTCTATTTGGGGAAGAAATAAATCTAATTGGTGTGTCATTGTTGCTATTGAGTATTGAGAAGATTCTTTAGTACCTCTTGATCGAGATGGTTTTGTAAAAAAAAAAAATCACACACACGCACACACACACACACACACAGAGTATCCTATGCAGCACAAACATGACCCATGCTGACAGCTACACATGTTAGGAATTGCTGGTAGAATGTGGAGTTTTCCTAAGTAAGGACAGAAAATCTACAATTATTTAGAATAATGAGATGGCAGTTTGAGATGGACTTTAGATATTTCTGCATGTTCATAGTGCAGCAGGATGGAAGAGCAGTTATGAAGACAAGTTGTGGAGGCTGAGAAAAAAAAGTCCTCAGACCAGCACACGTGGAATTATAAAGCCCTCAATGGGACCATGTGGGAGGAAGTTAGTCACAGCAGGCGTGCCTTCTTAGCCCTGGCCTCCTTCTGTTCCTTCTCTCTGCTTCTTGGCTGCCATTCTCTGGATGTGTCTGTCTTGTCACACATCTAAATGGAGCCAGATTACCATGGTTGAAACCTTCGAAACTGTGACCCAGAATCATTTTTTCTTTCCTTTAAATTGTGTATCTTCGGCTATCTTATCTCAAACAAACAAGAAAATAGAGGATGTGGAACTAGAAATAAGTAGTTCCAGCCATGAAAAGTCTAGCCAGCACAGAACATGATTACTAAGGGCAGATGAACTGCTTGACTAAATCTGACCAACTGATTCAGAAGCCACTGGAACTGGTCTACAGTTAGGAAAAGGTAGACTAGAGAAAACTTAGAAAACCATAAGCAGATTTAACTAATTAGCCTGGTGGAAGCTCAGAAGACTAGGATGATGATAAGAATGCAGACAGTAAAGCTCGTGCTCATAATATTTAATTCAGATGGAAATGATGATGACTCTTGGGAATTGAACTTCAAGCCATGTGTGTTTACATCCTAACAATAACAGCAGCAACAAAACTTGTCTGCGGTAAGTTTGTGTCCTGAGACTGTGCATGAGGCCAAGGTCAAAGCTGATACGCTAATGCATCTGGCAAAAGAAATTTCCAGATAACACTCAGTCAGTAGTGAGGGTTTCATTGGCTGCTTTAAATCATAATTACACTGAGAATTGTGAGCAAAAAACAGGGTGTAAAGATATAAGATACAGCTCTCGAATATTTTTATAATGTACTTGTCTCACTACTTCTTATCAACATGGCTATAACATCATTGAAGATAAGAACAATGCTCAGACCCCGGATTATTGTGACTATAACTTACTTGCAGTTGAGCCTTACAATACCTTGTAGCTATATGGTTCCTTATGTCATTTTTTTTATTTTAAGATTAAGCCAGAGGATTGCAGTTAGCACAGCCGTGTGAGAATGGCTTCCCAGCTCTTTAGAGCTCACATAATGGCACTGCTGGGTGCTCTAATAGTGGACACAAAGATACAGGATTTAATGCTTGCCTTGTTGGATATGTTTTAGTCCTTTCTAGGTCCCCATTCCTCACTTTTAGAACAAGGGTTTTTACTTTGTGTCATTGTAACTAGGAACTATATAACTTCCTTTTTATTTTATTGCTTTTTATAGTTAGGAATTTGATTGGGCATTTCCCCTCCGGTCCAGGACATGTGCAATCCAGCAAGGACACACGGCGCCCCAGTTCAGGGAGGACACACTGCTCATCCAAATTCAACAGAGTACAAAGAATACCTAAGCAAAGCTCTAGGGGACAAAGTCCACACATTTGAAATCTTCTAAATTCATCCTATCACATGGGAGAGATTCTCCACATCCAGCCCAAAGATAAATAAACCCCCTTTTACCACCCTGTTCCTTTCAATTATTAGTTACTGCAGAGTAACTTTTCCATATAGCCACCCCCAAAACATATACAACTTCAGGGACTGTACCACACACCCTCATATATCACCAAGGTACTAAATCGTAAAAGTGCACTACCATACTAATATTCACCCCCTATCCACCCCCTGTACTAACTATCCAATAGCCTCATCTAGGAAATAACAGTAACAACAAGCATGACCAACTCCAAGGAAACACTAATAATAAATGCCCCAGAGTAGTGATAACAAATAATTCAGTTCAGTCAAAAACACGCAGAAATTGAAAGAAGGTTCTAAGAGATAAAATGACAATGCCCAAGTCAAAGTGCAAATCCATGAGAAACAAAACCCAAGAAAATAAATCTCCCACCGAAAGAATTAACCCCATAATGACAGACTCCAACCAGAACAAATTCACGGAAAATAGCCGAGAAAGCCTGACCCAAGATAACGACTTTCAAAGCATGATCATTACCATGATCAGTACTATGAAAGAGGAAATCCGGGAGGAGTTAAATAAATGCATCAACCACTTTGAAGAGGAACACAACAGACACTTGGAGGAGTTGAGAAAAACAAGTCACTTTTAAAGGTAAACCTATTAAAATAACAAATAACTTCTCAGTCGAAACAGTAAAAGCACGAAGAGCTTGGAGAAACATACTTCAAGTATTTAATGAGCAAAAATGTCAACCGAGGCTGATATATCCCGCAAAACTATCCATCATGATCGAGGGAGAAAGAAAATCTTCCAGGACAAAGACAACTTGAAGGGATACATGTCCACCAAACCAGGCCTTCAAAAACTGCTAGAAATGATACTCAAGCTTCAAGAAAAAAACAGGCATATCCAGGAGAACAGGTGGCTCCTAGTACCAAACCCACCTAGCCCATCTTGAGACACTCATAGGTAAATCTATGTATTACCTACAGTAATTGCAAGGATTATGAACAGGAGGAATGGGGTAGGAGGGCCACACCAGAAACAAGGAGAGAGGGGACCATGTTACAGCAGAGAAAATAGGCCTCCATCAAGGTCTGCAAGTAAGTAATGAGAAACCTGGTTAAGTTCACAGACATTCTTTCCTGATCTCACCAGAAGGGGAGGGCATATAGTCTAGCAGATAAAAAGTAATCATTTTGCAAATGGGTGATGGACCCCTCCCTCACTGAGGTTTCCTACTCTTATTACATCTACCCTTGAATGTGCTATTACAACAAGACTCCAGTTTAACAGCTTTTTGTCTCTGGCCAGGGGGTGACATACAGTGCCCAGCAGAATGAAGTGAAGGGAATTGCAGGAGCAGCAAAACTGCAAAAGAAAATCAACAAACCACAATCCAGAACTTCAGAGACTCTATATCAATCACATAGAACTAGGCCAGCCTAATCTCTCCCTATCCTGGAGCTCAGGGACATTTGCGGAAGAGGGGGCGGTAAGATTGTAAGAGCAAAAGGATGGGAGGAGCAACGATTTGCAAGATTCTCAACAATAGTTGGGGCCAAAGCAATCATAATGGGACTTTGCATGCCCTGCGCAATGTCCAGCGCACTGTTGCCCTCATAAAGTCTAGCATCTGTTAAGGGCACCGAGACCCCTGGAGGCAAGGGATTGACAGCCATAGTAGTGATCTTATGCTTAAGGGGAACAAGAGAAAGGGCTTATGGAAATGCCACTGGGTCCTTATATGTCATCGGAGAGGAGGACCCAGTGGAGAGTTAGGCATACACAATAAAGGACTCTCTGGGAATTGGGGGGGAGGCACTGGGGGAAGGGGAGGGGGAGGAGGGGGTTCGGGGGGAGGAGGGGGGAGGGAGGGAACTGGTAAAAAATTTTAAAATGTATAATTAAATTTTTAATAAAAAAAGGGAAAAAAAAAAAGAATTGACCCACTCCCCTCCCATGGAAACCTAGCAGGTGATGTGCAGAGAGCATCAGACTCTCCAGCTGCCAGACCTGAGCCTCAGCAAGAAAGGAGAAAGTGTTCTCTCTCCCCTTGCAGGTGCCTCACAGCAGAACACACTGTGCTTCATGGTGACACTTCCTCTGAGCTTATTTTTACTGGCTACTGATCCTGTAACTTAAGACAAAAGGTCTTCTTCAGAGGCTGTTGCTGGGACCTGAACAAGTGTTTACTGAATGTGTTGTTGCCAAGATGATAGTACTGAAATGGATTTCTGTTTTCTGATCAACCTAACTCCTGGGAATTTTCATAATGCAACCAGGAACTGATCAAGAGGCTATTCATCTGTCTTTCTCTCTCTCTCTCTCTTTCTCTCTCTGTCTCTCTCTGTCTCTCCCTCTCTCTCAAGGAGATGGTAACATGCTCTTATTTAAATGTCTTCTGACTTTTACACCTTTCTGACAAGGGATGTTGTTGTCACACAAAGTTACTGATCTGGTTTGGCAACAGGAAATCTCACTCCCCGGCCTCCTGCTCACTCTCTCTTCATTAGAGTTCAGTTTCTATTTCCCAGTTTGGATAACTGTGGGACGGAGGAGGGGGGTAACTAGGGGAGAAATTTCGGACCGCACCCATTTCCTCCTACAGGCTCAGCTCTGAACCATTGTCATCCCTAGCTTGCCTCAAGTGCAAATTGAAAGAGTCGAAAGGGCTGCTATCCTCTGCCAAGCATCCCATCCCTTGTTAGATGACTCCCTCCGCAGCCCAGACTCTGCAGACAGCGCCCACCAGCTCTAGTAAGCCACTTCATCCACCAAGCAGAGCAAGACTCCCACTGTGTTCCATGTCAGGGCTTAGAAGCAAGCCTGGGAACTGGGTCTTTGTAACAGACCCCACAGACTCCATTCTCCCCACAATCTCGCACGGTTTGCTCCTCAGCATTTAGTTGTTTGCTCTCAAATCCTGGGAACTCCAGGGCAAAATCTAAAACAGGCTTGGTTTGGAGATGGCTGCTTCGCACCTCTGCACTTTGGTCGCGATTCCCAGTGCTTCTGAGTCTATAGTCCTCACCCAGAATGCTAATTAAAATCAGCAGGTAGATGCACAATGGCTGACAGGTCAACGACCCCCCAAAGTCTAGCGTGGATCACAGGGGAGAAAGCTCCAGGCAGTAGGATCCTTAGAGGCAAAGGATTAAACAGTCATAATAAAGTTCCCATACCAACGGGGAGCCCAAGAAGGGGCTTCGGGCTTTGCCACGGTGTCTTGAACCCTCACTAGGGTGGAGGACTCAGAGGAAGGTTTCGTGTTCACATAAAAGGATGCTCCAGGGGATGGGACAGAGGAAGAGGGAGGCACCCAGAGAGGGGGAGGGAGAGAGGGAGTGAAAGGAAGGGGGAAAGGAGGGAGAGTGCAATGAGGGATAACTGGGAAAGGGAGGAAGAGGGAGAGGATAGGGGTACCTATTGAGCTTGTATGATTACGAAAAAAATGAAATGTGGAGGGGAAAAATAAATGAATAAATAAATAAATAATACAGAGTTTCTATATGTAAAATAAAAAAAAATAGTTAGCAGGCATAAAGGACGCTCTGACCCATGGGTCCAAGGGAGAGCTGCAGGCACCCTGCCCTGCCTTTCCCCTGATGCCCTGAAATACTGTAGCCCCAAACTTTTAGAGGTCCTGTGATGCAAAGATCCTCTGTCATTACCTGTCAGCGTTGTCTTTGCAGTGCGTCTTCTCGGGGAGTCAGCGATGGAGTCTCTCCGGACCAGAGCGCTGGTCCTTCTATCAGCCAACATCCCCTGGGGCGGGGCACTGTGCAGGAAAGCTACAGAACCTGGCAGTGCGGTGGACCAGGAAACCCAAGCTGCAGAGATAAACTTGGCTAACTTTTTTCTTATTCGTGTTTAGATTTATGGTTCTTACACCACTCAGGAAAGAACACCGGGTGCAATCAAACGTCCCCCAGATCTCCAGGACTCTAGATCTTCTCAGAACCCTCCAATGCTCCCTCTTCTGCTTTTCTTTGCCTTACTTAAAAATTCTGGTGAGAAGTTTTTTCTCCATTTTATAACATTCCCAACTCAGACACAGCGGAGACTTTCTTCTTCTTCCTCTCCCCCACTCCACAATACCCCCTCCTTCCTCATACCCAGTAACTCTGAAGCGGGTCTCAGCGACTGTCTGTCTTATCTATGAGCTATGACTTTAAAAATTCCAGTAACAAAACCTGTCATTCGATGAGAATGTACATAGCAAAACACAAACACAGCTTCCCAAAGTTGTGGGCGTCCTGCTCTCCAGATCCCCAGGGCACGTGATCTGGCAGGAGGACTTAAGACTGAATCAACTGACTTTAATAATGAGACGCTTCAAGAAGCGAAACAGCCGAGGTGTTCTGGGATAGGGTGTGAGAAGGGCTCCACTGCCTGTGGCTGACCCTGAAAGTGGGGGGAGACATTCTACAGCTTTTAATCTGTCAATCATTATCACAGCTTTGTTCTCTGCACAGTATTTGACTCACGATGTTTTCACTGATGATTCATTGACAGTCCTATGATGTGAAAATGAACACATTCTGTAGAAACTGTTCTTGGGATTTTTGTAGTTTGCTCTTTTAGCCACGTTAGCCATATGTAATGCAAACCTATCTGGTTAATGTAGACAGTGACAACAAACTACAGTTCCCAGTCTTCCACACAATCATGAGAGTAAACAACGGTACTTCCCACTGTACTGTGTTGTTGCTAAGCTAGGATATTTGAAAGGTCAGAGTGTAGTAAATGCATTACAGTTCAACCTACATGGATTTGTCAGGACATAAACTGCACTATTATTTTTTGTCATTGCAGTGACAACTTAAGGGAAAAAAAGATTTGTTTTTTTATTTTAATACATTTTTATTATTATTTCAGCTCATACAAACTTATTAGGTACACCAGTTCCCTCCCTCCCTCCTCCTCCCCCCCGAACCCCCTGTTCTCCCTCCCCTCACCCCTCCCACCCCATCCCCATGTGCCTCCCGCCCCAATTCCCAGAGTCCTTTCTTGTGCATGCCAGACTCTCCTCTGGGCCTCCTCTCCGATGACGTACAAGGACCCAGTGGCATTTCCCTGAACCCTTTCCTGTGTTCCCCTTAAGCATAGGAACACTACTGTGGCTGTCAATCCCTTGCCTCCAAGGATCTTGGTGCCTTTAGCAGATGCTAGACTTTGTGAAGTCAATAGTGTGTTGGACATTGCGCCAGGCATGCAAAGTCCAATTATGATTGCTTCAGCCCTAACTAGTGTGGAGAATCTTCAAATCATTGCTCCTCCCATCCTTTTGCTCTTACACTCTTACCACCCCCTCTTCCGCAAATGTCCCTGAGCTTCAGGATGGGAAGAGATTAGTCTGGCCTAGTTCTAGGTGGTTGATATAGAGTCTCTGAAGTTCTGGATAGTGGTTCGTTGATTTTCTTTTGCAGTTTTGCTGCTCCTGCAATGCCCTTCACGCCATCGTGATGGGCACTGTATGTCACCCCCTGGCCAGAGACAGAAAGCTGTTAAACTGGAGTCTTATTATAAGAGCACATTCAAGGGTAGATGTAATATTTATACCCAAAAGTGGAATCGCAGGGTCATATGGCATTTGGCAATGGGAGGGATCAATCACCCATTTGCAAAATCTGCCGGACTATGTGCCCTCTCCTTCTGGTGAGTTCATACCCCCTTAGTTGTAAATGATCAGGAACGAATTGTGAACTTAACTAGGTGTCACATTACTTTCTTGCAGTCTTGATGGAGGCCTATTTTCTCTACTGTAACATGATCACTTCTCTCCTTGTTTCTGGTGTGGCCCTCCAGCCCCATCCCTCCTGTTCATAATCCTTGCAATTACTGTAGGTAATACATAGATTTACCTATGAGTGTCTCAAGATGGGCTGGGTGGGTTTGGTACTAGGAGCCACCTATTAGGAAGTACATAAGGCACTTAATTTTCTGGGTTTGGGATACTTCACTTAATATAATTGTTTCTAATGACATCCATTTCCTGGAAAATTCCAGTAATTCATCATTTTTGATGGCTGAGTGTACTCCATTGTATAGATGTACCACAGTTTCCTTATCCACTCATCAACTGTTGGACATTTGGGTTGATTCCATGACTTTGCTATTGTAAACAGTGCTGCTATGAACATGGTCGTGCTTGTGCTATCGAGGTGAACCTCTGCTGTGTGGGGGGTTATACCCAAAAGTGGAATCGCAGGTCATATGGCATTTCAATCTTTAATTTCTTTAAGAATCTCCAGACAGCTCGCCAGAGTGGCTGTATGAGCCTGCACTCCCAGCAGCAATGTAGGAGAGTTCCCCTCTCTCCACATCCTCTCCAGCAGTTGGTGTTGTTTGTATTGTGGATTTTTGCCATCCTGACCGGGGTGAGATGATATCTCAAGGAAATTTTGATTTGCATTTCCCTGATGGCTAAAGAAGTGGAGCATTTTTTCAGATATTTGTTAAACATTTTAATTTCATCCCTGGTAAAATTTCTTTTAAGTTCCAGGGCCCATTTTTTAATTGGGCCATTGGTTTCCTTGATGTTTAGTTTTCTAAGTTCTTTGTGCACTCTGGACAGTAGAGCTCTATCAGATGTGTGGTTAGTGAAGATTTTCTCCCATTCTGTGGGTTGCCTTTGAGCTCGTGTGACAATCTCTTTATCTGAACAGAAGCTCTTTAATTTCACAAGATCCCAACTGTTGAGAGTTGGTAGCAGTGACTGTGCCATTGGATGTCTGTTTAGGAAGTGTTGGCCTAGCCCAATCAGCTCGAGGGAGTTCCCTATCCTTTCAACTATGGTTTTTATAGTCTCTGGCCTGATATCAAGGTCCTTGATCCATTTGGAATTAAGTCTTGTACATGGTGACAAGTACGGGTCCAGCTTTAATCTTCTGCATGTGGAGATCCAGTTTTGCCAGCACCATTTGTTGAAGATGCTGTTCTTTTTCCATTGGATTCTTTGGGCCCCTTTGTCAAAGACCAAATGGCTGTAATTTTGTGGGCTTATATCTGGGTCTTCAATCCTTATCCATTGATCTGTGTGTCTATTTTGGAGCCAGTACCAGGCTGTCTTTATAACTATGGATTTGTAATATAGACTAAGGTTCGGTATGGTAATACCTCCAGCAGTGTTTTTGTTACTCAGGATTGTCTTTGCTATCCTGGGTCTTTTGTGCCTCCATATGAATTTTGAGATTGTTTGGTCAACTTCTTTGAAGAATTGCGTTGGGATTTTAATTGGTATAGCATTGAATTTGTATATTGCCTTTGGTAGGATGGTCATTTTTACGATGTTGATTCTACCAATCCAGGAACATGGGAGGTCTTTCCACCTTCTGGTGTCTTCTGCAATTTCAGAAAAGATTTGTTTTGACTCGAAACTTCAGATGGTCCAACCCACCATAAAGGGGAAAACATGGCAGCTGTCACTGCTCTTTTTGTAGTGGCAGGAGCAGGAGCAGCAGCTTCTGCAAGTTGTGGCCAAGCTGGAAGCAGAGAGATTAGACCAGAATCCAGCACCACGAAACACTATTCTATATGATACTGCAATGGTGGTACTTGTCTAAATCCATAGAAAGCATCACCAAAGTTGACCCTTAACATGAACTATGGACTTTGAATGATCGGATGTCAATACAGGTGACCCACTTCTGGCAGCCTACATCTGTCAACTGGGCCTCATATCCCCCAAATTCCACAGCTTCATAAATCCACACCCCTGTCTGAGGATCAAGCATTCCAAATCATGAGTATGTGGGAGGTATTTTACATTCAACTTCATTAACCCCAGTACAAATGCTATAGATATCTTATACCAGGTAACATCTTTAGCCAATGCATGTTCAGGTTTTCCTGGAAACTCCTTCAAATAATGTCTAGAAGTACTAAACATCTTAGTGTAGAAGAAAGAATTGACTCTCAGAGTCAGACTGTTTTTTTTTAATTTTTTAACATTTTTATTATTATTTCCGCTCATACAAACTTAATAGGTAGACCAGTTCCCTCCCCCCTCCTCCTCCCCCCAAACCCCCTGCTCCCCCTTCCTCCCTCCCCATCTCCCAGTGCCTCCCCCCCAATTCCCAGAGAGTCCTTTATTGTGTATGCCTAACTCTACTCTTGGTCCTCCTCTCTGATGACGTACAAGGACCCAGTGGCATTTCCCTGAACCCTTCCTCGTGTTCCCCTTAAGCATAGGAACACTACTGTGGCTGTCAATCCCTTGCCTCCAAGGATCTTGGTGCCTTTAGCAGATGCTAGACTTTGTGAGGTCAATAGTGTGTTGGACATTGTGCAGGGCATGCAAAGTCCAATTATGATTGCGTCAGCCCTAACTAGTGTGGAGAATCTTCAAATCATTGTTCCTCCCATCCTTTTGCTCTTACAATCTTACCGCCCCCTCTTCCGCAAATGTCCCTGAGCTTCAGGATGGGGGGAGATTAGGCTGGCAGACTGTTTTTGATACTGTGAAGATGTGGGCAAGTTGTTTGACTTCTTTGAATCTCCTTATCTTTTACTATAAATAATTAGATGCACCTGTAAGAGTTGATTGTTGTGGAGAGGGAATGGGTTAACTGTGAACACATTGGGGAAAGGTCTGGAGAGGGGCTTGATTGGTAAAGACTTGCTCCCTAAGCATAAGATCCTGAATTCAGTCCCCAGCACGTCCCTGTAACCCCAGCACTGGAGAGACAGAGACAGCTGTACTGGTTACTCTTATCTGTTGCTGTGAGGGAACACTCGAAGTCAAGCAATAAAGAGAGAAAGGGAGATTTGCTCAGCTTAGGGTTCCAGAGGGGAGATACAGTCTTTTATGGCAGAAAGCACGGTTGGCAGGCAGAAGCTGGAAGCAGTCTAGGTTATGTCCTTCATGGAGACTGAGAGCTGCAAGACTGTCAACTGCAAGAGCAGACCTTCCTGGAAGGTCTAATCTACATCAAGTCCACCCTCTTCCTCCAGCAAGGGTCCACCTCTTAAAAGTGCCATGACCTGGGGGCTGGAGAGGTGGCTCAGGGGTTAAGCCTCTGCCTTGCATTCGGAAGGTCCTGAATTCAGATCCTAGACCCCATGTATAGATGCCAGGCAGAAGTGGGGGCGGCCTGTGTTTCTGGTCCTGGTAGGGGGAGTCTGTGAATCCCAGGGCAGAGTAAATAAGGAGGAGGTGAAGGCGGTCCATGGTGGTTCCCGAATTCGCCCGTGGTTCTACACACATACACACACATACATACACACACGCGCGCACACACACACAATTGGATAAAAAAAATTAGAAAAAATAAAAAAATAAAAGTGTCATGACCTTCCCAAACATATAAGTGTATGGAGGACACATTTCAAACAGTGATATGGGTGCTTCCAAGTTCTCACTGGCCAATTAGTGTAGATGAACCAGTGAGCTAGAGACAACCTATCTCAATAAAAAGAGCAGAAAGCAATTGAGGAAGATATTTGATGTCCAATTTTGGTCTCCATATGCATATACCTGCAGGCATACCAGCACATTCACACACACACACACACACACACACACACACACACACACACACACCCCAACATATGGTAAAGATTTCTCAGTGTTACGTCTCCCTGTGCTTTGAGTTCAGAATTAGGGCCAAAAGTGATAGGTTATGCTTGTAATCCCACATGCAGGACTTAGAGACAGGAGGATTGCTGCCAGTTTGAGGCTAGTCATAACTTCTGCAGATCCTGTGGAGGGAAAAAAATCAAAAGTACAAAAAACAGAATTAAACTTTAAGAAACTGTTTTTTGGTAAGATGCAAATAGAAACATTTAAAATATATATTATATATTATGAGTATTCATAAGTAAGCTGGTTCTATTCACAACCTGTTTAAACATGAATTTGATAAAGCTAAAGCAAAGTACCTTAAGTAGATCTAATTTTGGTGTGTGCATGCGTGCGTGCGTTCATGTGTGTGTGTGTGTGTGTGTGTGTGTGTGTGTGTGTACGCACCTGTGGAGGCCCAATAATGTCTTTGGAAATAATCCTGAATTGCTCTACCTCCTCATTGCTTTGCTCTGAAGCTTTTCAATCTTAGCCTGACAGGACCAGAAGTCACCACCATTTCTGCAAGTGTTTTTTAAGTGGGATCTGAGATCTGAACTCAAGTCCTTTTGCTTGTGAGACAAAGATCTTAACCTCTGAGCCATCTCTCCAGCCCCAGAGACTGGGATTTTTTCTAGAAGTAAAAAATTCTAAAGGAGTACTGAATTTGGATCAGCAATAGGGGAGTCTGTGGATGAGAGAAACCAAACTTGTCTGAAGGCACAAAGAACCAGGTTGGAAGGGTTCTCCCTGCTTGTCCTCCTCATTGCTCTGAGCACACCCCCTTCTTTGTACTTAGAGATTTTCAAACAAAAAAAAAAAAACTACTAAAAAACTTTCGACTTCTCGATACAAAGGAAACCAGCTCTTGATCAATGTACTTCCTACATGTGCCGCACCCATTAAAGATTAAAAAAAACAAAACCACAAACGAGAGCTCAACGAGTTTTTAGGGCAGCGAACATTATTTTGTATGACACCATGATGGCAGTGTCTGTTAAAATCCATACAATCCATACATCATGCACCGTGATCCTTAACACTAACTGATAAAACAAGTGTATCCCTGTACCACAGGCAACTTGAGAGGGGGCAGAAGGTATATGGAAAATGTATACTTTCTGTTCACTTTTTCTGTGAACCTCAAATTTCTCTAGATAATAAAGGTTTTATTTCATTTTAAAATCAGGGGCCAGCGCGATAGCTCAGTGGGTAAGGTGCCTACTTGCAAACCTGGGGACCTGAGTTGGATCCCTAGAAGTACACATAGTGGAAGGAAAAAGAAAAGTTGTCCTCTAATCTCCACCATGCATTATGGCATGAATGTATTCTGTGTGTGTGTGTGTGTGTGTGTGTGTGTGTGTGTGTGTGTGTGTGTGCACGCGTGCACGCGTGTGTGCACATGGGAGCACTCCCATAGGCACATTTGTATGATGCATGTACATGTGTGAAAGTCAGAGAAAAGCCTCAGATGTCTTTGCTCCGTGGGCTCCACATATTTTCTTTCTTGAGCACTGGAATCTGGTACTGTACCAGCTAAGCCATGTCCTTAGTCCTCTCAGAGCATTTCCATACAACCTCCCATGAAGACGTTTTAGCCAGACCATGGGAACCAGCTCTCTGCCAAAAATATGATTCCAGCTCTCTCCATGCCCCCCAAAACTGGATGAGCTTTACCCAGTCATGCCTGGATACTGTTTAGACTAGAGCTTCATGAAACTGAAATTGAGTTAGGCTGTGACCCTATATTAGAGAGATGTTTCTTGTAAGAAGCTTGGTACACCCACTCAAATCTAAATGTGGAGAAAGGAAGAGTTTGGATGGAGGTCAAGTCATGTCGTTCTTTATTAATGAATGAATGTTGCATATATTTTCAAAACAGCTGCATCCCAGTGTTGACCGCCATCTGTCAGAAGGATAAGGAGCTGTGGCTTTGCAGTGTTGCTCTGATGCAGTGACACAAGAATGAGAAAGAAAAAGATAAGACACATACAGAAAAGTTGGGACCCGGTGGGCTGCTGGTTTGGATGGAAGCAAAGCAGCCCAGATCAGCCCAACCATGTTTACTACATAGGCCAACTAAGGAAAGCATACGTTGCAGGTGTCATGGGAAAGAGGAGGCTGTGATTTTCTTACAGCATATAATATACTCAGTGGGAAATCAAATAGGTATAAGCATCTCTTAAAGAAGTGGAAACAGGCAGGCAGGGCTGTGTCTTTAGCCATGTGCTGACTCTAGACTATGACATGGTCTATCTAGCTCATGTCGATTTCCACATGGTCCTGCTCTGTCTCTCCTACAGTCTTGTACTGCAGTTGCTGTTTATTGCTGTGAAACAGCAGAGTTTGAAGCTTGTGTACAAGGTTTGTTGGTAAAAAAAAGATCTGAGGAACCAGGGTTTCCTGATATTTGCACCCATTTTCTGAGTGCGAAATAGGGTATAATGTTAAGATTTTACTCACGCATCAACAGTGTGACAGTCCAACAATCTCTCTCTCTCATCTTTTCTTCAAGAGAACATTTCAGAGATATCTATAACTATATTTAATCAAGAACAATAAATCTGAATTCCCTTACTCTCTACCCAACACTGATGCCAGCACTGTTCTTTGTGAATGGTCTTGCTGTGTAGACCAGAAGAGCCTCAAATTCATGAACTCCCTGTTTCTGCTTTCTGTGTGCTGTATTACAGATGTGGGGTACCACATATGGCTTTAAAACTGTAGACCCTAAATTAAAGATTGAAATGCCATATGAACCTGCTATTCCACTTTTGGGAATAACCCCCTATACAGCAGAGGTTCACCTCAATAGCACAAGCACGACCATGTTCATAGCAGCACTGTTTACAATAGCAAAGTCATGGAATCAACCCAAACGTCCAACAGTTGACGAGTGGATAAGGAAACTCTGGTACATCTATACAATGGAGTACTACTCAGCCATCAAAAATGATGAATTACTGGAATTTGCCAGGAAATGGATGTCATTAGAAACAATTATATTAAGTGAAGTATCCCAAACCCAGAAAATTAAGTGCCTTATGTACTCCCTAATAGGTGGCTCCTAGTACCAAACCCACCCAGCCCATCTTGAGACACTCATAGGTAAATCTATGTATTACCTACAGTAATTGCAAGGATTATGAACAGGAGGGATGGGGCTGGAGGGCCACACCAGAAACAAGGAGAGAAGTGACCATGTTACAGTAGAGAAAATAGGCCTCCATCAAGACTGCAAGAAAGTAATGTGACACCTAGTTAAGTTCACAATTCGTTCCTGATCATTTACAACTAAGGGGGTATGAACTCACCAGAAGGAGAGGGCACATAGTCCAGCAGATTAAAAAGTAACCATTTTGCAAATGGGTGATTGACCCCTCCCATTACCAAATGCCATATGACCCTGCGATTCCACTTTTGGGTATAAATATTACATCTACCCTTGAATGTGCTCTTATAAGACTCCAGTTTAACAGCTTTCTGTCTCTGGCCAGGGGGTGACATACAGTGCCCATCACGATGGAATGAAGGGCATTGCAGGAGCAACAAAACTGCAAAAGAAAATCAATGAACCACTATCCAGAACTTCAGAGACTCTATATCAACCACCTAGAACTAGGCCAGACTAATCTCTCCCCATCCTGAAGCTCAGTCCATTTGCGGAAGAGGGGGTGGTAAGAGTGTAAGAGCAAAAGGATGGGAGGAGCAATGATTTGCAAGATACTCCACACAAGTTAGGGCCGAAGCAATCATAATTGGACTTTGCTTGCCCTGCGCAATGTCCAACACACTATTGACCTCACAAAGTCTAGCATCTGCTAAAGGCACCAAGATCCTTGGAGGCAAGGGATTGGCAGCCACAGTAGTGTTCCTATGCTTAAGGGGAACACGGGAAAGGGTTCAGGGAAATGCCACTGGGTCCTTGTACGTCATTGGAGAGGAGGTCCAGAGGAGAGTCAGGCATGCACAAGAAAGGACTCTCTGGGAATTGGGGCGGGAGGCACTGGGGGATGGGGAGGGAGGGGTGAGGGGAGGGGGAGCAGGGGGTTCAGGGGGAGGAGGAGGGAGGGAGGGAACTGGTGTACCTAATAAGTTTGTATGAGCTGAAATAATAATAAAAAATGTATAAAAAAAGAAATAAAAATATCTCCAGTAAAAAAAAAGAAAAGAATGAGAAAAAAAAAACTGTAGACCCTTCAATAAATGTGGGCAGCCACCAGAAATAAGGAGAGAAAGGATCATGCTACAGCAGAGAAAATAGGCCACCATCAAGGATTGCAAGTAAGTAATGAGATATCTGGTTAGGGTCTCAGACTTTCCTTACTGGTCACTTGCATCTGATGGGGTATGATCTCACCAGAAAGGGAAGGCAAGATAGAAGGTAACCATCCTGCAAATGGGAGACTGATACCCCCACACACAGCAGTCTCCTACTCTTATTCCATCTACCTTTGAATCTACTCTTATAATAAGACTTTATTTTAACAGCCTTTTATCTCTGGCCAGGGGGTGACATCCAATACCCATCAGGATGGAGCCAAGGGCAGTGCAGGAGCAGCAAAACTGAAAAAGAAAATCAACAAACCATAATTCAGAAAATCAGAGACTCTACATCAACAATGAGGAGCCAGGTCAGCCTAATCTCTCCCCATCCTAAAGCTCAGGTGGCAGTAAGATTGTAAGAGCCTAAAGATGGGGAGAAGCAATGATATGCAAGACACTCCATACAAGTTAGGGCATAATAGGACTTTGCATGACCTGTGTAATGACCAACATGTCATTGAACCCCCAAAGTCTAGCATGGATCACAGGCACTACGATCTTTAGAGGCAAGGGATCAACAGTCACAATAGTGTTCCTATACTTAAGGGGAACACAAAAAAGAGCTCTAGGAAATGCCACTGAGTCCTTATACCTCATCAGAGAGGAGGACCCAGAGGGAAGTTTGACATACACAGTGAAGGATGCTCCAGAGTGGGGGAGGGGAGCCACTGGGAGAAAGGGAGGGAGGGGGAAGGAAGGGGAAAAGGGGGCAGTGAACAAGAGGGTCCAGAGAGGGGTGGAGGGAGGGAGGGGAATGGGATACATATCAACTTTGGTAGCTCAGTGGGTAAAGGCACCTGTGAGGAAGCTGATGTCCCAAGCTGAATCACATGGTGGATGGAGAGAACCAACTTCTGAAAGTCGCCCTCTAACTTCTATACACAGCATCTCTCTCTCTCTCTCTCTCTCTCTCTCTCTCTCTCTCTCTCTCTCTCTCTCATCTCTCGTCTTTCTCATTTATCTCTTTTTTCTTAATAAATAGAACAAAATAATGCATTTGTTTTTATTTGACCCACACACATTCTTTTGTGATGAGACCCTTCTTCTATTTCTTAGCAATCCTATTTGGTCTATGCCAACTAGATAGGGATGAAGCTCCTTTTAATCCCAGACTTTTATGTATGACTCTGGGTCTGCCAACGAACATCTACCTTTGGATGGGATTGGTTCATGAATGGAAATATGACCCAGAGAGATACACCAGTCATCCTTAGGAAGTTCCTTGGCTATTGTTTTTTCATCTATAATGAACTGTGAATCCAGAGTTCCTATATTTCCGGCTCCATGGAGAGTGTCTGCAACAGAATGTGGTCAACTGAGAGGAATTCAGAGACAAAATATGGGGACAAGAGAGAGAAAAAGGCATATACGCAGAATAATAGTGTGATGACATTGAACCATTGGACAGAACGATGTCAGACTTTACCCTGGACGACCAAGGTAGAAGCATTGATGAATTGTTTACTTTTTGCTTAAAGACTTTTGAGATATTCTTGTTTATATTCATCATTTTGATCTTGCTTGGAAGACTTTCCCAGGAAATTCTAAACAATCATGCCACACTGTGAACCTAAACTGTGTTTCCGTCAGTGTTGAGCGACAGGGGCTTGGGCAGGGTGCTTGAAATGCATAGCTTGATGCAAGGAGAAGAGGCCAAGAAAATCAGCACAGACTGGCATCCAAATCCAACATCAGCCTTAATCTTTATAGTCGCACACCTGTCAGAGCCTACCTACCACCGTAAGATCCATTTTCCAAAGTGTGATACAAAGAACATCATCCCATAACTCTGACCTTCATAGGAGGGACAGACAGAATTGTTGATTTTATCTTCTAATCACAGATGGAAGTTGTTCTAGGAATTTCTGAAATGTGACAAATTTGGGGAGTCAGGGAGTAAGAAAGCCAACAGAATATCCAAACTCCTAGTATCAACAGGACAATTCACAACTCAGGGGATGATTGTTTCCTTTGTGTTGAGACTTCATGTCACCACATGATCCCTAGATACACAGACACTTCGTGAGTACTCATCTCAGGACTTTGAGTAGTACAGGACCAGCCCCAGCATCCCCTGCGAACCCCATGCTTATGACACTGGCTTGATAAAGCCATAATCCATGCACTTGATGAGACATTCCCGGGCAGTTTGTATCACTGCCGCCTTCTTCTCATCAGGCTCCTGCTTGCCCACCACGGTCAGGATCTCCAGCAGCTCACTCTCCACCAGCTTCTTGGCCAGCTCCGCATCTGCCGACAGTAGGTTGTAGGCAACGACCAAGCCCCGATGCTGCACTGACAGCTGGTCATGCAGGCAAAGCCGCTGCAGGATCTCCAGCCACTGGGATGTCTGAAGAGGGAGAGACGTGGAAAGAAGGATGGGCAGAATCAGTGGGGGAAGCACGGAAAGGAGATTTGGTGACAAAGAGGTGCAGGGGCTGCTGCTGGCCTTCCCAGAACCCCTTGAATATAGGCCAGGCTTGGGTGACTCGGTCCTGCTCTTTGGCCTTTTCTGGTGACCTTGTTTGTCCTGTGGTCTAATTTCAGGAAGGGAAGTTGAAACTACACAGCTCATCATGTTTTTCCCTAACATTATATTACTTAAGGTTCACATTGTTCCCAGCATTGCAACAAAAACATGTTTTTCTTGATACTGCTAACTGTACACAATTGCTGATGGTTTGAGAACACAGTAAATCGTGTCTTTATTTACTTCTCTACGTGCTTCCCTGTTTACAACTGCTGAATGTTTACAACTGCCGATGTCTTTATATATTTCCTTGCATGTTTTCCTGTCATTCGTTTCTGAGCTTCTTATTTTTAAAAGATTTTGAAGTTCCTTATTATTCTCTTTATGGTTACTGATTCTGGATGATTCCTATGTTTAACATAAATAGAGCACATCTAGCTCAGAATAAATTTGTCTCAGTGTAGTCTCCATCTGGCTGAGAACCCTCCAACCTAGGCCTGGTTTCAATCCCTGCCAAACCCATTCAGAAACCCATGTTGATTTGTAGGCGCTGGCACTTGCAAAGAGAAACAGAAAGTACCAGCCAGGCCCACAGCTAAGTAACGTAGCTATGGCCCATATGACTGTAAACAGCAGAGAACTAACAATCTTCATCCATTTTTTAGGCAGTATGAGAAGCAGACATGCCTGTGGTACATCTCAGCCAATGGGGATAGAGAATGTTCAGAGAAGAAGATCTTCACCAAGGACACACAAGCAATGCCCATTTTTGCCAAGACAAGTGCCTTTCAGAACAAGAGTGCCAGACTTGCAGACACACTCTCAGACTTTCGCTTAAACTGGAATCAATGCAAGTCTGAGGTGAATTCTCTCCTCCATCCTTCCTCCATCCACCTCCACATGTGTGAAGACCCCTGACAGCTACAAGGTAGTTAGGGAGATGGGATGTTCTGCTGCTGACCACAGATACAGGAAGCTGACTCCTGTCAGTCAACAGTCATGCAGGAGGTAGTAAAGCAATGCAGGTGTCTGCACGGGTTTGGAGTCAGAGAGATCAGTGTTCAGGCCCCTGCTCAGCACTTGCCATCTATGTGGCCTTGTCTAAGTTACAAACCCTGAGCTCCTGAAGCGAGCTCAGGAAGGGGCTGAAGCCTGTAAGAACACAAGTAGATGTAGGTAGAGATGATGATGTGACAGCCACTGAGGACTTTTCAGACGGGCCCACCTCCTCCATCATGCATCGTCTGGGATTGCTTGCTTGGGAGACAGACAGGGAGCTGGAAAAAGGCCAGTGCTTTGTAGGGCGCCGCCCTACATGCATCCTCCGTTACAAGATGGCACCGACTCCGGCAGAACAAGCTACTGCGCAGGCGCCGAGTAACTGACCATCCTTGGTTTCCCGCCTCTCCCTTTGACGTTGTATGAGCAACAGCCAGTCAGAAGGCGACACGTCCTAGGCGAAGACCGTTATAAGGGTTGGGTTTTTCCTGTTTGGGGTCTCCGCTTCTACTCTGAAAGCTTATGCTCTCCCTCTCAAGACGCATTAAAGCTTTACTGCAGAAGGATCCTGTGCGTGTGCCGCGTTGTTCTTGCTGGCGAGACGGTTGCACGGGACAGTGCTTGGTGCCTGAGAGAGTTTGAAGCTGGTGAGTAACTGATAATGGGGTCAAGGTTCCCTGGAATAACTCTAAGGAACCAAAGGAAGGAGCGACAGAACCTTAGAGAAGATAGGATCCCAGATAGAACTGCTGGGGCTTCCCAAGGTGCATCCCCCTTGATCTGAAACTGTAGTAAGAGCTAGCATCCAATATGGCCAAATTATACACAGGATTGGTCCAGGATGCTTTTCAGGTCCCCTGAGATGTCTACAATGGGCCTAAGAAGTCTCTCTTTTTTCTATATATGTGCTTATATGGTGTGGGTGTGGGTGTGCACGCGTGCACGCGTGCACGCATGCACATGCTTTGCAAGTGAGTGTACATGTATATGGGGATATGCAAAAGGTGCACATAAGTGCGTGTATTCGTGAATGTGACTGTGGAAGCTCAAGAGTGTATCAGGAATCGGGGCTGGAGAGGTGGCTCAGGGATTAAGCCTCTGCCTTGCAGGCGGAAGGTCCCGAGTTCTGATCCTAGGCCCACGTATAGACGCTGGGCGGAAGCGGGGGCAGCCTGCGCTTCTGGTCCTGGTAGGCAGAGCCTGTGAATCCCGGGGCAGAGTAAAACAAGGAGGAGGTGGAGGCGTCCATGGTGGTTCCCGAGTTCATCCGTGGTTCTACACACACACACACATAACATACACACACGCGCACACATGTACACATGCACAATTGAATAAATAAATAAAATATAAAAAAACAGTGTATCAGGAATCATCTTCCATCAACCACTCTCACCTTATTGTTGTGAGCCTGGGTCTCTAAGTAAACCCAGAATATGCCATTAGGGTGGGTCTGGCTAACCAGCTTGCTTTGAAGATTTTTGAACCACTGGTTCAAAGCGCAGTCCTCAGACTAAGAGCCCATTCCACTGCATCAGCATGCCCAGGGAAACAATTTCAACCAGCTTTGCAGATGATCCCTATATGTATTACAGCTTTGAGAAGCTACTGTGAGGAAAAAGACAGAAGTCCAAAGACTACACAGGGTAGGCAATACCCATGGAACTTAGAAACACACACACACACACACACACACACACACACACACACACACACACACACAACACATCCCATTACACCTGCTGATGTGACTATGGTCCGCCCTACATCTCCACAGGCAAAAGGCATACAGCCTCCTCTCTGTAGGTTGTGGGCACCCACGCCTGGTGGGGAAGGATTACTCTGACACCTGACCTCCTCAGAGGATCATCTGGGACAGTGTAGACAAGGTGGGAAGATGCTCTACAGCCCCCCCCCCAGTCCCTGCCAGTCCCCCAGACGTGCACTTACCACTTGGGTCATCTTGAGGCACAGTTTCTTGTGCGCTGCTGTGAGCATGGCCAGGGCCCCAGCTGCTGCATTCTGCAACTTGTCGTCATCCTCACCACAGAGCAGCACCACCAGCTTCAGCCGGTCGTTTCCATCAGCCAAAAACCGCTCCTGAACCTGTGTAGGGCAGGTGCGGAGCTCAGGGACAAACACTCTCACCTGGGACTATGGAGCAGGGAAAGATGTAGTTTCCTGACCCACATCCCTGCCGGCCTCCTCTCTTTTGCAATTAGATGCAGCTGAGGCCTCGTTCTCGTTGATGGAAGGAAAGCAGAGATGACCTGCCCAGCCACCTTGGATGGATGCCACAGGTGCCCGTCCAACGATCCCTCCCACTCACTATGAAATAGACCACTCAAAGGTAGCAGGAGTGGAGTACTTCTTTTTTTATATATACATTTTTTATTATTTCTGCTCATACAAACTTAATAGGTACACCAGTTCCCTCCCTCCCTCCTCCTCCCCCCGAAACCCTGCTCCCCCTTCCCTCCTTCCCCATTCCCCAGTGCCTCCCCCCCAATTCCCAGAGAGTCCTTTATTGTGTATGCCTGAGTCTCCTCTGGGTCCTCCTCTCCAATGACGTACAAGGACCCAGTGGCATTTCCCTGAACCCTTTCTCGTGTTCCCCTTAAGCATAGGAACACTACTGTGGCTGTCAATCCCTTGCCTCCACGGCTCTTGGTGCCTTTAGCAGATGCTAGACTTTGTGAGGTCAATAGTGTGTTGGACATTGCGCAGGGCATGCAAAGTCCTATTATGATTGCTTCGACCCTAACTTATGTGGAGTATCTTGCATATCATTGCTCCTCCCATCCTTTTGCTCTTACAATCTTACTGCCCCCTCTTCCGCAAATGTCCCTGAGCTTCAGGATGGGGAGAGATTAGGCTGGCCTAGTTCTATGTGGTTGATATAGAGTCTCTGAAGTTCTGGATTGTGGTTTGTTGATTTTCTTTTGCAGTTTTGCTGCTCCTGCAATGCCCTTCACTCTATCAGGAGGGGAGTACTTCTTAATGACCCAAAAGACCTAATCACTGCTTGGAGGACAGCCACCTACCTAACCCAATGGGACTGTGATGTGGCTCGTGAGAAATATACTTCTACAGCATTAAGATCATTGTGGAGGGCTAGGGAGATGGCTCTGGAGCCTTTGCCTCCGAAAGCAGAAGGACCTGAGTTCAGATTCCCAGATCCAAGGTAAAAAAAGGCCAGGTAGGTATGGCAGCAGCCTGTAATTCCAACCTTGGAAGACAGAGCTTGGGAAACCCCAGAACAAAGTAATAAAAAAGTAGAACAATCCAGGATTATGCATGTGCACATAAAAGAAATAGGTAAGTAAATAAAAGATTTGCTGTGGCATTTGATACAGTTGCAGCAGCTGGTGCTCTCCCAGAGAAAGTCTCCTTTCTCCTCACACTATCAAAATCCCTGACCCCTAGGACACATCCTCTTTCTCCCACATAACTGCCAGGCTCCAGCCAGCTTGAGGTCCACTCCCTCCCCTGGTGGATTCCTTGTTGACTCTCTTTCAAACTCTCTTAAGTGGAGGCTTCCCCTCACCGCAGAAGGGGATCTAAGACGAACTCTACAGAGACAAGAAAGCTCAGGCCTTGCGCTGAGCCCTGATGAGAGCGCACATCCCGGAACAGCCTCGACTCTACACCTGTCATGTGTGTAATGTGCCCTTAAGCACAATGGTGACTGATGCCTACAAGAAGACCGCGTTCACTGGATGGTTATAATTTATCCTGTTGCGAACATCAGAGACTCTATATACCACCTGGAACTGGGCCAGCCTAATCTCTCCCATCCTGAAGCTCAGGGAAATTTGCGGAAGAAGGAGCGGTAAGATTGTAAGAGCACAAGGATGGGAGGAGCAATGATATGCAAGATACTCCACACAAGTTAGGACCGAAGCAATCATAATAGGACTTTGCATGACCTGCGTTATGTCCAACACATTATTGACCCCACAAAGTCTAGCATGGACTAAAGGCACTAGGATCCTTGGAGGCTAGGGACTGACAGTCACAGTAGTGTTCCTAAGCTTAAGGGGAACACAGGAAAGGGTTCTGGGATATGCCCCTGGGTCCTTGCACCTCATCGGAGAGGAGGACCTAGAGGAGAGTTTGGCATGCACATTAAAGAATGCTCTGGGTATTGGGGGGTGCAGGCACTGGGGGATGGGGAGGGAGGAGAGAGGGGAGGGGGAGCAGGAGGGGACCAGTGTACCTGTTAAGTTTGTATGAGCAGAAATAATAATAATAAAAAAATTTTTGTCCTGTTGCTTGACTATGATGCTTTCTTTACAGTGTATTCTCAATTCATTTTCTTTTGAAAAGTGATATTTACAGTTACAAAGCATTTCAAGTTCCGGAGACATGATATTCATTAAATGTCAGCATTTGAGATATCTTAAAACGATTCATTGATCACTGGATTTTGGCATTTGTTTTTTTCGTATATGAAAAACCTTAGCAAATGCAAGTGGTCTAGCCTCTCTTGACCTCCAAGAGCCCTGCCTCCCATCCTGCCCTGTATTATTCAGACCTAGGTAACTTAGGGAAATGGCATCTTCTACCTCATCCAGACCAAGCCCTCAGTTTGGGACAATATTACATTATGCATATATTTTTCTCAGGGACCCTACATGAAAGAGGGTCATAGTCTAGGACAGACTTGAAGACTTCTGGGTTCCCTGGCCAAAATTCTATTTAACACTATCTAATAGTCTCCAGCTGATCCCAGGTCTACCACCCATATCTCAGTGAGCCCCCCTAGCCCTGCCCTCACCTCTTTGTTGACCACCATGTTGCACATGCATTCAGTGGCCGCCTGTCGCAGTTGGTCATGATTTTCAAACATGTAGTTCTCGATGTCTGGTAAGGCCTTCTCCTTGAAAATCTTCTGCCTGGGTGATAGAAGGAAAGAGAGAGAGAGAGAGGAGCATTGAGTCTTTTGCAGTGGGTGTGGGGGGAGTTCTCATCATCCAGGGCCCTTTCTCCATCTTCATGGGCCCCTTCCACGTGGTCCCTCAGCCAGCACAGTGGGGTGGCACTGAGCCACCTCCAGCTCCAGGAGGGATTTCAATGGATGCCAACTAAAGACATGGCAAGCAGACTAATCTCTCCCCATCCTGAAGCTCAGGGACATTTGCGGAAGAGGGGGCGGTAAGAGTATAAGAACAAAAGGATGGGAGGAGCAATGATTTGCAAGATTCTCCACACAAGTTAGGGCTGAAGCAATCATAATTGGACATTGCATGCCCGGCGCAATGTCCAACACATATTTGACCTCACAAAGTCTAGCATCTGCTAAAGGCACCAAGATCCTTGGAGGCAAGGGATTGACAGCCACAGTAGTGTTCCTATACTTAAGGGGAACACAGGAAAGAGTTCAGGGAAAGGCCACTGGATCCTTGTACGTCATCGGAGAGGAGGGCCCAGAGGAGAGTCAGACATGCACAAGAAAGGACTCTGGGAATTGGGGCGGGAGGCACAGGGGGATGGGGAGGAAGGGTTAAGGGGAGGAGGAGCAGGGGGTTCGGGGGGAGGAAGAGGGAGGGAGGGAGGGAACTGGTGTACCTATTAAGTTTATATGAGCGGAAATAATAATAAAAAATGTTAAAAAAAAAAAAGAAGACGAATTTGAATTCAAAAAAAAAGACATGGCAAGGCTCCCTGGCTGCAGTGAGGGGCTCTGGGATGAAGGTGTCACTCCTGTGGGGACTGTGGTATTGTTGGGAAAAAAAAGAGAAACCCTTGTTTTCTCATTCTTCTCTGATATATTTGAAGTCCAGAGCTACCTTGTGAGCATGAGAGAGAGAGAAAATCCATCTGAGGTTAGAGATAATTGAGGGGATAGGAGAAGGGAGGACAGAAGACAATGGAGGAGGGGAGGAGGAGGGGAGGACCAGTAGCTAGGACAGCTCCATAGACCCTGGGTCAAGGGACATCTGACTGGATTATCTCAGACTTAATTTGCATAGCTCAGTGCATTTCCTTAACCAGCTAAGTCAAGTTCTCTGCCAATCAAAGCCCAGTACATCCCACCACACTGCGCTTCCAAGAAAGAAGAGTCATTCCCCTGCCCATCCACCTGGCTGCCTCTTCTGCTTCAGGAAGCCGTGCCTTTGTGGCCTTTGGCTCTGCACAATGTCTCCTGTTCTCCTGGCATGCTGCTCAAATCTTCCCGCCCTGGTTTCATCCATTACTTTGGATGCGCTCTTCCCAACACTTCACTTATAACATGTGATAATATACAGTTTCAAACATCTTATGGACGCACTCTCCGCCTCTGTCCCCTCTACCCATCCCACTGACCTGAGTTTGTCGCTGCGCCCAGACAGGTTGGTGAGGCCCAGGAGAGCCTCATAGTTCTGCAGTCCGTCCCTCTGTGTGTCCAGGAGACTGACAAGGGGCCGCACCACCTCATACACCTGCGGGGAGGAGATGGATCAGAACTGTGCACACCCCTGTTTCTTGCACTTATAGGAGCCACCTTTACATTTCCAAACCCCTTTTTTCCTGCACATTATCAGTTTAATCCACACAGTGGCCCTGAGACGTTGGCTAGCTTCCTTTTTCCTTGCAGATGAGAAACTGGGTTTCTGGGAGGACCATTGTGTTCACCAGAATCAAAGCCAGGCCTGGAGCCCACATGCTCGTCCAATTCATTACCCTCCCTCTGACAGTGCCATGCCCCTCTCTGGGCCAGGGGTGATGAGGGGACAGGGCCCTAAGAGCAGAGAAGACTCCCTCATTGCCCTGTCCCGTTCATCCTGAATACCCACCCGCTCCCCAGGGAAGGCGATGTCAGGATTGGAGACGGCGGCGATCTTGGCTAGAGCATGGGCTGCCTTCACCTTGCCCACATCCGTGCCCTCCAAAGCCAGGGGAATCAGGGCCTGCAAGAGAGAAACAGTCACCTCCCAGCCTCAGGCACTCAGAGGCCCCTCCCATCCTCCTGCTCTGGTTGCCCTGTCTCATCAGAAGAGTCTGCAGCATAATCAGTTCTTGAGCACTTCACAGTTTGGATGTGAGGCTTTGTCACTAACCAGAGAAGTCACTGGGCCATGAGAACTCTCAGCTAATCCTCCTGCTAATCTACTCTTAGGAAGAAAGGTCATTTGGAAAAAGTACATCACTGAGAGTGTGCCTTTAAAGGATATGTTCCTCTCTCTCTCTCTCTCTCTCTCTCTCTCTCTCTCTCTCTCTCTCTCTCTCTCTCTCTCTCTCACACAGTGAGATGAGCAACTTTGCTCAGCTGTACATCCTGCCACCACAATGTTCCGTTCTGCCTTATAAGCCTATAGTCACAGCAGTGGAGTTAAAAGAAGAGCAGGTCTCAACTGTGGAGACGCTTGTGGTCTGACTTCCTGCCAGGCTTCCTTCTCACAGCAAGAAGGATGAATGGGATTCCAAAGTACTAACCATGTGATCACTGGATCAAGTAGAAATGGGTTTGGACCCATGAGTCCAGACAGTGCAGATGACTGAGTGATTGTATTCCAGGAGGCTGGGCTGGGGTGGGTGACCATGGTGGGAGGAGAAACAAAGGACACACACATGCACACATGCACCTGTGTACACATACACACACCTGTTCACACATGCATACACACATGCACCTGTACATACACATGCTTACACATGTACTTATACGCACACATACATATGTACCTGTATACACACACACATGCATATGTATCTGTATACACACATACACACACATATGTACCTGTATACACACATACACACACACACACACACATGTACCTATACACACACACACACACACACACACACACACACACACACACACACTGGTGTGTGTTCACCTCTCTAGCAGATCACCTTCTAGAGTGACAAGGCCTTCACCCTGCCTCATTACCTTGCCACCACCTTGAGCCACAATGGCACCTCGGTCCTTTGGGTTGTCACACAGTGCCAGGAACACCCTGCAGAGCCAATGACGGAGGAGAATATTTAATGTCCAAACACCCCAGTCCCAAGCATTACAAGTGAGTCAGTCAAAGTCAGGAAACCCCAGGGCCAATAGCTGAAAATCTGGGAAGGACGACTTACACTCCCTGACCTAACAACTCACCTTTGGGAGCTGCCACCATGAACACAAGCAGCAGAGTAAGAAGTGAGGCCATGCAAGGCTCAAAGACATAGCCAAAGGTCCCCTACCCAGGAGAAACTCCTCTCTGCTTCAACCTGGGCGTGGCCTCCTCTAGACCTCATGTAACACCATACCCCATCTGGATACCACACAGTCAGAACAGTGAACCTAAACTACTCATTCTTCCTCCACCCTTGCCACCTTTGCACATGCTGCTCCTTCTGCTGAGACCCTTCTCTTTTCTGGGGTTCCTTCAGGGTTCTTCTGAGTCATCGCCTCTGCCCACCCACTTTTCCCCAACATTCTGATTGGTGGCGCTACCACTTGGGCTGCAACCATCCCTATGTGCTTCCCTCACCCCCCCCATCATGGCACCCACTGTGCTGCGCTGTAACTGTGGCCCATCCGTCTCCTCTCCAGGGTGCCTTTCCCCCTTAGGAACAAGGTATCCAGAGGGGACAATCCAAGTGCAAACTTCACCTGTGATGACCTGTCCCATGTGTCACTGTTCAATGCTGATCTTCAGTCCCTTCCTCAGGACCTTCAGTGCCTCATTCCCTCACTGAGCTCCTCCCATTCCCACCTGTCTACACAGCCTCCCGTCTTCACTCCTCGCTAGACCCAGCCCTCCACAACCGCACCTGGCCAACAATTCCTTGGTCTGGTCCGTGAGGATAGCATTATCCGCCTTCACCATGCAGGCCAGCGCAGAGATGACCCCTGTTTTCAAAAGTCGCTTTACCCGCATGTCTACGAAGTCCTTCTTATCCTAGGGGGGCAGAAAGTTGGAATTGGGAAAGGGACCTGCTCACCAAGCCAGTCGGCACTAGGACTTAAAGAAGGTGCATGTCTGACTTTTCCCAGTGTGGCCCCTAAGGATGACCACAGACTAATCCTTGGAAACCGAGAATGAGTGGTCTTATGTAACGAAAGGATCTTTGTGAGGATGGTTCAATTAAAGAGTCTGAGATGAGGGCAGGATCTTCAAGGTAAGCCCTACATAATCACAATGTAGCCACAGTACAGTAAGGCAGAGCTAAGACCAGGAGATGTGACCCCCTCAGTGGTAAGAATGACTCAAAGTCACCAGCCACATGGGGAAAGCTGAAAAAGTCAAGTGTGAGGTTCTCCCCTGGGCCTCCAGAAGGAATCTGCTCTGAGCACACCTTGCATTACACCCATGGACTCTGTGTTTGGGATTTCCAATAAGCAGAACTATAAGGTTTTAAGACTGTGGGTTTGAGGGCACTGTTTGTGGCAATGCATTATGGGAGCAATAAGAAACAAGTGCCTGTGTCCTGATTCCCTTTATCCAACACCTGCCGGCCACGCAGAGCATCGTCTCCTCGTCTTTGTCCCCTGTCTCCAGTGTGCTACCCCAGGAGGTGACAAAATGAACAGATCAGTCTGAAATAAAAGAAAGATGGTTCCCAAACACCGTAAATCTGTTATTGCCCATGTGCTTGTGTATGCATGTGTGTGTGTGTGTGTGTGTGTGTGTTTGTGTGAAGAGATAATTGGGGAGGACTTAGGGAAAGTTGCAAGTGGAAAATAGATGAAACTAGCATAGCAATGGGATAGAATTGTCTGGAAACCCAAAATCAGCCCCAGGTGGAATCATCTCCGTAAATAATCATCAGAGTGGGGAGTGGTCAGAAGGAGGCAGGCAGAATCGCATTTGAACTCTCCAGCAGCAGAGCATCTTCGCCTGCATGGAACACCACATGGCATTTGTAATGATGAAGAGATTGGGATGCAGCTCAGGGGTGGAGCACCTGCCTGCCATGCGCAGGGCACCAGGTCATTGACATATTGCATAAGAATATGCAAAACATTTAGGTTTCTGAAATTGGGCATAAAGTGTTAACCACACTCTGACTGCAACTAGAGAAGGAAAAGATGACCAAGTTGGATGGGGGGGGGGCTTAGATGGGTAGCACAGAGAACAAAAACTGCCTCAGTCACCTGTGGAGACGGTACTGCTGGGTGGTCATGTTCTCCCCTCTGTTGTTGTCTACCTTTTGTTTTGCAACACAGGTGTTTTGCTTCGATCACTTTTGAAAGTCTAAATAATCTCAGTGGCTTTGGGTATTTTGAATATGCATTTGTGTGCAAACCACGTACAGAGGATTCTGAAAATCATCATATCCCTAGGATTTGTCCATCCTCATATTCCTAAGCCCAGATATCCTAGAAAATCAAATTTTATGTCTTCATGCAATAAAGTGAAACTGTTCAACACCCATGAAATCAACAAATGCAAAAATGTTCATCCTGGCTCCTTTGATCCCATCACAAAATGGTCAGCACCTCCTTTCTACCCCTCCCCCTCAAGGGAAAATGAAAAGAAAGAAAGGTGTGCGCGCCCCCTGGTGGGTTACTTCATTATTGTCGTCTTCACACACCACACTCCTGATTTCTTTCCCTCTGTTGGAGGACTGACAGCACAGCTTCTACCCCACCCCCTATCCAACCACCTGTGCCCACCTTGGGGTGCTCCTCGGGCACGTGCTGCTTGGAGAACTTGGCGAGCTGCACCAGCTCAGGGACCACCTCCTTGACATCGTAGCTGTTGGTGCAGTTCACCAGGGTGGTGGCCACGGAGTATAGGACTGGTCTTGTCGCTGGTCTGGAGGTGCCAGGATAGGAGAAAACAGAAAGGAACTTTGGCATTAGCCTCTGCTTCCCAGGCAGCCCTGACACACCAGCAAGTGAACTTAGGACCAGTGGGGGGTGGACCTTGATGTGGAGAAGCAGTTCTAAAGGAAGAAGGCAAAAACTGCTCCTAACCCTAATTGGCACCCCAAAAGTGTAACCAGGGATCATGTTACCTAGTTCCTGTCTCACTGACTCTTTCCCAATCCCAGTTTCTATTCGTTGTGGTGGGGGCTGGGTGGGACCCTCTGTCTGACCCTAGTGGAAAGCACCACACACACACACGCACACACGCACACGCACACACACGCGCACACACACACACACAAACACACACACACACAAACACACACACTTCCAGTGAAGGGAGGCTGCCTGGTGTCCCTCATAACCTCACTGCCTGAAGCCAACATGCAGACATGCTGTCCTGTCTGCTCTTCCTCTTCCCGGAAGGAAGAAGCACATCTCCAAAGGCAAGACAGGCCAGCAGGGGGATAGGACCCACCCAGCTTCACAGGGGAGGGAGAATCAGGAGAAGACCTCTGATGGCCAATCCCCATGACCCAGGGACCAGGAGTCCTTTCCTGAGGTGGAAGTCAGGGCCCCTCTTGCCTTGGCTAGCTCGAACATTGCCTGCAGAGCGGGGATATCCTGGACAAAATCGTCCTTCACGTCAGCATCCAGCGTGAGGTAAGCCAGGCCTTCCACTGCCCAGCGCCGTGTCTGGGTGTCTATGGCCGCATTGCACAGCCACCTGGAGATGGGAGAGGGAGGGAAGCTGCTGGGGAAGGAGCCAGGACTCCGGAAAGAGTGGCATGAGTTTAGAGGTGTGCATGGCCAGTGGGGCGGGGGGCGGGGGGTTCTCTGTCGGTCATCACTGAAGTGCATCCCAGAGATCCCACACAGAAGCCCAGAGGAAGTGGAGGATCTGAGAGGCAAAACGCACATACTTGCGACATTGCTTGGCCAGCTTCTCAGTGGACCCTTCAGCAAACTGCCGGAGTCCATAGTCTGTTCCACCCGCCGAGCCAAGCTTACAGAGTCCCTGTGGGGGAGGCACACAGGTCAGTGACACTAAGACCTGAGCCACATCTTGTGGCCTGTGGCCTGGAGGACCCTGGGCCCTTTGCTCTCCTGGACATATCTCTGTGAGCCACACATCTTCCTCTGATGTCACTTCTTCTGAGATGCCCTCCTTGCTGCTCTGTTCAGAGGGACACCCACAAGCCAAAGGTCCCCACTATTCTGACCCCACAAGAGAATACTAAGCATCTGCCACCACAGCAAGGAGCCTAGTGATGGCGCAAAGACTGGCAGGGAAGTCATGTCGTGTGGGTAACAAATGCAGATGTACAGAAACATCTGGACCTTTGTCAGGAAAAAACAAAGTTTCCTAGAACAGGAAAGCATTATGACCAAGGCAGGAAATGATTTTTAAACTGGTATAAACTGGACATGGTGGTATAGGCCTATGATCCTAGCACACAGAGGCAGAAGGGTCATGAGTTCAAAGCCAGTATGAACTCCACAGAAAGAGACACTGTCTCCAAAAAGCAAAATAGCGGACAGGCAGCAAAGCCTACATGTATACACGTTATACACAGGTATAACAAGACTTTAGTTCAAAAAAACAGTCAAAAAAATCAGTTAAGCTGGAGAGATGTCTCAGGGGTTAAAGACTGCCTCAAAAGCAGAAGGTTCTGAGTTCAGATCCCAGGCCCCACGTAAAAATGCCAGGAGGAAGCAGTGGCAGCCTGCACTTTTGGCTCTGGTAATCAGAGCCCAGGAAATGCCAGAGTGAAGCAAAAAGGAGGTAGAAGCAATCCAAGATGATTCCCGAAGTCACCTTTGATCCTCCACAGGGACACACAGTGCCCTTGCGCGCGCACACACACACACACACACACACACAAAATAAATAAATAAAATGAAGTTTAAAAATTAGCAGTGATTAGAAAAACATTTAATGTATTAAACTGTTTCTGTGATCACTTATAAGAGAAAGATCAACAAAAGCAATCTCAGTAAGATGAAAATGAGGGGGGAACAAAGGTTAGTTCTACCACATAGAAGCTAGAGAAGGAACTGGCCTTGGTGGTGTTTTCTTTGAAGGAACTTTCTAGATGGTGTGTCCATGTCTGTCTGCTCACAGCATGGAGCTGACGGTCCTCAGTGCTTAACATAGAATCACTCTGCTGAGACTCTGGCCCCACCACCCTACCTAAGCACCCTATCTTCGGGGCCCTGCAGGTGGGCCTAAGGGCCCCCCCCCTGTGCATGGCCCCTCCAGAAAGGGGGACATGCCTCGTTCATCCTGGTGTTCCAGGCACTGGGCAGGAGTGTGGTCTCAGCCCACTCACCACCAGCGTGCGGATCTTGATCTTCTCGTTCTTGGTGGTCTTGTAGATCTGCTTGAGCAGTGACACGCCATTGGTGATGATGAAGGTGGCTCGGCTGAGCTTGGTGGAGGCGTGGATGAGCGCCTCCACGGCCACCAGCTGGTCTGCCTCACGCTCCGAGCCACACAGCGCCACCATCATCTCCATCACGCCTTTCATACCCAGCAGCTGATTGCCCAGGTCGAAGGGCCCCTGCAGGACCCCCGACACCGTCTGAATGGCATTCACATTCTTGTCCATGTCCTGGGGGTCAAACTTGCTCCTGAAACAAAGGGGGGCCCAAGAGGATCATTTCAAGGAGGGGGAAAGATGTGGAGGATCACCTGGAGGACCACCTGGAGGACCACCTGGAGGACCACCTGGAGGACCACCTGGGCTTGCCTCCCAGCTCAACTACTTGAGCCAGGTGGCATCAGGTGATTCACTAAACCTCTCTGAGCCGCTGCTTCTTGGTCTGCGCATGGAAGATGGTACGACTCTTCCTCAGAATTACAGTGAGGATGATGACATCTCAGCTGTGTCACAGGGCGTGTCCCCTGGATTGACTTGCAGGAAGTTGATGGACAGGAGTCCTTGGGGAGAGAAGGAAGCAGGACTGGGGAGAGGGAGGTGCTGACCTGCAATGGAGTCACCCCATGGAGGAATCACCCTCTCCTGGAAGGGCTCTGAACTGAAGCACCTCATAAAGCCGCTCTGAGTTGGAGGGTGAGGTGTCATGACATGCTGCTGTTTTGGGGATGCTGAGGCAGCCCCTTCCGCTAAGCCAAGTCTCAAAGGGAGCAACCTGCAGCTTTCATAACTTGAAGGGACAGTATGGTATCCACAGCCACAAACAGGTCCAGAATGATGCCTGACAAGCCGTATCCACAGGCCCTGTGTCTTAGCTCCTCCCCCTATCAAATGAGGGCATGAAGCTCAATTTGGGATCTCACAAGATGAGCAATGAGAGAAGTGTGTCACTAAAAGGGGATGGAAAGGGGTTCCACAGATCAGATCTGGCTTGAGCTTTTGTAACAAAGTCAGATATGCACACAAATGTGAACCACAGAGGCACATGCAGCCTTAGAATCACACAGTAGTTGCAAATGCATCCTACAAACACAGATGCAAGCTGTGGCCTCCTGACTCTACAGTACCCCAGTAGTCACAGCTGACCAATGAGCTGCTTAGGCTGATCCTGGGAACACTGGCCTCCTCCTGACAAACTCACTTGTATCCCTTTCAGTCACAGGAGTCCGTGGCTGTCTTAAGCATGTCCAGGTTTTTGGTTTGTTTTTCAGCGTTGAAGGTGGACATGGGCCTCGTGCCTACTAGGCAAGTGCTCTACTGCTGAGCTTCACCCTCGGCCATTTGTCCAGAAATATCTCAACAATCCTCCCTTCACAAGGCAGAATTCGGTTCTCTCTTCGACCTTGCTTTAATCTTGTTTTCACCAAGCAAAACATGGTAATAGGGGTGGTTGGCATGTGGAGTGAAGTATGGGAGACACTGCCTGCTTTCTCTCTCTCTCTCTCTCTCTCTCTTTCCTCACTCTGGGGAAGCCAGCTGCCATGCCATGTGGTGAGAACTCTCCAGCAGTGGTGGAGGATCCACATGAGGGGGAACACGGTGCAGCCCCCACACCAGCCAGGACTGGAGTACCACCTTCTGAGAGCATCCTCCAGCAGACCTCCCAACCCCAGTCAAGTCACGGTCAGATGACTACAGCCAGACACCCCAGTCACATCCCTCCCAAATGTCCATCCTACTGTGGAATGGCACAGGATGATTATTATTGTTATTGCTGCGAGATGCTCAGTGTGGGGGTAACTGGCTACACAATCCCAAATCTCTACTTCGGAGCCCAACCCTGAAAATCACAGGGAGCTCACGTGATGTACTCCTCGCAAATCTTGCGGAAGTGATCGCGCTCGGGGTCGCAGCGCAGGTCATCGTAGAGCTTGTTGATGAGGATGGAGGCCAGCATGCGGGTGTTGTCGGTCAGCGGCAGGCAGGAGGGCAGGTCTGGAACCTGTCCCACAACCTTCAGGATCTTCCTCAGACCTGCAGGCGACAGCAGCAAGGGCGAGATGCCAGGGGGGCTCTGTCTCCCTCAGAATCCTCTCATGGTCGGATCCCCTCCACCCTGGGCTTTAGGTCACATGTGGCCTCTGCAGAGTACAAGGCTTGGGGACCAGAGACCCCAGCCTTCCACCCGACTGCACCTCTCAGATCATCCACCTGCTCCATGGCTTCCGTCAGCACATTCTCAGGGTGATGTGGGTAGATTTCCATAGGCATCGAGAACAGAGAGGAAGACCCAGAGGAGACACCCCACCAGGGATTTCTACCACGAGGTCCACCATTGGGACTTTCAAACCTGACTCCAATGGGGACCACCAATCAAAGGTCACAGAGGAAGCCAATAGAAAGTTTCCACTTTTGACCCCTCAAAAGTTCGTGAAAGAGGCACCCAGAGTCCACAGTCTTCCGAGCCAGACTTGAGGCAGTGTTGCCTCCCCTGGCTTCCTGAACAGCCAGAGATTCTATCTTATTCCTCCTGATTCTTCCCAGCAATCAGGTGTCCTTTTCCCTGCTTTTCAGTAAATTTTACTTAAATCACTCAATCATGTCCCAGCTTCAGTCTTCGAATCTGGGGTGCAACAGTCTGGACAGAAATCCCGTAACAAGAGGACCTGACCCATGCTACCAGTCTATGGGCTGTGGATAATTTTCCCTTTTCCTTGGGGCCTTGATTTCATTGTTTGTAAAATGGAAATAATATTACCTTCTCTACAGACTTAAGGATATGATCAGATAATATTCCAAGATAGACTAGAATCAATTAAGAGGCATCATTAAAGCTATATAATAGCTATAATATATCTCTATATTATATGTTACATTATATTAAATAACTGTAGCATAGGGAAGACATGTGGCGCTCCCATGCCCTCTGCCCCTGCTGCTTTTCCTCATTCATGCATGTTCATCAAGCTCTCTGAATTCCCTCACTTACAGATGGCTTCTTGTTTTGCTGTTTGCTCATTTCGTTTAATTGGAAACTGCATGATACAGACATGATTAAATAAATCACTGCCATTAGCGCTTGCCTCGGTCTCTGACCCTCTGCCCTGAGATCAGACTCATTTGGGGCACTCCAGTCATAAATCGGCTCATTAGCACATAACAGATATTTGGTGAAAATAATTCCAAACACTTCAGTCATGTATCAAGAGGGTCAGAAACCAGACATATATTGCTTATGCCACAAACTCATACAACAGAAATGATTGGCAAGGCTGGAAGGACCCGATGAGCCAATACAAATTCCACAGACCTGTTCCCAAGGACCTCTCCAAATGCATCTGCTCCACTCAAAGCTCCCCAAGCCCCCCCCCTTCCCTTCCATCATGCCTGTATTCAGGCTCCTCACTTCCTTCCTGCTTGGAGCACCCAGGACCTCCCTGGTGGTCCCCTTGGTCTCTTTCCTAACCCAGGAACTCACTTCAGGGTTAAGCCACATGTGGCTCCTTGCCAGCCCAGCATGTATTTTTAAGTCAGAGAGAAGGGGTGAGCACCCTGACACTGACAAGCTTAGTGGCTGCTTGCTAGAGATCTTTCTCTTTGTTTGCTCTAAAATACATTTTATGACATTTTCTCTCCTTCCATTTCTCCCCCACCCCCTTACCCCCCACTCCTCCAGAAAACCTTTGTTAAGTATCTTGTCAGGCATGAGGCTTCGGGAATGTTACCCCATGGTTGGTAGGAGTCATGTTTGTTTTGGGGACCTGCCCTTGTCTTTTAGGTAGCTCCATCCAGAAGTTTGGGGTTGTGCTTGACCACTTTCTGGGTATGTTTCAACCCTGTATCCACAGCCATGACTCACATCTTCATGAGCCTGGCAGATCCTCATTTGCCCGTCTTTCTCTTTGCAGTTGGGACTGAAGACTCCCTTAGTCTACACCTCTCTCTTACACTCTACTTGGTGAACCCAAGTCCTCCCACCTCACCGTTATCCACCACATAGATGGTGCGCGAGTTGTCGTGAATGGAAAGGTCCTTCCTGGGGACATTCTTGTTGAGCAGGTTCAACGCCTGGTCCCTGCCCTGGCCGGACACTTTCTTGCTGACCAGCATGTCAAGCAGGTGACTGGTGATCTGCTTCAGGTCCTTCTTGGCATCTAGAGAACCAGAGGATAAGAGCAAGCGGGAGGGTAGAGCATCTTACACAGAGACGAATGGGATTAGAAGAAGCTTCCAGAACTACTCTGGAAGTACCGAACCCACTTCTTTCTGGGTGTTACAGTTTGAATATGAACTGTTTCCTACAGGTTCATGTGGAAAATGCTTGATCTCTACTGGGTAGCACTATTTGGGGAGATTCTGAAACCTTTAGGAGGCTGGGTCTAAACTAGGGGTAGGTCTTATCCCAGACTCCATTACTTCTTCCACCACAAACCTCCTTCTGTAACACACTCCAACTACCACCATGTTCTACCCAAGTGCATGGGGCCACTAACCATAAGCAAAATAAATCTTGCCTTATTAAACTGAAACTATTGATCTCAGGTACTTGGGTCCTAGTTATACAAAAATAACTGGTACACTAAGTACTGCAAAGAAATGGGAAGTGAAAACAAGAATCCCCGTAAGCTCATGGACTAGTGAGTCTGGTGCACACAACAGAAAGAACCTATTTCAAACAAGGGAAAAGATTACAACTGTGAGGACTGATACTCAATGCTGTTGTCTAGCCTCTACAGATACACTGTGACATGTGTATCTCATAGACAGACAGACAGACAGACAGACAGACAGACAGACAGACAGACAGACAGACAGACAGACAGATAGATAGATAGATAGATAGATAGATAGATAGATAGATAGATAGATAGATAGATAGATGATTCTAGAGCTGGATGTAGCTCAGTTGGTAGAATGTTTGCCTGACACGTATGAAGCCCATGGGTTTGATCTCCAGCACCCTATAAATAATACATGACTAGGCAAGTCTCAGCATTCAAGAGATGGAGGCAGAAGGACCAGAAGTGCAAAGTCACTCTCAGTTACACAAGTTCAAAGCCAGCTTGAGCTACCCAAGACACTATCTCAAAAAAAAAGACAAAGAAAAATTTAGGACTTAGTGTGGAGAACATGGGAAATACCAGAGCGAAATAGAAAGGAAGTAGAAGCAATCCAGGATGATTCTTGAAGTCATCCTTAGTCCCCCACAGGCATACACACACATACGCACGCACACACACACACACACACACACACACACACACACACACACATAGAGTTGGTTTTTTTTTTTTAAAAAAAAAAAAAAGGACACACCACAGTGATTATAATAGTTATCTGAATGAGTAATTGTAGTATGGTTTTTGGGGGGGGTGACTTTTTTTTCCTTTATAGATGTCTATGTTTTTTCCAAGATTCTCCAGTAAACCTCTGTTCTTTCTTCTAAGTAGTGATGGACCTAAGCATAACATAAAATCACCAATGTAACCATTTTTAAACATGTAATCCGGTGGCACTGAGTGCATTCACTCGGTGTGTGACCATCACCACCATCCACCCCCAGCACACATTCGTCTTGCCAAACGACAACTCTGTACTCAATACATCACACCACCTATATTTCTGTGGCCAGAAAATACATATTCAAATAAAACCAGGCCCTCTGCATACAAGAGACGCAGCCTGAGAGTGTGACTGGCTGTCCTTGGAGATGATGTGAACCCCAACTGACGAACGCCTCTTACCCAGAACCAGTGCCTCCTCCTTGCCCCGGTGCTCCCGCTTGTCCTCCCCAGACAGGGAGTCGATGACGGCCTGGAGTAAGTTGCAGACGGCCAGAGATACCTCTTCATTCTCCACTGCCATGAGGCTGCAGATTCGGTCTATGCCGACTGCGTGCAGGATCACCGTGGCCTAGAACCAGGAGGGACCAGGGTCAACAGCCCCGCCTCTCCCTCCTGGCTGCGATGCAGGTTAGGAGTTGGGTGATAACTGCCCCACACATTTCATGCTGTGAGAAATTGAACCCAGGTGGTCAGTGCCTCAGGGACCCTTATAACAAAGCAGCAAGACCACACGGAGATGGACGTGTAAAACTTCAGAGACTGAGAAGAGAAAAATTAAAACATGATGCCTTGGCTCTCTGCACTTGCCGTAAGCTAACTTGTGTTCAGTCAAGCCCACTACTGGCTCGAGAGGAAATGTCCACCATGGATCATCTTGAGTCAGAGACCATAGGACCACGGGAGCCTCTTTAGACTCTTTCTTGGGTTCTGTTGATGCCAGCCACTACCTTACCCATATGCCGCCCTCCAGATCCTTGAGCCCGCCACTGTTGGCACCAAACACACATGTCCTCAGGCCCTCACCCTGGCTCGGTGACCAGTGCACATGCCCGACAGGGTCCGCACGGCAGCCAGCACCAGCTCAGGCCGCTGTGTGTCCATAAGCTGCAGCAGTAAGCCTACTCCATTGCTCTGGAAGATCCTCTCGGCCCCTGCTTCCTCACGGCCCAGCACGATTAGGTTGTTGGCAGCCTAAGGGAGGCAGCAAAGGGTATCAAGGGGCTGATGGGCCGAGGCCTTAACCCTGCCTGGGCCCGTTTCTGGGACTGGTGCCTGGACTGTCTTTAGAACATCATCATGTTCCCTCATCCCCCAACCCTGATTCTGGAAACACAGCCCAAGAACAAAGTCCAAGTAACTTGTACAAGGACAAAGTTGAAACATGCCACAGGTCATAGAACCAACGCGGCCACCTGAAAACAATGTCAATGAAGGATCGAGCAACAGGCTCACTCTGAGCGGATGTAATCAGACCTGCACGCCTGATTACGGAGGAGGACTAAAAAAGGGAAGAGAAAGGAAAGGAAGGGTTCTTTTTAATACATGTAAAAATCATTCTCTTTTAGTATGGCTTTGGTTTGGTTTGCTTTGCTTGTTTATTTTGTTTTTGCCTATTACCTCTTCAGGGGAAGCTGAAGCTGTAGAGGTTCTCCAAAAGGTGGAGGACAAAGAGTACTTAGATGGGGGTCTGAAAACCCAGGGATTGAGTTCCGCTACCTGCAGGTTGAAGCCATAGCACTTCTCGGGGGCCCCTGATGTTCATTTGACAAATTAGATAATGGAGCTAAGGAACTAGGAAGTTGCTAAGTCTCTTCCAGTCTAGCTTCTCCTAGCTTAAGATTCATGAACCTTTAAAGGCCTGAAATTCAGACAAGAAGGAATTCCAAAGAATCCATGCGGGAAGAGGTGGAAAGGTTACAGAGAGATGGGAAGTGGGTGATGGGAAGGGGCTGAAACTTCAGGCAACCATGACCAGGGCATTACTATCAGCCTGGGACTTTGTATTTTACAAAATACAATTTTTTTGGTCCATAATAACTCAATATGTCCTCACAAGAGCTTGTTACAAAGCACATTTGCCATAAGAATTCATAAACAATAAAATGAATCCTTACTCACCAAGCATTGCCTGTAAAGTTATTATAAATAAATGCAAAAGACTAAAATACTCAAAAGTAAGGAATATGGAAGAAAAACAAAAAGATTTGGCTATGATGATCGTATCAGTAAATATTTTGATGTCAGAATGATTCCTTTGCAATCTTTCTCAATGAAACAAGCAGTATTAGAATATGTCCTTGTTTCTTAGGGTCACACTTATAAAGAGGTAAGAGAAACATGCCTCTTGGGCGCAAAATTTACAGAGGCACAAAAAAGCCTCAATAATCCAGATAAATGCAATATTAAAATGCATATTAAATGCAATATTAAAAATAAATCAAAATCAAGGCCAAAACATGCTCAATGACCAAAATATCTAATGCAACTTTGCTGAATGATTATACACAGTGGTCTTATACTAATCCTGGTCCTTCCTTGGATTCTTGCTGTTTGTTTTCTAATGAGAAAAATCTGGGTCAATTTTCTATTGATGAATCTGGAGGCCATCATGGGGTAAGCACGCCCTCTACTGGCCGGTACTGTGCATCACTCACCTTTTCCCGCTTATCAGCCTCACTGTTTTCGTCCAGGAGGATCTCAAACATGTTCTGTACCCTGGAGTCTGTGGAGAACTGCACACGGAGCTGAGAAGAAAGGAAAGAGTGTGGAGGGAGGTGAGAAGCTAGTCCACATCATTCTGTCCATTCCATATGTTCTCAGTAGTTAGCAGGGTACCTACTACAACACGCTAATTCAACTAATGTTAACACACTGACTACTGAATGCCAAAGCACTGAACTCGATGCTGGGGAAAGAATAGTGAACAGAACCAAGTACTTGGACCACACAGTTCATGATCCAGTTAGTTACGCAGCTAACAGCACAACCTTGAATGATGAGGAACTATCAGCCCCAATTTTAGAACCTTAAAGACAAATCTACTATCAGTCATTTAAGAGGAGACTAAAATAGAAATTTGTCTTTAGTCCCAAACCGGAAGCAGTTTTCAAATGTCGCTGCAAGCAAGCGGAACCAGCCTGTGTAGAGGTCTAGACACCCACATAGTCTAGCCCACTCCAACCCCTCTGCTCTGGATCCTTCATAACATAGACTGAGAGATCATCTGATGGCTCTTGTACCTCCCACAGCTTGGATCTGCTGCTCTGCCCACCTCCTATTTTTGGACTCATTTCCTCTGAGGTGGGCAGTCTCCTTCTCCTCCTCCTCTTTCTCCTTCTCCCGTTCCCTTCTCTGATCTCCCCTTTCTTCCCATTCCCTAACTCCGAGTCTACACCCAAGACGGTGTGCCGTGATCCTGTCCCAGGATCTTGGAGCAGGAAGTGAGCAAACAATTGCTCTTCTCTTGCAGGAGTTGAAAATGACATTTCTACGGGGTCCGCAGAAGGCACAGGATAAAGGCAGAGAGCTTCTCCCCTCTAGACCAGGTTCTCCCTGCTTCATCTCCCGGACTCTGACCCTCTAGCCCTCATCAGTCTACCAGAGTCCCAAGGAACCCATACCACCTTTGTCCTTCTACAAAAAAGATCATGTCCAGACCACTTGCTGACCATAATTCTCCTTCAAAGCTTTGTTCTGAATTTATTAAGTCATGTGTTCCTGCTCAGGATAAATCTTGAAGACACTGCCAGCATCACTCTTCCCTTCCTATCATTCACGGGTAGATGCAACTGCCTGATTGTTTGGTAGAACCCACCTGTGCCACATGCTGTCTCTGGCTCAGAGCAAGGAGGCAGCATGAGTTCTGTCTTCACACTGTTTCTAGGAATGGTGCTGGTGGGCATGGCCCGGCTTACCTTCTCCTGAATGCTAGTGTTGAGCCTTCTCAGCATCTCCTGGAAGTTCTGGTTCCGAGGCTCCAGTGTGGCACAGCGCTGCACGTCCTTGAAGGCCTGGTCCAGCTTGCCCAGGTGTTCAAGCGCCTGGCATCGCCGATACAAAGCCTTGATGTCGGTGGAGTTGATGTCGATGGCTACACAGGGAGACAGGCAGGTCCTCACGAGGCTGGGCTACAGGTGCTTCTCCGCACTCCACTGCCCCAGGAATTGTGTCTTCCTTGGAGACGACCCACCCACAGGAACTATCTGGCCCACACCATTCCTTGGTTAGGGAGAAAGATCCGTAACATCTCAAAATCGGAAGAAACCTTAAAAGTTCTCCCGTCAGGCTGACGAGACAGCTCAGTGGGTTAGGCATGCACCCACTCGCAAACCTGACAACCTGAATTTGATTCCTGGAAATCCAAAGGATGGAACAAGAGAACCAACTTCTGAAACTTGTCCACCCATGTGCCAGGCATGCATACACACACACACACCCTCGAATAAAAAAAATTATTTTTTAAAAGTCTTTCCAGTCATATCTCAGACCACCTCCAAAAAAATTTATCCCATCCAATTGCGAATACTCCAGTCTCTGCCCCAGGATTCTTGCCAATGGCCCATCCAATTGGCACTCATATACCTCCAATAACAGGAGCTCTCTCCATCTCAAGGCAGGCAGACAACTGTATCAGAAAACCTATCCCTACCCAAAGCATAGTCCCTGTACCTTTGTCCTTTTATTCTAAGTCCAGCCCTGGAGCCCTTGAGGTGAAAACCATCTTTCTCCATCCCACCTGAGAGTGCCTTCCCTAGAATAGATATTGCCACACGATTCCATTCCCTTCTCCAGCTGATCCCTGCCCACTGACTGTCATCGCATCCTCAAACAACGGGAGAGTCCGCTCAAACCCTTGCCCAGCTCATGCTAGGAGAAGGCTTGGGAGGGAAGGGGGCTCACCTCTGGAAGCATCTGAAGCTGCCTGAGCATAGCTCTCCTGAGAAACCGAAAGGAAGAGACTCTGTAAGTGTGGGGTGGGGTGGGAGGATGCGGAGACAAGCAGAGTCCTCAAGAGAGGGAAGAAGCTAGTCAAGGAGTGCCAGGTCAGACCCCCAGGGTGTGCTTCTAGCCTGGTACACACAAGTGAGCAAGTTTTGGTTTCAGGCAACACTGCATTTGAATTCCTTGCTCTGCTGTGACCTGGGAGAGCTTGGGCAAGCTAATCATGCCCCCTGGTCCTCGGGTTGTCTCCCCATCCCCACCCCTCTTTCTTTGTTATCTGCAACCCAGGTATTACAACGACGACTAAGAACCTGCCACATAATGTATGAAAAGCACCCAAACAGATTAACTGTTTTGTCTCTGATCTGGTGAATTTCCATCTCAGAGCAGTGTTCCAGGCAGTAAGAGGGGTCCAGGCGAGATGGCGGGGACCATGGTCTATCTATCCTTGTCAGGACAGAGGCTGCCTTCAGCCTCCACTGCCCCCCCAAGACCTGCCCCCCACAGCCGCCAATCTTGCCAGCCATTCCCCAGACCATTTTCAGGCCACAGGCTGCCCGGTTCCGGTAGAGTGTGGCCAGCAGGGCCTTGTCCTTGGTCAGCTTCAGGGCCTGGCTATAGCTCTTGGTCGCCGCCTTGTAGTCCTGGAGCTGGAAATGCCGGTTCCCTTCCTCCTTCAACAGCACTGCTTCCGCCTCAGCCATCTGTCGGGGCAGGGGGGCGCCCGGTCTGGTCAGCCGCACTCACACTGCAGACCCAGGGCTCCCAAGCCCCAGCTTCTCCCAGCGTGGTAGAGGGTACCGGGGTGTCTGTCTATCCCCAACACCCCCAAACCCACTCCCCCAAAGAACAGTGGACTTGGCTCCAGCAGAGACAGCACAGAGTCCCCGTACTTCCCCTTCTGCCAGTTCCTGCCAAGGGGCTGCCCCCCCCCGGACCCCAAGCTCTCACGCAGGCCGCCCCACCAGCTCACATTCTCTGCAGGGAGACCTTCTCCCAGGATGCTGCCCTGAACTCTTCAGTCCACCTCAGCTAGGAGCCTCTGTCGGCTGCTCTCTGCCCCCGCCCGGGAGACTTTATCGCCCCAGCCAGAGACTCCACGCTATATTTGGCCACAGGGGCAGGTGCCCCTGGAGAATGTCATTGATATAGGACCTTCCCCCTCAGCAGAATGGACATTCATGACCACGTGAAGGAGCTGACTACCCTCTACCCACTTGAGTTGTCCACTCAGGGGCAGTCCTATAGGACACAGGGCTCGTATGTCTAAGAGTGAAAGAAAGATCTAGAAGAGACAGGAATACCCTCCCCAGCATACCCCCTCCTTAGGCAAAGCTACAATACCCTTTCCCCACCTCCCAGATAAACAACCCTCCCCCATTACTGCTATTTTGGGAACAGAGTGACAGCTGAAGAGCTGATGGATTTGGATACAGAGCAGCTGCCCAAGTCCAGGACCAACTGGAGACTTCCAGAAATGCCTTTCTAGAAGGAGGGGGAAGGCAGACAAGGAGGAAGATCCCTTCCTTCCTTGTTTCCCCACACCTCACCTGCTTTCCTAGTTTGCTGCCTTTTAGAGTCCAGCAGGGCTTGCAAACTCTGTGTGCTGTGAATGGGCTGCTGCCCGTGAGTCCTGTCTCCTGCCCCACCCACTGGTGATGAATATATTTATTCCCCCATCTGGCTGGGCTAGGTCAGAGCTGGAAATCTCTGAGACCAAAGACTGGTAAGGCCCCTTCTGACCCAGAACTCTCCTGAGATGGGGGAGGTTCCCACCTCAGAACAAGGCTTTCTCAGACAAGAACTCAGCATTCACTATAGCAGGGAATCCTTGTCTGCCAACTAGTAGTCCCTGAGGCACATTTGCAAGGTTGTCTCCACCCAGAGCCAAACTCTGTCTTCTTTTGGTGTCTCCAGGGTGTGTGCTCCAGGAAGGGGAAAGACGGCCACTCTGGATGCTCCTCTGGCTCCACCTTAGGTACAGAGACTGGTAGAGATAGTGCTTGACATGTGTATTATGAATGAAAGAATGAATGAATGATGTCTTCACGTTGATGCTTTACTCCATTCATCTGTATTCTCTCCTTCCCTCCCATCCATTCCAACGCTTCCTGAGAATGAATTGAAGGAAAAGCAGAAGAGCGGCCGTCCATCCTAGATTCTGAAAATACAGCTCTGACCTTGGGCACTTGGATGCACAACTCTGTGACCTTGGATAGATTCTACTGTTCTGCCCTGTTGAACTTGAGCCCCAGATCTAACACATAGCTCTGTTTGTCTGTCTGTTCTTTTCTGACACAGAATCTCACCTTGTTTTCCAGCCTTGCTTCTAAGTCCTAAGCTTAAACAAGTCTCCTACCTCAGCTTCCTAAGCAGCAGAAACCATAGGTGTGTTGACACAATGTCTAACTGAACAAGCTCATTGAAAGGCAAATGGATGGATGAATGAGTAGATAGATCCTCTGTCCTCGTGGTATCCCAAGCCCTAGTTCTTATTTGTAGAACACCAAGAGAAAGCATGGTAAAAGATCTCACCACCAGCCGAGAAGCATTACTTCTGTGGCTGCTGGCTTTGGAATCCTGCATTCAAACTCTAACTCAGAGATGCAGAGTGGAGGGACAGAGTGTGTACTTTGGAGTGGCTTCCTCTTCTTTCACATGTATGACCTTTTCTTTTTTAAAACTTCCTTTATTTATTCAGTGTGTGTGAGTGTGTGTGTGTTTGTGTCAGACTTGGAATCATCTTGAATTCTCTACCTCCTTTTGCTTCACTCTGGGGTTTCCCAGAGCTGCACCCACCAGGGCCAGAAATTCAGGGCACGGCTGTTTCTGCCTGGCGTTTTTAGTGGGACCCGGGACCCAAACTCAGGACCTTCTGCTTGTGAGGTAGAGGCTTAAACTCACTCAGCCATTTCTCCAGCCTGTGTATGACTTTTTCTTTGTCTACCTTTACGATCTTCCTTCCTTAACTTTTATTACCTCCTTATAGAATCTGTATTCTTTCAACATATGCATAAGGGTACAGGAGACATAACTTCATCCCTATCTGCTGCAGACAAAGCTAACATGCACGTACAGAGAGAGAGAGAGAAAGACAGAGACAGAGACAGAGACAGAGAGAAAGAGACAGAGACAGACAGAGACAGAGAGGGATGCAAGCAGGCCCACCTTGGGAAAAGCTCAGAAAGATTCAAAAGAGCTGAGCACATTGGTCCACGTCAGCGGGCACATAGAGACGGAAGATTCCGAGTCTAAAACAGCTGTTTCAGCCCAACAGTTTCTGGATAGTTTTTCTATCGGGGAGGTACTGCCAGGAACCAGTGCTATCTCCTCCTCTGTGAACTGGGAACCAATCTAAGAACATCTTAGCATCTTGGCTTCCCGCGTCTTTGCAAAAAGCTTGAAAGTTCACTGCCTCCTGTAAGATACTGGAGTATCTTACAATAATGTAGAAGGTTGAGGAAGGCAGCCTGGTGAATACAATTGCAATACCGTTGGCTGTCGCGGACCGATTCTGTCCTCCGAACGCCAGAGGGCGCTGTGGCGGGCGGCGGAGCGTCGCGCGACGCGGAGGAGGTGCTCCGTCCCACGGCCGCCCCTCTGCAACACGTGGGGACGCAGGATGGCGGCGGCGGTGGTGCGTGCATGCGGGCGCGACCGGGGCTCCAGGGCTCGGGGCGGGCTGGGGTCCCGAGGTCGGGAGGAGGCGAAGGGGTCTTTATGGTCGGGCGGCAGGACTGACGGTCACCGGGCTTGTCCTCGCAGGACGAGGCGGCGGCCAGCGACGTGCAGCGGCTGCTGGTGCAGTTCCAGGATGAGGGCGGCCAGCTGCTGGGCTCCCCGTTCGACGTGCCGGTGGACATCACGCCCGACAAGCTTCAGCTCGTGTGCAATGCGCTGCTGTCCCAGGTGAGCGGCATGCAGGCCGGACCCGGGGGCCCCCAGGAGACGAAGGCGGACCTGCCACCCCATCCCGGAGAAGCAACACGGTGGTACCGACCTGTTTTGAATGCATTATAGTAGTTCCGTGACATCCCTGTATTATAGCGTGGCCTAGAGGGGTCAGATTACAAGGAGGTACGCAGTAGGTAGTAGTAATGGGACTAGAAACCCAGATCTATCAGATTCAAAAATCAAGCTCTTTTATGACACTGTGCTCTGTTGGGATGGTGCGGGATGCTGGACACAACAAAACGTCGTGCTCAGTGGGGAATAGTGGGGGTATCCCAAGCAGGCTGGTGGAAAAGAAGCCTCCTTCTCCACTGCTCACTGGGAAGCCTGCCTGTCCCTACAGTACTGAGTGGTCCAGGAAGTCACTCCCTTTTCTTTTGCCTTCTAGGAGGAGCCCCTTCCTCTTGCTTTCTATGTCCATGATACTGAGATCGTGTCCTCACTGGAGAAGACGCTGGAGTCTCAGGCAGTGGAGACAGAGAAAGTCCTAGACATCATCTACCAGCCCCAGGCTGTCTTCAGAGTCCGGGCTGTGACTCGCTGCACCAGCTCCTTAGAGGGTCACAGCGAAGCTGTCATTTCAGTGGCCTTCAGCCCCACGGGAAAGTAAGTACAACTGCAGAATCATAGATGGGCTTCGGGGGTGCAGAATCTTGGCCAGTGGACCCTCAGGCTACTTGTAATAGACTTGAGCCATGAATTTAAGTTGTGAGTAAGGGACTTCCTGGTCGGATTTGGTCCAGAGCCTAAGATATTTAACCTGGAAAGAGTCCATCTTAGCTTTAAGTTGATTTGAGATATTCCTTCTGAGCTATGTGTCTTGAACAAGTCACTTTGCCTTTCTGAGTCTGTAACTCCCATGTGAACCTGGGGTTCATTCCTTCTTTCCATCCTCTGAAAGGTTTAAAAAGACAAAACCCCCCAAAAAACTACCAAGTTTTTTTTTTTTTTTTTTTTAAAGGAAGATTTAAGAAATTAGGGGCAAGGGATGTGGCTCGTGGGAATAGAGCACTTACCTAGCATGTGCACAGCTCTGGATTCCATTCTCGGCAGTAACATTTAAACTAAAAGAAAAATCCCATTGGATATAGTGGTAGCTGTCCCTGTTGGGAAGGAGGAGAGTGGGGTGGCATCCTAGGGTCTTCCAGGTGGGATCAGTGTCGTATTTCTCCTTCTCAGGGAAAGGGAGTCTGTTCATAGAAGATGATTGCTAGGCAGAAGGAATGCACACGCGCAGTGTCTCAGGGTAGGCCCTGGCCCCGCAGCAGTCACGCGGCCTCTCTTCCCTAGGTACCTGGCCAGTGGCTCCGGAGATACCACTGTGCGCTTCTGGGATCTCAGCACCGAAACACCACATTTCACATGCAAGGGTAGGTATACGTTTAGTCGTTTAAGGGGTCTCAGTACAGGGTCAGAGGACCAGTTTGCCAGCTCTCAGGCTGGGAGGGCCGCATGAGCAGAATCCAAGAGTCCAGTTCTTTAGCATCCAGTTCACGGCTCCATGTTCCTAGGTAGAAACTCTTCCTGTGAGTCCAGTCAGTCACTTGCAGACAAATAGACCCAGGCAGGTTATAGGGAGCTGATCCGCTAAATAGCAAGGACAACCTGGCTTAAAGTCACCTCTGCAGCTGGGTTCTGAGACTTTAGCACAGGTCAGCAGGACTTGTTGAAATGCAGAATGCTGAGTCCCACCACCAAAGCCTTGGTTTCCGAGGGTCTGAGGTGGAGCCTGAGAAAATTTACATTTCTGGCAAGTTCCAAGTGCTACTGCTGATTTGTGGACCACACTAGGAGAGTCACTGTAGTACCACAGACAGAAAGATGACCTTTGGTGTCCAGGGCATGCTTCCTTCTCTAGGCTTCCGTTTTTGTGTCTAGAAAAAGGATAATTCTTGCTTTACTTCCTAACCTAGAGTTGTTGCAAAAAAAAAAAAAAGGTTAATGTGCGCGGAATGACGTGTATAAGGAATGACTAGAAAGTGACAGTGTTATCTCTGTAGCAACAAGCGTGGTTGTAGCGCTTGGAGTATGTGTTACCCGAGCCTGGAGCCTCACCTTTGGTCCATTTATTTGGCATGTGGAGAAAAAGGGCCTGCGTCCTGTGTTGCTAGGCACTACTGATACAGGTGAATGAAGCCTCTTCTTTTTCCCTTCCCTGCTTAGGACACCGACATTGGGTCCTTAGCATATCCTGGTCCCCGGATGGCAAGAAACTGGCCTCAGGTTGCAAAAATGGCCAGGTAAGTGGGGTTAAATAACTAGGCGGGAAGCCAGGGTCTGGGATCTATAGAGAGGACCAAGGGACAGTGACCAGGAGACCTTGGGTAGAACAGGTCGTACAGGGTTTTTCAATGAGCTTCTGTCCTTCAGATTCTCCTGTGGGACCCAGGCACTGGGATGCAGGTGGGCAGGACCCTCACTGGCCACAGCAAGTGGATAACAGGCCTTAGCTGGGAACCACTCCACACGTAAGTGACGCCAAGCCGAAGCAAATGCCCCCTTTGCTTACTGAAGAGCTTTTCTGGAGACAGAAGGATGGCATCTGGATGCGAGTCACTGCTTGGCCAGTGCTCGGAAATCCTTCCAGGTCCAGGCCCTCCCCTCCTCCCAGCCTCTTGAGGGAGCATGTTCATCACAGGGGTCGAGTCCAGACTTGCCATGCAGCTGAATCTTAGGGTTCAGAAGCTGTCAAGATGTTGCCCCTGGCCTTGGGGCTGGGAATGGGAGGTGCAGTGGACAGACAGGCACTGCCAGGTCAGAACTGAGGTCACATTCCCCTCACCAGGAACCCCGAATGCCGCTACGTGGCCAGCAGCTCCAAAGATGGCAGCGTACGGGTCTGGGACACAACCGCAGGCCGCTGTGAACGAGTCCTCACTGGACACACCCAATCTGTCACCTGCCTTCGATGGGGAGGGGATGGGCTTCTGTACTCTGCCTCCCAGGACCGCACCATCAAAGTTTGGAGGGCCCACGATGTAAGTGGGAAAGACACCGAAACCAATCTGGGAGATGTGGATCACAGGTGCCCGCGCTGGGCACCCACTTGGCATCAGTGATTTCAGATGTGTACTAGGTGCTCACTCAGTGCTTCTGGAACAGCAGCTCTGTGGTTGGCACAACTGTCTGGACCCCAGGGTTGCCGTACAGAGCCTTTTTATTCTGATAAATTCTCTGCCCTGGAAGGAGTCAGAGCTCGGGCTCCTAGGCGAAGAGTAACTGAGCTCCCAGGGTGGTTTTACTGAGATCACAACAGTGAAGTCTCAGGTCCCGATTCTCATTCCACACCATGCCTCCCAGGGGTAACAAGCGGGGCATCTCACCTGTTCCCCTGACCCCAGAGTGTGTGTGTGTCTGACCTGTCTCCCTGTGCTCTAGGGCGTGCTGTGCCGGACTCTTCAAGGCCATGGCCACTGGGTGAACACCATGGCGCTCAGCACAGACTATGCTCTGCGCACAGGGGCCTTTGAGCCTGCTGAGGCTACAATTAACGCGCAAGACTTACAGGGGTCCTGTAAGTAGTGACCAGGAGGAAAAGGGCTGTCTGGGAAGGAGCCAGTTCTTTAGTGGGTGTTTGTGCTTTGTGGTGGGTTTTCTGATCAGTTTTGTTCTTCTCTCTCTTTTGGTCCAGTGAAGGAGCTGAAGGAGAGAGCACTGAGCCGGTACAACCTCGTGAAGGTGAGTACCCCTGTCATGTGCACCGGCAGCTGTGTACTTCTCCCAGCTGGTCACCAAACCTACCAACATTGAGGCTTCTGTCTAGCCCAGCTTAGTCTACCTATTCAGAAAGTTGTTCTTAAGCTGGGGAGATGGTTCAGTGGGTAAGAACATTTGCTGAGCAAGCGCAAGGACCTGAGTTCAGATCCCCAAGTGGGAGGACGGGGGACAGACAAATTCTAAGGACTAGGTGGCCAACCAGCTAGCCAAAAAGTGGCAGACTCCAGGTTCACTGAGACTGTTTCACCTGGAAACAAGGTGGAGAACAGCAGAGAATGACACCCAACATCCTCTTCTGCTCTCGCATGCCTGTGAACTCACACATGCGTGCACACATCAGCTCTGCTCTCGCATGCACATGAACTCACACATGCGTGCAGCCATCCACTCTGCTTTGGCATGCCCATGAGCTCACACATGCGTGCACACATCCGCTCTGCTCAAGCATGCACATGAGCCTGCACATGCATATACCATATGCCACACACACCACACCACACAAAGTCCTTGGTGATCTTCTTAATGTGTTATGGATCATTTTACTTCTAATTTATCTTAACTATTTCATTTGAGGAACGTGTTTACGTGGCCTAAAGTTCAAAAAAATGCAAAAAGATACATTGTGAAGCATCTTCTATCTTTTCCAGTCATTCATTCTTTCTGGAAGCATCCAGTGCTACCAATATCTTGTGTCTACAAGTACAAGCAACCACATAACAAATTCCCCTTTAACACTTGGTTCTGTTATGCATCTCAGCCATCATTCCATGTGTACATAGAAATTCCTTCTTTTTGGTCAAAGTGGCTACTCTTGTCTTGAGTTTGTGGCCATGCCAGGCCTCATTTCCCAAGTCCTGACCTCTGTCCCTGTGTCTGACCACGTCCAAAACCATGTGCTTTCTTGCTCAGGGCCAGGGCCCAGAGAGGCTAGTGTCTGGTTCAGATGACTTCACCTTATTCCTGTGGTCTCCAGCAGAGGACAAGAAGCCCCACTCACGGATGACAGGACACCAGGCCCTCATCAACCAGGTGCTTTTTTCTCCCGACTCCCGTATCGTGGCCAGTGCCTCCTTCGACAAATCCATCAAGCTGTGGGACGGCAGGACGGGCAAGTGAGTGGCGGGCTGTGCCCTGGACACAATGCACAGTGGCAGGAGCTTGGTGATGCCATTCTCCACCTGTGGCATCTTGGCAAGAGTCTGATTTTCCCAGTTTCTGCTTTTCTGTCTGACACACAGACCCCCACTTCGGCACTGTACAAGAACTAGTGTGGTTTTGTCATTCAGACCAGCTCTAAGTAAGAATTGAAAGTGCTAGTTCATTAAATATTAGAGCAGAGATGTGAGGCTAGAGCTGCCAAAGGGCACAGGACAAGGCAGCCCCAGAGAAGGTTGTGGCACAGGTGAAATGGCCTCTCGGAGCTTGACAGAAATGCAGATGTCGGCTCACAATCTTGTGAATCCACATCCACTTCTTTTGTAAAGTCACCAGGTGACCCAACTGAAGTTTGAGATGCCCAGTAGCGCACTTGGGATTAATTCGGTTGAGAGGGGGCATGGGTGTGTACGAGTAGAGAAAAGGAGTGAGGGAGCCTTGTTGGGAGAGAGATAGGCTAGGTCAATGTATATTTTTACACAGTAACTTTTCTAAAATGAGGAAACCATCTCGAGGGCCTAATGGCTTCCCCCAGTAGTCACAGTTAAACTATTACCTCAAAAGCTCCAAGTGGGCCCAGCCCACTATCCTCCGGGCTACCGTCAGCAGGCAACTCGTTACGTTGGGAGATGCCAGGCAGATGGGCTAAGCAGGTGGCTGGCCACATTGGACTCGCAGGCACGCTGCATCATGCAGGTGTGGAGGCTTGGCAAGAGGCAGCCTAACACAGCTCATTTGGAGGGCTCTGTAAACCAGTAATGAATAGGGATAATTAAAATGGCCTGGCATAGGGGCCAGCAGCACTCTTCTAGAATTCTCAAGCAGTGCTAGCAGGCAGCCAAGACACCAGGGGATATGTCTGAAGATCTAATGGTCCATCTCTGCCTTTTCCCTGCCTAGGTACCTGGCTTCCCTGCGTGGCCATGTAGCTGCTGTGTACCAGATTGCGTGGTCGGCTGACAGCCGGCTGCTGGTGAGCGGCAGTAGTGACAGCACGCTGAAGGTGTGGGACGTGAAGGCCCAGAAGTTGGCCACGGACCTGCCAGGCCATGCGGACGAGGTAGGACCCACCCCTCTGGAGGCTGGGCTGTACCTGTCCTCCCGCCCTCACCCTCCTCTCTCCTTCCTTTGCTTTAGGTGTATGCCGTTGACTGGAGTCCAGATGGGCAAAGAGTAGCCAGTGGCGGGAAGGACAAGTGCCTCCGGATGTGAGTGTTGGGGTGGCGCTGGGGGCTCAGTTCTCTGCTCCGCAGATCAGCTGGCCCTTCTCTGTGCTCTGTGGTGTGAGTGGTCTTCCTGGGCACGGTGGGCTCTTCCTGTCCGTATGCTGGAACAGGAGCTTAATTAAACTGTCTCTTTGGGAATCCCCAAAACTTAGGAGGGTTCCAGAGATGGCAGATGAACAGATTGACACGGGAAGCGCTGTGCTGGTGAAGGCTCCTTTGCTTGGTGGTGGGCATCATGGGATGCGGAGGGGAGGGGAGTCTTGGCCGAGGTGCAGCTGAGGTTCATAGCTAGAGTGGGGACGGCCAGGCTTGTCGCTACCGCAGACAAGCATGGATCACTGGTGACTCTCCCTTCCCCACAGATGGAGGAGATGAAGGGTCCCACAGCCCCGTGACCCCCACCTGAACTCAGCCAGCTGCCGCCCTACCCAAAGAGCAAAGGCCAGGCAGCCGTGCACACACCTTCACCAGCAGTGATCCGAGGACGCGTGCAGCCAGCTGCCCGTGAAAGGTCCCCCACCTGTGCCGAGGAGCTGCAGGTGGTTATCTCTGTTCTAAGCCACAGCACCACTGTCGCCCACTGTGGACTCCAGGCTCCATGCAGGGTCTGTGTCAGTCCCACCTTCTTTGCCTAGTGTCGGCTGTTCACGCTCGACCCCCGGCTATGTGACCAAATAAATAATTTATTTTGTGTGTTCAGGTTATTCTTCCTTATCCTAGAACTCCAGCACTGAATCAAGGGCTCCTTGAGGTCCCTCCTGCGCCTCCCATCACTGGCATGAAAGCAGCCCGTGCTGACCACCTGACCCTGCCGCTCACTCCCCTGTGAAGTATAAGGCCAAGGACATGCTGTTCAGGTCACATTGCCCACCTGCCCGTTTGCTCCAACTAGTTACATGTACCTGGAGATCTAGTTTGTAGCCATGTTCACTGAGCCTCTGGTCTCCTCCATGGCACATTGAACCTCTGCCAGACCCAAGTACTGCACTGGGTTCTTAGGCTAGAGAAGGACCCGGTGAGCCCAGGTTACTGACCCCTTCTAGCGGGGTGCCAGTGATGTGGTGCGGTGCCATGAGAGCGCCCGCAGACGTGGGCATGGTGTGATGGGGAGGACTGTTCTCTGCCTTGTGTCGATTCTCAAAGCAGAAAAGAATTTCAGAATCTCAGATACTCGCCCTACATGCATGTGCCCCACCTGGAGCCCAGAACTCTGCTCGGGTCAGGCCTCCATCATCCATGGAGGAACTTCGTGATCTGCAGGAGGGGCTCAGGAAGCCACTGGCGGCAGATCTGCCGGCATTAGCCGCTCGTTCTGCATCATGGTTACCCCTGTCCCAAAGCCGAGCTCTACCACAGCTTCCAGCAGCTATGTGCTGTCCTTCCTGGGGAAGTCTCAGTGTCGCCGGCCTTCTGGAATGTTGGTCCTGGCAGAATTGAAGAGGTGAGTGCTTTGTCCTGGCTGAGGCCTGCGGTGGCAGCAAACAGGATTCCAGATACTAAATGGGCCTGCAGTTCTTTAATGGGGGACCTGGTCCCAGCCCAGGTTTGGGAAAGGGGACCTAACAGCTGTGGGCAGTGGATGAGCCTAGCCTAGCTCCAGGTGTTTCTAGACGAACAGTGCTTCTGTCTAGCCGTGGTACCAGCCCAGGAATGAGGTTCCAGAACATCTATCTGCCAGGCCCCAGACTGGCAGGATATTTGATGGTTCTCTGGTATCACACATCTAATGTTTCTGGTTCCTGAGGGTCCTGGGCCCAGGTTGACAGTGGGCAAGGAATGTTCTTGTCTCCCTAGTAGGGAAACAGGTAATCTAGATCCTCCAACCTCCGCATCTCGTCCAGCCCCATGGACACAGTTTTCCGCTGGGGCTGATTGCGCTGCACAGTGATCTGGATGGGGTTGTTCTCGGGAAAGCTGTTGAAGTCAGTGGCCACGGTTGCAAACTGCGGAATGAGAAAAGCTCTTAGAACGCCTTCCCAGGCCAGAGCCTGGCTCTCACCCACATAATCCACCTTGTCTATGAGATCTTAGCTTCGTTTAACATTGTTTAGAAAATCAGGTCCCAAAGAGACGAGAAGTAAACCACCATCTCCCCTGTTTCCAGCCCCATTCTTGTGATTCTTATTGGTACTGACTTAAGGAATCTGAAAACTAATGGTTTTGGAGGATGACTACTATAGAGACACCTCTGCATGCATTCTTAGTGGGCCTGGTGCAGCTTGACCCCCTAAATCTCCCAGAAGAAAGCAGCCAGGTGAAGGTTCAATGGCCCAGGCAGAGCAAAGTGATCAAGGACATGAGACCTGGGTCTTCTGTCTCCTGTCTAGTCTCCCATTTGCATTTCTTGTCTGTTCAGGCTAGTAGTTCTGACCTTCAGTACCCCACTTCTCTGCGCCAGGCTTACTCCCCCTCTCTGTATCTGGGGCTCACCTTGTAGGGCTTGCACCACTTGCCCACCCCGGCTGTGTTGGCAGCTCGAACAGTGAGGCAGTAACCCGTGTTGGGCTTCAGCTCCATCAGCTTGACGGTGGTGCCCAAGATCTTGTTGAAGATCCATGGGCGGTTTTTCACCTTGGGCACCTCTTCACCGTTTCGCTTGGCTGACTCTTGCAGCAGCACCTGGTAGAAGCTGACCTGCTGCTTGCCCACGGCATAGGTCCAGGAGATCTAGGGGAAGAGAGCCAAGGCTTCCTCAGGTTCCCGCCTGTCAGCAGGATGGATCCCAATGCCCCTTCCGTTCCTGGCTCTGCCGTGCTCGGACAGGTCTGAAGGGAAATGTGAGCCGTGTCATCATAGGCAACTACCTGCCCCAAAGCACAAGCCACTCTCCCTGGAAGCACCCCTCCATCCCATTTAGAGTGCTCCTCATTCCATAATTCTTCAGGACCCAGTTGACAGGAACCCATGAGACCATCTTGTCTACCTCATTATTGCATGTGGGGTTACCAGTCCAGAGGGGCAGATGACGGTCACGGTTACAGGTTCAAACCTACAGGTGCAGAGCTCACCACGACTGTGATTGCCAAGCCTGACTCAGCATCTTGGGGAGGTTTTATATTTCAGATTCCTGGGCCCGCTATTTCCTATCTAATCTCATTTCCAGTTTCTCTAAGCCAATGGTTTTTAAACCTTGGCGTTCATTCCAGTATCATCGAGGAGAACTTGGTAAAGCAGATCACTGGTCCCCATCACCACAGCTTCTGACTCAGTCAGCCCGAGTGTAATGGAATGAGATGAGAATTTAAATTTCTAAACAAGTTACCATGCAAAGCTGACCCTATCCATCTGGGGACCACACCGAGAAATGCTACTCTGAGCTATCCAACAATAGAGCTTCCAGATTTATCTCTAAAATATACTTCAGATTATATCCATAAGGACTGTCTGTGTACAGCACTTGCCCCGCCTCTGTAAGGCCCTGGATTTGGTCCTCAGCACTGGAGAGACAAGAAAATTAGACCCATCACCTAATAATCCAAAGTCCTGTCGAAAGCTGTTCCTTGCTGCCTACAGAACCCCAGCCTAGCTCTCTCTTCTGTCTCCTGTTTCTTCCACCTCGTGACCTGTGGTCACCCACAGTATCCACATCACCCAGCGCTATTTTAGCCATACACATTCTCAAGCCACATCCAGACTCCTAGGGATGAGGCCCAGGAGTGCTGGCATTGACACAACGACAAGGTGGCCTGCGGGAACATGGCCGCCCCCGAAACCTTGAGCTGGTAGCAGGTGTCCACTGAGGCTGCTCACATGACCTCTCCCAGCCGCCAGCCCTTGCTCAGGTTCTCCCCTCCTCCACGTGTACACAGTGAGTTCTTCAAGTTCAAGCATTACTAGAAGCCACCAAATTATCCCTGGCAGCAGGAAACCACGTTTCTTTCCTCCCAAACTGCTGATCCTGCACATGATCTGATCTTCCCTGCATTCAGCAGGGAAATGTGGAGTCCCTTTCCTTCTGCGGGAGTTCTCTACAGGTGTGCCCACCCCCTCTTGAACCATGAACTGGGGGCCAGTTTGCAGTAGTGGCAAACCAACCCCCCCACCCCTTACCACCCCTCCACCAGAGCTCAACTGTGTTGATAGTACACTTTTGCCAAGTGCTTGGACCCAAGAAACTCACCACCGCTGTGGTGTCCCCAACTGTGTGTTCGCAGATGAAGGGAGCATCTGGTACATCCATGATCACAGAGGATTCTGAGCGCGTTGAGGAGGTATCTGTGTCCACTGCAGGGTTGTCAAGGTCCAACAAGCCCCTAGGGGCTATTTGGGTCTGAGGCGAGTGGGGGCAGAGGGCTGTGTTCTCCTTTTCTGTGTTCTTGGTCAGCGGCGATACACTGAGTTTGTTCAGCTCACCTTCTAGCATGCCGGCGAAGAAGCTGCTATTGGGTTGGGTCACAGTCAGTTTGATGGGATTGAGTAAGGTGGACGAGAGGGGAGACATGCTGGTATCATCTGAGCTGAATTCAGAATCTTCGATTGGCATCTGCTTCCTGGGGTGAGAGGGAGGCAGGGGAGTCAGATGAAGGGGTCAATCCAGCCCATGTAGCCTGAGGATCCCTGAGCACACACATACTTTACCAGCATCCCCACCCCCCAAATAACTTGGACTCCCCCCTCCCTTACTACTCAGCAGTAGTGCTGACTAAAACTATATTTTCTGATTCCAGGTCTCCAGTTGGGTTGCAACATTTTAAAAAGTATTTTATTTGAGAGAGCGACAAGGGAAAAAGGGGAGAGAGAAGAGATAGGTGAGCATGCTGTGGTGCATGGGTGGAGATCAGAGAACAGCTTTCAGAAGTCAGTTCTTTCCACCTCGTGGACTTCCAGGGATGGAACGCAGGTCACCAGGTTTGTGAGCAGGCACCTTACCTGCTGAGTTATCTCCCTGGCTCTAGAACCTGCATTTTTAAATAGAGCCTTAGATATTCTGATGGAAGCATTCTAAGAATCACAATTTGAAAACCTGACAAAACTTTAAGACCTCCCTCCAAAGCAGGGAATAAGCATGGAAAGGATACCCACATAACCACACTGGAGCGTGGGAAAACAAATGCAGTAAAATCATAAGTTAGGACTAGCGAGAGCTCAGCAGGTAAAAGCATTTACCAGGCAAATCTGACAATCTGGGTTCAATCCTCACACAAAGTGGAAGGAGAGAACAGACTCCTCAAAGTTGTCTCCTGACCTACACACAAATGCCATAGCACATGTGCACTCATTTTCTATCTATCTATCTATCTATCTATCTATCTATCTATCTTACAGACACACTAAATAAATTTAAAAAGAAAATAACTTAAAATTTACTAATATTTATTGACATTTGTGTTTTAATGTGATTTATACTTACATTTTAATGACATATAACAAGAGTAATATGCACATGTAAAATTATTAGTGGTCTGTGTCATCATACATATAATAGATGAATGTTTTTTCTCTCCTGCCGGGCACTAAGGAGACTAAGGCAGGAGGATTGAAAGTTCTAGGTCAGTCTGGGCTATACTGTAAGATCCTAACTGAAAAAAGAATATGAACAAAAATGAAAGAAAAAAATCACAACCTTGTTTTCCTATTCAGATTGCCTACAATTATGAAGTACCTTAGACATTCACATTAAGACGGAATATTAAGCTCCCCCAGCTTTAGAAATGAAGCCATCCCAGCATAATTAAGACTCGCTGAACACTTCTCTTGCCACACTACAAATCCTCCAACTCAGAGTAACCCTCAGAGTTCATTCCAGATTTATTTCTACTTCTTACTCTCTGTGTATCTTTTTAAGTCCATTGCATATGTCAGCCCTAGGCAAGACCTACTATGCTTTGTGTTTTCAGACTTCGTATAAATGGAAGGTATTATTCAGCATGGCTTTATCTGCATCTTGCTTTTTCACTCCATGTTGTGTTTTGATTCATCTGTATTGATATTGTTAATACATGGAGCTCTGATTCCATCGCTCTAACTGCTTTCTGGCTTTTCAGTACACGATAATTTGTATTGTTGCTGTTCTTTACTGTTTCAAAGAAAGTCTTATACATGACTCCCCACTCTTACTGGTGAAGTGCACCAATCCAAAAAATTTGGCTTCCAAATCTTCTGTTTTTTACTTTAATCCAAAGCAAGAAATACATACTACATGGCAACATGCTGCTCTCATATCTATACACACAACTAAAATGTGTTCACAGATCAATCCTTCTCTGTGTATGACATGCTCTGGAATTTCTGATTCTTCATTAATTTGTTTTTATTCTGATCTCTACCAGTCAGGATTTCCTGACCCAGGAAGGGGTACAATCCACAGTTTGAAGATCCCTTCCTTCAGCCCAGCCGCCCACCTCACAGCTGGTAAAGGGGCCATTTTCCCTCCCTGAACTCCAGCCTACTGAACTGAGTAATTCAGATCAGCCCAGACTGTCTCCACTAATCTTGAGGGACACTTGAAACAAATGATCCCTCGTTTGGCCTGTATTTGTAGGCAGAAGAGTTGGGATATTGGCAGTGTGCTAATAAATTTCTGTTCTAGAGTCACCCATTGGAAATGCTGGGTGGGCACAGGCTGGGCCCTGGACTGTGTGCTGGACATACTCTTTTGGTCTCCACAACAGTCCTGTAAATGGGTATTAGCCCCATTTTGCAAACAAAGGACCAGGTCCTTAAATTTAATGAATTTGCCTGAGGCTATGTATCTTAGTGGTAGCAGTTGCATTTGAACTGGAGCTTCCTTGTCAGAGACTTTTTCCATTATATGGCGAAATGTCCTGCAAGCAACAGTCATTTTAGCCAAACCTTACTTACAGATCCTTCGGAAATGGACATCTATTCCTCTCTATCATCTAGACCAATACATAGGTTGTAGGTCCCGGTGACAGCTGAAGTGTGGGAATGTCTTCAAAAATTATGGATTCCAAAATAGTGGCAGCATAGCATGAAAGCCCAGGGCCCTTGTAAAAATGGGACTTCAGAAACAAAACCCTCTCCTCATAAACAACTGGCTAGTCCAGTCCAGGAAGACCTGCTTCTAAGAACATGTGGGGCTGTGACTGCACATGTCATATCTGTGCAAATTCCCCATACGTGATTTCCTCAGCCTACATCATCTCACATCAACACCCCTTCCCTGGAGGTTCCCCTCAAACATCCTTTTCTCCAAGAGGTCTCCCTTTCCTGCATCTATACCAAGCCTCTTGAATACTCTGATTTTCAAAGCATCCTGTCGCAGCCCTTGACTGATTGATTGTACCACCCTCTCTATTATTCCAAGTCCCTTACAACCAACACCATCCACACCAGACCTAACACTTCTAGATGGCAAAGACTATGTTTCCTAACTCTGTATTCTAAAACTTAGCACTGGACTAGACTTCTTGCTAGGAGGTATGTGTGTTGGGGGCGGGGGGAAGAGGTGTCTTACAGCATTAATGGAGGAAACAAACTCGCTGAGTAGACCAAGGGCCCTCGAATAGAAGGAAGGTAGGTGGGACCAGGGATACATGTTGGGGCAGGGGGTGCTGGCGGTGAGCACCTAGCCTAGCAAATAAGCAGAATAAGGAGCACCCTAGTTGGCTAGTCCAGGAACCTTCTGGAATGGGCAATCCATGTGTTCTGAGATCTGACGTGGGGCTCAGGAATGTACTACAGGGCCCATCTGCATACTTGCTGGGCCTAGGAGCGGGTTACATATCTTACACGAGATTGATGGTGTCTTCTTGCAGGCAGTTAACCAAACTCCGTCTTGAGGAAAGGGGGAGGCCTTTGGTAGCCATAGTCCGGTTGGTAAACTTGGAGTTTGGAAAAGGCTTCGGCAGTTGGTCAACTGCACTCCTAACGCTGAGGGTTTCTTTCTTCGGTTGGGCCTCCTCCCCATCTCCCACTTTACAGACTGCCTCGGATGCCATCTGCTGTGTGTGGGACCACAGTTGATACTATGCGGGACAAACCAGCTGGGGGGAAGCAGAGAGAAACTGGGCCAGTGGTCCCACCCTTAGTTTGGGTGAAATGGGGGTTGAGTGAGCTGACTTCACAATCATTGAAGGGTGTAACAATTAGAGGCCAGGCTCCAGCCCCCTTGGGTGAAGCTTGCTGTGCAGCTAGTTAGACCAAGAGGCAGTGTCATGGGTAGGGGACAGGCAAGAGCAAGCTGCATGTGCCGTTCAGTTCTTGTATGCTGTGATCACAACTCCCTTGTCCTTCTTTGAAGTCTTCAAAAGGCTTAGCCCTGGGCCTTTCAGAGCTGCCCTGGAAGAAAAAGCAGGCTGGTAAGAGAGTAGAACACTTCAGCTAAGCCAGAAGTACTGGAGGGAGTACTCTGGGAAAGGAAAACTGCCTGTAGATGCTGAGGTTCTATGTCCTGTCGTCTAAGCAATCAACCCCAGATGGCTATAAAGGGCCATAGCTCACTTTACCACCAGAATTACCAATGTGCCACAACCTCACTCCCAAATGCCTGTGAGGATTGAGGGACCATCATGGGCACTGTGAGAGAAGTAAAATATGGACCAGACCTAATCTCTGCTCCAAGGAGGACTGTGTAACAGTTACAAAGCACCCTCGGCCCTTTGGGAGCTGGGGAGGAAGCAAGCTAAACAACTCTGGTTTTGTACTTGGATATTGTGGTAATTAGTTACAGCTGTCAACTTGACAATTGACGGCTTGAGCTCTGAACGCATTTTTAAAGAATTAATAGTTGAGTTAAGTAAACCCTGAACAAGCATTATAGGAGCAAAGACCATGGTGAGTGAGAGTTTCCCCTGGGCAGGTGTATAATAAGGAAGGAGCTGATTCATGGAGTTGGCATTCTTTGGTGTCACTTGGACAGATGTGCTGTCTGGCAAGTAAGGTTTGCCCCCTGAGCATTCCTATGGATATGGTTAGTTCCTTCAGCCCCACCCAGGTGCTGCTATGAGCTCTCCTGCCAAGCATGACTAAGAAATGTAACCAGACACTTGTAAGCCAGAATAAAACCCCTCATTTCTCCTTAAGCTGTTTGGCCATGAACCTCTAGGCAACATGCAAAATAAGGGTGACAGATGTGGACTTCAAATCCAGTTCTATGCTTGCCGTGTAACTCTGGCAAAGGACTCAACCTCACTGAGCCGTCTTTTTTCATTTGCAAAAGACAGATACAAATAGCATCTCCCTCACTTGTTTGTGAAATTGCTTTCTTTCATTGGATGCAAAGAAAAGGACATTTCAAGATTCAAAACTATATATATTTTGGGCTGGAGAGGTGGCTCAGGGGTTAAGCCTCTGCCTTGCAGGCGGAGGGTCCTGAGTTCAGATCCCAGATCCCACGTATAGACGCCAGGCGGAAGCGGGGGAGGGGGGGGCGGCCTGCGCTTCTGGTCCTGGTAGGGCGGAGCCTGTGAATCCCGGGGCAGAAGGAGGTGGAGGCGTCCATGGTGGTTCGCGGATTCGTCCGTGGTTCTACACACACACACACACAGACACGCGCGCGCGCACATACACACGCATACGCACACAGTTGAATAAATAATAATAATAATAAAAAATAAAAAAACTATATATATTTTGTGTATTCGATATACTCAAGAATTTCCCATTTAAAAAATACTTTTTTAGGGGAAACACAGAGATGTAGGTTCGCATCTATGTGCTTCGCTAGATCTTGGCATCTCTCATATAACCAATAACAATATGATCTGATTCCTTTTCTTATATTGTCTCCTTCCCTAACATGTACTTTTTTCCTCCAAGGAAGGTTGTTTTACCTAGCAATGAGTTTGGGTTAGGGTGTTCCCCCAGAGTTGGGAGAGGAAGCTGGCACATTGGTGGGTGACTCACTGGAAAGTCGGTGTGTGTGTGTGTGTGTGTGTGTGTGTGTGTGTGTGTGTGTGTGTGTGTGTGTGTGTGTGTGTGTGTGTATGTCTAAGTTTAAGAAGGTCCAGGGTAGTCCGCAGTGTCACGTGTTGCTGGGCGGTTTAGTGTACAGCAGCATCCAGTGCCAGTTTCCATCAAGTGGGTGCGAGTCTGGGGCCGTAGCAGTTCGCAAGCAAGGCCGGCAGGTGGCGCTGCAGGCTTGTTCCGCACGGATCCTCGCCTCCCCCCCACCCGCCCTGAACCCGGAAGCGGTGGTTCGTCCAGCACCCACAAGCCCTGGGCGTCAGATTCCTGCGGGGTCGGGACTGGTGCCCCCCCCCGCCCCCCTTATCCTACGCACTCTTCCCTCACTTCCCTTTCCAGAAAGTGTTGCGGAGGGGTGTCCCTTAAGGGGTCCGCGGGCGCCCGCACGTGGTTGGCAGCTCCCGCTGGAGGCCGCCCGGGCTGGCTGGGATATGGGGGTGCTCAGGGCCGGACTGTGTCCAGGCCTCACGGAGGAGATGGTCCAGCTTCTGAGGGGCCAAAGGATCAAGACAGGTAACCGCGTGGGCAAGCCGGCCCGAAGCTCGGACACCCCCGTGGGGGCTGCGCCACCGCCTGGGCACACGTGCTTGGCGCTTCCCCTCCAGCTGCAGGATCTCTCCCTTCGGCCCTCGCGGAGAGGCTGGGGGAGGCTAGGATCGGGGAGACTAGGATCCGGGGAGGCTAGGACCCCAGGAGCCTCGCCGGTGGCGAACAGGGCCCTGCAATGGGCGGGGTTCCGCGCCGGTTTTAACCAGTCGGGGAGGTAGAATTGGAGAGCCTATCCTGTTTCACCGAGGAGGAAAAGCAGGAATGGAATGCCAGGCGTCTTCAATGCCAGTCGGCTGCACGTGTTTTGTTTTCAGTAGTGGACCTGGCGTCTGCGGATCTGGAGAAGGTAGCCCAGCAGTGTGGCTTATCATACAAGGTGAGCCCACCCCACACCAATGTGTCTTCAAACACGGGTACCCAGGCCTCCAGAGTAGATAGTTCCAGAAACTGAAAAAGGAGCGCGAGAGACCTGGGGTGCCCACGGGGCGGCGGGTAGCCGGTTGTCCCACCTTTCTTGAAGTCTAATTGGCCGTCCTGCCCGGTTGGCAGGCCCTGGTTGCCCTGAGGCGGGTGCTGCTGGCCCAGTTCTCAGCTTTCCCTTTGAATGGGGCAGACCTTTACGAGGAACTGAAGACCTCCACTGCCATCCTGCCCACCGGCATTGAAAGGTTTGTATGCCCAGCTGGGGAAGAAGTGGAGAGCAGAACTTGCCTTATTGAGTCCGAATAGGGCAGGGCTACCCAGGACAGCATAGACCTGTCTCTGAACCCAGAGGTATCGGGGCTCTTGAGTTCTAGAATTACTCAAGGGGGAGGCCTGTAGAGGTTCTCCTCAGGACTGTTGATACCTCAGGACAAATGATCATTTGTTGGGGTTCTGATGCTAGTTATGTATTGGGGGACATTTATCAGGACCCCTGGTTTTTGTCCATTGCATAAATACTCGGATCATCTCTCCTGCCCCCGGCTGTAACAATCAAGGATGACTCCAGATGTAAGCATCCCCTGGGAAGCAGAATTACTCCATTCAGAGAACCATTGTTCTCCAACAAGATGTCAGTAGTATCTCATTATTTAACAGAGTCCTGTGTGGCCCAGCCTCCGTGTCACTTCAGGGTAAGGCAACCAAGATTAGGGCAGAGACAAAGTTTCCCGGAGATCTGCATGCACACATGGGCCGTAGGTTAGATGTGTTGGAGATTGTTAGCTCTCTTTGTGACTAGCCTAAAGAGGGGCAGGGGGCAGAGGTGAGGTGACCCCAGTGGTTCGACCCAGAGCTAGGTGCATTTACCACACCCTGCAAGCATCAGCATTCTCCCCAAAAGGAGCAGTTACATGGTGCCCTGTTGTTTGGGTTGGGAGAGAGTTGGATGACGACTGGCATCTTCTGGCCCAGTGAGTCTGACCTCTCTCCCGACCTGTTTGTGCAGAGTTTGATGAATAATGCTGCCGTCGAAAAGGTCTTTGGATTGTTCTGGCTCTTGTTTCTAAACACATTCTCTTGGCAAGGTTCACACAGCCTGATGCTTGCTCTCTCTGGTCGGGGAGGGAGGGGAGTCTGTGTTTGTAATCCATCAAGCATTGGCAGAGTGCCACCTGAATACCAGACACGTGCATGGTATGTGGGTTAGGGTAGAGAGGAGAGAAGAAAGATGAATATAAGACTCGTAAGCACCTGGGGAAACAGCGCCAAGGAAGGGATGACTGACAAGAAGCACATTGGCTTTGGGGTTTAGGGAGTTTGTAGAACCAACGTACAGCAAAGAGCGCTGACATCATGTACTGTTAGGATTGCAGCTGCGTTGGGTCACTGCAGGAGGGATCATAATGGCACAGGTAGCCTTGGCATTAAGGGACCGGCTAATATACTTTTTCCTCAGCGCTTACCGTGAACCAGGCACTGGGCTCAATACTTCACAACATGTGTTCATTTGTTCTTTACAACCTCTAATGAGAGTGCATGGCCATTGAAATCATCACGTTGTAAATGAAGAAATGGGGGCTCAGGTTAAGAGACTTGCTCCAGATCCTGTGGCTTCTACGTGGCACTCAGGATGTAATTCCAGCTGGTCTGCTTCAGTACCTCCCTGGAAGTGGAAGGTCTCTCAAGAAAGAAGACATTTACAGGCACTTGGGCAGAGGTGTGCCAGAATGGGCAAGCTGAGAGAGGCCAAGAAGAGATCTGGTGGTACTGGTATGGGATATAAGTCTTATACAGGGTTTGTGACAGCAGGAAGTCTGTTGAGGGAGCAGTGGGACAAGAGCCCTAGGATAGGAGGATATGGGTGTCCAGGACCAAAGATTGTGTACCAGTGTACTGGTGGAAAGGCAGTGAATCTGGCTTTGAAACTTTGGGGTAGGGGCGCTGGAGGCAAAAGTTTGGAAAATACGTGATTGACCCGGATTAGACAGGTTCCCCTGTGGTAAGCCTTCTGGGAGTCATCAGAGGCAATTTGATGCACAGTGATGGAGCATGTGGCATGCCTTAGGGAAGCTCAGTAGTGGGAATGATGGGTTGTAGCTTGCAAGCCTTAGCTTTGTCGATTGCTCTCTTCAACCCCCTAATGTTGGAATAAAACCTTCAGGAAATGTGTGGCATTTTGGGATGTTTGAATGGCCAATTTGGAAGAATAGTTATGCACAGATCAGGGAGAAAGGTGGATGGGAAGCCCAGACATCCCTTGCATTCTAGACAGTCTGTTCTCAAGTTCCTCTCTATGTTAATATGTTAAACTAGAGGTGAATGGGCAAATAATTGACAGAACAGTCCCACTGGAGGCAGTGGGGAGTTGGTTGGGAAGGAGGTTCGGGAATACTGAATGGGGTCAGAGGCTGTTGGCCAAGAATGTATGGATTCTTGACTGGAGTTGAACCAGTGACTCATACTTGACTGGGATTATCAGAGAGGGTAAAAAGAAACACTCAAGCTTAGGTCCCACTTTAAAATTTTTAACCTCACTGGTTGAGGCTAGTGCTTCCCAAACTTGTCTGTATGCTAGAATCACTCAGGAGACTTTGAAACATCCCAAAGTCATTTCTTCACCCAGACCAGTGAGCATCCCTAGGAAGGGACACCGCGGATTTTAGTGGTGTTTGTTTGTTTGTTTGTTTGTTTGTTGTTTGTTTTTTGAGGTGCTTAAGTGACTCTAAGACGCCTAAGTGACTCTAAGACAAGTTGGTGAACTGCTGATATAGGCATCTCTTTGGAAAATTGCAGAAGCTGGACAAGGTGGAGTGTGCTGATAGTCCCAGTTACAGGAGAACCTGAAGTGGGAGGTTTGCCTGAGCCCAAGAGTTCCAGAACTCAGGTCAAAACCAGAAACAACAAACACTCCCCTGCAAACGTGGGCACAGGGCAGACTCTCAGACAATTGGAGTATGCATCCATTCACCAGGTGTTGGAATCCAGGTGCAGGATCTGATTGTGTTGCTGATGCTGCTCAGCTCCCAGGGGATTACCTTGGGAAACCACCCTGAAAGAAGCTGCCTTAAAGGGAACTAGGCTTCCCAGACCTCAGAGGAAGGAATGAGACCCAGTAGTGGCAGAGGTTGGAAGCATCATAAGTAGGTGCTTATTAAACAGACCGAAGTACACATAATTATCCCTGGAAGCCACAGCACTGATGTAGGAGCTGGAGTACTCTAACCGGCAGGAACCTGCTGTCCCTAGAATTAAGATAAGTGGGGTGATGGTTGGAATTTACCGATAGGTCGCGGTCTTCGGAACATCCTCAGCAGCCTGGGCTCTGTGACTGTGACTGTGAGGTTTGGGAGGGGATGGGTGTGGATAGGAATTGGTACAGGCTGTGTTGTAGAAGGCTGGAGCGCCTGTCTTCTCTGCAGCGTGGAGGGCAATTGATCTCTTTGGTGGTAGTGCCCAGGCAGGATCCAGGTAGGAAGGGGCCATGTCTTGCTGTTCATCTCAAGGCTTCCACAGCCCATGTTGACGGTAAAGCAATGGCTGCACTCCATTCCTCATTTCTCCAGTGACATTTACTATGTGCCTTCTGGGTTTTAGGCATTGTGCTAACACTGGCGACACAACAGGGACAAGGCCCAGTCTTTGCCCCAGGGTGTTCCTACCAGAATGAGGGAGGCAGACAAAAACAAGCAAATAAAAAATAATTACAAACTCCCAGAACTAATAAGCGAGTTTAGCAAGGTCTCGGGATACAAGATCAACACATAAAAATCAATTGCATTTCTCTATGCTCACAATGAACATGTGGAAACCAAAATTAAAAACACGGTGCCATTTGCAGTTGCTCCAAAGAAAGTGAAATACTTAGATGTCTGCCTAACAAAGCAGGTGTTAGGATTTGTGTGCTGAAAATTTAAAAAAATGTTAACGAACAAAATCAAAGGTGACACAAATAAGTAGAGAGACTTACTGTGTTCAAAGATTACAAGAGTCTCTATAGCAAATGTCAATCCCTCCCCCCATCTCCCCCTCCTCCTGGGCTCCCTTTTCAGTACTGGGAATTGAACCCAGGGCCTTGTATATGTGAGGCAAACATTCTACCATGAGCTGTATCCCCAGACTATTTCTCAAATGTCTCTGTAGATTTTACGCACTTTTCCTTTTCTCCCCCTTCATCCCTTTGGTTGATTCTCTTCTCTCTTCTGCCATCAGCCTTGACAAACTGCTTGATGCAGGTCTCTATACTGGAGAGGTGACTGAAATTGTAGGAGGCCCAGGAAGTGGCAAAACCCAGGTACTCATGGGGCCAGGAGCTGGAAGGATTGGGGGTGTGTAGCCTTGGGGAGCTCTTGCAGGTGTCTCCAGAAGTCAGAGAGACCAGAAAGGTGATGAAAATGATGTGACCTTGGCCCCTTTGAGCTGCTGCGGGATGCCGTGGGGAGGCCCTCCCTGTTCAACAGCCCAGGTTCACCTAGCACCCCACTTCTGCAGGTTTGTCTCTGTGTAGCTGCGCATGTGGCCCACAGCCTGCAGCAGAACGTCCTGTATATTGATTCCAATGGAGGGATGTCAGCCTCCCGCCTTCTGCAGCTACTGCAGGCTCAAACCCAGGACGAGGAGAAACAGGTAAGGATCTCAGGACCATCAGCTTCTCTTGAAAACCCTAAATTATACTGTGTTGCATTGCGCCTGCATGGTTGCTGATAAATCACCATCAAACCGCTTAAGGGAGCAAGGTGTTTATTTCTTATGATAGTTTGATTACAGTTCATAGTCCAGCTTGATGGGAGAGCATGCACCAACACCAAGGCTGAGGGAACTGGGCACACCATCACCACATAGCAGCTGAGAGAGGGGCGATCCTTACTAGCCAGACCAGCCTATCTGGCCAAGTGTATACAAGGATGCCAACTTCCTCAACCAGCTCTCTGTATTTTATTCCAGAGCCTAATCCCACCCACCATGGGCTGGGCCTTCCCCATTAGTTAGACAATCTCCTGCAGGTTTGCTCTGGGCTTAACTCAACCACTAATTCTCTACAAATGTGCCCAGAGCTCAGCTCAAACCCTCAACTATCAAGCTGACACCTGTACCTGACTATGACATACTGTAAGAATTTGCACCATCTGGGTGGGTACTAGCTTCTTGCTTTGATGCTTGAGAGTTCCCTTGATGCTGTTCCAATGCCACCATCCCAGCTTGGATATCGCTCACACTGATCCTCTTAGAACATCTCCTGACTCCTTGTATACCCAGAATCGGGCCTGACAAATATCTAGCATCTGTTTCCAGCCCATTTCTCACCCATGGCAGGCATTGCTAATCAATCGTATCTGTCGTTCCTGATGAATTCTGAGTGTCTTACAGTTTAGCCACCAGGTAGGCACTGCTATGAGATCTGGCCCATTAGGCAAAACTCATTTGCCGTTCTGGACCCAAGTGCAGTGTCTAAGTGCCTCTTCCCCTTTTCAGCCTCATAATTCCTGCTCATCGCCTCCCTCGTCCTCCTTCTTCATTTTATCTTAGCTCCTGCTTTTCTTCCCCACCCCTCAGGCTGGAGCTCTCCGGAGGATACAGGTGGTGCGCACATTTGACATCTTCCAGATGATGGATGTGCTGCAAGACTTTCGGGCTGCTGTGGCCCAACAGGTGAGCCTGCTGGTCTGCCACTCCCAGCGCTACCCTGATGTCTAGGTTGGTAGGTGTCCTACAGCAGGCTCTGTTTGGGATACAGGTTGCAATCTGACAATTCCAGTCTGCTACTCCCAAGGTAGAATTTCTTGGTGCTTAATTCTTATGCTTTGTGATTTACGTGCCCTGTGAAACTCAGATTATGTTGTTTTAATCTCTGCATGCCTCAGTACAATCAGTCCTAGAGACGGTGCTGGAGACCTTTCGAGGATGTCTAATGGTCTCTTAGAGGATGGCACTAAGTTCTCTCATGACTCCATTGTTGCAAAGTGGCCATTGTAGCTCCAAGCATCTTGTCTACACATCCACACGTGCTTCATATTCAGGCCAGCAATGGAGAAAGATATTTTCTTTCAATATGTCTTCCCTTTTATTAGAGAAGAAAAACTTTCTCTAGAACCCACTATTAAACTTCCTCTTCTCCTTACATGTAATTGGCCTTTTTTTTTTTTTAAATTGTGATGTTAGGGCCTTTGCGTGTTAGGCAATCACTCTACCTTGAGCTATTACTTCCAATACTAGCTAGTCAAAATTGAGTTGTATATACTTCTTGGGCAAGAGGCTATACCCACCTTCCCTCAAGTCAGAAGATTTCTGCTCAATACCAGAACATATTGTTGTGTGTTAACAAAGAATCAGGTGCAGGCTACATTTTGAATGGGGCTGATATCCTGGTTGTTTCACCTGCAAGATGCTTAGACAGGATTCAGTGCACTAGTAGATTTAGAAGACAATAGAGAAAGAATAATTTAGTTTATCTAGAACTTTTTCTCTTGCCAGAAAGCATGACAGGTTCCTATGGGATGGCTGTAAAGCAATCGACTCTTCCAAATCCTAGAACAGAGAGTAGTTGAACACATGCTTGTCGTAGAGATCATACCTGATAAGGACCCTGCAGTGTGTTGAAGCATGAAGATCAGCAGAACTGATTCCATGCATCCCTCTTAGGTTAGAGATAAGAACCCAGATCTCTCAATTCCAGGTCAGAACTTTATCTATTGTATTTAATTTTTACTGAATCCATTAAATGGTATATTTTTCTGTTATTGAATAACAAGTACATAAACTTAGTGGTTTTAAACAACCTGTTTATTGCCTGAGTTTTCATGGGTTAAGAATGTTAGCTGGGGGCTGGAGAGATGGCTCAGGAGTTAAGCCCCTGCCTTGCAAGCAGAAGGTCCTGAGATCAGATCCCATGTAAAAACACTGGGTGGAAATGATGGCAGCCTGTACTTCTGGTCCTGGAAGGCGGAGTCTGGGAAACAGAGCAAAGCAAAGAGGAGATAGAAGCAATCCAGGGTGATTCCTGAAGTCACCCTTGGGCCTTCACAGGCACACATAGTGCTCTCTGATGCATGCACACACACACACACAAATAATAAAAAAATAATAATAAATAAAATAAGTAAAAAAAGAATGTTGCTGGGCCACCTGTATAGAGCCTCATACAGCTATAAGAAAGGTATTACCAGGGCTGCATTCTCAGTTAGAGCTTAACAGGGATTATAATAATGTAGTTAAAAGTTTTCTCAAGTTGTCGGCAGATCGCATTTTCATTTCTTGCTGTTATTGGAAGAGGCTGCCATCACAGCTCATAAAGATCACCTACTTTTCCTGCCACGTGGTACATTCCATAGAGAGTTTCCATGGACGCTTGCTTCTTCAAGACTTAATCGGGCAGCAAGAACAAATAACACCAACTCTTATTCAACATTATATAATCAAGAGAGAGAGTCCCTTTCTCTCTGTCACATGTATTAGTTACTTTTCTTGTTGCTGTGACAAAGTGTCTGACAGAAGCAACTTAAGGAAAAGAAAAAAGATTTATTCTGGCTCACAGTCAAAGGAGATTTGGTCCATCATGACAGGGAAGGAACAGTAGCAGGAACTAAGGACATCAGTGTGTTGCATCTTCAGTCAAGCGGAGAGAGTAGAGTGCTGGTATGTGTCTAGCGTTCTCCTTTCCCCCTTTTTAATCAGTCTTAGATCCCAGCTCATGGAATGGTGCTACCCCCTGGGTCTTTCCTTCTCAGTTAAAGCTCTGTGGAAATGCACTCACAGACATGTTCAAAGGTGTGTCTCCTAGGTGATTCCAAATACCACACTATGGAACTTAACCAAGAAAAAGATTTAGGTTGTGGCTTGGCTCATTAGGAGAGTGTTTGCCTAGCATATACAAGGCCCCGGATTTGATCCCTAGCACTAGGGGGAGGGAAAAAGTGGTAGCCAACAATTTTTTTTTAAATTTTTTTTAAATTTTTTTATTATTATTAATTCAACTGTGTGCATATGCGTGTGTGTGTGTATGTGTGTGTGTGTGTGTGTGTGTCTGTGTAGAACCACGGACGAATTCGCGAACCACATGGACACCTCCACCTCCTTCTGCCCCGGGATTCACAGGCTCCGCCCTACCAGGACCAGAAGCGCAGGCCGCCCCGCTTCCACCTGGCGTCTATACGTGGGATCTGGGATCCAAACTCAGGACCTTCCTCCTGCAAGGCGGAGGCTTAACCCCTGAGCCACCTCTCCAGCCCCAGCCAACAATTTTTATATCACTTGTCAAAAGGTCTTATCTACACGTAGGGGAAAGGCTTATACATGGGCTTGAATATCTGGAGGTGGGGATGATGGGAGACATTAGGATCTGTCTGCCACAAAACATCTGTTAGCATCCTGGTCGCAAGCAGAATAGGGCTTGCTGGTCATTTCTGCCGTCCTCTCTCAGACGGTAGTGCTGAGCCAAAGAAGGAGGTTGGAGATAAAGGGAGATACACAGAAGATATAGCAGATGATGCCAGATAGCCAAGACTGGCCACCAGTCAGTGGAAACCACATGCTGTAGCAGCAGAGTCAGGTTCTGGGAAGTAAGGGGGAGAGGAGAGGAGAAGCATGGAAATGAGCTTAAGCCAGAGAAACTGGGATGAGGCTCATGTATGTGTTCAGTAATGGTTTGAAAGATGACATCAAGGAGCTGGAACAATAGCTCATTGGGTGGAGGTGCATGCCACACAGGCCTAATGACCTGAGCTCCATCCCCTAAATTCATGTAAATGTGGACAGAGAGAACGGACTCCTCAAAGCTGACCTCTGACCTCTATGTGTGTGCTGTAGCACATATGCCCCCTCTATATCATATATGCTTATATACTTGTGCACTTACACACATTTTTTAAGATAGCTTAAGGGTTCTTAAATAACTGTTTTTATAATGGAACCACTGTATCTATGGAAGAGGAGGGCATGGAGGTAAAATCTAGAAGACTGAAGTAAAGAGAAAATTAAGGGGTTGGGGATGTATGCCTAGTGCCCTGGGTTTCAACAATAGACAGAGAGAAGAGAAACTCCAGCAACAGAAGTTAGGGAGCTGGAGAAATGGCTCAGTGGTTAAAGCACATACCATGCAAGCAAGAGGACTAGAGTTCAGATTCCCAGAAGCCACATAAAATGCCAGGTAATTCCAGCCTTAACAGTCAGAGACTGAAGGTCTACATAGACACTAGCTAGCTAGCTCCTTTCAAGGAGTTTTTAGTTTGATAGAGAAATGCTGCCTTAAGAAACAAATGACAGATAATGGTTGACATGTCAACCCCACCCCCCAAGGTCTGGCACGGATCACAGGGGAGAAGGATTCAGGAGTAGGATTCTTAGAGGCAAGAGGTTAAACAATCATAGTAGAGACCCCATACGAGCAGGCAGCCCAAGAAGAGGCCCCAAGCTATGCCACTGAGTCCTGAATCCTCACTATTGTAGACAACTCAGAGGGAAATTCAGCACCCACATAAACAGATGCTCTGGAGGATGGGACAGAGAAAGCAGGAAGCACCAAGAGAGGGATATGAGGGAGTGGGATTGGGGGGGGGAGTACAATGGGAGACAACAGGGAGGAAGGGAGAGGGCAGGGAGAAGAAGGGGGGTACCTATTGAGCTTGTATAACTAGGCAAAAAATGTAATAAAAGAAATAGGTGACAGAGCGATCAAGGATAATTTCTGACATCTACCTTAAGTTTACACACACATTTGCCCACACACATGTGAATGTGTGTGCACATATTTGCACACTGCACACATACATTAAAAAATGAAAAAGTATTTGGGTGGAAGTGAATGGCAGTATAGGGAGTCAACAAATGGAAAGAGTCTAATAAGGAGACTGGATGAGTCTAGAGAGGCTACCCGATTGTGAATGGGTGTTTCTGAATGGAGCATTGGTGCTGTCCTGTGACTTAAACCCTTCTCATCCATCCGAGCCTTCAGCAAAATTTGTTATGCTAATAAATGGGGGCTGGGGGGAGGAAATACTATAGTTCCTTGAGTCTTGTGCTGTTGCATTTGAGTAGTGCGGTTGTTTCTAACTAGCTCTAATAGAGGAACTGGGCACCCCATAGAGACCACTGGTTCATGGCACCTGCTTTCCCCATCCGTCCAGGTGGCTGATTCTTCAGGGACTGTGAAAGTGGTGCTCGTAGACTCGGTCACTGCGGTGATTGCCCCACTTCTGGGGGGCCAGCAGAGGGAAGGTGAGTGACGGAATACAGAATGGGGCGTCACCTCCCAGCCCTAGCGCTCTGTCGCCTTCCCTTGTCTGTTCCTCTTCCCCCAGGCCTGGCCTTGATGATGCAGCTGTCTCAAGAGCTCAAGACCCTGGCCCGGGAGCTGGGCGTGGCGGTGCTGGTGAGCTGATCTGGAGCTGGGAGTGGTGGAGGTGGTGAGGTGGCTCAGCCCCGGAGCTTGATTGCTAGTCATAGCTAATGCCGTTTCTCTTAACGTCAGCTCAGGACCCCAGAGAAGCCCCTACCTCCAAGGACAGAGCCCAGCCTCCCCAAGGAGGGGGTTGTACCAGGAGTAGTTAAGGAGATCAGGGACTGGCTTGCTTTTCTTTTTGAAGTCAGGTTTACCAAAGTATAATCTTTGTAGTAAACTTACCCGTCTCATGTCTTACCTTGTTACCCCCCCAAGGCCTGGGTCATGGGTCTGTGTTCTGTCCTAGTCGTTTCCCCATTTCTAGAGATTCCCATAAGTGAATCTTTTAGCTGCTAAAATAAATTTTCTTCTGTGAGCTTCTCATAGGTAAAATAGCCAAATATAAGATTCAAATTTGTCATCAATGTCCACATTCAGCTAAACCATGTTAATATTTTTAAATGTCTCCCTATAAAATCCTTTTTATTTTAATATTAATTTATACTTTGAAATGACTTTCTGGGCCAGAGAGATGGCTCAGGAATTAAGCCTCTACCTCACACACAGAAGGTCCTGAGTTCAGATCTCAGTAAAAAATGCCAGCTGTAAATGGCAGCCTGTACTTCTGGTTCTGGAAGGTGGAACCTGGGAAACTTCAGAGCAAAAAGAAATAGGTGGTAGAAACAATCCATACATATATACATACACACTAATAATAATAATAAAAGAAATGATTTTCTAATTAAGCTCATTAAAAATATATATCAGTCCATTTACTATGTTCTTACATGGATTCTTTTTTTTTCTATTTTCCTTTTTTTTGTTTTTGTTTGTTTTGAGACAGTATCTCAGGATAACTGTACACACACAGCTATGTATCTAGATAGATACATAGCTGTCTATACATATAAACACAAACATTTATGTGTGTGTGTGTAGTATGCACCACCTACCCAGCTTTTTGCATGGTGACTAGCCAAGCATGGTGATTCATGCTTGTAATTCCAGAACTCAGGGGGCTAGGCAGGAGGATTCCATGAGTTGCAAGGACAGGCTGGCCTACATACCGAGTTCCACATCAACCTGGACTGCAGAGGGAAACTCTAATCTGTAAGAAAACAAAATGTGCTGTTTTTAGCAACTACATATTTTCCCAGTTTTTTTAGGGTGGAATACATATAAAAAAGTTTGCTGTCTCCACCATTTCGAAGCATATCGCTCACTGGTGTTCATACATTTATAATTGCCACCCTCACCACTGCCCAGCTCCATAACTCTACCTTTTTGAGTTTGGAAAATTTAATCTCTGTGCCCATTAAAAAAATAATTTCTCTCTCCTCTAGCCCCTGATGACCACCATTCTGCTTTCTCCCTCTTGCTTTTGATCTGACTGGTTATTTTCACTTAGGATAATGTCCTCAAGATTCATCTGTGTTGTAGAGATGGGATCTCTTGTATCCTAAGCTGGCCTCATATTTACCATGTAGTTGAGAATGACCTTGTCCCGATCTTTCTTCCTCCATCTCCCGAGTGCTGGGATTACAGGCATGCACCACCTACTATGCCTGATTTTTAAAATTTTTCTCATTTTTTAAAGCCCAATAGCTGTATGTATGCACTGCATTTTGTTTGTCCCTTTATCCCCTGGCTCTTCTGTATAGTGCTCCTATAAACATGCTCAGGAATGGTTCTTCGTGGCCCTACATTCAGTCCTATGTATATGTGCATAGAAGTAGAATTGGTGGATCATATAGCCATTTTATTTTTCATTGAGGGGCTGCCATACTCTTTCCTCAGCAGCTGTGACAGACATATTTTATGTCATCTAATGCCTACGTCATGAGGATCAGATAGGCAACTTCTCACTTGCCCATATGGCATGAGAGCAGCCATGGCTACATAGAAACAGGGGCTATGGCTGCACTCCAGTAAACACCTATTTATAGCTGGGCCCGATGGGACATGTCTGTGGTCCCAGCACTCTGGAAGCTTAGGAGGAGCACTGAGCGTTCAGTAAACCTGTAAAACTGCTTCAGCCTCCCAAGGGGCTAGGATGACAGATGTCCACCACCACACCCAGTTACATGTATTTTAAGACAGGACACTTCCCCATTTTATACTATAGGCAATATAAAAGGATCCATTTCCCTGTTTCATTCAAACACACGATCTGTGGGCTCTGTGTCGGCTTCTGGACGTACATGAGGACCTGCTGCACAATGGCATATACACATTGAAAGCAGGGGCTTGGGTCTTGGTACAAACCTCCATGGCTAGTCAGAGTAGAGTAGCCCCACCAGATTATACTCCTCTTCCAAGCTTCTTGTCTTCCTCACACATGGACAAACTCTCAGACACAAAGGGCTGGGGGCACACAGCTTTGGCACAAGCCCAGCACTGGCTCTACTTTAGGAAAAGCACAGCTTTTCTCCAGAAGGTGCTCCTTGACATTCTAGTTGAGATCCGACCCAAAACATCAAGGCCTAATGGCAAGAGCCCGATACACGTCAGGACCCCCAGGGAAGTCATTTCTCTGCATTTGGCTTCCGGTTTGTTATCTGTGAACTGAAGCAGTAGGAGCAAGTGTCCTCTGTGCTGACATCCTAGATCTGTATCCCTTTCTGCAGGTGACCAACCACTTGACCCGAGACAGGGACAGTGGGAAGTTCAAACCTGCCCTGGGACGCTCCTGGAGCTTTGTGCCCAGCACCCGTATTCTCCTGGATGTCATTGAAGGGGCTGGAGCATCAAGCAGTGGCCAGCGCACAGTGTGTCTAACCAAGTCTTCCCGCCAGGTGAGTTCCAGGGGATGCCAGGGTTTTCAAGGCCCGATGAGTGTGGTTTCTATGCCCATAGGTATCTTATTGAAGAATTCTTTGATGCTGAAACCCTGAAACAAAAACCAATCATGTAGACAATTTGATTCTAGCCACCCTTCCTTCTTATCTCTTCTTTTAGCCAACAGGGTTGCAGGAAGTGATAGACATTGGGATCCTGGGAACTGAGGTGCATGAACGGACGTGACTGGTGCTGTTCATCGGGGAGAAAGTGGATTCAAGGCCCTCCAGCATTCCTTCCTGGTCATGTTGTTGTTTATGACCATTCAGCCCCTGTACTGTGGAAATCTCAGGCCGGCCAGAAGAGATGCTTCAGTTTCCTCAGCTTTACTCTCCATGGAGAACGGTGACCTGGGAGGATCCTGCTGGTGTCACGATTCCCTCCTTCCTGCTCACTGTCTGTGTTTCCAAGGAACGTTGAGTTCGCCCTAACTTGGGGCATCTCTAAAGAAGCACAGTAATAACCCAATGAATACCCCTGTAGTCCAGTGTGTTCCCTTGGATCCTGTGTTCCAAATACTGTCACAGTGATTGAGTCAGGAAACCCATTATTCTGCCTCTGCTTCCCTCTCCCTCTTTTGTTTATATTGGCTTCCATTTTTCCACCTGTAAGATAGGACTTCCCCTTAGCTCTGAGTTACTCGGTAGAAATGACTTCAGAAATGCAAAATTCTTCTTCTATGTCCTGTTCATTCATTCATTCATTCATTCATTCATATATATATATATATATATATATATATATATATATATATATGAATGAAATCCTCTGTACCCCAGAACCTCATGATTTCCTCCCAGATGGCTGTTTTTCAGTTTCCTTCATCGAAGCTCCCAGAGAATGATGATTCTTCTTCCCTCTTGCCGATTTGGTTTCACACACCTGCATACATCATCCTGACTAGGTGAGAATGTAAGCTAGCTGCTGTCCCAGGGATATAATTTACCAAGAAGGAAGGCTGGGGCCTGCTCCTGGTGAATCCAGCCGCTTGTTTAATATGCACAGTGCCCTGTGGGGCCCTTCCACAGTACAGAGTCAGCAGAGGTGCTGAACCACGGCCTTAGTCATCAACAGACAGAGGAGCATTTGCACAGTAAACAGAGCCAGCTGGGAAAATTGATGCTGGCGTAAATAATACATGGCAAACCTAGTCCTTTATGTAGAAATTCATTGCTGGTGGCGCCAAGATTCAACATAATTATACCTCTCATCCTGCCAGCTGTACCACAGCCTCGTGCCTTAGTATAGGAAACACCTCCCCCATACCCCCGCCGTCTGTTACCAGCACTGTGGCCATCCATCTGAGAGCCATAATCCTGGCTTAGAGAGGAGGTTGGTGCCAGAGAAATGATCAAGATTGTTTACTGGCCATATTTTTTAAAGGAAGGTCATCCTTGGTTAGAAAGTCCATTGTATAATTAATTGTGTCCTGGCTGCAGGGAAAGGGAGTTGGAATTACACTTAGAAAATGTGACATATATATGTGTCAGATGCAAGCCTGAGTGATAGAAAATGAGTAACAGACTGTGGTGTGAGAGTGTCTGAAGGAGTGAGGACAGGGTTGGTGCACCTAAACCCTGATGTTTGCTTCCACGAAAGACCCCAGGAAAAATCAGTCTTTACACCATGGGTGGTTGACAGACACTTACAGCCCTAGTGAAAAGCAGTATATTAAGCCAGGAATAGCAGATCCCTAACACTCCTGATACCATTTGAACATCTTGAGCCCACAATAGACATTACCAATCGATCACAGGCGCTCTGGCAGTATTTTTCAATGCAGTTTAGCAGGGAATCAGTACCTAAATGAGAGGGCTGACATTCAAAGAGAGTCTGGTTGCCTACACTGTGCTGGGTGTGTCTGCTCTGTTTCCTGTAGGTGGTGATTTCAAGTGCTTGCTATCTGATTCAGCATTCCGGAACAGAGCAGCGAGAGAAGCTCATAATGATCATCTAACTCATCTTGCCATCTTGGCTTTTTTTGCAATGCTGGGATCAAACACTCAGGATCTTTCAAGTGCTAGGTAAACACTCCACCATTGTGCTACATTACCCAGGGTCCCCCACGCACACACCTCTGCATCTCATTTATTAGAAAAAGAAAGAATCTGAGATGCAAAGAGGAAAAATGACAGTCCAATGGCAGAATTGGACTCCCATGTACATTTTTTTCTTGTCTTTTCTCTTCGGGAGCTTATGAATGAGTTGTCTTCAGTGCCTTTAAGAGATAGCAAAGGAAGCCGGGAGGACGTCTGGTGGAGAGCTTGTCTAGTTCATGCAAGACCCTGGGTTTGATCCCAATACTGGGGTAAAAAGCAATATGGGAATGTTTTCCTCTCAATCTGGTCATTAAGTCTGTTTTTTAGCACCTTGATTCAGAAGACTCATGTTTTTCTTTAAGTTATATAAAATAAAATACTAAGTCCCTACTGTGAGGGCCTCAAGTTAGGGGCTTCATTTCCCACAGTCCACCAGACAAAAGATCCAAGTATTATTGGGGTCACATTCTACTGCAAGTAACAAAACCCAAGTTAAAAAAAAAAATCATTCACTATAGGGAAGGACACTCACCTCTGATAAAAATCCAAGTTTTGTTCATTGAGTGGCTCGCCATCTAGTGGCCTAGGGCCTTTCCATCTTCCTCTTCTTTTCGCATTGGTTTTGTCTTCAAGTTTGTCTCTAAAAGCTGACTGCAGCTATGCTGATGATTAATCAAAACATGACAATATCTCCAGGCGAGAGAGAAATCACCAACTCCTGTGTCCTTTGAAGAACAAAGATAATGTAGAGTTTTGTCCTAATTAATGTGGACCTGCTTTGCATCTCATTGGTGCAAAACAGCTCCATGCACTGTGTCTAAATTAGTGACAGCAAAGGAAGTGGGACCACTGTGCTGGGTTCAGACCAACCAGGAAACAGCTAGGACAAGCTTTCTTAGAGAGGCACATGCTGAAACCCTACTACAAAGGGATTCTGCAGAGAAATTAGACTTTGGGTGGGCCCATCGTATCCAGAGGGAAGTCTATCCAGGCTTGGGCATGTGCTTAGCCCCTGATCACAGGTCTCTGCAACTTTAGGATAGTCAAGTGGCACTGGGAATCATTTCATCTTATAAACTAAATGGGAACTTAGCGAGGTTTACACATGAAGCTATTGAGTGACAGGGTAGGATTCTAAACTTGAATCGATTTGATATCAAACTTGTCTTTTTTCCTCTCCAACTTCATGCTATCCTCAGCTACAAATATATAAGTGTTTGTACAAGAATTCTTTTTCATAGTTTTTCCCCAATCACTGACAAAGCTGTGTATCCCAATCTCTTTTCAGCTGAACTGACAAAAAAAAAAAAAAAAAAAAAAAAAGCTAGATCAGAGAGATCTACTTTATCAGCGCTTTCTGATTTTCCCCAGGGAAGACAGAAGGACAAACACTTGGTAAAAGCAGATATCATTCGGATAAAAGAGTTGAAGGTTTAGGGGGAAAATAAAGCTGAATACTGATAAGCGGGTTCTGCACATGCCTGTGTGAGCTAGGAGATGAGGGATTTATAATAGATGCATAGACTACTGTTTTATTTTTCTATGTCCTGATATAGAGTTGTCTGGGTGGAGTTTTGTATGCCCAATTCTATATGTTGGTAATGGGTGTTGGAGAAGACTCTGTCATGTGTGAAGCTGAAATTAGAACTAGATGTAAAATTATATGTATGTATATATGCATGTACACATACATTTTTGAAAGTCTAACAGTAGTCCAGGCAAGTTTTGAATCTCTGATCCTCCTACTTCAACCTTTAAAGCTTGCCTGACTTATTTTGTTTGTGTTTGTTTTAGAATTAGATATATATATCTTATTAATCAAAGGCTACCCCAGGGACTGTGAGCGCAATTGGTGGTAACATACTTGCCTAGCATGTAACGAGGCCCTGGACTTGATTGCTGACACTACACATACAGAGCATACATGTTTACCATGAATGCGTCTCATCTTTTTTATCTTTCTGGTGACTTTTGGTTAACTAACTTCCAATGCTATGTAGAACATAGGCAACAATAGTCAACATCCCTGCTGCCTATGGTGGGCTTTTTCTAATATTTTATTATTATTGAGTGAGATTCCTCGGATCCTTTTATCATGGTAGAGACTTCACAGTGTTTCCATCATTCTTGGGAGGGGATTATTGCTCATTACAGTGTTGAACATGGAGTTCTCTCTCTAGTCATTGGATGGCCCACCTGCCCTGGACATGGTTAGCAGTCTTCAAATGCTATACTCCGACATCCCTATTCTCTCCTGGGCTCCCTGTAATTTGGGGGAATCGTAGCTTGGTCTGTGTTGGAGTTTGGCCAGAAAGACAATGGGCCTGGGCTGTGAAGGCAATCAAGTCAAAGAACAGGGTTTTTAACACCTCAACCAACTTGGTCTCCGTTCTCACATTTGCTTGTTTATGTGATATTGGGTGAATTACGAGTTTCTTCAAGACTTAGTTTTCTCTACTGTGTAATGTAAAAAAGAAAATCTTGTAGACCTTTTTTAGGATCATTTAGCTTATGTGAAGCACCAAATACCTTTCCAGGCATAATAGAAGGCACTTGGTCTCATATCATTTAGAGGCTGTGATGTCTGACAGTCATGGGTAGGGGCTACAGGCCTCATGGCAGCATGGCAAGTGCTGTCTTGCAGGGCCCCTGGCTTAAAAGCCCCCTACACTTAGTTTAATTGTGCTGTTGTCATCTCAGAATCCTGGAGTTTTGATCAGGGGTCCCACATCAATGTACTTACAATCTTGTCTGCTGCCAATCTTGTCTTCTAGAATAAGTCAAGTTCTTATTCTGACCTTTAATTTTATTTTTAATGTGTGTGTGTGTGTGTGTGTGTGTGTGTACACAAGAGGGCATTTGAGTGTGTGTGCCTGTGGAAACCCAAGATGACACCAGACTCACCCTCGATTGCTCTACATCCTTATTGCTTTGCTCTGTGGTTTCCTTGGCTTTGCCTTCCAGGGGCAGAATTGTAGGTTACTGCCCCATTTCGGTGACCAGCATTTTTATATGTGACTTAGGGATCTGAACTTGGGCTCAGGCTTAAGCCCTGAGCCATCTCTCCAGTCCCTGACCTTGCTTTTTTGGGATATAGTTTACTACTGACTTCTTAGAGAACAACTTCCTCAGTACCCATAAATACATGCGTACACACATAGATAAATCAAGGTTACCATCTTCTGTGTGCTTATCTCTAAGTTTTCTGTTCTAGAGTAACATATTCAGCTTCCCAGAAAGGGATACTTTAGATTTTATGATTTTGAGTGTCAGGTCCTGAGATGGGGCACCTGAGGCGGGGACACTGATGAAGTGGAATGATGATTTGGGATTTGGGAATTAGGTAAAGGTCTGGCTGTGTCTTCTCTGGCTAAGTTCCTTGATTTTACTAGTAGAAATCTACATTACAGGAAATTACAGTTTCCTTCTTGGTAAAATATATATCTCAGGGGAATTAAGTAGACAATTTATGAAAAGTGCCTTCCCAGGGACCCTGGTGCATAGTAGGTGCTCAATTACCATTATTTCTTCTGGCTCTTGCCAGAGTAACGAAAACCAGGGTACTAAGACTTCACAGCCTTGCTGCTACTAATGAAAGAAATAATATGATTCATTTTTTCACTACTGTTTGGGGAAAGGCATGTGCTTCATAAATATGTATTGGAAAGTACTTAGCAAATGAGCAGAAATAATATGTCAAAGTAAACAGCTCCTATAAATATGTCACTTGGTAGACAAATTAGTGTTTTATTACTACTAAATACTAGTGCTTGCTGAAAAGGATTTCAGATTACTTGCACAATGGGTACATTATTGAATATCTCCATGGAAGGGCACGATAAAGATGAAAAATAGTGATGGTGATAATGCCCAAGGTGGAAAAAGGAGGAGTGTGGGTAAAAGCAGCTCCGAAGCCTCTCGCTTCACTGATCTGCACATTACAAAGCAGCCTGCCAATGATTTAGCCATAATGTGGACCAGAGGGCCCTGGAAAGAAGTTACTGGGTCCAATTAGTGGATTAAGCACATTGCCTTTCAGAACTGAGCACTCAGCTTGCACATGGAAGCTAAATTTACTAACAGGCTTGCTCTAGGTCTTGCCTTTCTTTGGTTCTAGACTTGTCTGTGTCTGCAATTCCTATCCAGAGGAGGAGGGGAGTAGTGGAGAACAACGAGCCTCTAGCGCTGCTGGCATCTGGAGAGAACAGGAACTAGAGAGGGAAAAGAGACAATAAACACCTATGGGAAGGAAAGGCCTTGAAGAGAAGCAGAGAAGATGGAAAACTGAAGCAAGTCAAAGTTGTAAAAACAGGCAGGCGGGAAAGGTGAACGTTTTCAACTCAGAAGGCTCATCTTCCTGGGGCTGGAGGGGTGGCTCAGGGGTTAAGCCTCCGTCTTGCAAGAGGAAGGTTCTGAGTTCGGATGTAGGATCCCATGTATAGACACCGGGCGGAAGCCTGGCCCGCCTGCGTTTCTGGTCCTGGTAGGGCGGAGCCTGTGAATCCCGGGGCAGAGTAAACCAGGAGGTGGAGGCGGTCCATGGTGGTTCCTGAATGCGCCCGTGGTTCTATACACACACACACACACACACACACACACACACACACACACACACACACACACACACACACACACACACACACACACACACACACACCAGGAGGTGGAGGCGGTCCATGGTGGTTCCTGAATGCGCCCGTGGTTCTATACACACACACACACACACACACACACACACACACACACACACACGCGCGCGCGCGCGCGCGCGCGCATACGCATACATGCACAACTGAATAAATAATAAAAAAAAGAAGGCTCATCTTCCATGCATTCCAAGTGGGAGAAAGAAATAGTTTCACATCCCAACTCTGTCCTACACAATGTGTAGCTCCTCAGGGATAAATACAAATCATAGTAACTGTACTTGCTGGGGTGTGTTGATTGAAAATAACAATTACCTTTGTAATATGACAGCCATAATGTATGTATACATAATATTCCATATCACTTTCCTTCTGATATTTTAAAATACAAGGGTTAGGCTCTGTAGTAGGGTGCTTGCCTACTGTGCATGAAAATCCCCAGCAGCACAAAATGAAATAAAATAGTTTGCCCAGGAGAACCTGAAGATCCAGACAGGAGCCTAAAGCCAAAGAACATTGTGTCACTAGACACCAGACAGAAGAATTAGCATTTACATGATTTTCATGACTAGGCATCTTCTTAGATCACCGGCTAATGCCCCCACGCTATCCTGGTGTTTTATAGTTTACTAAGCACTTCATGCATTAGTTCCTTTAATCCACCAGACCAACTTGCTTTTCTGGGATGAGAAAGAGTTCAGAAAGGTTAAATACCGAGATGAAAAGTGCATGGCTGATAAATGCCGGCTGGGTGGCTCCTTAGGGGAGTCATTTTCTTTGTACCACGGCCTTTCTCTGCGCGCCTCATCTTTCTCAGGTCAAAGTAGCTAATCCCAGCGGCACAGCTCAGGATCCCACAGACCTCCAAGGTGTGGGCTCCGAAGTTCGCCTAGTAAACGCTGATGGGCGTGGGTTTCTTCCCTTGCGAACTGGGGAAATCAAGGCTCTTGATTGCCATGGGGTGCAAAGAAATATGAAAACGAGGTGATTTTCACCATCAAGCGAGTTCATGGTGACAAGGCACTCGCCAGAGGTCACCAAATCAGAGCTTAGCTCAGGGTAGCCTGGGCCTCCGGGATTGCTCCGCGACCCCGGTACAGCCAAAGCGTGGACAGTCGGGCCGGACCCGGCATCGCGAGCCTGGGCTCCGCCAGGGGGCGCGCGCGAACGCCGCGCTCTAGCCCGCCGCGCGCCCCGCTCCTCTCTATGGTGGCGCGGGTGCGCGCCCCAGAGGGGCGGGGCGGGGCGGAGCCGAGCCGGGGGCGGGGCCGCGCGAGGGCTGGGAGCGGCCTCGCCCGGCCACCAGGGGATGGGGGGGGTGGACTTCCTGGGGCCGCCCGTGAGGATGTCGCGACCGCCCCCCGGGTCCCCTGAGCCCCGGAGACGCCGCGGCGGCGGAGCCCGCAGCGCCCCTTCCTGAGGCGGCCCGGATCCGGCCTGGCCTCTGCCTCCCTGCCAGGTGCTGGCGGGGCAGGCGTCCGCGGCAGGTGAGGACGCGGTGGCCGCGGCGTCGGGGACGGCGCGGCGCCCGGCCGGGGTGGGAGTCCCGCCGGAGATCGGGTCCTGGGCCTCGGGCGCGGCCCGGGCTCGCCCTCCCCTCCAGGGAGTGGGCAAACCCCTTGCTCGCAGGAACTCCGTGAGGTCACCCTACACCTGTCCCATTGAAAGTGCCCTCCAAGCATTTCACCCGTGGGCGCGGTAACCCGGGACCAGCGCCCTCGACGATCCCGGCGCGCCTAGACCCCGCAGATCTTGCTGACCTGTGAGGGAACATGCGTTCTAGTAAGGTAGGAAACTGAGGCAGGTCTTCTGGGGCCGGCCTGCCCCCTTACAGACTTCATCCCCCTCCTAGTTGGAAGAGCCCCGCGGACTACTTGCAGGAGGGTGGCGGCCGCAGGAAGATTTGGAGTTGGAAGGTTCGGTGGAGAAGTTTGGAGATGCGGTTCCCCCCACTTCCCTCCCCGCCCCTAGACTGGCTGTCAAGCCTCCTGGAGCTCAATTTCAGTTCCTCGTGTGTGGGGAGGTCGCCACTGGGGTGACCCAGCTAAGACACAGGGAAGTGGGGCCCCTCTGCAGCTGGCTGCCCAGGAGACTTAGGACCAGGGGATCCCACAGCCTCTGCTGGCATCTGCTCAGAGCTAGATTCCAGACCCGCAGAAAAGACAAACAACAGCATAATTTCTCCTTTTTGTTGGGCTGTCATTTGTTCTAGAAGGAAAAACTGCTTGTGTAATCAAGGAAGAGAGGAACCACTCTCCTCTCAGTCTACCGCGGGGAAGGATTATTGTTAGCCTGGAAATAGGGCTTTGCCCACAACTCTCACTTTGTACCCTGGTTAAAGGCCACGGTGACGCCATGGACAAACATCGCAGGGTGCATGTGGCCTTCCAAGAAAGCGGTCAGTTCCTTATGCATGTTTTGGCTGGTGGTTTGAAGGACGAAGAGACTTCCTGTCACCACTATTTTCAGATTCTTGTGGTTCCCCCAGTGACAGTTGAATGTTCTGGGCAAGACTGTTGATGTAATCGCACCGTTTTTCTAGGAATGGGAGTGATCAGGGGACTTGGCCCCGAACTGAATTTGGGTTGAGTTCTAGGTCTGCGCTCTGGCCATGATATTTCTCTTTTGTTCAGAGAATTTCAAGTTTGACAACTTCTTTATCCTTTTCCTGATTGAATTCTTTCACACTCAGGAACATAGTCGGTAACAAGTGTTTCTGAAATTCTTACAGACTGGCCAATTCTTGACTTTGGCATATAATTCAGGAGTTGCAGTTTATTTAGAGGTGTTTTTTCTTAGCTTTGAGGTATTGTGCATAACAATTACAGATTGATGTGGCAGGAGTAACTAATAACTTCATTGTGCTCAAAGGAGGCCATATAATCTAGGACACACACATTTTAATGTTTTTCTAATTACAAAGTCCAGCCTATTAAAACTTCTCATATTGATCAGCTGTTATCCCGACTGTTTATATTGGGATTTAGGGTTGTAAATCCTCTAAATTGACCAATTTACCCAAGGGCTAAAATAATAACAAAAGGGAAAGCTGCTCTCAAAAACCTTAACCATTTGTTTTCAAACTTCTCTTCATCAAGCCAGTTGACACAACTGCATTTAGTACCATCTAATTGAAATGTCTCTTAAAAGGCTTTCAAAATAATGGAAAAGGCATTTTCACTGACCAGTGTTCAGCAAGTAGCAACATTAACAAAAGGTGGAGTTTCTTTTCAAATTACATGTACATAGTAATGTTTAATACAGCCTCATCCGTCTCTCTGTCACCTGGTACTTTCTGACAACATCCCATAAACCTAAGGGGTGGGGGGCCACTAATTATACACCTTGGCTTTTATTCTTGAAATAGAGTCTTAATATTGCTGTTGTTTAAACGATTGGGGACTTCTATGTCAAACTTGTCCTGGCAGTAGTGTTTTTGTTGGGAGAGAGAAGGGATAGATTTAACCTCTGGACTTTTGCATCTCATCCCTACAATACAGAGTTGGGATATGATTTATATTTTAATGAGGATAGTTTGCTATTAGTGAAGTCTCATGGGAACAGCTGCTTCAGGTTTTTCTTTTTTGTGGATGCTTCTTCCTTTACTGATGGTTACTAGTTACCAGGAAGAGAGAGAGAGACAGGGTATGAATCCAGGGCCTTAACATTATTAAGCACATGTTCTACCACCGAGCCATGTCTCAGTTTCTTGGACATTTTTGTTTAGCTACTGGTATTTATGTCTAGGAAAGATTTGGGCAGCTAAAAGAACAATCTCTTTATGTACAGGTGCCTGTTCATTAATAGTGAATGCTTTGGTCATTTTCTTGTTTTGTGACTTTATATTCATTGTGGAGTTTTATTTTTTCAACTTTATATACTTTATGTTAGCAATGCGGTTGTGTGCTTTCATCAACCCCTCTCTACCCCCAGTGTCCCATCAGGTCCCACCTATTTTCCCCTCCAGCCCATTCCTCTCCCTCTCCCCATTCCTCTCTACATGTAGGAGCCACTGACTGAGTCCCATCCAGGACACCTGCATTCGTTAGTGCTTGGCTACCTGCTAGGGTGCATCTGGCACCAGTCCCATACCGGCTTTGAGAGTAGAGTCATGTCTCATGTGACCTTCTCTGTTCCATGGGAAAGTGTTGCTAGGTCAGCTATTGTAGAGGTCTAGTGAAAGTAGACAGCATTGCGTTGACTTCTATGGTATTACAGCTCTGAGATGGACAAAGGCTATGGTCCAACATTGCCTTGCCCAATCCTCCAGCTTGTGCATTCTTTCCAACCCTCTTCTACAAGGCTCCCTAAGCCTTAGATGGGAGTTGGTTTTGATGTCCTGATTAGGGCTGACCCATCTGCAGATATTTTTTACTGTGTACTTTAGTCAGTTGTGTTTTTTTGCATTGGATATACATGAATACTTCTTGGTTGGGTGCTAAGTGCTTCTTTGATCTATAGGTATAATGATAGGTGTTTAGATGGTAGCTTACTATCAAGTATTTTGTTGTGGCGTTATAAAATCCTAAAGCTAGTTGGGCCTTTGGTAGACTCTCTGTTGTACCTCACATGAAAGCCATCTCAGATAGGGAGTAATTAGCCTCATTTGTTTATGATCCTTAGCCCTCTCTAGTCCCAGGATTTAACAGTTGCTATGCTGGGGGCAGTGATCACATCCAAATCTGTTAGGAGGGTCTTAGTTTAAACCTTCTCTAAATTAAGACTGTCATGCAGTTCCTCCTTTGCTTTTCTTATTCAGGCTGAATATTCCATAGTTTTTGATGCTTTCCAGTCTGAAGTAGAGATTAAACAGTTAGTTAAAAGAGCCCTATGTGTTTTTAAATATTTCCCTTTTACAAAACAAGCATAAAGTCTGCATTTTTTCTGGGAGGAAAACCAGTTCTTTGAATCTGATAGTTAAACAAAAGCTGGTTTTTCCAGCTTTGTCCCATTAGGAAATCTTCCATAAGCTTTTCTTACTTTCTGGTTTGGCCAGTACCGTGACTAGTCAGTAGTGACTGTTGACCCAGAGGCATGGGGAGATCCTTATAGTCTCCTGAGTCGTCAAAGGAAGGTCACATGGTAGTGTTGTAAGGAGTTCCTCCAAAGCCAGTCACCCCTTGAAAGATTCCATACCTATCAGTTGCAAGTTAGTTGCTAGGTGTTCTTAAAAAAAAAATACCAATGTCCCAGCCCCACCCCCTGGGGAATTTGATTCAGCCGGTGGTGACCTACATTTTAAAACCTCCCTTGCATCCAGTTTCCAAAAGACTTTCCAACTGCTTCTGATGTGCAGCCTGGTATAGGAACTACTGTTCAGTTGCACTGGTGTGAATATATATATAGCAAGTATATATAAATATGTTCAGTAAAAATATATTACATTAGCTCTACATTGTCCTGTGTAGCTTTGAAAGTCAGGGTTCACTTCTCTTTTTTCTTCTTAGAAGAAGTTTAAGTTGAAATTGAACTCAACTGAAATTCTTTATGAACTGATAGTATGGTGATGCTTTCCAGGGGTCTGATTCGCTGGAAAAGCCCATCTCTTAGTTGTGACAAATAGACGACAAAGAGTCTTTATAGCTTATATGTAAACTGCTTTATAGCAAGATCCCTCTGCGGAGTTATCTAATGGGAGTGATAAGGGAGGGGTTTTGGTGAAAGTAACTTTCCTTATCTCCCCAGTAGAAAAATGAATGATAATGTGGAAACATCTGGAGATGTGAATTGCTAGTGCAACGAACTTAAGATCAGTATGGGATGGGAAGTGCCTGGGGATTCTCTCTGTAAGATTTTAAAATAAAGCCAATGTGCTGGTTATTTCAGTTTTCACAGCTGAAACCCTTCTTGAAAATGATAGTTGTTTAGCAAACACTCTATAAAAATTTACGTATAGGTCCTTGGCTGAGTTCGAGAAAGTCTAGAAGCATCCAAGTTAACTCAGTAGTAGAGGGCACTTGATGCCATAGGGAATTAGACCTGGGTTTCGGAAACAGACCAACCTGGTTTTGAATACCTGCTGCATGTTACTGAACCTCAGCTTTATTTTCTTCATCTACAAGGTGAAAATACTTGGTAGGATCGTTAAATGGATTAAATAAAAAAGATGGAAAAAGTCACACAAAGATTAAAAGAGAGAAAATATATTCTTTGTACATCCTAGGCAGTTGAGTGATATCCCTTCTCAATAATTTCTATTCTCTTCCCTTAAGATACCTTTTGGTATTTTTTATTTTATATTTTTGGGACAAGGTCTTGCTCTACAGCCCAGTGTTATTTCTCCTGCTTCAGCTTCCCTTCCTAGTGCTGGGATTATGACCATGTGCCACCTAGCCTAGCTTTAAGATTTTTCTGAGGTGTGTAGGGGATGCAAGACAGCTTAGCCAGTAAAATACCTTCTCAAAAACGAGGAGACCTGATTTGATTCTCAGAAGCACACTTGGTAGGTAGAAAAGAGTTAACGTCTACTGGTGCACCCTGGAATACATATGCAAACCTGGTGACCCGCCTTTATGGGAAAGAAAGAACTGATTTCCGCCTGTGCACGATGACATGCATACATGGATTCTCTCTCTCTCCATCTATTTCCCTCTCAAGTAAATAAAACATTGAAGAAATACATTTAACAAAAAAGCAGAATCTCATTGTATAGCCTACAACTTGCAATTTCCCTGCCTCTGCTCCCCCCGCCCCCCAAGAGGCATCTGGGACTTGAACCTACAGCCTCACATACATGCTAGGAATACTCTGTGCCTCCCAATTACATCTAAACCTGTTTTTACCTTTTTTTTCTTTTTAAGATAGTTGTTCAAGCTGGCCTTGCATGTGTTCTCCCGATTCAACCTCTCAAATAGCTGGGATTTAGGAATTGGACCATTCCCACTTGAGATGGCTATCCATATCTAGCCTGCTTTATGTATCTCTCTGAATATTCCAGCTAATTCTTATAGGAAGTAAACAGGAATCAGAGAATATGGGTAAGAGAAATGACAGTTAGCAATACTTAAAAAAAATTCCGAATGAATGGAGTGTTGGCACATGCCCAGGGTTAGTATTGCAGAAATAAGTTAATAATATCCAAATTCTGCTCTGTATATTTGGACAATGACCCAGAAACACAGATTATGCTAAGATGCTTACAGGATGCCCCTGAAGAGACCTTCCTGACATCAGTTTCGTTTCTTTTCTTTCTTGAGGTCTTTTTTTTTCCCTTTCCTTTTCTCCTTTTTTAATCAAGCTTCCCATCCTTTCAACTTGCTAATCACATCATAATAATTACAGGCCGGGCCCCTAGAACTGGAGGCTCATAAAGGTTGCTGGTTGCTAGCACCTGTCTCCCAGCTAAATGAATAGGCTCTTTTGTGGGTGTTAAAGAAGCTGATTAGTACAATACTGGCTTAAAGGGCCTTTTAATGATGCAGCATATGTAAATCATGGAGTGATTTAAAGCCATTTTGGAGACTTGTTTCTTACAGGATGTATTTTTTTTTTATTGAATTATGATACCAGCTGAATTTTTGCATGGATCCTCTGAATCCCTTTTGCCTAAACAGTCTAATTTCTGTCATATTGATTGGGAATCATTTATATTCTATAGAAGTCCCTGCCCTTGAGGGCCTTTGTATTGTTCGATAAATGTCTAGTGTGTAATACAATTAAAGTTTTGTTCATTGAGCTCCTGACATAATTAGTTTAATTTCTGCTCCTTTATATGTTCTTGTTGGCAGCTGGAAAATTAAAATACTAGCTGTTGCATAAAACTGCTTTTTTGAGGGGTGATTTTACTGTCAGCTGAATGGACTTGGGCCCCAGGGTACATTTTTTAAGATGTCTTATTCAACTTCTCTGTAATAGTCTCCCTCTCTCTATAGAATTAATGTATTAAGGCACATAATTGGCTATTTAAGCATTCAGAAGAGACAGTGTTTGGCCTTTTACCCTGCGATTATATTTTTCCCCTCTATCTCTTTTGAAGAAATGTATGTAATTTTTGGAAACTCTTAACTATATTATAGTTACACAAGCACATGAACTTTTGCACAGGCCAGAGGATGGAGTGGTTTTCTCTGATAAGCCATATTATTTAATTCTCTCCCCAAATGATTGGCCTGTCCTTTTGAGATCATAGTACTTGCAAACCTGAAAGTAGAAAGGCTATGGCGCCTGGTAAATCCTTTCATAATTTTTCTTTGTGTCTCTCAGAAATGACTTTTACTGTTCAGCGACTGAACCTGCTCTCAAGGAGGCTTTTCATTTAATTATTCTAATCCCCCCTTAATTTCCTACAGGATTCTTAGGAGGCTGATTTCATGCCTGTGACCTACACAGGGTTTTATCACTGTTAAGAATGTCAGACTTTTTTTTTCCCCCAATGAAAAGTGACCTTGGTCTGGTAATTTCTCCGTTGTCCTTTCCTATAAAAAGACACAGCGAAACCTTCCTGCTCACTCAGCAGCCTTTTCAGCTGAGTGAATTGATATTTTTTGGGGGGGTGGAGTGTGGAGGGAGATGAGGTTTTGTTTCCTTGCCTAGGTGGGCTCAAGCGATCCTTCTGCCTCAGCCCCAGGAGTTGCTGGGAGCTTTAAATTTTGTTGGCCTGGTGTCCCTTGACTTTGTAAAGCTGCTCCTCTCTGAAGGTTACAACTCAAGTTGGCTATACTTCTTGGTCTTCTATTTCAACAGTCATGTGGCTTCTCCAGAACTGCTTTGCTTCTGGGATGTGGAGGATCAGGATTCCCACAAGGTAGCTAGTTACTACCTAGCCAGTTGTAAGAGTGGGGAATTCAGCCCCATATGATCTACTTCAGCCTGGGTTGGCTGAAGCATTCAAACTATCAGGATCCTCTTTAAGAACTCTCTCATCATCCTGAAACCTGGCCCAGAAGTTGGGCCAACTAGAGGCTGTAGTTGCTTCTGTGGTAAAGTGCGATTCATTGGTAATCAGTACCAGTGTTTATATGCCTCTGCTGGATTGTGTTAAAAGGTCTGAAAGGAAGAAAGTGCTTTTCTTAAGTAAGTGGAGTCTCTGCAGCCGCTGCCTCCATCTTCTCTACCTCCTTTTCCTCCTCCTCCCCCCCTCCCTTTTCCCCCTCCTGTCACCTCTCCTTCCCTCCCCTCTCCTCTCCTTTCCTCCTCTCCCACCCTACCACCTCATTCTTCTCTTTGCTTTGGCGGATCTTTCCAGTCTTGGGATGGATCACTTGTATTATACACTATTCCCTGATACAGAAGCCAATGTATTTTATCATAAAAGAGCTTCATAAAAGAGTAGAAAAGAGCTTCAGGTACACACCCCGCTGCAACTCCTAAAACTTTCAGAACGACTAAGACACTTACTTTAGAAATAACCAAACTTCACCCTCTGGCTTCTTTCCATGTCTCAAGTCTCCAGCCAGAGTGTGGAGCTATTGTAGTTGGAGTCCAGCCTCTTTTAATGGTGTTATGTTATCTTACATGGCACGGAAGATTAAGCATAACATCAGTTTCATTTGGAAATGAATGAAACAGTGTTCTGGCTTGGGGAGAGGAGTCAGTGTCTTCTAGCAGGATTGGGTCACCTGCGTTTACCTAGCTTGAGGGATAATCAAGGGAGGTGCTCTGCTTTATGCAGATAAGCAGTCATTACTTGAATACTTTGGATTTTTATCTCAGGGTAAAGAGGAACAGGGGTTAAAACTATATTCAAGGAGATGTGAAAGAATAATCTGAGGACGAGGACTGGCTCAGTCCACAGGAGAAAGCTCTCAGTCCTTCATTCTCATTTGTTTACCTCTAGTTTTGCATTTGGGGCACGACTAGACTCAGGTGCTTTTCTTGATTATTTTATCATATACCAATGGAAGAGTTTGCATAATTCTTATGTCAGAGCCAAGGTATGAGTATGTACTAAATGGGTAGGAAGAAAAGTGTCAGAATAGTCCTAGGGAACTGGATAAGGGTTCCCCACCTTCCTGGTTCACTCTTGGTCATAACCATATTGTTTGACTGAACACTCTGGATGATTGAGTCATCACACAACTCCTCTGACTCAGCTCAGTGCTTCCCAGCTCTGTACTATTGACACAGTTATAGACCGACAGCCTGAATGAGGAGTAGAGACTGTGGCCACCCGCTCCTGACAGGGAACAGTTCTGTAATATCAGAAGTGATATCTCATTTGGTTTTCTGTTTGAGGCACAGACATGGTATTATTTATGACAATGCTCACAATAGTGGTCTAGGATCTTTCTCTTTGTCTTATCTTTTTAGAAACAACACAAATATTTAAGGATAGAAGGATGGTAAAGAAAGACCTCTAGAGCTGGGGTTCAGTAGCAGAGCATTTCTGTAGCATATGGTAAGCCCTGGGTTTGGTCTCTAGCACTGCACAGAGAGAGAGAGAGAGAGAGTGAGAGAGAGAGAACGAGAGAGAGAACGAGAGAGAGAGAGTGAGTTGTGTGGGAACGAGTAGTACAAATGTGAAGAGTTCTGAATATCATGCCAAGAAAGTGGGTTTTTGTGCCAAGACAGCCATGTTGTCTTTCAAGGCAGAGTCTTGACTATGTAGCCCAGGCTAGCTACTGGCTGTCTTTATCATTCCGCCTCAGCCTTTGACTGTTGAGATTATATATGTGTATTTAATATCATTGGATTCCTTCAACCAAACATCACTTTTTAAATTTTTTTATTATTATTTATTCAATTGTGCATGTGTGCGCATGTGTGTGCGTAGAACCACGGGCGAATTCAGGAACCACCATGGACCGCCTCCACCTCCTCCTTGTTTACTCTGCCCCGGATTCACAGGCTCCGCCCTACCAGGACCAGAAACGCAGGCTGCCTCTGCTTCCGCCTGGCATCTATACGTGGGGTCTAGGATCTGAACTCAGGACCTTCCGCCTGCAAGGCAAAGGCTTAACTCCTGAGCCACCTCTCCAGGCCCCAAACATCACTTTTTAAAATGGGGGAAAGCTGAAATTTGTTGTTACAAATGTTATAAAAGTACATTAAAATGTACTTTATGCATGTTTTAATGTGATTAAAAACCTTGATTAAAAACTTTTTTATTTAATATTACTCCTTTATTGGGGACAACAAAGGCTTTAGCAAGGTTATGTATTATTGTATTATATCTCAAAATTTAGTTTACATCAAAATCTCCTTGTGTATAAAAGAAATGTAGATTCCTGGTTTCTAGCCCAGGCCTGTAGAATCAGAGTGCTTGCAAATGAGGTGGTAACATTCCAATATAGCTAATCTGTAGTCTCCACTTGGAGAAAGTATTCCTTACACACACAAAGTACTGGTTGGCTGCCTTTATTTTGCAGAGGAGGTATTTAAGATAGACTCCAAACTTCCAGGTCTCTCGCTCTTTAGGTGGCCCTTGCAGACAGGAAGCAAAGTCTGTCCCTCCAGATTGGCGCTCTATTGCTTTTTGTACTTTAACAGAAACTGTGGGGTAGTGATGCAGAAGCCCTTTGCCTCCTTTACAACAGTAATGACTAACTGGCATTGACTAATTGGCAATGACTAACTAACCATTACTAACTGATGTGAAAAGTTGGTACATCCTAAATTGTAGTGAAAGGTCAGCTTTGTAAAATACAAGAAAGAAGAGAAGAACAGAGCAACCATGTGCTTGGATGTCACCACATGTCAGCGATACGTAAGTGACTCAGCATTTATAATTTTTCTGTTGAGCTTGACATGGAATCCTGGCAGTCTGGCTCAGACATTGAGAAGCATTGTTCTGTATGGTTCCAAAGACATATAAAGAACTCGACATCACAAGTCCTTGGTCATTCTCTTCCTGGTGCCACCTTGTAACTGTGGCAATCAAGTGAGACTCCTATTCCTCCCTGGGGAGAGACTTGCCGACATCTGGGGACTTCTGGGTCAGCACCACGATTTTGATACTACACAGTGATTAGGTGAGGGACATTGCCTTCAGTACACTTAAGAGTAAATTGATAGAGCTTGCATCTAGTGTCTGGGTCAGGAGGTAAGCATACGCAGGTCTTCTGACTAAGTGCTAGGAAGAAGTCTTCAACTTCTTGACCTATAAGCATAACTCACAATTAATAAAGATGCTTAAGATAGGAGACAGAGCCTGAAAATTTGTAACTTGTAGTTTCTTTGAGGCTCTTCAGCTTCTGTTCACTTCCCAGCAGTCCTTTGCAAGTAGTACAGGAAGAAGCATGATTCATTTGTAGGGCTGTAATGTCAAAATTAGTGTCTCTTGTGGGGGGGAACACCTCTTCATGTGTGCCTTTCCTTCTGGCGTGACTGCCTATGTGCATGAAATGTGGAACTCCATAGGTTACTGGAGCGTTGTTTGGGTAGTTAAGCAATAATGAAACTGTTACGGTGTTTGCAGGAAACAGTGCTTCCTGTGTCTGGACTTAGCACTGGAGAGAGTTTGAATTGTTGAAAAGCAAAGCTGATCGGAAAAATGCAGCTTCTGTGGCTCCTGACACAGCTGTCCAAACTTCTGGCCGTGCTGGGGCCTTTGCAGAAGAAGCATCTCTTTGCTTTTGGAAACAGTTTGTGTCCCTCATTCCAGGAATGTTTCTGCTTCTTTCCTGAGTAGATGAGGAAGCTAGAAAGGGGAGAAAGGCATTGCCTGTGTCCAGGTAATTCATGTTCTTCTTTAAGCATATCCACAACAGACTCTAAAGGCAGGCGAACAGGGGGGTCGATGGGACTGCTTGTTGAGCTCTGCCCTTTCTTTCCTGCTAAGGACTAGTCAGTGTGCTAACATGCTGTCAGGCTGCTGAGAGTCAGCCTACAGAGGGCTTTGGTTATTATAATGTCGATTAAGAAAGAGGGAGGGGCCCATGAGTAAGGATACAGATGTTTTATGAAAGGCTGTGCCTGCCATGTGAAGTCTTGAAGTTTTGCACTTTGAACCTTTCCTTTTGTGACAGATGTAATAAAACTGTCTTTACAAACAGTCCCCTTCCTATCGAAATCATATGGTGACCACAGGAGCTTGGGGAGCCTTGGGTGTGCTCAGCAGGATTTATTTTACTCATTCTATTGTACAGGAGGATCCTTCTTTGTGAATGAAAGTGCGTACATTCTTCAGTAGGTATTAGGAGAAAGCTTATTCTTATCTAAAAACAGAATTTTGTACAAGACTGATCGAAAGCCTGGTGTTTCTTTTCCTGGATCATATTTTCTGTGCTGTGTTTTACCTCAGTAAAGAAGTATCTAACACATTTCAACCCAGTGGGCTAGAGGCATAGCTCAGTGGTAGAACATTTTCCTAGCATATGTGAGGCACTGTATTCTTTCCTAGCACTGAAGTGGGGGGACAGAGCAAAAAGCAAAACACCAATACTTATTGGGTGCCAGGGGTTCTACTTTATTAACCCATTTAACGTTCCCAACACTCTGTGAACTAAGCAGGTCCTACTACCTGCATTCCATAGATGTAAAAATGTCATACAGGCAGGTTAGAGGGTAGCCCAAGACCACCCAGCCTCGAAACTGAAAATCTGCTATGATTTGTTGAGCTCTCAAACACCAGGCTATCACTTTCAGCTCATTCAACTCATCCACTACTTTTCAGGCAGTTCTTACAAAGATTACATTTCACAAAATGCATGGAGCCCTCTTTTATACATGGGCCTCTTGTGGAATGGATTTAAAGACACCATATCTGTTCTTTGTTTCACTTGAGTTTTGTTAGTACAAAAGAATTATCATTTGTTCCTGATCCTAAATGTTTATGATAGAAGCCAGCCTCCTGAATAGCTAAAACTGGTTTAGAGAGGAATCCATCAGTGGGTTTTCAGATTTTTTTTCTTCTTTTTTGCACATACCTTCTTATTGATTAAGAGCCTTCCCAACACATTGATTCCTACCAGGATACATAGACAGAAAGGATCCATAAACCTGTGTTTAAGTGATGTTTGTGGTAAAGGACTCAAAAGAAGTGCTACTCTGCATAGAAAATAAAACTTGGTTGTCTGAGCCCCAGGGCAAAGAATCACAGGAAACATAGATGCTTTTTTTTTTTTTTTTTCTGACCTCCACCTACCGTGTGAAAGGTCCTGCTATGCTAAGGCTACAAAGCATGTCAGTCTCACATCGCTTTGAGACTTTTGTAGGTAAAATTGTTTGCAGTGAGAGGCCCATCCCCTATGAGCAGCTGATCTGCGCACTACATCATGCATACTTTGCTCATCTGTCTCCTCTGGCTTTTGGATGGGTCGTTGGCAGGCACTTGACTGCCTGCTGAGCTGCGGTTACAGTAGGGAGTCCATGCTGCCTGGGTTACTTCTGCTTCCTTCTGGCCTGTTGCTCCTAGGATGGTGGGAAATGGAGGAAAATGTCACGAGGGCTGGGACACAGGTAAGGAGCTTAGATATATTTCACTTGGGCCTGCAACTGTTCCTGCTTGAGGAATCTTTGTAATCTCTGCTAGTATAGTGCTGACTGCTAAACATTAGAAAACATGATGTGCTTTTACAAACTTTTCACTGCTTCTGATATCTATAGGTGGTCAACTATTCACTAATCGTACTTTTTTTTTCACTTTCTTAGTTTGAGATAGTTATGGGTCCATAAAAAGTTCCAAGAACATTACAGAGTTCCCCATTCCCTTGTCCAGATGTTTCATTTATTTAATCATTATGAAATCAGAAAGTTGATATGGTTCTGTCCCTATACCCTTCTCCTCCTCCCTACCCTTTCTCATCCTGTAATCCAGTAATCTAGTCTCTATATCTTCAGACACATCATTTCAGAATAGCATGAAAATGGATTCTTAACAGTGTGTGACCTGTTGATGCTGGCATTTTTCTCCTTAGCATGATGTTCTTCCATCCAAGTTGTATGTAGCATTTTTTGTGTGTTCCTCTCTCTCACTGAGCTGTAGTATGTCATCTATGTCTTAAGGATGACCACAGCCTACCTACCCATTCACCTGCTGAAGGGCATGTCGGTTGCTACTGCTTTGGTGCTATAACAGATAAAGCTGTTGGGAACATTTATTAGCAGGTGTGTGTATGAACATGCCTTCTGCAGGTAAAGTGCCCAGGACTGTAGCCTTATGGTAAATGAATGTTCAGATTTCTTTTTCTTTCTTTACTTTTTTGAGGTAGGGTCAGTCTATGTGACTCATACAACTCTGTGTGTGTATGTGTGTGTGTGTGTGTGTGTGTGTGTGTGTGTGTGTGTATTCCAGCCCTAGTCTAGTATATCTGGTTTTTAAGTTTATCAAATTGCTTAGTAAATTGATTTGCCCAACAAAGGTATGCTTTGAGTTATATGACTTCAGTCCTCGGTATGATCCATGTGAATACCATGTACCAGGGTTCTGTTGACTTGCTTTATAACTTGATGCTGTATGCTGACAGTTGGGTCCAATACTATTTCACTGAACTCAGCTGGGCCCAGTACCACACTGCTGCCCACTGCCTATGAGCAAGACCCTCCCCAGCAGGTCTTTCTGGTTACTACTTTATCAGTTTGCCTCCATGATATAGTTTTGCCTCAGAATTTGGCTCTAAAGGGTCCACAAGCTTTTCCAGTTATTTTATTTGTCAAGTATTTTTAAATACCTTATCATCAATTAACTTAACTTACACTGCTTATTTAAAAAAATCAAAAACTGCACGAAAGTGTGTGAATATAGAAGAAGGCAAATCCCTCTATACTTGTTAATTGTATGTATTTTGTATTTCTCTGTGTGTGGGATGTAGCTACCACAAAAAAAAATCTACATGTTTACATTTTCTTAACTGTTCTTTACAGCGTTTTTCTTTTCCTGGGTGGATAGTATGTTATGGGGAATTTTTTTCCTTGTGAATTTTTAAAAATATTTTAGTGTGTGTATGTGTGAGAGAGAGAGGGGACTGGGTTTCTGTGGAGAACCAAAGGTGACTTAAGAAATCATCCTGGATTGCTTCTACCTTCTTCTCGCTTTGCTCTGGGATTTCCCAGGCTCTGCCCATCAGAGCCAGAAGTGCGGGCTGCCGCTGTTTCCACCTGGTGTTTTTTATGTGGGACCTGGGATCCGAAGTCAGGACCTTCAGCTTGTGAGACAGAGTCCTAACCCCTGAGTCATCTCTCCAGCCTCTCCTTGTGAATTTTTGTAAAGCATGGGATTACAGCATCAAATTCTTTCCTATAACCTTTGTTTTTGGTCTGTTATAAAAGGATTTAAAATTTTTTATTTAAAATCAAGATATAAGAATATGACATTGTACATTTTTATGGGGTCTCTTGTGATATCTAAACATGTGTGAGGTTTCAGTTAGGTTAGATAGATGTTCTCAAGCATTTACCGTTTTTCATGTTAGAAACCCTCAAACCCTTGCAGCTTCAAAGTGCGTGTTGTTCTGTATAGTTACCAAGCCTCTTATTCCTATCTAACTGCAGTTTGTGCCCATTTACCAACCTCCTCCATCTCTCCTCCCCTACCTTTAAAAACCTAAAGAAAGTAAGTTTTATTTCTTGTTAAAGGGGTTCGAGTTGAAATAAGACTGTAGGTTTATTTGCCAGTAAATCAGTAGACTCCTAGATGTTGGGGGCATGCATCTGCTTTATTGTAAATTATGCAAATTTGATGATGTGATGTGATCGCTCACTGGAGCTGCAGGGAATGCAAGAACTATGAGCACAGTGATCTTTAGAGATGGCGCAGTCCTTTGGATATTTGTCTACTCATTGGCTGCTTAGTCACATGGAGGGTTTTCTTTTTTTTTTTTTTTTTTTTTTTTTTTTTTTTTAATTTTTTTATTATTTATTCAACCGTGCGCATGTGCGTGTGTGTGTGTGTGTGTGTGTGTGTGTGTGTGTGTGTGTGTGTGTAGAACCACGGACGAATTCGGGAACCACTATGGACACCTCCACCTCCTTCTGCCCTGGGATTCACAGGCTCCGCCCTACCAGGACCAGAAGCGCAGGCCGCCCCCGCTTCTGCCTGGCGTCTATACGTGGGATCTGGGATCCGAACTCAGGACCTTCCGCCTGCAAGGCAGAGGCTTAACCCCTGAGCCACCTCTCCAGCCCATGGAGGGTTTTCTTAATGCCACCAAACATACAGTTTGGTCTTTATTTTGAACTCATTCCTTCTGTTTTCTCTCCCTCTTCCATTACTTATTACCTTGATGGGACATTCAAACTGTGCTGTGGGATCCTTTTATTTCCACAGCCTACAGAAGCTGGTTTGATGGTTAACTCTAGTCCAACAGGTAATTGTATCTGCTTGGCTAGAATCTACCCTTAAAGATGAAGCCCACATGGTCTCTGGACTTGTGGATATGAACAGCAGTAACTGGATCCCGTGATACTTTCAATGATGGAGTTTGGTGGCTTGGAAAGTGTGTCAAGGAAGAGAGTTTGTGAATGTGTATGATTTGGGGAGGAGAAGAATCCAAATGTATATAGTTGGAATTCCAAATTCCTATAGTCTTCTGCTTTGAGTTAACTTTCTCGAAGAGAAAGCTTACTGGTGTTGACTGCCCCGCCCCCAAGTGTGATACCTAAGAACCTTGGTTCTCTGGTATTATGTGATAGCTAAATAATTATCAGAGTGTTGTACAATCATGCATTAGTTGTTTGTTTCAATTTTGTTGCAATGGAAGTAAATAAAAATTCATTAAAATGCAAAAAAGAAAAAAAAAGTTTACTGGTGTTAAGACTAGAAATGGGACCCACCAGTCACTTCTTCATGCAGCATTCAGAGCTGTAAGGGTGATGGGGGTGTGATGACAGGGGCCTCTTTCCTGCTCCTTTTCTGTATTAGCAGCTTTCCTCACCAAGAAAATGAAAAAATAGCTCAGTGTAGGACATTGCACACATTCAGCCTCAAGAGTTCCATGGTCAGGTTTCTACAATGAGCTGCCCAAGACAGCCATTTGATCCTGACACTGACTTCCTTTCTCCCCATCCTAGTATCGGGCCCCTAGTGTGTCGTAAGATGGCTTGGAGTTTCCTGGTGCTCTGTGCTTATTACTTTTCAGTTACTGACATGTGGGAACTTAACAGTTTCATTGTACCTAAGGTAGGCAGTTGTTAACCTCTTGATATTGGATACCTTTTGTGCGCTATGAAGTGTTAGACCATAGTCGATAATAAAATACCCACAATTACATTATAGAACAGATGCTGGTAACTATTCTAGGGGGGTCGACCAGGGTGGTGTGCCCTCACTGTGCTTGGGAATTGTTTGCAGTTAAATCCTGTGAAGCAGGTTCAGCCTTGACCATTCCATTTCCTCTATGTGAACATGAAAGTGGCTTGTTAAAGATTAAAGGTGCTGCCTGGTCCTCCTGGCCCCAAGATGGAATGATCTCCGCCATGGTGACAGCCTCTGTCTCCCAGGAGAGGCCATTTTATACAGCAGGTTTGTGCTTCCCAACGTTACAGTTAGCAGCACTGGCTGATGCTGGGGCGATAAGTTGGCATTTGGGCACTCTCAAGACATATGAGCTCTGTAGCATCCTACGGGTTGGATTTCTGGGAAAACTGCTTCATCAGGAAGTCAAAAGCCTCAACTTTCAACCTGTCCCTATGGGGGAGGTTTCCTCCTTTGTTTCATTTGACTATTCTGTTGAGTCAAGGGAACTTTAATTTTCACAGCCATAAAAATTCCATTAAGTCGCTTGTACTGCATCCCAGGTGTGAAAACGTCTCAGCTTAACAAGGCCACGGGTGACAGCCAAAATCCTTAATAGTAGTTAGGGTAATTGTCTCTAGAGGCTTGAGAAAAATAATGGCCTAACCAACAAAACAAATAACAGTTCAGTCGTGTTCTCAGTAGTTCTTTTGGGTCAGTATACACATCTGGGAGTCTGTGTATACACATCAGGGAGTACCTTGCAACTTGGTGGTTTTTGAAAAAATTCTTCTTTGCCTCTGAGATGAACCTTGGGAAAACAGCTGTGACCTGCTTTTCAGAACATGGCCCAAGCTGGTCTGAACTGGAGTTCTCCAAAGGGAGATGCTTATTTGAAATTTAGATTCTGGGGCTTCCCTACACTTTTTTTAATTTGGAGCATCTAAGGGACCAGGGTGAGAAGCTATCATTTTCTGTAAGTACTCTCGTTGATTCTTAAGTAGTAGCCCTAGAGTTGATTCTTAAGGATCCTACAGTTTATTTCATTTTTCCTACTTAATTTCTATGATTTGTTAATGATGATTGTTTGAGTGGCACCTATATTATTTTTCTTAAATAGTACATACTCTTGTTTATAAAAGTGTGCATGTGTATATGTGAAGGAGTGGATGTTTAGAACCCCTGAATATTAAAGACTGGAATTGCAGTGGCCTTAATTATCAACAAGATGAGATAGCTGCTGGTTCCTGGAAATTTGTGTTTATCAATTCACCATATCACTGAGAAAAAGGATGTGGATGTTAGGTTAGTTTTATTAAAAAAAAGTGCACTAGATAATGTGGCATCTGCTTGTAATCTTGTTTTCAGTAGACTGACCATAGGTTTGAATATAGCCTGAACTACATACAAGACTTTGTCTCTAAAAAAAAAAAAAAAAAAAAAGCTGATAAAGCTAAATAAGTGGCTCCTTGCTCCCATGGGAGTGCTTTCTCTGACTGTGTTATGGTTCTACTACTATTTTGCATAGTCTAATATTGTATAATATGGATTTAGACAGCTGTATTATCCTTAGAAGCAAATGTTTTTGTTCCTTTTTTAATATTTGTCTATTATTTACAATGTTAAGATCTATTCAGAAAAAATATTGTTACATACTTTAAGTAAAACAACCTGTGGACATATGTTGGATTTATATATTTGGAGACCTGAACTCACACTACAGCTTAGGCAAGCCTGGAACTCACTATGTACTCCAGGCTGGCCTGAATCTCATGGCAGTCCTCCCACTTTGACCTCCCGAGTGCTGGGATTGTAGGTATGAGCCACCACATGCAGCCTATTTTTCCACTTTTAAATATATATCTTGAATGTACACATACATTATCTGTTGGAACCATCCATAAGCCAAAAACAGACTTATTAATAGCTTTGGGTGGTACGTTCCTTGAGTTTTGCAGCAATGTATTGAAAGAAGTAAATGGCAAAGCCACTGCTTTTTTTCCCTCATTTCTGTCATAGTCATAATTTCACATAGCCTCCTAAAACCTCAAGGACATGAAGCAATCATTCAAATCTAGCATCTTTCACAAGCCCTGAATGTGTACTCATCGCCTTCTAGTCTGAAAGAAAGAGTTAGGTGAGGTTAGGTTGTACTAGGGGAAACCGATCAACACTTTCTGAAGCCCAGCGAGAGAGATGATAAACTTCAGCAGCTCTGGCCCCCTGCTCAATGGCATCTTTGGGTACCTTGTGCGATAATTCACATCCACTTCCAACACACTGCGCTGTCTGGATTTTCTCTCTCTTTAAGTTCAGATTCTAACAATTCTATATTTTCTCACAAAGGAGATTCTTTCTATGTTTGAACCTTGAGACTTATTTCATATTAGAATGTGATTTATCTTCAACTACAGATGTCTTTTCTAAAGTGTAGTTCATGAGATAATGGTTGTCAGCTGATCTAAAGATGCTTTTATCATTTGAGAGGGACTAATTAACACACACTGCAGGGAAACTTTCTTTAAAACACTGCCACTTTCTGAAGAAGAAACACTGAAGGAAATTAAAAAATGGGAACATTTTATAATATAAAAATCTACAGCGATTGCCCTACTGGAATAGCATGTGATAGTTATGTGAATTGTGTGAGCGGGTAAGTGACTTTTTAAAAAACTAGTCGCTCAGAAAGGAATAGAATTGGACCATTGTTTTTTTAAACCCAGTCTGTCCGCATGTTCATTTTAATTAACATTTATTGACCGACAGTCTGGGTTGGCAGTTTCATCCAGAGTTCATGCCATCTGAGACCTTCCTTGAAAGATGGAGGAGGTCAGGTGTGGTGGCCTTGAATACCCTTGCTGAGGGGTTTCTAGGGGACCTGGGGAGGGAGGGGGGAAAGGAGATCTCGCATATCTCTGCCAAGGAGCAGATGAATCTGACATGAACCTCGATTTCTCTCTTGACAGCAAGGACTTCATGTTTCATTTTCTTTGTATTAAACCAATGCCAGTTCTAGCCCATCAGGGCAAATTCAATAATAATGAATAGCACTTGATGAGCCAGTCATTCTCAAATTGATTTTTTAATAAGCAGGCTAATAAGTGAGAATTGATACACATTTAGGCATTTTCCTTTTTTAAGAGGAGATGTTAAGGCAGTGCTCCCAGACGCCTATGTTCCTTACGTGTCCCATAGGTAGGACGACGGATGATTTGGCTTTAGCATAGAGTGTTGTAGCTGATTAAAAAAAAAGAAAAATATTGCTTCAGTGCTGCTGTGGTGGTAGCAAGTCAAGTTGTCTAAGGAAACAGAGCCATCCGGAGGCTGAGTGAGAAAAGAAGCCAGCCAGCTGATACAAATTCACCCCTAGGATTCTGCCCACCAGCCCTGACAGGGCCAGTTCTCTCCGGCCCAGTCCACTGACCCAGGTATTCCAGTTTGTAATGCGAATGACTCTATCACCCTCCTGGGGAAATTCTGAGTCCTGAGCTGCTCCCTGAAGCAGCGGCTGTGCTCAGAGGAAACTGCAGCAAGTGGCCCCTGGAGCTTTCCAAGAAAGGCTCCACCAGGAGGGCAGTGAGCTTTACTTGCCCCCCAGAAATCAGCCCCTGGTTTAAAACAAAGTAGGAAGCCTCTTTTCAGCCAGCTGCAGTTGAAAGCGGTTGGTTCAGGCTGAGTTATTTGGGAAACAAAGTTTTGCTGGCATGAGTCAGCACTGTCCGGGCAGCCAGTGAGCGCTGTTGCAATCTTGCTTACCAAAGACACGTCCCCAGGCAGCACCATTCACTGCCTGAAAGCTGTGGCTGTTGACTCCTGAGATGATCTCATCCAGACATGGCTTCAGCGGCCTCAGCCACATCTCCTGTCAGCAGCTTGCTGTCTGCCGTGGAAATGTTATGAAACAGGGAAAGGCAGGTAACCCCTGATAGTTTTCTTGGTTTCCTTAAGCTAGGACATGAAAAGTGGGAAAATCTTAGCCTCTAGAAGAAAGCCACGGCTTCTCAATTTGAGTGTCTTGGTGGGGGCTCTCTACTCTTCGAAGGGGTTCTTCCGGGGGAAGTTTCATTTCTTTGGCGATCTGGATGTGACTTTAGACCCAAGTAGGAGGAGGATGAAGTCAGACATGTTAGGGATACAGCCTCACTCATCTTTTGCTTATGGTTTTCTGGTTTTTTTGTATTTTGTGAGAAACAGTTTAATGATGGTGAAGATGGAGGCAGATCCTCTTTTTCTAAGTGGACACTGGATTGCAGGGAGCATCACCTCTTCTTTGGCTTCACGCTCACCTTCCTTTCTGTGGGGCTGTGAAGAACCTTCTCCCTTCTCCTGGCTTCTGTTCAGGCTTCTGCCCATCTCCTTCCTGCTTCATCGAGGCTTCAGCACTGTAGCTTCTCGCACTCACTTCAGCCTCGGCATGTGTCAGCCTGGCCTCTGATTTTTCTCTACAAGTCCCCTTTTCCACAAAGCTGCACCCTGCTTACCAAGTTCCCATGAACTTAGAGTGTGGTATTTTCCTCCAACCTTAGGGTGGTGTATGAGAATCCAGTTTGTTTGGTTTGAAATGTCCGTGGCACTTGACACATCATAGGTCGGCAGTAAAGAGAGAGCGAGGAGGGGCCTGCACTGAACGTGCTTAGCCCTGATGCTTTCCTTGTCCTTTGTCGTTTTGGTTTCTACTCCTTGCAGCTTATTCCTGAAGATCAGCAGTGACAGTCTTCTACTGCCCTGGTTCAGCTTCCGACTTTCTTAATCTCTGCTTAGAGTTTAACTCTGTTGAGCCATTTTCCCCAGAAGTTTTGATTTTTCCTCTCCTGAGTTCCCCATTTCCATTTTCACACTTTTTCTTTTGACTGTCCCATAGATGTAGACCACCAAAGACCTCCAATACATTCATAAATTCAGTTTCTCTTATTATACTTTTCTAATCTAGCAATTTCTCCTAGACTTGAGAGTCTTATTGCTAACAGGATAGCTTTAAAAAAAAAATCGTATGTGCGGAAGAGAGAGAGAAAATCAGGGAACAGCTTTCAGAAGTCATGTCTTTCTTTCACTATTTGGACTTCTGGGAGTGGAACTCAGGTTACTGGGTTTGCATGCAGATGCATTTACCCACTGAGCCATTCTACCAGTCTATCAGGATTTTCTGTTAAAGCCATCTGTGTTGTCAAACCAGGTGAAAAGAATCTACACAAAGTGAGGTAAGCTGTTCTAAGAGTAGAAAAGATCTCATTGAAAGTTTTGTGTGTAGAGCCAGTGAGATAGTTCAAGTAAGGTACCTACTCACCAACCTGATGATCCGAGTACAATCCCAGAAAAATACCTGAAAGTTGCCCTCCTACCTCCACCATACACCATGGCATGTGTTTCTAAACGCATGTAGTTTTCTAAAATTTAACAACTTTTGGGATGTTACTCATATTTGGGACTGTATGAAAGTATAAAAAGATGAGCCATTAAGGTTAGGAAATCATCTCTGTTAGACACAAATGACATTGGATTTGGTCTCTTCATACATGAGAGGTTAATCAAAGATTAAGAGGTTTGAAAAAAATAGGTCCTGTCAGTTTAAGAAGAAAGATCTTAGCCTATCTAAAGAAAAGCTAAGGGACAGCTTGATTACCATCCTCAAGTGCAAGTATAGTTGCTGGGAGATTATGATTGTTCTTAATGAACCTCAAAAGTTGAAAGAAAATGGTCTTAAATGGAAGAAGGAATGTTCGTTTTGATGAATGACAGGAAGTTTGATCATCAGAGTTAGGAAACATTAGAATGGCTGTTACAGAGAGTTGAATTTTGGACTGCTCTATTTATCTATTGCTGCATAATAAATTATCCCAAAGCTTTTGGAAATGTAAGCTGACTATTTATGATACTGTGGCTCCATGATTCAGGGATGGATACTTGCTTTGTTCCCTATGACGTTCATTGTGAGAGAATCTAGGTTGACTTCACTCACGTGGCTGGATCTTGTCGCTAGCTGTTGGCTAGGACGTCTTGACTATCCTCCATGAAGTCTGTCTTTTTCTTGGTGTCTCTTATTATTGGTTAATATCAGGACCCTGGATCATAATGGAAGCCTCAGAGTCAGAGTCTTCAGATCTTGGCTTGTGAAATATACACGATCACTTTCCCTCCATTCTTTAGTTATATGTAATCCAGATTCAACAGGTTGGGATGTGGACTTCACTTCTTGGAGGAAAGAGTGTTGAAGTCACCCTAAAGAACATGCAAAAGCACATGCAGGGCTGGTGAGATGACCGAGTAGGTTATGGCACTTACCACACAAGCCTGATGACCCAAGCTCAACCCCTTGGACCGAGAGAACTAGCTTCACAAAAGTAGTGATCTGGCATCCACATGTCCACTAGGGCACACATACCAGCACACGTACACACACAATAGTAATAGCAGTAATAGTAATACTAAATGTCTAATAAAAGGACATGCAATGTGGTTGGGTTACTGTTGGCTGATTTTGGAAACAGTGTACCATATTTAGAGAGTATTCACAAGAGAATAATCAATGTATGTTTATGGAATGGGTAGTTGGACATATGATTCACAAGTTTGGCTGTGTATTGGAGTCATCGGGGAGCTTTTTACAAGCAAACTTCTTGGTAGCAGACATGTGACTCACCATCTCTTGGGGGAGGGGACTCAAGATGTAGAGACACTTTGTCCTCTCAGGAACTACCAGCAGATCCAGAGAGGTCTAATATAGAAGGCCGAATGGAGGTGCTGAGTGACAGGCCAGCTGGGCTTCTGTTTCCAGGACTTGGCTGACTCCACTGCCTGGCATGCTCCTCCTGCCAGTCTTCCTGTTGAGTCCATCTCAGTCAGCCAGCCATCATCAGAGCTGTGCTTCCAAACACCTCCCTCACTTTCCCTCTCTCATAGCTTTCACAGCGTGCTTTAGTGTATAATTAAATATTTGTGAGATGTTTTGACTAATGAGGAATCGATGGGAATGTCTTCTTTCCTTCCCTATCTCGCATGGTACCTCCCTTACAAAAAAAGGCTGTCAGCATTTGTTGAATAAGTGGTTGATTGCATGTATGCGTGAACAAAGTTTTATTTGAATTCAGTTTCAAAGGATGATGAGGATTTTGGACAGGTGGGGCAAAGGAACATAAAGTCCATCGTCCTGAAGCAGCAAGTGAAATCATGCTACTTTCAGAAGATGAGAACCTGGCTGGGAGAAAGTCGAAGGGTTGGTGTTTGGTGCACTTAGCCTATTGCATTTAGGAGCATTTAGAAGTAAAGTATGGAACTCAGGGGCGACACTTACGCCAAAAAGATTAGTATGGGATCTGTGCCAGGGAAGGTGAATGGAAGGCTGACTGATAACAAGTCTTCTGAAAAGAGCTGGGAAGGATGCTCCAGCCAGGAAAGGAGTGACAAATATGCACGCCTGAGGGTAATAAATACTGTTTTTGAAGGATTGAAAAGAGGTGATGGAAGGCTCAAGTGAAATAGATGAGGAAAGAGAATAAGGTAAGTGGGAAGGCAGAACTCCCATTGCTTAGGTACTTTATAGGTCATATAGGGAGTCCAAAAGCATTGAAACAGAATGGTAATAAGTAGAGGTTTGTTATTTTAAAAATAAATGTTTACCATAGCTATTCCAGAGAATAGAGGGTGGCTGTATTAGTCATGTTTCTTGTGGTGGTGACAAAATACCTGACAAAAGCAATTTAAGGGGAGATTCATTTTGGCTCACAATTTAAGAGAGTGCGGCCAGAAGTGTGTGTGGCTGGGACTTCAGATGCAGACAGCAAGGTATGCTGTGCTCCTTTCTCCTTTTTTGTTCAGTCTAGGACTCTAACCTGGGGGATGATACTGCCCGCGTTTGGGGTGAGTCTTCCCTCTTAAATAAACCCTCTAGAACTGCCTTCCCAAATATACCTGGAAGTGTGTCTCCCAGGTGGTTTCCAATTCAGTCAAGTTGACAGTGTAGATTAGGCAGCACAGTGGCAAAGGATTGGAGCGAAGTATTCACTCTCCGTTCTGAGAGCTGGAGGCAGGTGGGCGGGGCCTAAAAGTGCACATAGTGAGAATAGATAGGGACAATGTATATTTGGAAAGTAAAACCAATAAAGCATACCAGAGGAGGAAAAGCGAGGAATACAGAACCCTGTGGGACAAAGACATTGGCAGGCCAAAGGAGGAGCCAGGGAAGGACAGGGAGACGGAAGATTCCTGCAGTCAGTCAGGCTGTCACACTTTCAGTGGGTGCTAGTGAGGAAGAAGTCAGATTTAGGGAAATAACATATGTGGTTACAGAATTCATGAAGGAGGAAAAAGTTAGGCATTTATCCATCTGCTTACCAGTGATCTGGGGAAAAGGGCTTTCTGCAGAGTATAGTGGAATATGGTAGTGTGATAGTGACATGAAGACAGCCCCCGTTATTTTCTTAAGAACTGGAGAATTGAGATAAGGGAACGCAACAGAGCTTGCTTTGCAGAAGCTTGTACAGAAGCATGCGTGTGGAGGTAAGCTTTTAAAAAGGAGTGATCTGGGGAAGGGAAGGGACAGGGGTAACCACACATTATGCTTGTAAAATTAGCAAAAAAAGAAAGAAAACCAGTGAACCGATATTTCATAAGGATCTTGTCTGACCGTAACTGAGCTAGTTACTGCACCCAGCCTGTTTTTGTTCTTTTGCCCAATAGTGTGGTCGTCTCCAAAGTGAATTTCTAAATACTAGGAATACCAAAGATCTTGTTTTGGAGTGTGGAAAGAAAATATTAGAACCGAGTTTTTCTTTTAATCACCCTTTGAAAATTTTTAGCCTCATGGCTTAGAACATAACATATTTGTAGGAGTACATGTCTGATTTGCTATTAATAATAGATGCATTGGAGATGTAGGTTTTTTATTTAAAAAAAGTACACTGCTGGTCTAGTGAATAAAATTTTTTTTTTCAGATAGAAAAGGCAGAGAGTTAAGGGAAATGAACAGACCTACTGGTACACACACACACACACACACACACACACACAAAACTGGAAAAATTAATTTGTCAGAGGTTATGCTAGTTAGCGACAAAACTTGGACTTGACCCTAGGTCTATTTTACACAAAGCATTACTTTATTTACTTTTTCCTCTCTTGTTTAATGTTTTCCAATATTTTTTTCCATTTAATTCTTAGTAAGAATTCTCTGCAAGAAACACATTGGACATGTTAAAACACCCATTTTGCAGATAAAGAATTGGAGACACAGATGAAATAATGAATTTATAATCATACATCCAGAACATTCACCTGAGGAACTCCTGATTCCACCTCTTTTCACTGTAGTTATTGCTATCAAAATTAATAGATGAAATCAGCTTAAATTGTTGTTTCTAGTTATCTGAGGGATGGAGCAGGAAGGTCTAGATGTTGGAAGACAACTTAGTACAAAACAGTGTCATTTCCCATGTTAGGGGCTGTTACTCTGAATAGCCATTTGACAGATGCCTTCATTTAGGTGCACCATTTGACCGAGGTGGAAAATGAAACAGGGAAGTTAATTGTCTTGACTGTGGTCACACTGAAGACTGAGTCTTGTGTGATCCTGGACTTCATCCTCCTTGACCTTGTACAAGTTTGCTCTTTGGAAACTTCTGTGGGGAAGGGCATCAAGTAGATGAAAAAGTTTTGAAGAAAAACTTTTAGAGGTCTGGCGAGATGGTGTACGGAGTAAAAGTGCCTGTGCACAAACTCGACTTGAATTTGATCCCTGGAGTTCACATGGTGGAAAGAAAGAACTGACCTTTCAGTAGCTCTGACAACCATATGTGCACCATGAAGTACCCAGAAGGAGAGGAGGAAAGCAGCATTCAACAAATCTAAAAGAGGTATCTGCAGGAATGCTGGATTATGGTAGATTTGTCTTGTTAAGGAAAGTTATGTCTGAAACTAAGTCTTGCCACAAATATTTATTGTGGTTCTATTTGATACAAGGTAGATTGAGACATGGAAAGGGAAAATTCGAAAATGGAAAAGATGAAATCTTTTGCTTCTAAAAGGTTAGAGAGGGAGATAAGTGCTTCACTACAGTGCACACTGAAGGGTTTGGGGAGTATACACACTTGTAGTTTTAGGTGTCAAGGGGCAGGGCTTGTCAGAGGGACACTGCTTGTCAGAGGGACACCAGCTTTAGCTTCTCAGGAAGACCTCTCCAGGTTTGGTCTTGGATGACACGGCTTATTTTGCCTGGAAATGATCAGTTTCTTTTGGAGACAGGATTGTATTTGGACTGGAGTGATTGATCTCAGAAGAGAATATTGTTTTAAAGAGAATTCCCTTCTTGCTGTCAGCATTTGGCTTTTGCTAGGATGTTGATGTTTAATATAAAGAGATCTGAAAAATTCACCTTAATGATATCAAGTTGTTTTGGTGAAGATGGTATAAGAAAAGGATACTTTGGATGAGAATACAGCTGTAAAAGAGCTACATCATTGATTACTTGCTGTACACCAGATATCATGTTCTTGTGTCCAGCAAGGCAAGTGTAAAAATGATTTCATTTAATTAGCAGACAAAATAATATATTTCATTATGACACACACAAATATTTTGTTCAAATTCACCCCATCTTCTCTTCTCCCCCTCTTCCTTCTCACTTTTATCTTCCTCTTCCTCATCTTACTTTCATGTCATATATATGTGTTATCTAGATTCTGCATGTGAGAAAAAAACATTAATTTCTCTTTCCCCCATTATGCTCACTCCCCTCTCCCCTTGTAGAGTCCTCCCTCTAGACCCCTTCCTCCTCCCATAGTCCCTTCTACTTTACATCTCGATTTCATATATGAACAAAGACATATAATGTTTGAGTTTGGCTTGTTTTGTTTGACACGATGCTCTCCAACTCTGCGCATTTTCCCAGCGACCCAGTGTTTCTCCCTACAAAGAATCCTTAACATGCAAGTGAGGAAGCTAAGGCCGAGTTCAAACTGGTAAGAAGCTGCCTGAAGGCCTCTGACTCCAGGAGTGCCGTACACCTGTTCTGTTCCCATTTAAATGCCAAAAATAACCTCCTTGAACAGAAAACAGCATTCTCTACTTTGGGACCATTCTGAAATTAATGCTTGTGAAAAAGTTGATTCCCTCCTACTATGAGGGCTCCAAGGATTGAACTCAGGTCGTCAGGCTTGGTAGTAAGTGTCTTTACCTTTTGCAATATCTCACTGGTTTTTTTTTTTAACATTAGTGTGTGCCTGAATGTGCGTGTGTGTGTGTGTGCATATGTGTGTGTGTGTGTGTACACATACTTGTGACAAAGTTCTACTATGTGGGGCTCCAGGGTTGAACTTGGGTCATCTGCTAGACGGCAAACACCTTTACTTGCTGAACTATCTTGCTGGCCCCTTTCTTGTCATCTTGCTTTTGGTTTGGAAAAGACTTTATTGACATGATATATACACTGATTTCATGTTAATTTTATTATTTTATGGGTCAGAAGTTTTGAATTTCCTCTGGTTTTTAGCTTATCAACTTTCCCTTCTTTTGCTCTTCCATGGCATTTAAATTCAGATTTCTGAATTCTCATTCTGGCTCCAATCCTGCCATCTAGTTTAGTTACATGTTGCTAGCTATTATTAACATCATCCAGTTACTTGCTGTACCTTTATGTCCTTAGTTTTTCTACTTGGGTTTCTTTGTTTCTTGTTATACTTGTTGCTTAGAATGTCATCCTTCCCGTGAAACCTCCTTTGTCTAATCTGTCACCAGCAGTGTGCACATCCTCCTCATAGTAGATACTCTTCTTTATGGCGCGTTTTCTGCCCTTCAGTGGTTGTGTGCATACCTTTATCTCCCCAAGCAGATCCGTGTGGTCCTTGCATTCCCACTGCTGTCCAACATTCAGTATCTGTAAGATGGATGAGCAGAATTTCAGATCTATTTGTCTCCCCCAATCCTTGCTCTCTTTTTTCTGAAGAGCTAACAGTGACTTCCCCTGCACTGACTCACACACTTATGTTCTCCATTCTCTTTCTTACCCACATTTTGCTTCATACTTTCCCCATTAACAGTACTGTGTGGGTGTGCCATGTAGCGCTGATCAGATCTCCTGCAACCCCTTGTGCCTCTCTTCTGTCCATGAATCATGCAGTGTGGGGGGAATGGAGTACTGAATATATTAGAGGCATAATAAAAAGACTATATATGAAGAGCAGTCCTTAAGGTTTGTCAGCACATTGCTTTCAGTTGGATATTTTCTGATCCATGTTGAAAGGAACGAGGGGAAGAACCCTCAGATAGTAGATCAAGGCATATGATATTCACTCTGTGGGATGTGGGATGTCAGAGGCGTCTTGTTTAACCAAAGGAATCCTGTAGGAAGCCACAGGCACTTCCACCAACTGTTAATTTTGTATCCCTGATTTTTTTTTTCTACAGCTGGAAGAAACATTAGAGATTAGTGTAGTCCAACCCTACTATTTTCCAGATGACAAAACACCCAAAGAGACGAAATGACTTGTCCATTAAAGCCTAGATGCGCGTGCCCAGTGTTTACGCCCGAATGCCGAATGTGGTCTGGAGAACTCCAGCGCTTGGCAAGCAGTGGAGTTAGGTCAGACCTGGCATGGGGGCCGTGGGCCTCTCACATTACAGAGGGCTGCTGCAGTGCTCAGCAGCAGACAGGACCATGCCAGGCAGAGCGTGGCAGCTCCGAGTCAGAGCCATGCGGACCACCAGGACCCTTTGAACTCTCTCTGTCTCTCCCTTCTGAAGCTCTACTCAGTGGGGACCAGCTGTTTCTTCTGCATTTGAGAAGGGGCCAAGGTTTAATTATAAAAACATTTCCACCTTCTTTGGTTCTATTTCTGAACCCCTCACATTCCTAGTCTCGTTTCAGGCTTCGTTTCCGTGTCTCACCACGGTTTGTGTTAAGTTTTTTCTTGCTTATCGTGGGTCAGATGTCAGTCTGAGGCATTGGGAAATCTAGAAAGTGTCTTAGAGGTTCATGATTGTTGTGAGTGTTTGTTTAGGTGAATCTTTGACCTTAGATAGTAGTGGGGTTTATTGAGAAGAAATACTGTTCATTGAGTCAGCTGGGAGCAGATGGTGAAAGGTTACTTGTTTGCTGAAGGTCTAATGTGGTGCTGGGGAGCAGCCATGTAGAGGTCTGAAGCCCAGAACAGGAAGGCAGTGCAAACAGGATGTGCTTGTCTTCGCTCAACTTGTGTGCTTGCATTTAGAAACTGTGACTAAGAAGTCAAGATATCTAATCAAGATGTGGTATTGTACACCTGTAATCCCAGTGCTCATAAACCCGAAGGAGGAGCATCGTAAGCCAAGTTAAGATTTGTAATAGTGGAACTTACCTGAAGAAGTTTCTATTTGTGGTTCAAACAAAGCTAACCTAGTCATTTATTACATGCATTAGTTACTTGTTTTCTGTTGCTGTGATCAGACACCTGACAAGAAGCAACTTCAAGGAAGAAAGGTTTCTTATGGCCTACAGTTTGAGGAATACAGTCTGCCATGGTGGCAGGAGCATGAGGTGACTGGTCACATTGTATCTGTTGTCAGAGGACAGCAAGACAGGAAGTGGGGCTTGGCTATAAACGTCAAGGCCCATTATGACTAACTTCCCCTAGTGAGACTACATTATCTTAAAAGTTCTATGGTCTTCCAAAACCTCCATCCCCTGAGGAGCCAGGTGGTAAAACACATGAGCCTATGGGGACGTTTTACATCCACCCACAGCACTGCCCTATCTGTTAGCACATCTTTCTTCTTGGGACATGGTGCAATTTTTCCTGGCTTACATCATTTTGCACCTACAAGGTTCATAAAATGAAAACACTGAGCTGACTGTTGACCTCTTCTTTTGCTACCTATGGGATTCAGTCTGTGCTTGGATTTAAAAAATAATCAACAATAGGAAATGTTAGCCCATAATTCACTCGTTTTTCAAATAACAGATTCCTTTTGTTGGGTTCCAGGATTTCTAGCACAGCTTTTCAGTGTTTTCTGGCCATGGTCATTTACAAATTACTGTTGGGCCTTTATGAAGGTTTTTTTTTTTTAAGTCTTTGAATTGAAAATTTCCTTGCGTACTGGAGGTTGGATCTAATGCTGGCTGCTCAATTGCTTCACCCCTTGGCAAGTCTCTGGAACCGGAGAAGCTATTAAATAAGTAATTTGCTTAGGGTCACTCAGCTAGTAAACAATCTCAACAGTCCCTATTTTCTGAGCTCCCCTCCCTGCCTCTCATTGCTTCCTACTGTGAAATCTGCTTTATTGCCTTCATTAGGGGACCAGATTGGCTATGGGGCAACCACCTGCAGAGAGTCACCTTGGCATCTTTGTGGATTATTAAAACTGCTTGAGTTATTTCAGAACTGGTCTATTCTGCTGGTCTCAAGCCATAATGGGGAGGGAGGAAGGTAAAAGCATTCTTTTAAATTATTTGAAAAAACACATTTTCGCTGTATTCAGTCACTAAGACTGCTGGCTGTTAAGCAGGCAGACATCTTTGGGAGCAAACTCATTCATTAGCACACTTTCAAAAACTGTCATTTCTTGTTTCAAATTGTTTGGAAAAACTGAAGAACCAACCCAGATCTTCAAGTCAGTGTGGGTCATTCTTTCAGACATTTTAGGTAAACTTGGTTCATTGGTTCATTATTATAATGAATTGAGCATTATTGATATATAATTTTGTTCATTATAAAAATGAATTGAGCATTCCAGATGAAGTTCTTGTTGATTGCGTGCGTGCGTGTGTGTGTGTGTGTGTGTGTGTATATTCGTGTATTCCATCTCCAGCCATTTTGCAAATATCTGTGTGTCCTTCTTCTTTACAGTTCTGGGAGAAAATAAGTGAGAAAAGGGCACACATCACCAGGGGTGGGCTGGTGACCGAAGTGAAAGTAGTGAAAACAGTACTTGCTGTTTCCAGCACAAGAGTCTTTTTTGATGGCCTGGAGAGGGGATAAATAGAAAACATCTTGTACTCTGTCTTGAGATGGAGGCAGAGTAACCCTTGGAGACAGATGAAGCACAAGTGTTCTTTGTAAGATCAAAGACCTTAGATTTATCAAGGTGTTTTTGCGTCGCACTAGCAACTAGAACTGGATATCTCTATTCAGTTCTGCTGTTTGGGATGGATCCTGGGCATATCACATCCTGGCAGAAGAAACTCAGCAGAATTATCAGTTGGAGATCAAACATCAAATCATGCTGTCTGTGAGAGGAAGAAGGTACTTGTTCAGAATTCTTTCCGACTATCACAGAATCCCATCCAGCTACAGTGCAGTGTTCCAGGGCCCACTAGAGGTAAGGATGTTCTTTCTTCTCTGAATGAAGGGAAGAAAGGGTAAAGTGCTAAGGTGGAGACAGAATCAGAGCTGATTGGTCTGCCCCTTAGAATGACAAACTGACTCACTAGCAGCAGGAAAGAGCCAGGAAGACACCAGCCTGCCCTGCAAGGAGGCCATGCCACTCTGACCAGCTGCAGAGAACTGCTTCAAGGGAACCTATAGTCACCTAGACTGGCAGGAGAGGCCTGGGATCAGGCAGCCTCTAGATGAGAACTAGATTGAGCCTGATTAAAAGTCTTGGTATGTCTAAAGGAAAAGAAAAAAGCCCAGTAAGCAAGTAAAGGACTTGACTTAACTCTCACAAAAAGCCAGGTACAGAATCACACATCTGTAGTCCCAGCAGTTGGGGGGTGAAGTGGGAGGATGGCTTGAGCCAGTGACTTGAAACCATCCTGGCTATCATAGAGAGCTCCCATCTTGAACAAACGAAAGTACTCCTTTGTGGCTCCTTTTCCTGAGTGCCCACCGTGTACCAAGCTGTGGGTAGATGCTTGACATGCATCAGTCTGACCTTTTTAGTGATCACTTTAATGCGCCAATATTTTGAGGAAACTGAAGTGTGTAGAGATGTTAACTGACAGCTGTATTTACTGAAGTACATTTGACCACAGTAACTTGTACAGGCCACTTGGAAAGGCAAATTGCATCATTTCCCCCTAGACAGAATTCCTGTTCCTGTGCCCCCTTTCCCAGGGCACTAGGAGTACCAGAAATTCTCTGTCCTCCTGCCCCGGGGGCTATATTTTAATCCTGGCTACTACAATAGCATCTCACGAAAGCAGCTTCTCGAGGTAGAAGGTCTGGAAAAGTTTATCTGAAGAACCCATATCCTGCACAGGAAGGCTGGTGGGTACAGAGGTTCTGGCTGCAGCCTGGGCTGCACCATCACTTTTGATGGGAGGCAACCCTGTGGTAATTAAACCACAGCCCGGCTTATTCTCTTTTCAGCGTTTGTTAGAGGACTTTCCCTGGAACTGCTTGCTTTCCTGATTCACTCCCCCTTTGGGGCAGAATGCTGGGGCTGAAATGAGTGTGTAGGTTTATGCTGCAGCATTCAATCTGTCATCTTGCCTAACCGCTGCAACTAGGAAGCAGCCATTTAATTGGTCAGCCCCCCGGGGTGACATTTTGGCACAGCTCCATTGGTTAGAATTACTTTTCCTTGAACTTCAAAGCAGATGCCAAGATCCCTCTGCAGATATTTGTCATAGACTAGTTGAAACCAGGGAGTTTCCAAGAACATTTATAATATGTGATTATTATGTATGTTGCTCAGTTGTTTACAGCGCTTCTCACTTCAGGAAGAGTGTCTCCTGCTGCTAGTGGGAAGTGCAGTGTGTCTCCTGTTTTCCTTGGGCATAGCATCACTTTAACTCTTCATGTTCTGGGGTCTTCTGGTGTCCTATCACTTATGATCTTAATGTTGCTTCCCCTTCTAGGTGCCACCTAGATCTGTGTGTATTTGCAAGAAGTCTGGCTCTCTGATTTCTAGCATTTCTTTTCTGTTATTTCACTTCTGTATCGACTGTTTTCATATTCGTTTCCCACTACAGCTCCATGACACAATGATTGTGAGCCTTTCCATGCAGGGAAGGGCTGGAAGGGGCCGCCTTGTTTTCGCCCCTTGCCAGTGCTTTCCAGAAGGTCAACCTCTCTTCCTGTTACCTGAGGCAGCTTAGGTCTTGTCTTCACTTGAAGGTATTGCTGTTGTTATATGTACATATGTTATATGTACATACATATAAACTTTTTCATTTGTTGATTTGGAATCCTAATTGTGGAATATGAATTTCTGACCTTTTTTTTTTTAAGCCCTATTGCTATCTGTTGCCGCATTAGTGAAAAATTTTCCAACCATGTGGTGACCACACAGCATTGAGGCCTAGAACAGAGCTGTGACATAGATCCACTGCTGTTTCTTGTTTTACAACAACTGTAGGAGACAAAAAAAAAATCTTTAAGGAGGATATGCAAGTAGATGAGCTCTAGCACTCATCCCCAGGATATATAACCACTGTTACATTGCCTGTGGGTCCTCCCAGATCTCCAACCATGTTGGCAGGGAGTAGTGCTGCACAAATCCTCTGTGAATGAGTTAGAGGTACAGGGAGATACTGAGAGCATAGACGGCCATTTCTCTGAGAAGGCTATGATGTGGGAGGAAGGGAAGCAGGGACGTGGACAGAGGATGTCCACATCAAAATAAGCTTGGCGAGACTCAAAGAATAATTGGACAACTAAAGCTAAGACCTTGAGCACTGAGGACTTCATTATTTTTTAGTGATTACCTGATGAGAATGTTTGTTAAGTTGTAGACAGTAGAGTATTAATTGCAGTTAAGACAAATCAAAAACTCTGGCTGAGAATGGAGCCCTGTGGTAGAGCACTTGCTTAGAATGTGTAAGGTACTGGATTCCATCTATAACACTGCAAAATAAGCCCTAAGCTAGATAAAAGGTCATAAGAACAGAAAAACCCAGGGGCCAGTGAAGTCAGGCACCTGCTTACAAACTTGGCATCCTGAGTTTGATCCCTGAAAGCTAACATGGTAGAAGAAGAGAATTGACTTTCAAAAGTTGTCCTCCGCCCTCTACCTGTGTGCCATGGTGTACATGTATATATATAAAATGTGCCTTCTGTCTCTGTTACTGTCTCTCTCTAAAAAAAAAAAATACTACCCCAGATACCTGTTGGATATCAAAGGTCTTAGTTTTAGAAAGTTGGGATCTAGATCACTACCCAGAAAATAGGAAATGCAAATGACTTTCTAGATATATAAATGAAAATTCTATATCCTTAGGAATGTTTTTTTTTTAATTTGTTATCATGTGTGTGAGTGTGGCATGAGTATGCCTTAGCACATGTGTGGAACTCAAGGGACAACTCCGGGGAATCAGTTTTCTCCATCTACCTTTAACATGGATTCTGGGGATTGAACTCAGATCACCAGACTTACCCACCAAGCTATGTCATTGACTGTGGAACAGTTTTCCATATACTTTTTACTTTTTACAAACTGCTTTAGTGTTGAAAGGTCAGTTTAGTAAGTTTGTATCTTTTTGGCTATCTTTGGAAGGGGACAGAAACTAGTATGAAATACTTCCTGCTTTGAATGCCGTTTCAGGTAATTTACATCATCATCTCTCATAACAAAGCCCTTGAGGTCCTGGTTGCTCATAGTAGGTAGAGGGGACAGTTCAAGCATCTGTAGGACCCAAGTGACTCAAAGAACTTGAACTCACATCTTTCACGCAGTGGCTGTTCCACCCAGTCTCTTCATAAAATGAACATTTTAAATTCTGATTTTTGTAGATTTATTTTATTGAATGATACATTTGATGCAGACATAACTCACTTAGCACACATTAGACGTTTGGGGATTTTTTTTTTACTTTGTTCTTAAAAAATAAGGTGTCTCCCCCCACCCCCAGGATCATGTGGGAAGGGACTTGAGAACCTGAAGTCTAAGTCTCTCCTCCAACTGTCCCTCCGCTGCTTAAAATAACAGCGCAAGAGATTAGATCACTGCCCAAAGCCAGTCCTCTGCATTGAAGTCCTTAGGGGCCAAGAGGAGCTGCTACGCCTACTGTCTTTGACATCACTTGTGTGTGTTTGTGTGTGTGTGCACGTGCGTGCGCAAACAGGCTCTGGAAGCTGGTTTAGAAAGAAGTAGATATTTAATCCTTATTATCCTCACCTGATAATGTCTGTTATTTACTACATACTAGCTCTACATTTTTTTCTAAATTTTTATTTATTTGAAAGAGAGAGAGAGAGAGAGAGAACGGACACTGGAGAGATGGCTCAGGAATTAAGACTCTGTCTCCCAAGCAGAAGGTCCTGAGTTTGGGTCTCGGATCCCACATAAAAAACACCTGGCAGAAATGGCGGTAGCCTGCACTTGTGGCCCTGATGGGCAAAGCCTGGGAAATCCCTGAGTGAAGCAAAAAGGAGGTAGAAGCAATCCAGGAAGAGTCCCAAAGTCTACTTGCTCCGTCCACAGGGACATACAGTGCCCTCTGATACACACACATGCATGTCTAGGATTCTTTAAAAAGAGAATATACATGCATGTCATGGTGTATGGGTGGAGGTCAGAGGACAACTTTTGGAAATCAGTTCTTTCTTACCATATGGTCTTCTGGGAATCGAACTCAGGTCACCAGGTCTGCAAGCAGAGAGTTTATCCACTGAGCTAACTCACTGTCCCCCTCTTCCCCCCCCCTTTTTTTTTTAATGAAGAATCTCATGAAGCCCAGGCTAGCCAGACTTACTGTATAACCGTCTTGCCTTGAATTCCTGATCTTCCTACCTCCATGTTCCAAGTGCTAAGGATACAGGCTTGTACTTTGAAGCCTGATTACTTTCCACTGTTAAGGGAAGATTGAAGAGTCCAATGCAAGTATGTCTCTCTATCCCAAAAATGTCCTCAGTGGTCAGTCTGTGAGGTATGGGGATGTTTATTCCTGTTAGTCTAAAGTTCAGATGCTACTAATACAAGCACACTCATTCAGCATGACAGCCAAGATTTTTTTTTTGGTTGATGTAAATTTATTTATTTATTTATTTATTTCCATTCATACAAACTTAATAGGTACCCCGGTTCCCTCCCTCCCTCCACCCCTTCCTGGACCCACTTGCTCCCTCCTCCCTTTTCTCTTCCTTTCCCCCCTCCCTCCCTATCTCCCAGTGCCTCCTCCCCCCATTCCTGGAGCATCCTTTAATATGTATGTCAAACTTTCCTCTGGGTCGGCCTCTCTGATGAGGTGTAAGAACTCAGTGGCATTTCCTAGAACTCTTTCGACAGCCAAGATTTAAAGTCAAGTTTGACTGATTCTAAAACCAAATGAAAACTTATTTAGGAGCAACTTTGTTTCCCACCACTGTTGTGTTTCTAAAAATTTATCTCTCAAATGAAATTCCTATCTAGGATATCTGTAGCATCCATTACTCACAAACAGACCTGTCATGGAAGGCGGGGAGTGTCTCCTAGGATTTAAAGGCTGGGAAATGTTTTCCCTGCTCAGGCCTGGCCTTGTGAAATCTCTCTTGTTTATGTCCAACCTGTGCTCCACTTCAGCTGGGGTTTTTTTTTTTTTTTTCAATCCTAATTCAGGCTTGGGTTCTAAAGTTCCATCAGGTAGTTATCTCCTCTGTGACTTAGGTGTTCTGAGTTCTTTATTCTGAAATAAATATCTTGGAAGTAATCTCAGAGAACATGCTGCATCGCTCCCCACCCAGCTCACGAGGCCATTTGGTAATGTGGTTCACTCTGCAGGTCGCTTGCTTACAAGAGCAACAGTCACCCTAATTCACATGCATTGTGTTGTCACCAGCATTTCAAACCTTCCCAAGTCAGGGCTAGATACCCTAAGCAAATTTCCTAGGAACTCACTTGCAGCTCTGAGATTCTGCTTTGAATTTAACAATTTGAAGGAAGTTCGAGTGTCTTGGCTGATCAACTTATTTTTAAAAGCAAGCAGCCTTCCAAGTTGAGAGATGATTTTAAATTTCAGGTGAGTTCTCAAGAAACAAGTAATGCTTTATCATGTGTGGGGGTGGCATACCCCAGCCCTGCCCCACACGGTGCCTTGGGTAACCAGAGAAATGAAAAGGAGTCACAACGAAAGTCACATTGTAGGTCATTGCCATTTTAGAAATGGCATAGAAATAATCTAATGTGCTGACTATCAAAAAATTTCTGTTTATGTATGCTACAGTTAGTCACCCATAGAAGGAGTCATCTTTTTCATACATGTGAGGAAACAAGCTCAGAAAGCTGAGTAGGGGTGAGAGATGGCTCAGTCATTAAAGTGCTTGCCAAACAAGTATGAGGATTTGAATTTGGATGTGTAGCACCCATGTAAAAGCCAGGCGCAGAAGCACGTCTCTTAACTTTTTAAAACACTTCATTTATTCATACATTTATTTTGTGTGTGTGTGTGTGTGTATCAGAGGGCACTGTGTATCTCTATGAAGGACCAAGTGTGACTTCAGAAATCATCCTGGATTGCTTTACTCAGGGATTTCCCAGGTTCCACCCTCTAGGGCAGGAAGTGCAGGCTGCCACTATTTCTGCCTGGTGTTTTTTATATGGAACCTGGGATCCAAACTCAGGACCTTCTGCTTGGGAGGCAGAGTCTTAACTCCTGAATCATCTCTATAGCCCAGAAAGCATGTCTCTTATCCCAGTGCTAGATAAGACAGAAATAGGCAGATCCCTGGAGTTCACTGGCCTGTCAGTGTAGCTAAATTGATAAGCTCCACATTCAGGGAGAGATCCCATCTCAAAAAGTAAAGTGGAGGTCTAGGGAGATGGTTCAGTGGATAGAGCACTTGCCACACAAACAAGAGGATAAGAGTTCAGATCCCCAGAATCCAAGTCTATGCTGGATCAGCATAGCATCCTATCTGTAATTCCAGCCTCAGAAGGCTAAGACAGGATCCCCAGAGCAAGCTGGCTACTGAGACTAGCCTTACTAGGAAGCTCTAAGTTTTGATTAAGACCCTGTTTCAAAGAATAAAGTGGAAGAGCAATCACGAATGATTCCTTTCATCGACTTTTATACCCTTTACCATACACATGTGTTCACATATATGTAGACACAAACACACGTACATATACACATAGGAAAATGAAAACAAAAAGGTAAGCAGCAATTGAGAAGAAAGCCTTGACATCAATCTCAGGCCTCTGCATGCATACATACGTGCATCCTGCCTGCACACATTGCACACGTGCATGAATATGTACATCACAGACATGTGAACACAGAAACTTTAAGTAACTTGTGTAAGTTAGCTACCTATAAAATAACTCCTGAGTTACTTTGTCACTGTAAATATTAAGAATGTGATTTTGGCCTGAAAGAAGTATAACTAGAACTTGCCTCACCAGCTGCCCTGGTAAAAATCATGAATATTGCTTGACCATTCCACAAATGGTTTGTGTGCCTACCTGTGGAGTGACACTGTGCTGTATGCTGTGGTTAACACAAATGAAGGCAGGGCATTCCTGTCCTGGGAGATAGACTGAACCCTAACAAACAAATATAATTGAAGATTATGGAAGTTGTGCAGGAAAGCAGAAGGCAGCAAGGCAGTGCATGAGGCTAGGAAGGATTCTGGGGACAGGTAGTATCTGAGTGAGACCTGGAGGCAGGAAGGAGGACTGGAGCACTTGAAGAGCTGGAAGGTTGCCATTGCAGCTGGAGGTTAGTGTGTGAGGAAAGGAACCCAATAGGAACTGGAGAAAGGTCTTGGATCTTTCAACCACATGAAAAAGTGCAACAGTAACCTATTAAAGAGCTGTATGTAGTGTAGGTAGCAGAGAAGATGATGCCTACTGATTGGCAAGAGAATTGGAGAGAGTCAAAAGCGAAACTGAAATTGAAGCTTGGAGTCTTATTTATAAGGCGCTCACTATGGATTGGATAGGGTAGAACAAGTTTATGCCCCCAGAAGTTTCTTTTTTTTTAATTTTTAAAATTTCCCCCAGGAGTTTCTCGAGAATAGAAATGGAAAAGTGTAGCTGAGGGTCATATGACTAGAGGGTTAGCACGTGGAATGCTGGCGGAACCCTCCAGGCAGAAGGAACAAACAGGAATCTAAAGGGCCTGATATGGGAGATACAATAGACAAAAGATAGCCCACTGGGGGCATGGGAGGAGGAGAATGGGGCCCTCAGTTTAAGAAAGGTGCTGAAAGCTATCTGAAGTGTGGATGGAACTGGCACCTCAAGAGAGTCTGGGTGCTCAGGGAAGTTGAGAGTGGAGGGAGAATCAGCGAGGCTTTGAGCTTTGGAGTTCTGGAAGCGGGAGATGGTTGGAGGGGAGAGTCGCTCTTTCCAGTGCTGCTGAAAAATGGAGAGGATGAAGATGAAGAAAGTTAGGTGTGGCCATGTGGAATTGGCCTTGGTGACTTACAAGAGCTTATGTGGAGTCTAAGTCAAGGTATATCAGAAGACCAAAGAGTCAAAAAATGTGAGAAATTTTTAATGTAAACCAGAGAAAATGAGCCTTATAAAGGGTAGTATCAAAATGGTTTCCTTTTGTTGTTTATTGCAAATTAAACACATTCTACCGGTGCTTTTAAAAATTCCCATATACAGTCTGGTATTGTATTAATAATCCTATTCCTATTCCTTAGGAGGTAGAGGCATGAGGATCAGTACAATTGAGACCAGCCTGATCTAAGCTAGGAAGGACTTCAAAAAATTTTTGACATAAATTTATCACTAGGAAAGTACACAGATTGTAAGTTTAGCTTGGCAGATTTTCACGAAGTGAGCATATCTCTAATGGACACTCATATTAAGAAACTTAAAGTCTCTTGTGTCTCCTTTTCCTTTTTGGCCTCCAAAGAACGTTGCTATTCCTTTGGCTTCTTTTTTTTAACCTTTTCTTTTTTCTTCATTTTTGTAGTTTTGAGATCAGGTTTGAGATCTTTAATTCCTGGATGCAGGTGATCCTCTTGCCATATCCTCCTAAGTTGGTGTGACCTTTAAGTCACCATGTACACTAGCTTGATCTCTTATTTCTATATTACAATTCAGTCTGCTTGTTTTTGAATGTACATAAAATCATTTAGTATGTGTTTACCTGTACTGACCTCTTTTACTCAGCCTTATATTTACATAAGATTCCCCCATACTGCTGTGTCTAGTAGTTCAGTCTCATTGTTATGTGAACATGCTTCTTCATTTTACTGTGGAGGGGCACTTAATTTGAGTTGCTTTTAGTGTTGGGGCTGCTATAGATGTGTTTCCATAAATATTCCTGTATACTTCCTGTGGATGAATGTATTTTGTTACTGTACCTAGAAGCAGAATTGTAAAGCTATGCAAATACAAGTGTGCATTTGTATGTACGTGTGTTCGTATTTGGATAGATGTGTGTATACACATACAGATGCACACACAGTTCCAAATTGGTTTTACCACTTTTGTCAGCTTTGTAAGAATTCTTGTTCTATTATCCTTACTAACACTTGTTAGAATGTCCTTTCCATTTTAGCTATTCCAGTAGGTATTTGGTGACAATAAACTTGCTGTAGTTTGTACCATATGACAAGTTATTAAAAACTTGGGGATCCTGGAACATGTATGATAAAAGAAAAAAAAAGCTCCAATAGAGGTAGTCAGATCCCCAAGGAGAACAAACTAACTTCTGAGTTAAAGGACCTAAGTTCAGGTCCTGATTTTGCTAACCATCTTGCTGTGATCTTTGTTAAGTTAGTTCTCTGATCTTTGGTTTTCTTAACCTAAAAATGGGAAGAACTAATATACTTTGTAAGAATCATGTGAGCTAACCTGAGATAAAGCACTTAGCTTCGGTGCCTGGCAGAAGCAGGAGAATGACTCCTCCATCTTTACTTCTCAAAATATGTGATTACTTATCAGTTACTTGAGTCTTAGCTAAGCCTTATTGATGGGCCTTTTACAGCGTTTCCCTTCAAAGCCCTTGCAATTGTACTTTAATTGCTTTTTAAGGATAATATACAAGATGAAACTAAGCCCATTCTGTATTCACGATCCATAACACGGGATACTCTCCCTTATGCACTTACAGCATAGATGCTCTCAACTGTTCCAGGAATACATTAGTGACCGTAAGTGTGCCACCCTCAGTAAAGGAGACGATTCAGCCATTTTCTGACTTGCTGTGTCAAAGGTACTTCTCTGAGTTTTAAGAGCATTTTAATTAGGTATTTTTAGGGGGCATCTTTGTCAGGTCTTATCCAGTGGTTCTACAGATGGGTTAATTCCAGGACATAGCTCTTTACATCTATGAAGCCTGTTGATGCGGAACCACACTGGTGCACAGAGCAGTTAATTAAAATCAACAGATTTCATGAAAACCATGGGAACATTATTGTCTTGGTTTTGGGTGGTTGGTAATATGGTTCTGAAGGTTTTTTGTTTGTTTGTTTGTTTGTTTGTTTGTTTGTTTTTGCACGCCAGTACTGCTTTTCCTCATGGCAAAACCCATGACAACCACTGATATACTTTAAATTATTTGTCTCGGGCATGTGCACAAATGGAGAAATGTTTTAAAATTACTTAGGAATGTAGGACTTAATATGAGAAATCACATTATCTACCCCTTTGACTCTAGCTATGACTGCCTCAAGCCCACCTGGAGCAGGCCATTTATCTCACTGTTCTTATGCCATAATTTTTCTGTTTAGCAGGGTGAAATCCCCTAAGAAATTCCAGCATACCTCTCGAGGAACAAAACCCACATGCTCTCTAGCCATGCATGCTTTTCTTTCAGGGTTCTTCAGGAAATAGTCTTTTCTTTTTCTCGTTCACCCTAACATTGCAACCCTCCCCCCCCCCTTTTATTCTACAATGTATAGTGGAAGGTTCAGACAAGTATATAGGAAAGAAGTCTGTCTTCAAAAATCAAGTTCCCAAATCCATCTTCTCAGAAGACAGTGAGGGGAGTTTGGGGAGAGTTTTTAATTCCTTGGGGAAGGTCCGATAACTCATCTTAAGGTCAGAAAGTTGAGAGTGAAGTCTTTCAAAGTGCCTATCTCCACTCCCGACAGTTGGTTCAGCCTTAAGTTGTTTAGCAACATGATCAGTGAGGGGTACATGTTTATTTAGGACTCAGGGATCAAAGAAGAGAGAGGTTAGCTTGTGTGGCATTGTTACTTAACAAGACAACTTCTTGCCCCTTGAAATCATCCAGAATAGTTGTTAGTTTGAGCTTGCCAGTTTGACAGGAGAGTGCTTTTAACTGACGACATTAGCAAATGATTCTTTTCTGGTGTTTAAGTATCTCAAAAAGAACAACAGCCGAGTCTACTAACTTGGTTGAATGAGTTCTGCTAGACCAAACAGGCTTAAAATATTTTGATACTGAGGCTCTTGCCACCTGCTTCCTCCACCCTATAGTCACCTTGTCCCTGCATGCGTATGCCCAGGGTGAGACTTCATTCCCTGAGAGACCATGGAATCACAACATGGTAGAACTGAAGTCTTCTCTTGGGGTCAGATGCTGCTTTTCCAAGTAGCCAGGCCCTGGAGGCTGTTCTTTGAAGGTGTTCAGAGAAGACCTGTTGAGGTTGGAGAGCGAAGCTAAGTAGAAGCAGCTAGGCTGCCCTGACCCTCTGGCTGAGGAATAAGTGGCCCTTATTTGAAGGCTTTATTCAGTTGCTTGTGATATTGAGTGCTCCCACATAGATGCTGCTTCCTGGGTATAAAAGAACTTCCTTTCTCTTTTTTTTTTTCTTTTCCTCCTGTTCCCCGCCCCCTCCCCCCCATCCCCCACTGCCCTTCATTTTCTTTTCCTCCCTACTTCTATGCTAAGGATGAGGGATGAAACCTAGGCATGCTAGTCAAACTCTGTCTCTGAGCTTAGCTCTCCCCCACCAAATTCTTCTTTTAGCTAAATTTCCCCCCTTTCTATTTCATTTCTTCACTTCCTTGTTGCTAATGCCATCAACTTCCCTTTGGATAGAGCCTGCCATTTGTCTTTACCTCTGTGTCACTCTGACAAAGGAGTTGACCTTTCTGCTGCCCAGGAGTGGCCCAGACCCTAGCCTGATCACTTAATCCCTTCTCCTCCTGACCCTCACCCCCCCACCTTCACTGCTGGATTCCTCTGCAGTCAGTGAGTAAGTCTGCATTTATCTTAGTGGCCCTTCAGCTGCTGTTCTCCCTTTCAGCAAGCCTTTGCTTCAACAGCAGCTTCTTGCCTTAACCCTTTGCTTGCTGGTGTACTTACTGCACAAAAGCAGGCTGGTATGACCATCATGATAAAGTCCTGATACTATGGTGGGAACATAAGGCTTTCCTTGTTAACTGGTATCACTTTATCTCCCTTCCTTGACCCTATCCTCACCCCCAGCCCTACAAGCATTTTATAGTTTATTCTATGTCCATACTGTTGTTTTTTTTTTTTCCCCCTTGCAAATGCATTTAGTTCCTAACCTTCTAGTAAAGTCTGCTTACCCCTACATCAAGACAGGGTGCCTCCTTTGAGAATTCTGTCCCTATAGAGTTAAACATTTCCTTCCTTCCACTGATTCTGCCCTACCACACACAGGGTGAACCTCTTGAGCATTGGCCCCCCTCTGCCACTTCAGTTTGGGCTCTGTGTTTCTACTTCCTCTCAGAGGCCGAGAGCTTCTTGGGGGATGGCTATGGAACCACATTCACCTAGCCCGGGAAGGGCAGGGTGTTAGCTTCAGCAGTGACTTCAGTCAAGGGTAGTGACAAGAGATTTGAACAGAAGGTTCACCTGTGGCCTCCTTCCCTGTGGACAGGCCTAGAAAGTCACATGGTGATTGTGGTGAAGCTATCAGGTTTGCTTTCTACCTTTGCTGTCCCAGAGGAATCGTAGTTCAAGACATTGTTATGATGCAAAGAGAAGCAACTAATTTCATGAACTTGTGGAGTGTCAGGGGAACCTTGAAGCACAGACAGGGTGAGACCTGCTAGAGATGTACACAGCCTGCAGACACACAGTAACCAAACACATTCAACGTGTGCTTTAAAAAAAAATCTATAGAATTCCTTTTTCCGGGAGCTGCTACTCTGCCATCTTCATTCTCTTGCCAGCTCATTTTCAAGAACTCATTTTTAAGCTGGTTATTCAAGCTCTGGGCAAGGTGGTGCATATCTGTAATCCTAGGCACTTGGGAAGTAGAGGCAAGAGGATCAGGAGTTCAAAGTTCATTCTTGGTTACAGGGTGAGTTCAAGGACAGCCTGAGCTACATGAGACCCAACCACAAAGCAAAACAAGAGTAAGCAGACAGACCCTACATACTTTACGTACGCACACACATACTATTGGAAGACTTGCTCATTGTTTCTATGTGCTCAGTTGCAAATAAGGCAGGTTAGGACACTGTCTCCTGGTAATTTATGGGGTTCAGATGAGTGATACTGAGTCAGAGAGAAATGGTTTTGGTGTACAGAAATCGAATGTGTGGTCAGCTAAGATTTAAAAAACATACATGAGTCACCCATGCAATAGTCTTGGCTGAACCACCTGTCTAATTGGGCACAGTAAGATGGTCGAGTGCCCTTGTCTCATAGGGGTCACAGACAAGTCCGGGAGTTGGGGGTTAATCCAAGATATCTACAAAAGAGGATGACCTATGTCACAAGTGTGTCAGATGATGTCAGAAAGCTAAATTAGGCCCTAGAGAAGTCAAGAGGTCTACAGTTTTAATCCATATAACTCAGGACATTACTTCCTCTGCCTAGGCCCAGTGTTTACTTCTATAAAATGACCAGCATTGGATAGATTAGTAGTTCCTTCCTGTTGGCCATGTCTTTGAATGATGAAAGTGACTTGATTAAAATGAGTCAGAAGGCTCATGCCAAATGTATTCTTCTTTTTTGTGTATGTGGATTATAAATGTTTCATTTATTATCTCTGTAAAGGAGAAATTCAAGCTCGGCACATCCACACTGATTGACAGTCTGCTGTAGAGGATGCACTCATTTCTCATTAGCAGTGCTTGATATTTAATGAACATTCTTACTGTCCTTAGTTTGTTTTGAATTAAGGGATTAGAGCCTTTTCATTCTGTGATCATAAAACTCATCAACTCCTTTTGTCCTCAGTACATGAGTTTGATGTTTACAGCAGGAGTTATGGTCCTAGCTCCTTAATAAACCCGCACTGATATCAAGTCACAAAGAAGCAAGCTTACATTGAGCATTTGCTGCATGCACAGTGCTATATGTCTAGTACAGACTTGAGTGAGCAGTAGTCTCTTTCCTGGAGGACCTTACGGCCTGAGATAAAAAATAAATGTTAGAAACTGTTACAGAATCAAGGAGATGGCTCAGAGGATAAAAGTGTTTGCCATGTAAACATTATGATCTGAGTTTGGATCCCTAAAGCCCATGTTAAAAGTTGGACGTGGTGATGTATTTCCGCAATCCCAGTTCTCTTCTGGGGAAGTGTGAGACAAAGAAGAATCCCTTGGAGGCTTATGGACCAGCTAGCCTGGAATATGAAGCACAGAGACTAAAAAGAGATGCTCTGCCTCAAAACAAGGTGGAAGACAAGGATAGATACCAAAGGAGTCTATTACCCTCTGCATGTGTTGTGATGCTCACGTGCATATACATGCACGCATGTGCACATGTGCACTGTACACACAAGTAATAAAAGAAAAAAAAAACCTCCCATAAGTACTGCTCTAGAAGCTTATCTAAGATCAGGAAGTACAAATGTAAGAGTAGTTAGTTACTTCTGGGGTTGGGGAGTTGGCTCAATAGTTACAGTGCTTACAAACAGTGTGCATTGCCAACATGAGCACCAGAATTTGGAACCCAAGAACCCACATAAATGCCAGGTGAAGAGCCTGCCTATAATTCAGCACTCTGAAGGTAGAGGCTAGCCATAATGGTGAACTCCTGATTCAGGTGAACTCTGCTAATGAGTAAGGTAGAGAGTGATTGAGGAAGATATATGTCATTGACCTTAGGCCTCACACACAGGCAAGTGCTCACAGACATGTGAATATGAATAGACACATGTATATCACACACGCACGCATGCACACACACATATGGAATAGTTACTTTTATTGCCTAGTGGAGAAGTCAAGAGGTAATATGGTATAGACCTTAGGTTTCGAGTCAGAAGACTGGGCTTCTAGAATCTCAATATTCTACATATTGATCTCTCTATATTAACTACGTACTTGACTTCTTGGAGCCTGATTGACTTATTTATATTTTATTTTTGAGACCTGGGTTTGAGATTAGGTTTTTCAATGTTGCCTAGTCTGGTTCCAAACTCCTGGACTCCAGTGATTGTCTCGTCTCAACTAGCCAGGTGGCTGGGACTGCAGATGCATATCTCTACACCTGACCTGGTTCAAAAAGTAAATAAACTTTTACAATGCACAACACACACTCTCAGGGTCAATGTGAGAGTAGAAGTGTATGTGTAACAAAGACAGACAAGACAGATAAAGTTCTGTCTGAGCCCCCAGAACAAGGCAATGTTCCTAAATACAGTGTGTAAGTCAGTTATAATTGCTAAGATAAGAACAATTTTTATGGAACTTAGATTTCAGATTAAGCTGCCAGGAGCAGGCAATCTTATAAAGGTTGTATACCGGTGTGCCAATCCATTTTGCCTGGCAGTTCTCGTGTCTGTATTTATCCCTTGAGGAACAGCAACAGTGATAGTAGAGGTGGTCCCTGAGAACATGGCCTCCCCTCTCCACAGCTGCTATGCATTGCACATCCTGGCTCACCTGAGTCTTTGGAAATGAAACTGCAACAGTAGTGCCCATCCTAACTCGACGTCTCCCCTTCCTTGTACCAGATTTTATCATGTGGGCAACTTGCTGCAACTGGTTCTGCTTGGATGGACAGCCTGAGGAGGTCCCACCGACTCAGGGAGCCAGGACGCAAGCCTATTCCAACCCTGGGTATAGCTCCTTCCCTTCCCCAACAAGCTCGGAGCCAAGCTGCAAGGCCTGTGGGGCTCACTTTGCAAGTACGGCCCGCAAGGTGAGTACTGCTTTGTACAATAGCCTCCAGGACACCAGGTTCTTCTGTGAATGTCTATCCCAATCTTAAGAATGTTCAAGAATAACCATTTTAGTGAAAGTCAAAACATCTTGGCATAGACCTGGAGCCAACAGCCCTGAACTCAGGTATCGCGTTGGCCGATTCAGATAATACAAGCTCTGTGACTGACCCTCTCTTGAGAAGCAGTTTCCCCATCTGCAAAGTACCTTCTCTTAGTGGTGTGAAGGTAGAACTAGGCAGGTTGTGAAGGGTGCTTAGCATGATGCTGGGAACCAGTTGGCGCTGGACTCCATCAGCTGCCACATGTGAGACCTGACCTGCTCTTCACTACAGAGGGCATTGTGAAAGATGCCAGAGACAGCAGGATGAGAGCAGACACAGCTGCAGTCTGTTCACCCTGCAGATTTCATTCAAAATACTGGGTTCTTGAGCAGGAAGTAGGATCACTGGCTGGGTAAAATGGGGCGTGGCTGTCTCTTCGCCAGTATCCATAAGCAGCACACTGTCCATTTGTAGCCTGGAAGGGCCACTGGAGAGTATGAGGCTGCAGTGGTGACAGCTGAAAATCAGGAGGAAATAATACTGTCAAGCTGTCAGCTGGATGCAAGGGACTGGCTAAAACTTAGCTATGGTTGCCCACACCTGTAATCTCAGCAACTCTCAAGGCTGAAGCAGGAAGATGGTCAGTTTGAAGTCAGCCTGAGCTACCTAGTAAAACTCTGCTTCAAACAATGATGAAATATTTAGGCTTTTAATTTCTTAGGTTTTGCTCTGTTTTGTTGAGGTAGATCTCTAGCACAGGCTGGCCTCAACTCACTATATAACCTCAAATTCATGGCAACCTCCTGACCTCAGACTCTTTTTTTTTTTTTCGGTGCTGGGGACCGAACCCAGGGCCTCGCGCTTGCTAGGCAAGCGCTCTACCACTGAGCTAAATCCCCAACCCCTGACCTCAGACTCTTAAGGGATGGGATTGCAGATATATGAACCACTATTCCTGACTGAGGTATTTTTTTCAATTCAGATTCCTTTGTTTCATTTAATCCTTAACTTAATGTGTAGGTTTTAGAATCCACAAAATGTCATTTTACATAAGACAAACATTGTTTAAGATCTTAAAACCACACATGTCAAGTTCATGATAAATAGCATGAGAGACTTTAGAATACTCATGCTTTTTCTTGTAAATAGCACTTCAAGATCACAAAGTGACCAAGGAGGATTCAAACCCAGGTCTGAGACTCCAAAATTCCCCTCAGGAGATTTGTAGTATGTTGAGTTAAAGGTGTCAGGTGACAGACCTGGGTGTCGGGAACATGGCAGTGATTAAAATTAGAATCCTTTTCCCCTCTACTGACTGAAAATAATAAGTACAGGCATTGTGGGAACCAGACATTGCTTGGGCCAGGGGCACAGGGTTCCAGGACGAAGGCAGTCATCTCAGCTGAGGAAGCTTGCAGTAGGGCCGGGAGGTGGAGCAGCACACATAGCCCTTTGGACCCAGGTAAAAAGCCACCATGGCATGATGAGCTCCATGGGAGGGACATCACATTTTGAATGGTGCAAGATGGTTATTGGTGCAATGGTTTTCCTGCTGTATAAAAGTATGACTTAAGGCTGGAGAGATGGCTCAGGAACTAAAGCCTAAAGCCTTTGTCTTACGAGCAGAGGATTGGGCTGCCTGCACTTCTGGCCCTGGAAGGCAGAGCCTGGGAAATCCCAGAGCAAAGCAATAAGGAGGTAGAACAATTCAGGGTGATTCCTGAAGTCATCTTTGGGCCTCCACGGCACACACACTCAAGTGCCCTTTTCTGCACACACACACACACACACACACACACACACACACACATGATTTAATTCTGTGTGATTTATTTTGAGTTTTTTAATATTTAGAATGTTTTCTTCTATAAATGTTTTTCATTTGCAATTTCATGCTTAAGTAGATCAGCGTTCTTTTTATTTATTCAATTGTGCACGTGTGTGTGTGTGTGTGTGTGTGTGTGTGTGTATGTATGTGTGTAGAACCACAGATGAATTCGGGAACCACCATGGACACCTCCACCTCCTCCTTGTTTACTCTGCCCCAGGATTCAAAGGCTCCGCCCTACCAGGACCAGAAACGCAGGTCACCCTGCTTCCACCCGGAGTCTATATGTGGGGTCTAGGATCCGAACTCAGGACCTTCAGCCTGCAAGGCAGAGGCTTAATCCCTGAGCCACCTCTCCAGCCCCTAGATCAGCGTTCTTATATTAAGGGTTTGCATTTAACAGCCAGAGGTTTTCACAATGTTTTTTGTGTAAGTGGTTGGTTGGCAAGGATTACATGGACCTGCTATTTTTTCTATTTCACTGTGATCAGTATTTTCTGAATGTTCTTTGGGTGCGAAACATAATAGTAAGGATTTTCAGAGATCTTGAATCTTCCAGTCTTGGAGAGCAGGGGCAGGCTTCAATTTGCCACAAATAGGCCATCCTATCTGTGCCAATAGCACCTGCCCATAGCGTTGTGGGGGTCTGACAGCTTTGGAGGAAGTTTTGACTCAGCCTCTTCCATTGGTTCAGATTGAGGACATGGGGAGGTTTGTGCTTGGAAACATTTAGATCGAGAGTGAAAACAGAAGACCAGAGGAGAAAGAATCAAGACACCTTCCTTTGAGTTCCGCCTTATGCTGCTTTATATAAAACGATCTTATAATAGTTCAATAGTTCAGAGACTAGTTGGGTAAGGAGGTGGGTCTGAGCAGTGCCAGGAAACAGAAAGGGGAGCCTGTCAGAGAGGAAAAAGCTGAGTACTCAGGGGTGACGCCTGTTTGCCCATGCTAGGTCCCTAGAGGCTGCTTTGCCCCAGGCCATCTGCCAGCCCTGATGCTGGTGCTTCAGTGCATCTCTGCCTCTCCTCCTTCATTTTTCTTGCTCTCTTGTTCCTCCACTGGTTTGATCCATTTTCTAAATTTATACATAAGCTTTTTCTTTGCTCATTCTGCCCATATTTGTTGACAGCCTTTCTTCTTCTCTTTGTTCTTTCTGCCTCTGCACTCTGGGGATTTTAGCCTCCAGCACTTCCCTGCTCATTTAGGGTGTGTTTCAGATGCAGGCTTCCTTCAGAGTCTCTAGTGGGCTGGGGATACATACAGGCTGGGTTGCTGTCTTTGCCTTCTGGTCTTGCATCCAGAAACCATACACATTTGAAGAAGAAAGTTGTTCCCATTTGACAGATTGAGCAACACAAGCTTTACAACTGCGTTACGACAGTTTGACAAGACTGTCTTAAGGAACATTCCATGTTGGAACCATGGCTCTATTACATTATGGCCTCTTCACCTTTGGTTAGCTGCCCTAAATGTGTTTCATCTCCCTAAGAAAAGATCTAGATGTGAATGATGGAAATGCTGCAAAGCTCCCATTTCCACCCATGTGACTGCTCCTTGGAAAGCCGGGCAGCCTTTTCAGCCTCTGCACAGCTTACCGTCTCTTTACAGCTGATAGAAAGAAGGGGGCTGGCGTGTGTCCTTCTACAACACCACTTAAGTCTTCATGTCAAAACCAGATGATAAACATGGCATTCTTTTGTATTAACAGTGTGAGTGACATTCGACAAACACTAACTAGAGCTGTCTTAACCTTTAGACTTCTTCAGGCCCATACTAGGTTCCTGGGATTCTGCCTGTGAGAATCTAAGTCTCGGGCATTCTTTGGTAGTCGAGCCAGCTTCCCATATTTGGAAAAGTGGGAGCAGAAATACGTAGGTTAATGCTAAGTCACCACCACAAAATGAAAAGTTTCTAACATCTCTGAAGGATCAGAGAAGGCGCCTTTAAGGGCAAGCCCGCTGTACTCAGGCATACCACTCTCTGGGGAGGGTGACCTGCCATTGGCTGGGGAGAGCGCAGCCAGATGTCACTGCACTAACACAGCCTTCGGGTTGAGCAAGCTCGTTGTGCTGTCTGACTGCGGGAGTGGCCGCACCAGGCAGTGCCAGCTTGTGGGTCACAGGCACTCTTGTCTCTGAACTCAGACACTGTGTGCTTTCACAAGGAGTCTGGGGCCTCCTGTAATATATAAATATTTATCTTGGAAAGAAACTCACGTACCACCTCCTGCTTAGCACTCAGAGCAGTCTTGCTGGAGGAGGAAAGTGTGGCACCAGCCCCTACTGACAGGGCCAGGACTAGGAAGTTTGCAAATGGAAACACAGATTCCTGATTTTTTGCTGGCTACTATGTGAGACTCAGTGAGGTGCTGTGGCAGGTGGGAGACCATGGATGAGGTCACTGACTTTAAACCTTGATCATGAATCTGAGTTCTATCTTTATTGTTTGCCCTTCAATCCAATGTTCCATCTCTTTGATTCTTGGTTTCTGTTTGCGAGTCAGGGAGAACACTAACACCTGCTTTGCAGGGACTTTGGAAAACAAGTCAGGTATAGCTATTGCGCACAGGTATAGCTGTCACACCCAAATTCTATTCATACCAATATTAATGATCACTAGCTAGTTGTGGTGGCACATCCCTATAATATCAGCTCTCACAAGACTGATTTGAACTACAAAGTAACACCACATTTCCAAAACCAAATTGTAGGTATGTAGCTGAGTGGTTGAACATGTATGAGACTCTGGGTTTAATTCCTGACACTGCAAAACAAAACAGAAAAGCTAGTAGTCAACATCAAAATCTATTGTATTCTTTCCTCAATGATAAAGCCAAAAGGACAGGCTAGGATTTGAATCTGGCTTTTACCTTTAGCCGGCATTTCCTAGCAATAATAATGAAAACATCTAACATGAGGACTGAGATATGCCTTGCTGCTTTATTTCCCAGTCTTCATACAGTTCTACAGAGGGACACTGAGCACCAGAGAGGCCTACTCACCATACCTGGGATGGCACTGCAAGAAACAGGAGGACACGTACAGAAAATACAGACCTAATTGATTCTAGAGCTAGTAGTAAAGTGAATGAAGTGAATCTTGAGTGAAAGTATGAGTTTAAATCATCATGTAGGGATGGAAAGATGGCTTAGGAGTTAAGACTGCCTCACAAGCAGACAGTCCTGAGTTCAGATCCCAGGTCCCAGTAAAAAATACTAGGCGGAAATGGCAAATCTATACTTCTAGCCCCCAGTGGACAGAGCCTAGGAAATCCCAGGGTGGAGCAAAAAAGAGAAGTAATCCAGGATGATTCCAGAAATCACCCTTGGTCCTCCATAGGGACACACAGTGCCCTCTAACACACACACATACACACCACACAAATAAATAATTTAAATCATCATGTAGTACATACAAGTATGTAGTATGTAATCTAACATGTGGTGCATTATATAAATAGCAGGCATCCCATGTGTGGACACAAGCAGGCAGAAAGCCTCTGATGGCCTTTAAGCTGAAGTCTGCAGTCGATTATAGGAAACGGCCCAATAAAGTAAGAGCGACAGGAGAAAGTCTTGCCAGCCTTGAAGCTCCTGTCTCACCCTGTGTTTTATTCTATCAAACTGACTTGCTTCCTCTGCTTCTTGCCCTAAGCAGCAGACCTGCTTGGACTGTAAGAAAAACTTCTGTGTGACCTGTTCAAGTCAAGAGGGGAATGGGCCGCGCCTCTGCCTTCTCTGCCTGAGGTTTCGAGCCACAGCCTTTCAGCGCGAGGAGCTCATGAAGATGAAAGTGAAGGACTTGAGGGACTATCTCAGCCTCCACGACATCTCTACTGAAATGTGCCGGGAGAAAGAAGAGCTGGTGTTCTTGGTGCTCGGCCAGCAGCCTGTAATGTCTGAGGAAGACAGGACTAGTGTCCCCACCTTGTCCCCCGACTTGCCTGAGCAGCAGGCCTTCCTGACCCAGCCTCACACCAGCATAGTACCTCCTACCTCACCGGACCTCCATTCTCCAGCCACACAAGTCACCTCTCCTCCCCCAGCCCAGGCTCAGGAGAATCAGCAGGTACGGCTCCTGCACCTCTGTGCCCCATTCATGGGGGGGATGGGAGCCAGGTAAATTCTGCCCCTTGATACAGGGAGAGATGTTTGAATTTCGGGGATGGTATGTCTGGGACCATGTTTGTGTGGGTTTTGTTTGTAATTTTTTGATGTCCCTGTTAGATGTTTCAAAAGGTTCATTGCTCCAGAAAATATTTTGAAGAAAGTCACCATTAACTCTCCAAATTTTGTTCTGTTCAAATTTGCCCTGTAGCTTTCCACCCCTTTGTCTGGTCTTCCTTATCTGGGGAGGAATTGGGGGGGCCTGTAGCAGAGCCTTGCTGTGGCCCTGGCACAGTGTGGGAGCTGCAGTGTTGGACTGTAAGCTGCCTCGTTGTCTAGACTGCCTGGAAATGGTAAGCAGAGCATCAGGAAAAAACTGTAGTTCAGACTTGGGGTTATAGAAGTGCCTCTGTGATGTGAATTGTAGGGCTTGTATTGTTTTGGTTCCTTTTCCTGTTGCTATGATGAAATACTCTAGGAAAAGCAACTTAAGGGAAAAAGGATTTATTCTGGCTCACAGTTCAAGGGCACAGTCCTTTGGGCTGGAAGTCAAGGCAGCAAGAGTTTAAAGCAGCTGGTCATATCCACAGATGACAAGCCGAAGCAATGAATGCACACTAGAGCTCAGTCACTTTCTCCGTTTCATACAGTCCAGGATGCCCAGGGAACGAGCCTACTCACATTAAGATGGATCTTCCCATATCAATGAGCATAAAATCAAGATAATCCTTCAGACATTCTCAGGAGCCAACCCTTGTCTTCCTCAGTGTCTCCTAGGTGTCAAGTTGACGCTACTAACATCGCAGGCATGGTTAGGGATCAGGACCTAGATCTGGATTCCATATTCACTTGCTTGCTTACTTTATTTTTTGGTGTTAGGTATCCAACAAAGGGAATCAAGCAAGATGAGTAAGTGCTTCCCTACTAACCCACACCAGCCCTTTAAACATTTTTCTCACCAACTGCTGGGACATACTGTGAACCTAGAGCAATGGAGCAGGCCCAGACCCCTTCAACTCTTGCTAGACTGCAGAGAGGTTCAAATAGAGGAATATCTTGTCTAGAGAGCTGACACAGTGCTGTATTCTCTGTTCCTACACATGATGTGGACAGCCGTGTTTATAGTCACCTCCTTTGCCAGAACTGGCCCCTGATTCAGTGCTTGACAGTCGCTGAAGCAGAAAGGCCAGCGTGATAGCATACTTTAGCTTTGGAGCAATCATTTCACTCCCTGGTTGGTCTGAGTCCATTTCTCTTGCCAGCTGCTCATTAACTCTTTCTTAATCTCTGGCTTTTGGCCTACTAGACAGGTTTTGCTATTTGCTATGTATTCTCTTTTTGTTTGATTTTTTTTAAAAAAAACTCATTCATTCATTCATTTTGTGTGTATGTGTGTGTATGTATCAGAGGGCACTATGTGTCCCTCTGGAGGACTAAGGGTGACTTTAGGAATCATGCTGGATCACTTCTACCTCCTTGCTTCGCTCCGGGATTTCCCAGGTTCTGCCCACCAGGGCCAGACATGCTGACTGCCTTTGTTTCCACCTGGCATTTTTTACGTGAGACCTGGGATCTGAACTCAGGACCTTCTGCTTGCAAGACAGTCTTAACCTCTGAGCCATCTCTCCAGCCCCTTGATTTTTGGGCACTCCTCTCGGTGTATGGGGAGTCAGGAAAGGACCGAGGAATTATTTTTTCCTAAAGAAACTTCAAGCAGGCCAGATGGTACCTGAAGTCCCAGCGCTTAGAGAGGGAGGCAGGAAGATCAAGAGTTTAAGGCTAGCTTTCTCTACAAAGCAAGTTCAAGGAAAACCTGAACTACATGACATTTTGAGTTTTTTTTTTAAAGCAAACAAAACAACAAACAAGAACAAAATAAAAATAAAGAACAGGTTTTTTTTTTTCAGTGAAAGATCATAACCTGCTTGTCATTAAACCAGAAATTTCATGGCACCAACTGGTCATAGTGTGCATCAGATATTACTTGTATTTTTGAGGTTTTAGAGGATTTTAGTGTCAACTTGCTTCTATTCTGATGACATGATGACTTTTCTACTTTATAAGCAGGAAAAGTTGTCATTGACAAGCCATGTAGCATCTAGAAGGCTCTATGTTACATCTACAAGGGAACTACATCCAGAATACAAATCTCGAGGTTCTTGCACCGATAGGGCTCTGCTCTTCATCTTTGATGCCTGGGTAATAGTTGCTGGGGAAGGAAGTGTGTGCAATTCACAGAATCGATCGATATTAGTTTGGATCTTGATTTAGCTACTGGGCACACTGGAAAGACAAGAGTATTTGCAGAATGGAGTCCAGTTTCTCTTTCTAGAGAACAAAAGTCATTCAAAAGCTATCCATTCAGAGGAGCCAGCAAGATTGCTTCTTACGGCACCTGCTCACAGACCTGGTGACCGAGTTCAGTCTCCGGAAACCCATGTGATGGAAGTTGCTCTCTGACCTCCACCCATGTGTCATGGCATATGCTCCCGTGCTCACTTTCTCTCTCTCTCTCCCTCTTTCAATGAGCAACTTTAAAAAAAGAAACTGTCCACTCAAGAACAGGTTTGCCTCTGGAAGACTCCAAGGCAGCACCAAGGTACGACCCAAGAGGTCAGTGGGCACCACATTTACGAAAAGCTTATAGAAACTCAGAAGTGTTGATGGCCACACTGGGAGGGATGCCTCCACACGTGCCTGCCTCCCTATTATTACTTGGGAGTTACAGGTTCTGCTCTCAGTTCCATTGCTGTTTGCTTGTCTTGATGAATGGTCTCCTTGGTTTACCAGGTTTATGCCTCTACTCACTTAACCAAGATTTTGGAGAAAGGTCTATGAGACACATACTTCTTTGCTTTGAGTTCAAACAGTTTGTCTGCCTGGGAGCAACCTGGGGTGAAGACTGGCTAGGGGTTTGTGGCAGAAGTGGTGTGGAATTAGGTCACTGACAGCTCTCTGACAAAGCACCTAGGCATGTCCTTTTGACAAGTCAGAATCCTGAACAGAATGGAACTCCCCAACCCAAGATATATGTGTCCCAGAGCTTAGACTGATAGACTCCTAAGTTCAGAGACAGTGCTTAGTCATAGTGTACTCTGCACTGTGTTAGAGCACATTTCCAGAATGAGAGCAGTGGTCAGGCAGCAGAGAGGGATTAGGGGCAGTAAGTGTCTGGAAATTGTCCTGTTAGAGACATGTGAGAAAAAACCAGGGAGATCCATGTCTTCCTACAGGTAACTGAAAAAACCAGTGAACATTGATTTGAAGGGCAGAACCAGAGGGTGAAAGTTGTGCAGAGGGCAGTTTGGGGTCAGTGTTGAGAAACAACTTGATAGTAGATGGACAACATCCAGCAGTGGGATGGACACAGCTATCATCCTTTTACTCTGATTGCATAAGCTGAGAACAACCCAGTGCTGGGTAGTGGCTAATGTTGCCCTCACGGTGGGCAGAGTTTGCCCACTCTTGTCCTTGGTACAGCTTGACATCTGTTGAAATCCCTTTGTGATGCTTCTCTGACACAACTGATGTTAGCAAGCCGGTATCTGTGTTGCTGCTGTGAGAGCCTTGATGAAAATATCTTTTAGGCATTGTGTGAGCTAAAAGAGGTCTGTGCTATACAACACTGGGGACATCGCTGGGCTTGTGATGGCCCCTTTCTCTTTCCACAGGCCAGTGACCATGTGTCTCAGGACCATGAAGAGACCGTTTACCCGGAGAACACAGGCAGAGCACTCGCCGAGGATGAGACCCAGGTGGGCTTCGGCTTGGATTTACACCTTTGTCTTTTCTCGTTTCCTGGTGGTCTGGGGTGTTCTAGGAGCCATAGCAGATTCAGGTGGAATGAGAACGGTCAGTCTATGACAAAGGTCGACAAATCCTGTTCTCTGGGAGATTAGTTGGTGCTCCAGATTAACCTTTTGTGCTGCTGGTAACCTTTTGTGCTGCTGGTGTGCGAGCAGATATGAAACCATGTACAGACTGAAGAGCCTCCTGGCCCACTATATTCCCTGTCTCTTGCCTTTCTGAGAGCTGCCATGTTCTGTGGCTGCTACAGACATTTCATTTTTTATCCAGTGCTTCTAGAAGCATGTCACAGTCACTACTGAGGAAGATCAGGTTGCAGAGCTCGGCCAGACGAGGGACCAGTTGCAGAGCACAGCTCTCAGTGCCATGAGCCTGGCACTGTGGCGTGTGGAGAACATCTGTCGGGGTGGGGGTGGGGGTGGGGAGGGTTTCCAAGAAGGAAGTGCCAGTACCATACCTAGGGTTTCACGTGTCCCCACATGGAATCTCCATAGGAACCTCTATGAGAGGACTGCCGACTCTCCTTTGTGGCCAGGTAATACTCAGAATGGTAAACCGCTTGCAAAGTAATAGTTAACTGTAGTCAGTGAAGAGATTAACATTCACAGATTCACAATCAGGGACCATCAATTCCCATCAATGTTTCTCACAGATGTCACACTTGATAGGTTGGTTTTCTTGAAATCAGTACACTATCACAAAGTACTCGGGGGTCCCTGAAGAACTTGGAAGACATGGCACCTGAGCTCCTGACTATTCCTTTGCCATTGCAGTCCATCGACTCAGAGGACAGCTTTGTCCCAGGCCGGAGGGCCTCACTGTCTGACCTGACCCACCTGGAGGACATTGAAGGCCTGACCGTGCGGCAGCTGAAAGAGATTCTGGCTCGCAACTTCGTTAACTACAAGGGCTGCTGTGAGAAGTGGGAGCTGATGGAGCGGGTGACCCGGCTGTACAAGGATCAGAAAGGACTCCAGCACCTGGGTGAGGGGCTATCAGGGTGGTAGCTGCACAGAGAGCTCTGGAGTATTACTCCTCATGCTTTTAGCATAGAGGAAGTCAGCTTACAAGTTGTACCTTCTGATAGCTATCACTTGTCCTCTGTATCCAAGTATCAAGGCTGGGCTAACCATTACACACACACACACACACACACACACCACACACACCCTCTTAAATCCCTAGAGCAGCCTATGTGATAAATTCCAGTGATAAAGACTAAGTACTAAGTGTGATAAATTCCACCTTTCCCCATAGAGCCCAGATTTGAACTGATGATTTCCTGGTCTAAGTCCCCAGCCTTGTTGCCAAGTGTCTTCTGCTTTGCTCTGTACTTGCTCCTGCTGTCAGTGGTACTTCATTGTAACCACTTGAGAATTCAGAAAGTGAATTTTGGCATGTACTGAGAGAATGTATCTGTTCTACTTGCATTTGGTCTTTTCCTGTTGTTCATCTCCCAAACCATTTTACATTACATCATTTATAGGAGATGTCTGGGAAAGTATCTGAGTCTGCGGTTGAGTTTGGAGGAGGTGTGTTATGTTCTCGTTATTGGCTCATTGTAGTCCTGTTTATATGAAATGCAGAGAAATCTTTCTAGACAGAAATGTGTTTGGCTGTTTTGCTAGGCAAGCTCTCTACTCCTGATCTATAGCCCCAACCCAATAACACCATCGTAATCCTCCTGTCCTCCCCCCAGTTCTGGAGACCAATGTGAAGGTCATGCATGTGCTAAGCAAGGCTCATTGAGCTGCAAGCCAGCTCTTTGTTTGCCATTTTGAACTGGGCATTTCCTGAAGTTATTTTACCACAGAGCCTTCATCTTTCCTCTTATCCCAATTGAGTTCTTGCAGAGCATTTTGGTTCCTTGTGTGATAACAGTGATTAAGTCTGGCTTTAGGCCCTCCTTTGATGAATTTGAATAGGTCTTAATTCATCAGAGTTAGGGGAAGACTAAGTACGCACTTCTTACACATTGAGATCTACGGACTTGAGACCCAGTCTTCCCATTGGATTGTCTCAAGAGCCTCCTTACAGTTGCGAGAAGGAGAAGAAAAAAATTTTTTTTTCTAAGACAATGTCTCACTACTACCAAGTCTAGGCTGTCCTTGGATTCATGATTGTCATTCCTCAGCCTTCTGAGGGGTACAATTAGAGGTATGCACCACTACCATGCCTGTCAAGAATATAGACTACATGCAGGGAACATCATTCAAAATCTTTGGTTCATTGAAATAGCCAGATTCTTTATTCTTGAGTTATATGCTAACTTCAAAGACAATAGAAAAGAGTATTACATGTGTTGCTTTTCTCACATTTGACAGTTTGGTTGGTGCAAACCAGTGGAATGTCCTTTCCCCAGAGCAGAACAGATGCACCTGTAGGAACTCCACATGAGCTCTCAGCATGCAGAATGTCCATACAGATTTCAGCTAAGCCCAATCCCAGCAGGAGCTGGCGGGAATTCAGAAATGATGGCAGGGTAGTAGGAGACTTTCCTGTCACACTGTCATGTATTCAGACATCTTTCTCTTTCCTTTTCAGTATGTGGTGCTGAAGACCAAAACGGTATGTAATTGCTTTTGTTTATGAGTGAGCCTAGGCTCTTAGCAGTTCTGTCCTCCTACCTTTGACCCTGATAGTTGTTCAGTGTGACTTGTAGACCTGTGGGATTCCAGAATGGGCGTGGGGAAATACTGACAAGTAGCCCACTTAGCATCTTTAGACATTGCCCTTGCCTTGGCCCTGGAAAGCAGAGCTACAGTAGCCTCTGAACTGCTAGAGCTGATGTCCTGAGAGATGTCTGTCATACTGGTTTTCATCAATTGATGTTTCTACTCAGCTTTGGTCTGCTTGGGAAAGCCTCTGCACCTTCAGGCAAATGACTCATGCTGTTACCAGCATCTGTGTTAGCCAGTAAGCAAGGGTGCTGAGCTGACAGCCCTGTGCACATGGATGGGGCTTGGTGGCAGTCAGAGCTGCTCAGGAGACCACAGGAGCATATTCCCCCTGGGCCATCCCAAGAACACATTGTAGGACCCCGACAACCTAAAACATGTTCTCATGTATATTTTTGAAAGCCTTTAAGTATGTGGTTGTGAATTTATTCCTGAGAGAACATTCTCAGAATAGTATTATATAGTCTGCAGATCATTTTAAGTTTTCCAGAAAATTCCTTGAATTTATCACTTGGTTAAATGACTTTTTGCTCAAAACAAGACGAGTTAAGCTTTTCTTAGTCCCCTGTCATCATTGAAGTCAAGGCCCATTTTTCACCTTATAGATACCAGATCAGACTAGTCTGTTTGGTTCATTTCTTTTTCTCTAGCTCTGGAGAATGCTGACAACTGTGCATGTGTTGCCATACCTGAGAGAAGCACTGAGCAAAATAAATCCTATAAACTATCCCAGAACATCCTAGATGTTTGTAGACCTTCATAACTTCTTGGCTAATGCCACAACAAAGCAAATAGGCTGAACTCTCACAGCTGGTCACCACTGAGAGGAAGTGTTTCCTCCTTTGATTTTTTTTTTTTTTTTTTTTTTGAATAGTTCACAAAAGAGAACAAGTTACAGATTGAGAATTCTCTTGTGGAATGGCCAAGCCCAAATAGCTGAGGGGACTGGTACAAGGTCAGTTCTGTTTAAGGCCACCTTGTTCAGGCTAGCTGTCGCACTGCAGCTAGCTGAATTTTCAATGTAAAAGTTTCTCTTTATGTAGCTGAACCTGGGGTGCTGACTGTGGCTGCCACATGCTACCGCTGGCATAAGCCACTGAGCACTTGCTGAGAACTCTGTGTTGAAGAATTAATGCCATCTTGAGAGTTTTTGCCCTTGGAACCCTTATCCAGAAGCCGGTATGCCCATGAGCTGCAGAGGACCCTTATCCACTCACCACAGTGCTGTGCCCTTGTAAAAGCCACTTAATTCTGACCCAAGTTTCCTAATGTGTAAGTTAGTAAGAATTTATTGGCTGGAGAGATAGCTCAGAGGTTATACAGAAGAACCTGAGTTTGGATCCCGGATCCCATGTGAAAATTGTGGTCACCTGCACTTCTGGTTTTGGAAGATAGAGCCTGGGAAATCCCAGAGTGAAGCAAAAAGGAGAAACAATCCAGGATAATACTCAAAATCATCCTTGGATTGACAGCCACAGTAGTGTTCCTATGCTTAAGGGGAACACGAGAAAGGGTTCAGGGAAATGCCACTGGGTCCTTGTACGTCATCGGAGAGGAGAACCCAGAGGAGAGTTAGGCATACACAATAAAGGACTCTCTGGGAATTGGGGGGGAGGCACTGGGGGATGGGGAGGGAAGGAGGGGTAGCAGGGGATTCGGGGGGAAGAGGAGGGAGGTAGGGAACTGGTCTACCTATTAAGTTTGTATGAGCAGTAATAGTAAAAAATGTAAAAAAAAAAATCATCCTTGGGCCTACCCAACCACACACTCTCTGATACACATGCACACTATGAAGAATTTCTGTGAGGATTCAATGGGTTAATACAGGAAAGCTCCTAGGATCCTGACTGGTATATGGTAGACATTCCATTAACGTGAGCCATTATTCCCATGGAAACATGTTCATTATCAGACAGAATTCTTATCATGTGGCTCATGTTTTGGGGGATACAGAGAAGTATATCTGGCCTCAGAGCACAAAGGAAATGCCAAGGTTATGATTATCATAATTGACTGAATATATTGAATTAAGCCCTACTTGGGAAGATAAGGCAAAATTATGCCCTGTGATAAGTCCGTGACTGTGATGAGGAAAGGAGTAGTAGTGTGTCTGTCTGCATCTCTATCAGGTTGCCTTTTCAAAGGGAGTCAGAGGTAGACTGCTGGGTAGCACAGGGGTCTCCGTAGCACAGGGGTCTCCGTGATCCTCAGTATTATTAATTGGGACTCTGTAGGTAAGCCCTACGGTTAACGAACCATTCATTACCCCTTATTACCCCATTCTGTTAGTATCTATACTTTCCTGAACCAACTTTATCTTTTTCGCATGTTCTGCATCAGGGAATAATGAGTCCCCAAGTACCAGTCCCTCACCATTACAGCCTCAATTGTTTAAAGATGATTCCTTTGCAGCTATTGAGAGGTTTGCCTTAGTTCTCATGTCATGCCCTCGGATGTTTCTGATCTGCAAGTACAGTCTCTCCAAACTTCCATTTGAGAGGTTGTCTGTTTTTGAGCTCTATGTGGAAGTATGGATTTGGGGGTTTGTCATGTGTCCCTGTGTTGTATTATTGAAGCATTCTCTCCCTTCCCCTTTCTGCCTTATGTGCTCATGCAGGGGGAGCAGTGCCTTCTGGTATGGAAGAAAACCTGTGTAAGATCTGCATGGATTCACCCATTGACTGTGTTCTACTGGAGTGTGGCCATATGGTGACCTGTACCAAGTGCGGCAAACGCATGAACGAATGTCCCATCTGCCGGCAGTATGTGATCCGAGCAGTGCATGTCTTCCGGTCGTGAGGCCTTGCACCGGCTTCTTCAGTGCCTTACAGAATACAGCCCAAGGTGTCTGGGCTCAGGGTCAGTCCCCTTGCAGAAGGGCAGGGCATTGGAAGGAACTTACAGTGTTCTCAAGACTAGGGCATGCAGACAACTGGCACACCAGACTTGCCATGGCGGTGCAGCTCTTGGCTGGCAGAGCCCAAGTCCAGTGGGAACTGGTGTAGATCTCATGGGTAACTGCCTGATTCTGTGATCATGGGGTGATTGTAATCGGTGAACAGAGAACTTTCTAGAACTTGGACCATGTCTTCTCCCTTCATGAGAACCTAGACACATTTCACCCACCAATCCTGCACATCACTCATCCTATCACATCAGAAATCCTGCTAGAATGTTTTCCTTCCTCCCCAGAACTTTTGGATTTAAATTTCTGGATTCTCTAGCTTTTTTACATACCCTTAAAGTCTCTGCTGCATTTCTTAAACCTTGTTTATTTCCATGGACCAAACATCTTAGGACAGAACTTGGATCTTAACCATATCTCTAGTAACAAATGAAACCTGAGTGCTATAGAAAAAGCTCAAAGCTGAGTCACTTCTCTAAGTGTTGGAATCTCATCTCCTGACCTGACCCTGGAGCCAACAAAACTTTTGCCCCCCCATTACTGGGAAGTCATCTCTTTAGGCAAGGGACGGGATGGGAATCTCTGCTGGGGCTTGACTTTGCATCATACTTTTAAATTATGAGGAAAGAAAATGCACCAGGTAGAGACAGTGATTTTGTGTCTTTTTTTGGGGGGGGGGGTAGTTACTTCCTAACAAGGAAGAGCCTATCCCATCAAGGTTTTAAACTTGGTCTCACTGAAGGCAGAGATTCAGGCAAAAAATCAGGCTTCTCATGAAGTCCTGGAGAACAAACATGTAGGACAGTTCACTAAGATGCTGGAAGGACCTACTTCCATTTCCTTCTCAACCTACCGATCTAGGGACAGGTCAGGGTGAAGCACGGTCAGGGCGAAGCACTCTCTGGGTCCATAATGAGTTTTTGAGCCTTTAGGTCTTTACACTGCTGGAGCAGCTGAAAGTTTTAAGAAATATTTGTTGGAACTTAAGCACAAAACTACACATGCTTTTGGAAGAGCTATATATGTCCCTCCTTTCCAGTGGGATGAACCCTAAACGCTAGAGCACCTTGGCCAACCCCTCTACCCTTCACTATGCAGCTGAGATCTGAGACTAGAAGACCCAATAATGATTGTGGAAGGCAGAAGGAAACCACTAAAGGGACATAATGGATGTACTTCTGCTTTCCTGTCATCATTGGCCATTTAATGGGGAATCAAATAATTTCAGAGAAACCTTGGGTCACTTACCTCAACATTGTATCAACCCCCGATGATCTGATTTGGGGTCAAAGCCTTTGTAGGAGTTGAATGAAGACTACCTTCCCCTTTCTGCTGGACAGTAAGTACTGTAGTTTATAATGGCTGTCGGTTTAGCACAGGCTCACTTGATTCTACTACTCCTGGACTCCACTGTGAAACAGATCTGAGATTATACAGCTAAATAAGATCTAGCAATAACTTCAAAGTAAAAGCGGCTCTTCCTTACAACTTGCTTTCTGAGGCCTTATATCCCCTGCCTTCTAACTTCCTCCTAGAAAGGAACAGAAAATATTATACTAATGGCTGGTTGATAATCTCAGTAAAAACCAGGACTGAATTCACTACTCATTGAAGAGAGAACTTGCCTTTAATTTTTTTTGTTTAAAGATTTTATTTGGGGAGCTGGAGAGATGGCTCAGGGGCTAAGACTCTGCCTTGAAAGCAGAAGGTCCTGAGTTCAGATCCCAAGTCCCACGTAAAAAAAAAAAAAAAACGCCAGGCGGAAACGGCAGCAGCCACTTTATACCTGTGGCCCTGTGGGCAGAGCCTGGAAAATTCCAGAGCTAAGCAACGAAGTAGAAGCAACCCAGAATGATTCCCGAAATCCCCCTTGGCCCTCCACAAGGACATTAAAAACTCAATCAATAAAATGTTTTAAAAAAAAGATTTTATTCGGAAAGAGGTGTCAAATAGTGTGTCGTCCCCCCCCCCCGCCCCCATGGTCTTATTACACCAAATAAAAATTGGGATTTCAAGATCCTATTCCAGTTAATCTAATCCAGGTAGAAAACCTTTATTTTTTTTTTTTAATCCTTGAATCTCCTCCTATCCTTCACACATCCTTGGTTTTCATTATTGTGGAAACATAATTATTCCATGGATTTTGTTGTGATTGCTCCAAGATTTCAGTTGAGACTTGTTTCTCAAAAATTTGGACAGTTCATATGTTGGAATAGCTGAATCTAGATTAATAAGCTGTAAAGAGAACTAGTGTTCAATATACAGTACATAAATTTATTGATCTCTTGGATGTGAATGTGTTGCTTCAAGTGGCTTATTGATACCAAGATTCTCTGACTCACCTAGGTGTTAAAAAGCAAACCCAAATGTGTATTTTTTTGTTACAGAGCTCTGCTTTATAATTTTGTAATAAAGATTCAATAGAGATGCCTGTCCCATTTGGTGTGGGGGGATCATGATACTAGAGGCCTGAAAGTTAACATTAATACAAGAGCTGGTAAACACAGGCAACCCTGAGAATACAGGCAACCCTGAGGCCACATGCACACAGGAATTGCTCTTCAGAGATTTCACTCCATCTTTGAAGATGCCAGGGCATTTGGTCTTGGTCAGGATATCCCTGCTCAGTGTTGTGATTTGCCTAAGAGTTCACAAGAGTATGTGGGAGAGTAAACGGAAGGGCCAAAAGAAAATGGGAAATAAGGATGACTCCTCAAACCAGATGGGGAAAAAGCACCAAACAAGTTAAGAGTGAAGAGGAGCTTTACACTTAAGTAGAAAGGACTCTTGAGTGGCCAGGGTAGTTGGCTAAGTTTTCGGGTTACCCTGGGAGATAGATGACAGCTGTCAGGAACAGCTGCACCACAAAGGAACGTGGCTTAAAGTCTCATGGGCAGTCTGCTCTGTGCAACAGGCCTGCACACTTTCCTGACCAGGTGTTCTAGGAGAAGCGTGTCCTCTCTGGGAGAACAGGATGACATGGAGCTGCTTTGGTGACCGGTGGCTGACCTGTTAAGCACCCAGTGGAGACTGTTATGTAAAGCAAAGCTGTGAAGTGGACAAGTCTCCAGTCTTTTGGGGAGAAGGAAGATAGGAAAGGATACAGAGTCACACATACAGTCTAATCTCTATAGCAAAGAAAAATACGCATCAGAAAGACTGCAAGAAACACATAAAAGCCTGTTATACCGAACTGGAACTAAGGCAAAGACATTAAAAGGGACCAAGGGCTGAATATATAACTCTCCCTGAGGGGATAGTCTTTTTGCTGTGTTACACAGTAGCTTGGTCCCAAGAAGGTCGGAGAGGGCGCTGGTCAGGTGAATATCCACCTTTCTACCCCGTGTCCAACCCAAATGGTAGGTGAAAGTCAAGGCCAATCAGACTGGCAAGCAACCTCCCAGTACAGTGTTAAGTACAAAGGGTAGGTGTGCTGCAGACATTCTAAGTGTGGAAGTGGTTCCATTCACCTAACTTACAAATTGGCAATCACACTGCTGATTTGATAAGAATGCAGAGAGCTGGTCCTCAAGAGCTGGCATGTGAGCATGGAAGTCATTCTGTCACTGCCCAGTACTCAGATAAGCCTCATTTGGAGCCATGCAAGCTTTAACACAGGGTAATGCATTGAGGCGGTAAGCCAAGACCTCCTCTCCCAGATGGGGTCTGAACAAGCCCACCAATGGCAATGTTCCCAATACTAGCTAAAATGGTGTCTGGTTCTATCCCACAGTCCTTATGTAAAGCATCCAATTTAACAGCTAGTCACCCTGTGGCTTAGGGGAACTTGAGAGTCACTGCTAACTTGGGACCATTTGAAGCCACACTGAAATGAAAACTTAGCCAGAGGAGCCACATTTCAAGCGTTTGATGGCTAGATGTGGTTAGTCTAGCTAAGCAGCTCAGCCTTACAGGACACTTATATGGTGGCAAAAATGTATACATGTCTCTGTGCACTTGTTCATGCAAACTGTCTTCCTTTTATTCTTCAAGTACATCAGCCACAGGTAACACAAAGCAGCTTTGGCAAACAGCAGGTGGGCTTGTCTTCGGCTGACACTTGAGTTCCTGAGAGCAGTCTAGACTTCAGAGCAGATTCATCTTTCTTCCTGGAGCCTCTGTAACTCTGAGTAGCACAAATAACCGCCCTCCTCTACACACAGGCCACATTTCCTACACCCCAGCCCCTCCTTTGGACCTGGGACCCTTCCCTGTAACAGAACACAGGCAGTAAAGTCATCGAAGTCCATTTTGTTCTCTTTCAAATGAGAGTTCATCCTGGCAAAAAAGAGACCAGGTAGGATAAAAGTTTTGCAAATATACAAAGCATTTCTGAGGGCAGTCTTAAATATAGCTTTAAAAATGCATCTGGTAGTAAAAAAGGGACAGACAGAGAGAAGGAAGCAGACTCTGCCCAGCCTTCACTCCTCAGTTGCTGAGAAGATCTGCAGGGGAACTAGCGTAGGAAACAACAGATTATTGGGGTTTTGCTACCATTGTTTTAAGCAAGGTCTCACATAATCCAGGCTATCTTTGAACTTAATATACAGTCAAAGCTGGCCTTGAACTGCTGCCTCTTCAAAGTGCCAGGATTATAGTCACATGCCACCAAGATTGGCTTAAAAATTCTTATATATAAAAATTGTAGCTCAGTGGTAGGGCAATTGCCTAGCATGCATGCCCTAAGTTATCAGCACCTCAAAACAACTAAGCTAAGCCTTTCAAACAAAGATGACAAAGCCTGCACACTGATCTAAAGAATTAGTTCATCAGCAAGAGAATCACACTTCACTTATTACCCGACTCAGCAACCAACTCTTGGTAAATAAGTAATCAGACCACAAAGAGCTTGGCGGGTTTGGAAGATGCGCGTATTACTGAAGCAACCCTCCCTCTCCTCTCCTGCCCCAAATCCTCTACCTATCTATAGGCTGAGCCTTGAGCAATGTAATGAGTGGGAAAGGATGGACTGAGGAAGAAAAGGGGAGACAAAGTCCTAGCAGGGAGCTACCAGTCTTCGTTTCCGGATACATGCCCAAATCCACTCTGGGGAGACCAACTGGGCCTCAGGATTCTTGTCCCTGCTGCCCAGCACATGGGTGGCTGAGGCCATATCAAATTCCTGCACCAGGTCCCCGTCGAATGCCACAAAGTAGCGTCTGAGACGGCTGAAGTCTGGTGTGGAGGGTGGTAAGTAGAGCCTCACCCCAGTGAAGATGTCCAGCAGCACCTGAAAATGCAGAGGGGTCACTCCAACTGACCTACATCTGATATTTCTCCTCTCTTGCCTGGAGGAACCAAAGTACAGAGACATGAGATGCCCCGACACTGGGACCAGGACATGGAAAAAGGATGTCTTTCTACGAGTCATCCAGTGGCTCTGATACTCAGTGCCCCTAATCCACGTGTCCCCTGCAGATCAGACATTCTGCTCTGCACAGCTAGCTAGCTTGTAAGTGAACTGGGGGGAAGTTTTGCATAATACTGTGAAATGAACTCTAGGGCTTCAAGGACAGAAGAGATGGGAAAGGTTTCTGCCAAGAACTGGGTTTCTGTGCTTACTCTTGAGAAAGGGTATAGCCACTCTACAGTGATCATGTTTCTTCATATGCCCTCTGGGCTAGAAGCTAGCCAGGATGAGTCAGACAAAACCAATTTCTGACCTCCATAGGTGCCCAATAGATGTTTGCCAAACCAAAAACCCACAAGCTGAGTACAAAAGATCAAGTGGGCTGGAGAGATGGCTCAGAAATTAAAACTGCCTCAAAAGCAGAAGGTCCTAAGTTTGGATCCCAGGTCCCATGTAAAAGGCAGAAAGGGCTTCTAGCCCTGGTAGGCAGAGTCTAGGAAAACCCAGAGTGAAGTAAAAAGGTTAGAAGCAATCCAGGATGATTCCCAAAGTCACCCTTGGTCCTCCACAGGGATACACAGTGCCCTCTGATACATGCACGCACGCACTCGCATACGCGCATGCACACACAAAATAAATTTGTTGCATATTTTAAAGAGAAAGTGTTTCTCCGCTGGGAGGAGTCCATGCCAGTGCACTTCCTCTCCTTGCTGGCTAAACCTGTTCCCCAGGACCACAAAACACCACTGCGCCCCACACCCAGCCTGAGTTTTCTCCTCTTTAATGTGAACTGACTTGGGACCAGCAGTCAGGTGGGCCCCTGCAGCCTTTCCTGCTAAGCCGGGCGCTATCTCCTGCCTGCTGGCACGGCTCTCCTTCCTCTCTGCTGGCTGGCCCGCCGCCTCTGCAAGGCAACAAGAGGGCACAGGCTGGAGAGACAGCACTGCAGGCCTGTCTGAAACAGAGCAGCTAGCTGCACAAGAGAACCAGTGTTCCAACCATGTGGACATCTATCAAAGTTCACCTTCAGAAAGCTGAACTCTAGGCACTAGGCCAGCCTGGTGCTTCATTCTTACCCTCACCTTTGCTTGGCATGGGGTCTCATCAGGAGCTTTCCTCTTCTCCCCTATTTTCACTGGAGATTTCATGGCCAGCTTCAGTGAAGAAGGCTTTCTAGTCAGCTTGTTGCCTGAAGGACAGCAGAGTTCAGAGTAGAACTATGAGGTTTGGGTTATAGCTTAGATGGTAGAGTGCTTGCCTAGATACAAAAAGGCCTGGGTTCAACTCCTAGTGCCACATATACTAGACAGTGGCTTATACCTATAAATGCCAGCACTTGGGAGGCAGAGGCAGTACAGCCAGAAATTCAAGGGCATCTCCAGCTACATAGTGATTTTGAAGGTCAGCCTGCTTACATGAAACCCTATCACACACACACACGTGTGCATACGAACAAAGCCAGAACCAGCAAGATTGCTCAGTGAGTAATGTCACTTGCCAAGCAGACCTAATAATACTTGTCCAATCCTGAAAGCTCACTTGGTAGGAGAAAAATGTCCTCTGAGTTCACATACACACTCACTACATGCACATACACGCTTATCCATCCTCCATGAACTAAGTAAAAGGGATAAGGGAGGCCAATAATGGTCTGGTCAGGTGCCTGGCTTTTTGGCCCACAGCTGGTCCTATGATGGAATGAGCCTGGTGTCAGCGTAGTGCACAGATAATCACGACTTCTGAAATGGAACGTGAGGTCCCTGCCCTTCCACTTTGTGTGCCTCCCACCCTTAGCCACTGTCCCAGTCCCTCTTACCGCCATTGTTACTGAGGTCACTCGGCTTTCCTTTAGCTCTCTTAGCATTGGCAGAGGACTTGGGGGAGGCTCTGGGAGCTTTGTGGGGCACGGCAGATCCAGAGGTGCCCTCGTTCTCACCACTGCTGCCTCCAGTGGTGGAGCTCCCCTCGTCTGCGGCCACTACGGTGAAGTCGGCCTTCTCCTTGGACAGCTGGTACAGCTCCTGGAAGTGGAGAGATCCGTGTTATCATTCCCTTCCCAGATCCGGCTCAAGGTGCATGGGGATCTGCTTTAGAGTGGCTGGGGAACAAAGCAGTAGGACACAGGGAGGTAAAAAGGAGTTGGCTTTGTTGACAGGACCTTTTTAATCAAGTCCTTAGAACCTGAGTAGCAGGTCCCTGGACCCCAAGATATTTTTGTTTTTGAGAAGCAGTCTCACTTATGTCTCCCAGAGTGGCCTGGAACTCATGATCTTCCTGTCCCAACCTCCCATTACAGATATGCCTGGCTGAATCCTAGTTCTTAATTGATAAAGTAGGTCTGTGGTCTGGGGCAACCCCTCCTAAGGAGGCTACGGGGCTTAGATGCAAGTGAGCATACAGGAAGAGGTCCAAGGTACTGCTCCCAGTCTAGCACCTGTTTCACCTTTTGCTCTAATTGTCCTCTTTACTCTGTGGAACAAGGATGAGAAGTCAAATGACACATGTACAAAGTTCCAAGGTTGGGAGAGTGCGGTATAGTACACAGGTTCCTGAGAGTTAGTACCTTGAGTTGGGGGAGATTAGTGGCAGACTTCCAGTCCTTGTCATCTCGAATGCGAGTGCAGCGAGGAAATCGGATGGAGATGCCATCAGCTGTGTGAGCCTCGGATTTGGAGAATTCTGCTCCAGTGATCTCCCACACAGCAGCTTTCTGTCAGGAGTAAGCTGGGCAGGTCACCTCTGGCTAAGGAAACCTCCAGCAGCCAGAAGCAAGACCTAACAGGTCAAACCACAGAGGCTCTGACTGACAGTTGGAAGGCATGGGTGTCAGTCCAACCTCTGACTAAACCTGTCGATTTCAGAGGGATCTAGGCTAGGTCCCTTCTAGAACAGGTCCTCTGGTAAGGGAATGGCTGTGCCGCTCTTCTCTAATGAAGTCAAGTCCTCAGTGCTGGTTGGTCAGCCCTTCACCTCTCACTTGGCTGAAAAATTCAAAGCCCCATCCTAGGATGACTCTCAGCAAGGCATATGACTTCTGTGCAATTAGAGAACTGCCAACTAACTCCAGGGGCTGGGGCCACCAGCCAGTGAGCTGTAATACCTTTGGGTCCGGGACAATAAAGTCAGGGTAGTAGATCTTGTTGATCTTCAGCCAACTGGGTATCTTGCTAGGGTCCTACAGGAGAAAAGATGTTTTGACCTGTTGCCATTTTGGAATGAGGTTTGAACCCCTTTTTTAGCAACAAGACTATGAATATGACTTAGCTAAAAAGGTTGAACCCTCTCCCCATGTGATCCTTCCTAACCAGAGGGGCTGTGGCCCACAGGACATGCAGGCTACCATCCACAAGGCAGGCATTCTGAGATTTAAAAGCCTAATCCTGCACCCACGGCCAAGAAGCAAGTTCTTTCCAAGGGTGATAAATGACACCTGCAGTCCCCGGTCCCCAAAGTGCAACCCCTAGCTCAGTGATGACAACCTGCCAGAGCCAAGGTCAACCAGGTGACTTCCTCACCTTGCTGATCTTCACCATATCTAGCTCCTTCTGCAGGCGAGCAAGAGTGGCATCATCATGGCCTCCAGCACACTTGGTGACGGTGCACCACTTCTGGCTGCTGGGGTCATAGCAGCCCATGAGGAAGATTGACATCATGCCGCCTGGGAGGAATGTGAACTGAGTGTGGGCGAGAAGGAACCACTTCTGCCAGCCCTGTGAGGGGCTGCTCAGTAGAGAAGAAAAGGTCTGCACATCAGGGTGCCAGAGTTTGCCTGGATCTCCCTCTAACTAGTTTTTCTGTTTTGTTTTGATGCCAGGGATTGAATCTAGGATCTTGCACATAACAGGTGAGTGCTCCATCTTTGTATGAATTTAACCTTCCTGAGGCTGATTTCCTTTTAATAAGCTAGAAATCAACTTGCTGAGTTCTGAGGAATTCCATAGGGCCTGGCATACAGCAGAGTGCCTCGCATATTATTTTTTCAGACACTATCTTCCTCTTTCCTTTGAAGAAACATCTGGTGGTAAGCTTTCTTGTGCCAGAACAGCACACCTTCTCTGTGCCCAAATTTGTGGCTCCTAGATCCTGGGCCCCAGGAACCCATGACGGACCAGGCTAGCAGATAAAACCAGTGAGAGGGCAAGTGTGAAGAAGTGCCATTTCAGGGGCCAGATGCCACTGACCTTTGCTCCCTTGCCCATAGAAGGCCCCAAGAACCACCAGGTCAGCCGTGTCAGCCATGGCCCCTTCATTCAAGTAGTCTTTCTTAACTTTCAGCCAGTGCCTCTTCCCAGGCTCATATGTACCCTGAGGAGACACGGGAAAGAGATTACAAACAGAATGAAAGCTAGTGAGAGGCATCTCTTCACTGCTGTAGTTTAACTCTCAATGTCCAGGTACAACAGACAGGAGACATAAAACCTCTCCAGATCCAAGACAGGCTTTCCCCAGCCTGGAGAGACTCAGGGATCAACAGAGCCTACGATTATAGCAGAAGCAAAGGGCATGGCCGCCTTACCTTCACATCCTTCAGCACGAGCCCTTCCAGACCCTCCCGGATGACACGATTTATCATGTCAGCCAAGTCTGAGGCTTTCTGAAGGACAAGAGGAGAGATGTTCAGGATAGCAAGAGAAACTCAGTTGGTATCTGTTTTCACACACTAGTGTAAAGGGATGGACAGGGTGCCCACTAGCCAAAGAGCTATGCATTTGAGACACAAGGTGCTTACCTAGGAAGGACTTTCCAACCCCGTCCCTTAGGGTGAAAACTAGCAATGTCTGTCCAAGGCAAACACACTGGCACCCCACAAGAAGTCACTCGCTGTTACATGCCATGCGGTGCTCTGCCTGCTTTCAAGGGCAAGGATTTCACTCACTGTGACTCGCTTCATTTCTGAGAACATGATTCTGTTGGGAATTTCAACCATGTTGTCATGAAGAAATTTCCGCCGCTCACACAAAGGCCTAAAAAGTAACAGAACCAAAAAAGGAAAGGATCTTCTTACCCTTATTAGGAATTCTGACCCCAGAAGGCACCTAATGAGAAAACTGCTGCTTCGGGAAAGGAACACCATGGATGAAAGCTTTCCTGTTATCAGTATAAAAATGGGCAATTGTGAGCTGGTTCAGTTGTACTTTCTACTTTACTGAGCGAGAGAGAACTGGCCTCTAGGCCAGATTGCACAAATTGTGGTCCCACTTCAATAATGCTCCACCTCTTATTTCTTACGCCCCACAACCTGACTCCACTATTAACACTAAGGCTGGCTATCCCCCTGGATCAACCCCCTGGGTCAAATAGGATGAGAAAGGATTCAGCACCCAAATATTAACTAACTCCTACCCCATCAATATTTTCTTCTACAATCAAGAATGTGGCAGCTATAGGAAAAGTGGGAATAGGGAGGCATTCCTAAGTGCAGAAAGAGCCAGTGTAGGCTGTGTAGGCCCAAGTCTTTAGATGCAGCTCAATAAAGACTGATGATCTCCTCTAATAGTTAAGAAACACCAGGCACACTGCTAGCTTTACTCCTCCTTTCTTCCAATGAACTCCCACTACATCCTTGTGATGGTGGGAATAGAGTCTTCTTAGAGCCGGGCCTCTAAGGGATTATCTTAAAATTAGCTGATGTAGGAAAACCTGCCCATTCTAAGTGGTGCTATTCCCTGGGATGGGATCTTAGACCGCATAAAAAGCTAAGCATAGGCATCTAACATTTTCGGCTTCCTTCGTGCGGGTGCAATCAGTTCCTTCAAGCTGTTGCCACCTTTGACTTCCCTCCTCCTATCATGGACTAAACCCTTGAACTGTATGCCACAACAAACCCTTTTCCTACTTTAAAGTTACTTTTTGTCAAGGTATTTTATATCAACAGGAAAAGAAACTTAAGATAATCCCCAACCTAGAGAAGGCCCCAATAAGACAGATCCTGGATTTAAAGATGCAAACTAAGGGTGAAACTCAATGGTGATCACATGCTTAACACTGGTAAAACCTTGGGTTCCATTCCCAAGAATTAAAAAAAAAAAAAAAAAATCTAGTTAACTCACCTATCCATCAAGCTGACATCATTGAAGTAGATACAATCAAAAACAAACAGGCAGACATTAGCATCTTGGAAAGCAGCTTTCTGTAAGAGAAAATGAAACAATGGGTACGTGAGAAACAAAGAAGGCACAAAAAATGGGGAGCAGCAGTCCATTTCTGGAGGCCATTTGTGGTCCCTGTGAGACTCTGGTGTCTTCTCTCTCTGCTTCCTGACCCATGAGTGGGAATGCTTTTGGGTGCTACGTGGTCCTGCTACAATCTGCTCTGTTAGTGCTCCAAAGCAATACACCCTTATAATTATTTCTTTCTAGGTTAGTTACCCAGGTACTTTGCTATAGTGATGGCAAGCTGACACAATGCTGAACAGCCACCAAGTCAATTGTAAGTTCATTCCTAACTGCAGCTCCTTTTTATGGAAGAAAATAAAAACACAAAAATAGCAGGAATGGGCTCTACCCTAAGTGATATATTCCTCCTCTTTCAGCTTGCCATGAACATATAGACATTCATTTTTGCACATTCAAACTTGAGCTAGTACCTTGTGCACTCCCAGAGTTCCAAAGGGCAGTGGTTTGCCTGTGCTGTTGTCAATCAGGAGCACCTCAGAGTCCAAGATCATGCTGTGGCCCCCAGGAAAAGCCTGGGGGATATAGTCCTTAAAGTGGGCCACCTAGAAGTAGAAAAAGTAGTTTTGATAAGGGATAGGGAGCCAAGCCCCAGAACCAAATCATGGGGATCAAAGCCCAGGTCCTAGGAATACAAAGAACCCCTCGGAAGTTCAGTAAATGTGCAACATGGGTTGACAACCCTTTGGGCAAGAAGAATAGACTATCTGCTTTAGTACTTCTGTCTAGACCCAGGAAAAGACTAGCCCTTGCCGAGTCACTTTCTTTGAGCTGTAAAGATTAGATTTTAGAGGAAAAAGGAAGAAACAATGAACATGTGATCAAGGAGGCAGAGGTGGACAAGCATGAGCAGGAAGTAGAGAGGAAAGGTGGATGTGCAAAGACCAATGCTTGCTGCAGAAGACCAGCATCACTAGGATGAGATGGGAACAAACAGGCTGGTTGCAAAGCAGACAGAAAAGCCCACTCGGGAGGAATAAGGATACGCCTTCTTTAGAACAAGAGAGGTCACACAGCAACCCCAGAGAGCCCCTGTCAACAGATGCCAGCAGTGGGGTCCAGAGAATCTGACTGTGACCTAATTCTTCACCTAAGTGCAATGTAGAGGGGGTCCCTGCCTAAAATTCGAGGAGCAGAATAAAGAAGGCCTCTTCATCCTACATTTCCCAACCCAACACTTTAAAAACTAATAGCCCATGGGCTGGAGATACAGCTTGTGTGAGGCCCTAGGTTCAACGTCTAGTATCAGGGTGAAGTGGTGGGGAGGACAAGAAGCCCAAAAGAGGAAAAATGAAGAACCTTGGAAGTGGAAGAGCACATTCCGGAAAGTTGTGTCCAAATATTCCTGCATCACAAGAGCCAGTCTAACACCAAGCTTACTACAGTAAGTAGTTCCTGATGAGTTTGCAATGTCTTCAAAATAAGTGAGCTCACACTGGAGCTCCATGTGAGACCTACAGTCCTTTCTTTCTGAACACCTAGAAGGAACCTGATTGGTATGTTCCTAGTGAAACACAACACGGCCCCAACTCCAAGAACTCTGAGAAACTAAATCAGATTTAGGAAGAAGGCAATAGCAAGGCCCCACAGCATGGTATAGTTATCAGACTACAAACTCCACGAGGCTCAGAACTTCTGGCCACTTTAGATGCCCACTGGCTACAATAGTGCACAGTATTTGATAAATATGTGTTGAATAAACTGATGGATGGCAGCACAACAGTTGCTTGTACATGAAGCTTTATCTAGCCGAGAAGAACAGGAGACAAGGAACCCAAAAAAACTTGCACAAGCAACTTACCAAATGAGTTCACTCTCCCAACAGCATTGAGTCAGAGAACTACCAATGATCCAGGAGGTCAGGCTTGTCCTGACTGACCCAAGTCTAGACGCATTGGTTATCCCTGCTGAGTAGCCTTTCATCAATGAAATACTCTAGGAATGAATTCATCCATTTATTTAACAAAATTTTTCTTTAAATTCCTATTGTGAAGCTCAGCTGGAAGGGCCATCGAATTATAACACTGAAATTCTTTCTTTTGTTTTTTGGCACATGTTGTATACATGTGTGTACCAGAGGGCACTTGAGTATGTGTGCTATGGAGGCCCAGAAATGACATCAGGAGTCACCCTGAATTGCTCTACTTCTTATTGCTTTGCTCTGGGGTTCCCAGGTTCCACATCCAGTGCAGGGTGCTGCCATTTCTGCCTGACACCTTTATGTGGAATCTGGGAATCTGAAATCAGGTCCTTTCACTTGTGAAGCAAAGGCTCTAACCCTGAGCCATCTCCCCAGTTCTGATCCTGAGACTTAGAGGAAGCCAGGGAAAGAGTTCTGGAAGGAGGGTTAATACCTTGTGAGGCAGGACAGGCTTGAGACTGCGACTGAAGTAACTGAAGTGGTCTCCGTTCTTATGCACCTGGACTCGCTCACCATCATACTTGATCTCAGAGAACATGCCGTTGGGACACTTCTTCATTGCATATTCGATAGACTTGCAGGCCTCAGCCTTGAGATGAAGAAAGCAAAAAGCAAGAGCCTTTCAAAAAGGAGTTGCTTAGCAAAGCTGGGGACCTGATCAGTCAAGACAGAACTAAAGTTCTGGGATTTGCTGCCCCAGTAGTCTGCTGAATGGATGACAGTAATGGAAAGGGCTGGGACAATGTTGTACTCTGACTATAAAACCATCATCAGATTATCATAGGGTACACAGCAAGACTCCAGCTTGCATTTTGAAAAAGATGAATATCTTACTCTAGAATAAATAGAATCCTCCTAAAATTAAGATTTACTTTCTCAATAATTTAGGCTTGTTATTAAATGCTGGCTATCTCAACACCAGGGGTATATGAAGGTAGGAGTGAAAAGGGTTTGTGATAGTGAGGTTGTCAGGGGTGACTGTAATCAGGGATCAATGACAGAACATCCAGACATACTCATGCTTATGTCCTGGTGCCAGCCTGTCCCAAACAGTAACTACTATTTTGGAGGTTCCCATCAGCTCATATACATTAAGCTCATTTTGCCTGTGAGCTGATATCTCACATGACAAATGTTTTCATTTTATGGATAAGAAAACTGATGGTCAAAGCTAATAACTTATTTGTGTGGTTTTGGGAACTTTGTGGATGACAATGTCATTCCCTCTCAGACCCCCCACCTCAAGAGATGTACAACTTGGGGAGGCAGGGACAGCAGAGACAAGGCAGTGGTCCTCACCAGCATGGGCTGCACAGGTGTCATCAGTGAGGCCTGGACGCTCAGAGCCCGCCGCCGGCCTGGATCTTTCTCCACTTCCTGCTCATTGTGAAGGACCCGCTCTACCACGTCCTGCAGGTTGCGCGAGGCTTTAAAGGCTTCGTAGGCATTGGGGTCAAGAGCATCTAACCTGCCATGGGGGAAAGAGGAAGCAAAGCTTTACAAACATTATGGTTTGGGGAAGCAGTCTGTCCTCAGAGAAAAGGGAGACCCTAGGGAAGTAGCCTTGTTCTAGTGTCTGACCTTCTAACATATCCAACTGTGGCCATAGTTACATGCAGCTGAGAGTAGTAGCTATGAATGGGGATTAACACAAACCATAACTTAGTTAAAATGAGTTATTTAGGAATTTTTACAATAACCCAATTGTATAGTCTTGGGTGAACTTTGTAGATGACATTATGTTATGATGTCACAAGATTAGACACAAAGACTCTCACAGGAGAAGGAAAAACAGAAAAGTTCCATCTTTTGAGATTCTATACCTACACAAACACAGCCTTAACAGAGAAGGGGGCTGGAATGGACAAAAGACTCAACCTGTACATACTTAACCAGTTTTAACAACACTGAGAAAAAGACAGTTACCTCCATTGTACATGAACACAAATAGCTATGGAGGCAAAGTAGGGTTCCACAAGAAATAGCAAAATAGGATAAGGATTCAAATCCATACCAGGATTCCAGAGTCCTGAGACCAGCTGGAATAAGAGAAGTTGGCAGATTGAAGCTGCTGGGTGAGTAGATACTTACACGTGTTTTGCCCCTGAATTCATTTTCAGATCATGTTTGATCAACCGGATGATGCACTTAAGGTCATTGGCTGTGCACCTAAGGAAGCGAGGCATACTCAGCATTCTCAAAACCTTCCTTTCCGTGACATGCCCATCCCCTTGGGTTTGGCATAACTGGGGCAGGTCCCCTACCTGGAAGCAATGTCCTGCAGGGCCTGCTGCTGCTCGTCCTCTTTGGTGAGTCTGGAGAGGTGCAGGAGGAATTCATCCACTTCCTGAATGGTGAGGAGGCTCTTGGCAGCTGGGGGAAAAGACTTGCTCTGCTCAAAGAAGACTCTGATCGTCTCTGACACGTCACCCTGTCTCCAAAAACCAAAATTCCACGGCTGCAACCCAGGGTGCTCAGGTGCATCCCCTAAGACTTCAGGACTGAAGATGAATCAAGAGTTCAATCACAGCTCCTGTCTCCAAGAACTTCTTAGGAACTCTACCGCACCCATTTTCTAGAGATGCTCATCTACCCGCATAAGGACCTGCACATTTGTCTTAATCAAGAGACAAAGAACCAATTCAGACTGAGCCAATTAGATTCCTATTTGAGAATTTGAACTACAAAGACAATCACTAGATAGTAGAGATGCTTGGATGTAAACTTTCATGAAGCCAAGAATAAAGTCACTAATAAGCCAAAGATGAATGGCAAATCCATGGAAGAGGCAGGAAAAGCAAGCAAGAAAAAAATTCAGAACCAGAGTACCAGACAGAAAGAGACAAAAGAAAGTCTCAAATCTAGACTTTTAAGATAAGACTTCTTGTAGCTTGGCAGGTAATGTTTTCATTCTCTAGAAACATGAAATTATCAACTGTAGCTTGATATTAATATTAGTTTACTTAAATATGTTTCAGTTTCCTAAAACAAAAGGTGCCCAACCATTTAAAAAATGGCTGCAGGTATCTATTCTTACAGATTGTTCCCAGGGATGTGGCCTCCCTGCCACTCCTTCTGACCTGCTCTAGATCCCGTGCCATATCATCTGGGTTGCAGTTAAAAATTCGGCTGAAAAGTTTCACAATCTGCTTGTCGTTCAGGTTGTAAACACTCTTGATGACACCTGGCAAGAGCAGCTTCACTGTTAGGTACACGTCGCCGTGGAATCCATCTGCAGGTGAAGGAAGGAGCCCTTCATGAGAAGAGGAGCTTAAACAGACACATTAAGGAGGCAAACTGCTTCCCACAGTCATTACAATAGTAGTCATGGTCAGCAGCTGGTGTGTGTGTGTCCGACTCAGCTTGAGCCCGTGAATTCACACCGAGTAGGGCCATGACTTTACTACACTTCACGTTCCTAAGTGACCAACATGTGACTGTGACAATTTTTAGATCTATGAAAGCAATAGGACTGGGTGATGACTTTCTCCACTGGTCAAAAAGTTTGGGGTTCTTCTGTCCTGTGGGGGCAAGAAGGTTCCAGAGGAAGATGCCAAAGCATTCTGAGCAGAATTGGCTATATAACTTACAGGGTGACAATGATTAACTCTTGAGGTCTCATTTCAAATTAAGAATTTCAAGACACCAATAGCAGAGCATAAGTAAGCACAGTACCCTGTGCAACTGTATATGTTTCATATGCCCGTGATGCTGCCCACAGCTCTGAGCCAATCAGAAGAAAAGCGTATTCATGATGCTTCACAGTCCTACCTCCAGCTGAGCCTTTCCGCAAGAAGTCCTGGATGATCTGGGTCTTTGTGTTGTAGCTAGGATTATCAGCCACCATAGCACATAACTTTCTGAACTCCCGTAGCAGACAATCTTTGTGCTTGGGGTCACACTTGCTTGTGGACAAGCTTGTCTTAGGGGTAGGACTTGAGGAGGCTTGCTCAGAGCTGTTGGGTTTGGCTGTTGGGAAAGAGAAACAATTCACTTTGCCTTTGTGAAAGAAAAAAAGTAATAGGTATTTTGGTGGCAATTTATATGTTGTTTCACTTAATCCCTCCATAGAGCCCCTGGGGGTAGAAGTGTTGAATCTACATCTCAAGCACAGAAGTGGAATTTGGCCTGGGTGTGCAGCTCAGCGACTGCCTAGTATACACAAAGCCCTGGATTCTATCTCCAGCAAAACATAAACTCAGCATGGTGGTGTGTACACCAAGTCCAAGGCCAGCATGGGCTACATGAGACCCTATCTCAAATAAAAAACAATCCAAAAAAAGGAAAAGACAAAAAAAAATGGTAATTTCCCCAAAACTCATAGCTTAAAACCAGACTAGTGAGGGGCTAGAGAGGTGGCTCAGGGGTTAAACCTCTGCCTTGCAGGCGAAAGGTCCTGAGTTCGGATCCTAGACCCCACATATAGACACCGGGCAGAAGCAGGGGCGGCCTGCGTTTCTGGTCCTGGTAGGGCGGAGCCTGTGAATCCCGGGGCAGAGTAAAGGAGGAGGTGGAGGCGGTCCATGGTGGTTCCTGAATTCACCCATGGTTCTACACACACACACACACACACACACACACACACACACACTTGAATAATAAAAAAAAAAAAAAAAAAAAAAAAAAACTAGACTAGTGAGCACCTTATGAGGTAGATCCTTGAACCATTACGAAACTGACCCAGAAAAGTTAGGATGATTCCACAGTCTGTCAGAGCTGCAGGAGCCTGAAAGATGTTTAGCTCACTCTCCTCTCACTGATGAGGAGACCAATACCCAAAAGCAACTCCCAAAAGTACCCACTTCCTTGGTAGCAGAACAAACATGCCAAGCAAGAATGTACCACAGGTACCACTAGCAACCTCCCTCATTCCCTTCCCTCACCACACCAACCTGTCTTTTCTTACTGTCAAAATAAAAAATAATCAACAGGCAGGGCATTCTTTCCATACATCTAAGATCACCACATATAAGTCCTCAGTGAGCTCCTCTTGGCCTTATAAGTGACCACAAAGCAGAGCCATCATCAAGCTGGTGGCTGACAGAAGTGTCTGGTCTGGGCTGTGAATTCTGTAAATCTGTCATCGACTCTGACCTGGAATCTAAACCCGATTTGGGAAGACAAACACTTCAAAACATCACTGTTCAGCCAGGTTGCAAGAATGAGAACACCCTCTTTCTTTCCGACTTTCATATCAAAACCAGGGCTTTCCAGAATCATGCTGCCCTGACTATCGCCTGGACCCTTGGCATTTCTAGCTTTGGCCTACTGCCAGACAACAAAACTGAGTTTTAAAATAAGAAAAATGGGTAGTGGTACCAGTCTATAATCCCAGTACCTGAGGCTAAAGCAGGAAAACCACAAATTCTGGACAAGATAGTAAAACCCTTTCTTATCAAACAATCCCACAAAACTCTTGGTTTATCTTAAACAATGTTAACAAAGAATAAACAATAATTCTGCAGAATCAGGCACTATTTAGTAATACTGTCTCCAAATCTTCTTGACAGGACAGAAGAGGCAGATGTTACCTTACCTTAATTCACAGAGGCAGCCACAGAGACTAAGCCAAGGAAAGATTTGCTCAAGACACAAACATGTCAAATCTCAACTTTCCTGACTTGAGTCTAGGCTTCTGTGAACCCCCAAATAACTTGAGTCCAAAGGCTTTATTTTTATTATTTTCTTCAACTAAGCCAATCACAAGAATGTCTCAAACAATGAAACAGACCACAGAGTGTAGGATAAAAGAACATCAGATTTCAGGTAATACTAACTCCCTTACAGACTTGAACTTCAGTCTTGCCTCAACGAGCCTAATAAAAGCAATTCTTCATGTTAACTGAACAACTAAAAGCCCCAGGCCAATGTTTTTTGCTACCTAAACTCAAGAAATAATTCTCAACTCTCATCTGCAGTCCATGGTCTAGCTAAGTGTGACAAAATCCCTATGAAATGATGATTCTGTTACATGTGTATGCATAATTATAAATGTGTGCGCACACAGTACAAAAAAAAAAAATTAACGTTTGTGTATCCTGCCAAGACATAAATAAGACATAGGGGATAGGGTCTGAATCCAAAGCCCAACAATTCCAAAGTCTACATGTTTCATCGCTAGGCTCTACCATTGCCAAAACGCAATGTCCTTCAGACCCTTTCCTCCTCTGGCTCCAGAACATTGCCAACCTTCCAAAGAGATGGTCAGATGAACTATCAAGAGAAATCAGGGGCTATAGTCCAGACATGACCTCTCTTACTGTCCTACTTTCAAATCTTCACGTTTAGAGAGACAATTTCTCAGAATTCTTTCATTACAAAACATAACTGAAGGGCAGGTTAGAAAAATCTTTTTGACCCAGGTAATAACTTTGAGTGGAAAGAGTCTTGACAAAACAAACATGTTCCTTCTACAACAGAGATTAAAGTACACAAAGAAATGCTACACAAGCACAGAACTGAGAATTAGCCACAACCTAACTCTGTCTAGACAAGAACAATGGTACTAGGTAACACAAAATTTTCACCCAAGACCTATATAAGCTACCAACTAAAGGAAAACTGTAATGGCCTTAACCCATCTTACCTGAAAAGCCAGAAAATTTTCGGGGATTGGCACTGGTGACAAACGAAGCACCTTTCACTGGGGATGTCACTTTGCCAGTGGCTGTCAATTTAGCCTGGACCACGGCTTTCTTCTTCGGTGTGCTTGCTGCCTTAGAAGACAGATCTGTAGGACCCCCAAAGAACAGAAATATCCTTCAGAGAAAACTTAATGAGGAAGCTTCCAAAGACTATCAAAAATCAGGAGCCTTGCTTAAGTACTGTGCAATAATTCCAGGGACAGAAAGCCAAGATGCCATTTACCTCTATTAATAGCGTAACTTTTCATCATATTTTCTACCTTTCATGCCATACACAAAGATTTATAGATGTGATGAGATTTGGGAGGAAATCAGTAATCACTTTTGATACACCAAATTTCAGGACTCAAGCTCAACAAACAGTCCCTAATTTATAAATGAACAGAAAGTAAAATAAGGACAGAGCAGAGAATATCAGTTAGGTACAGGTAAGATATGTGTCTGCTGACAGAATCTAAGTCACACCACAGCTGAATTTTACCTGAATGCTGTGTGTGTGTGTGTGTGTGTGTGTGTGTGTGTGTGTGTGTGTGTTTGTTTGAGTGTGTGTATCAAAGGGTGTATGTGTCTGTGGTGGCCCAAGGGTGACATTGGGAATCATACTGGATTGCTTTAACTCCTTTTGGTTTTGCCCTGGGACTTCCCAGGCTCTGCCTTTCAAGGCTGGAAGTACAGGCTACTGCCATTTCTGCCTAGCATTTTTATGTGGAATCTGGAATACAAACTCAAGTACTTCTGATTGCAAAGCAGAGTGTTAACCCCTTGAACCATCTCTCCAACCCCCTGAATGCTTCTTGATGAGATGTGGTTCAGTAGCAACGCAGGGTATTATAAGAAAAGAATCACCGTGAAACTTCAGAAATACTATGTTACAGATGCTGAAAGTCTAATAGGACTATCTGAATTTCGAAGTGTTCATGCAAAATTTCTAAATTATGCACGCTGACACAAATACGCACATACCTATGAATATTCATGTATATACATACATGTATATGAGTTCAAGTTTTACTGCTGTCTGCTGAAGGGCTTAGAAGCAAAGCTACCCTATGCCAATGTTATTCTCTGGTAATAGAAACCAAGACGCCTCAGAGAAATGGATGGTTCCAAGGCTTGGGCAGGACACACAAAAGATAAAGTTAAGAGCGTCTTCTGATGCTTGTGTACATAAATACTTTTAAAACCTTTTTGTGAGGAAAGGGTTGCTGGGAACTGAACCTGGGCCACATGTACACTATGCATCACTTTACCATTGAGCTCTATTCCTAGTTCTGTTTACTTTTTATCTTGAGACAGAGTCTTGTTATATCTTTGAACTCATTCTATAGCCTAGGCAGGCCAGGAGTTTACAATTTTCCTGCCTTGGCCTCTGAGTACCAAGATTTTTGCAGACTTCTGCTGCCATATCCGACTAAAACAATTTTGAAGGAAAAGAATGTGCCAGGCAAGCTGAGGCGGGACTGAGAATAAATATAGATAAAGAGAACAAAGGTATACAGAACTCAGAAGCCAGCCTAATGGGGTTGCTAATCCAGTCAACCAGGGGACAATAAGTACTATAATAAATTTTAAATCCCTAGAAAAGTAATAATCATGAGTCCACAAACAAATGAACAGATAAAATGGGTGGTAATGGTACTCAATCCTTTAAAAATGTCAATGTCCTACAAGAAAGACTTTGGAGCTCCTGGCAAAGTGACACATGTAATCTGTAATCCCAGAACTCAGGAGGCAGAGGTGGGAGGACTGTTGCAAGTTCTAGGCTAGCCCAAACTACAAAGTGAGTTCAAGAGCAGCCTTGGCTATACAGCAAGAATGCTGTTTCAAAAAAAGAAACAAGGGCTGGAGAGATGGTTCAGGTGTTGCAACTCTGCTTTGTAAGCAGAAATTCCTGAGTTCAGATCCCAGATTGCAGATGACACCCAAAAACATCAGATGGAAATGGTAGCGGCTGGAACTTCCAGCTTTGGAAGGTGGAGCTTAGATCCCAAAGGGAAGCAAAAAGGAGAGAAGCAATGCAGGACAACTCCTAAAGTCCCCTTTGGGGCTCTCTACAGGCACAATCAGTACTCTCTGATACACACACACACATACACACAGAAAAAAAAACAAAAAGACAAGCCTCTAGAAATGTTTTAGATTAAAGGAAGCCAAAAAACATGAAAATAAATTGCAATGCCCAATCTGATCCTAGACTTGGATCCTACAAAGGAGAAAGTATGCCACAGTATTCAATTGACAAATTAGTAAGCACACAAGAAAGTATGTCAGAGTAAAATTTAGTTTAACAGGTGTTATTATGAACATGTAAGAAAATATCTTAGACTCAAAATATACACACTGGAAGTAAGGATGTATGGATCTTTTCTTTCAAATGACTCAATAAGTCAAAAATGAGCTTCTGTATGTGGAAGGAAGCAAGGAGGCAGGGAAATCTGAGTAAAGAGTGTTCCTACTACTTTTTTTACTCTTATAATGCATTTGTGAATTTGAAATTATCCCAAATAAAAGGCTGAAGAAAGAAAAAGACCAGACTCTACTGCCCTTTCCTAGAGAAGGGCAGAAGCAGAGAGAACTGCACTCTCCAGCCCACCTGCAATGTGCTGGGTGATCTGTTCCTTTTCGTTGTCCTCCAGTTCTTCCCAGCCTTCCAACTCAGTGAGGTCTTCGATTTTCTTTGTGGTGGCCCGAGCGCGCTCTAGTTTCTCAAACATGCATTTGACATGGTACCACTCTTTCATGTCACCTCCCGACTCTGAAAAGGGATTGGGCACCACTTTGCCAATTCTGCAAACGCCCTTTACAATCTTCTCTTTGCACTTCTTGCAGCCAGCAGTACCACGCTTTGCATAGTCCACACAGAACCGTTGCTCCGCCATCTCATAGGGGCCACTGCAGAGTCCCACATAGGACCCTGGTGGAGAAAAAAGGCAGGAGGCCTGGGGGCTCAGATGGCTTCCCTGGAATGACCAAACAGGTTTCCGTATCTGGAGGCGGCAGCAGCGGCAGGGCCCACGGAGTAGCAGATCTGCTTCTGACCAGTGGCTGAAATATTTTATGACAGGCCAGCGGTTCTGTTCTGGAAAGAGGTGCAGTTCTTTTCGGCCAAGTACTCGAAGGCTTTGTGGGAAGCAGATCTTAAAAGCCAAAGTCATACAGCTGCATGAGAGGCCAGGGGATAAAAAGAAAAAGACATAAAGGAGAGTTGGGCTGCCAATTTCTCAAAAGCCAGAACCTTAGACAGTTGTTCATGCAGACTAACCAAATACTTCCTCAGTGCTGAGCCTTATTTACTGTTTAACTGAGTTCCAATATGGGAAAAATCTAGCTTCCAAATGGGCACTCAATTAATTACCTAGAATATTACAATGAACAGAATCCAATAACATAAACGTCTTTTTCTGGCCATCAACAATATTAAATTGAAGTTTTATCTTTTAAAATTGTATTTATTGTGTGTGTGTGTGTGTGTGTCTGTCTGTCTATATATATCAAAGGGCGCTATGTGTGCTCATGGAGGACCAAAGGTGACTCCGGGAATCATCCAGGATTGCTCCACCTGTTTTTTTTGCTTTGCTTTGGGATTTATTTCCCAAGTTCCACCTTCCAGAGTCAGAAGTACAAGCTGCTGCCTGTCCTGTTTTTACATGGGATCTGGCTTCTGAATTCAGGCTGTTCTGCTTGTGAGGTAGTCTTAACCCCTGAGCCATGTCTCCGGCCACTTTAGTTTTGTTTTAAACACTAAGAAAAACTGCATCGTGGTCACGAAGTTTCAATGTGAAGTATTACATATATGTCCTCCTGAGAAAACGATTAAGCACTACCCAGGCTAGTGATTAGAACAGAAATCATCTTGTAGTCTGTAAAATGTGGCTAAGAAATAGTATCTAATATCAAAGGTACTTGTTCTAAGAGGTAAAGCCCTTAGAACAGAGTTGGGCACACAGCAAGAACTCAGAAAGTGTTAACTCTTATTATAATCAGGAAAACAGTTAACTTTTAAGCAAAGGCTTTCCATATGCAACTAGATTGTTTAATTCTGCAACTCAAATCAGGGAAAGTTGAAATAACTGGACTGTTAAGAATTAATGGAATTGATGAACCAATCCAAGTAGAAACAGTGATTATATCCATACCTTCTCATGCTAGTAATTCTTATCTTTATACTACTAATACTAGGATTTATTTTAAGTCTACATACTGCTGTTAAGTGAAATGAGAGCAGGCTTCACTCACAGCAGTTTAACACAGGGCAGAAGAAAGCAAGTGTGCTATAGAATCAGGGATAGAGGATACGATGCCTAGCCTAGGGATGCTACTCTACTTCGAAGTTTATTTTTGGGATAGGGTTTCATGGAGCCCCAGGCTGGTCTTGGACTTGCTTGTAACCAAGGCTGATCCTGACCTGACCCTCCTGTCTCCCTCAACCTGGGGTGGCATCTGGGATAACAGGGGTTGAGCCCTAACCCCTGGTTTCAGTTTATTTTAAAAACTGGATTAGGATCCTTGCGACGTAGTCTGTCTTCCCAGCACTGAGGAGGGAGTCTGGTCTACACTGCACGTTTCCAGCTGGCCAGAGCTACTACATTGCCATAAAGCCAAACGAACAAGGTTAAGATGAGAAACATTTCACACGGTGGCTCATAAAGACAATGAATTCACGGACCGGCTGATTGTAGTGGAGTTTCTGAATTCCCTGAAAATACATTTGAAAATGAACGCTTGGGGGTGGGAGAGAAGGTGTCAAGTGGGAGGTTCCTGAAAGGGCCTCACAACCATTAGTTTAACAATCCGTGGCGGGGTGAGGACGGCAGGCCCGCGGAACGACTCGAAGCAAGTTGGATTTCACGAAGGGGATCTAGCGAGCAGCCCCGGTCCGGAGGGGTAAAGCACGGAACCGGCCGACCCCGGGAGGAGGCCGTGGAGGCGCAGGGCCCCGGGGAGACCCGTGCGCGGCTAGGGGGCGACTGGGGTCGTCGGAAGCATCGCCGCCGCTTTCCCCAAGACTCCGGGGGCCACCGCTCCACCGCAGGAGGCCCTCCCGGCGCGGGCCTGGAGCCCCGGGGGCTGCGGACCTCCCGGGGGCCCCCGAGGGCCGCCACGTCACGGAGGGTGTGCCCCCAGGCTGGGCGGCGGGCGGGGGAGCAGCCGCGGCCGCTCCCCGCCACGCGCCCCACCGCCCGGGGTTCTAGCCCGCCGCGCTCCACGTCCCGCCGCGCCGCCCCTCACCTGCCTTCCCGGCCTCCCCGGCTGGGGCGCTCGGTACGGGCCCCGGACCCGGAGCCCACAAGGCCGCGGTTAGCCAGCGATGACTACAACGCCTGTGTCTTTAAATACGGGTCCTCGCGATGCAGGCAGCGCGCAGGCGCAGTAGCCAAGGCCGGAACTGCACCACCGAACCCCGCCCCTCCGCCCGCCACGTGCGTTGCAGTTTAGTTCCGTCCTTGGGGGCGGGGGGGTTTGAACTGGGCACTCGGGTTGCTGGGGCCTGGAGTTCCTAGAATGTCTTTTTGACTTTAGTCTAACGTAATGAGTTTGGGGAAGGAAAGATCTAATTGTTTGGCTTGTGTTTTGTCTCCTGCCTGTCCTTGTGCTCCGAAGGGCGGCTTGCACACAGATACTAAGTTTTGCTGAATTCAAAAAGAGGTGGAAGGGAAATGTAAAGTGTTTAGGAATGACAGGGAAAAGTGGAGCCTTATTATATGGTGGTCGGTTTAATGTCTCTTAAACCTACAATCGGCTTGAATAATAAAAATAACTTTTTTTTTTTTTTAACAAGAGCACCGAGCACAGAAGTGGTTTTGTTCAGAATTTAGGACGGGCAAACAATTGAGCCTTGTTAGGTAAGCAAAGAACAAGGGAGTTCTGTGGTAAGCGATAGTCTGGCCTTGATTCCCTAGGGAAGGAGCCTTGTGGAGGGGCCAAGGGAATAGTAATTACTGTTGAAACTGAACAGGGCAAGAGACTTCGATCTAACCAGCTAAAGTTTCTCACAGATTTGAAAGATCAGAGTAGTGTTCAGCTGGAGAGGAAGGCACATGTTTGAAAATCGGTCCATTTGAACGCATCTAGGTGAAGTGTAGGTGAAGTGTTTATTTATCCATCGGTGAAACAAGGAAGACTTGAGTGAGCTGAAAGGTAATAAGGTCATTAACTAACTGGAAAATAAGAGGCTAGCTTATGACAGAATGAACAGTGGTTTTAGAATCACAAGGTTGCAGGAAGCATGAGATTAGCGATGCTGAATGTATCCCTACAACATTTTGACTTGAAAATCTTAGCCCTGGTGTCCAATGCTGCCGTCATTAACTACACATGCTTGCTGAGCTTTGGAAATGTAACCAATGTGAATTGAAAGGTGCTGTACGTGAAAAAGTATACACTGGCAAGCACATACCCTTTCCTCAAGCCGTATAAAATATTTGATTAATAATAAATATATTCTACTGAAATGGTGTTTGGTATGTTGGAGTAAATAAAATAAATTGTTAAACTCACTGACCAGTTTTATTTTGAACTTTTTTTGAAAATGTGTTGACTGAAAATAGGAGGCTACATGCTTGGCTCACTCTAGCTTTCTGGATTTTTGTTGGCCAGCACTGAATTAAAGCTTATTTGTGATGGGTATTAAATTTTTTTTGAGAGAATGGAGGCATGCCATGACACATGGATGGAAGTCAGAAGACAACATTCTTTTAAGTCAGTTCTCTCCTAACTGTTGCAGGATTCTTGTGTTCGGAGTAGAAGACTAAAACCAGAATACATGTAGAGGATTAAGATAGAGATTATTAGAGAAGAAAAAAAATGGAACTCATGGATTCCAGATGTGGGGTGCCACTGAGGGACAGGCACCCCAGAGAACTCAGGGACTTCAGGCATGGAATCCATGAGAGGCAAGGAGCTAGAAACAAACTCAAGGTCCACAAATGGAGTGCCGCGAGGAGCAGGTGCCAAAGATGGTTTCCAGGATCTGGACTATTTATACAAGTAGGCAAGCCTGAGGAAAAATGGCTTTTCCTCATTGGTTAATTCGCATTGGGGCCCACCTTGAGGTGGGGCCCTTTTGGTAAAGGAGAACTAATCTCCATATTCTTTCATAAACAAAGGGTTGGGAGAAACTGGTGAAAGGTGAGTTCCTTCAGCTGTGGCGATCCCAGCAGTGGCGAGGGAAGAGCTTCAGAGACCCATCCTAGCATAGCTGCTCTGAACCTCCCTTACTACCAAGTGGGCTTCTAGGGACTGAACTCTCAGATTATCAGTTTTGTACGCACTCTCTGAGCTATCTCACCATTGCATAGCCATAAGCAATCTCTTCATTGACTTTGTGTTTTCAGGCAGGTCTGCTTTGTGTTCCAGGCTGGCTTAAAATTTGTGATTCTGCTTTGGCCTTCTGAATGCTAGAATACTGATATTCATCACCAGGCCCAGTTTTCCCCATTTAGTTTTGTTTGATTTCTTTCATCGGCTTTGTAGTTTTTCAATAGATCTAGTACTTATTCTGTTAGATTTATACCTAAGTATCTCATTTGCACAAAGTAGTGAAATAAAAGTAAATAGCATGTATGACAAGTGAAATGACAGATATTAATTTGCAAACCATGTGAAACTTAAACAAGTTTCAGTAAATATATATTTTCCTCCATCTCCCAATCTGTATATACTCATATCACTAAAGACTTTAATTATTTGAAGGCTGGAGAGATGGCTCAGGGGTTAAGCCTCTGGCTCACAAGCAGAAAGTCCTGAGTTCTGATCCTAGGTCCCACATAAAAATGTCAGGCAGAAATGGGGCAGCCTGCACTTCTGGCCATGGTGGGCAGAGCCTGGGAACCCTCGAGCGAAGCAAAAAAAAAAAAAAAGGAGGTAGAAGGCTCTAATTATTTGAGCACTTACTTGAATTCTGCTGTATGTCAGGCATAATTCCAGGACCTGAAATACAACAAAAATCCTCGCCCTTGTGAACTTAGCAGGTTATTGTAAGCACAGAAAATAAACAAATAAAATACATAGAAAAGACATGGATGGGTGCCAGGTGCCTAAGAGAAAAAGGAAGAGAAAGGATTAGAGGTGTGGGGCAGTGAAGGGAGGATTAAAGTTTTAAGTAGAGGTCAAGAAGGCCATATCTGGGGCTGGAGAGGTGGCTCAGGGGTTAAGCCTCTGCCTTGCAGGCAGAAGGTCCTGAGTTCGGATCCTAGACACCACGTATAGACGCCAGGCGGAAGCAGGGGCGGCCTGGTCCTGGTAGGGCGGAGCCTGTGAATCCTGGGGCAGAGTAAACAAGGAGGAGGTGGAGGCGGTCCATGGTGGTTCCCGAATTCGTCCGTGGTTCTACACACACGTACACACACACATACATACACACACACGCACACATGCATACGCGCACAATTGAATAAATTAAAAAAAAAAAAAAAAGGCCATACCAACCAAGTGACAGCTGAGAAAAGACTGAAAGAATGGGAACATTGTTTAAAAATCCAAGGCAGCAGGTACATCAGAGGCCTGCAGGTCACTCCTGGGCCACAGCAAAGGAGATCCCTGTGGCCAAAGTGGCCTTGGGTGAGTCTGAGAAGAGCAGAAAGTCAGGTCAGCAAGGGTATAGATTTTCTAGGGCCTTCGAAGCCATTTTACTGGCTTTTATTCCAAGTGAAAGGGGAAGTTACAGAGAAGTGACATCTGACTTGGCTTTCAACAGAATGGCTGTCCCTCTGGTAGTGGGATAGAGAGGTCAGATGAGTTAGGTGGCCAACAGTAATTACCTAGGGCAGAAACCAGGGCAGCTTCACTGGCCAGAGTTAATATCATCAGAAGTAACTGCTCAGGACCCCCCTCTTCCCCAGGGGATCTGTGAGTGGCCTCAGAGGCAGCCTTGAGTCTTCTGAAATTGTATATGAATGTTTTCATGGTTATGTAGATGTTTCTCAAAGGGAAGAACTTTGATCAGAATCCCAGAGCAGTTCTATGAGCCAAGTCAAAAGGGGAGGTGGCTTAATAGATAAGGTGCTTGCACCACAAGCCTGATGACTAGAGTGACTAGAGTTTGAATCCTCAGAGCCACATAAAAGCTGGGCAGATGTGATGATTACCTGCAATTCCAGTATTTGGGAAAGGCAAAGAGCTCATCCCCAGGGAAAACTGTCTAGCTAACCTAGCTGACTGTTGAGCTCTGGGTTCAAAGAGACCCTGCCTTAATAATAAACGTAGAGAGTGATCAAGGAAGAAAGTCGATGTCGACTTTGGGCCTCCACACACATGTGCACATACATATACACATACATATACATGCTCATGTATACTCGAACACCATATACCCCACACACATATTCATGCAAGAAAAAAATGTACTAAGTCTTTTGGTGGCAAATCAGGATATCCCATACATGTTCTTACTACCAAAGCCCACAATTAGCTTCCAGACCCAGGTCAGAAATGCTCCAGGGCTCTGGTTTTGTTCCTATTTCAGATCCTCACCACTACTTTTTTTTTTAACTTTATTTTTTCATTTATTTAGTGTGTGTGTGTTGGGGGGCGGTACTGTGATCCCTGTGGAGGGCCAATGGTGACTTCAGGAATCATCCTGGATTGCTTCTACCTTCTTGCTTTGCTCTGGGATTTCCCAGACTCCGCCCACCAGGGCCGGAAGTGCAGGCTACTGCTGTTTCAGCCTGGCGGTTTTTTTTTTTAATACATTTTTTATTATTTCCGCTCATACAAACTTAATAGGTAGACCAGTTCCCTCCCTCCCCCCCCCCCCCCCCCCCCCGAACCCTCTGCTCCCCCTCTCCTCCCTCCCCCTCCCCCAGTGCCTCCCCCCCAATTCCCAGAGAGTCCTTTATTGTGTATGCCTAACTCTCCTCTTGGTCCTCCTCTCCGATGATGTACAAGGACCCAGTGGCATTTCCCTGAACCCTTTCTCGTGTTCCCCTTAAGCACAGGGACACTACTGTGGCTGTCAATCCCTTGCCTACAAGGATCTTGGTGCCTTTAGCAGATGCTAGACTTTGTGAGGTCAATAGTGTGTTGGACATTGCGCAGGGCATGCAAAGTCCTATTATGAGTACTTCGGCCCTAACTAGTGTGGAGAATCTTGCAAATCATTGCTCCTCCCATCCTTTTGCTCTTACAATTTTACCGCCCCCTCTTCTGCAAATGTCCCTGAGCTTCAGGATGGAGGGAGATTAGGCTGGCCTAGTTCTATGTGGTTGATATAGAGTCTCTGAAGTTCTGGATTGTGGTTTGTTGATTTTCTTTTGCAGTTTTAGCCTGGCGTTTTTTAAGTGGGACCTGGGATCCAAACTCAAGACCTTCTGCTTGCAACCCAGAGGTTAACCCCTGAGCCATCTGTCCAACCCCCTCACCACTACTTTTCATTAACCGTCCCTGACATACAGTTTAGATTCATCAGGATCATTACCGTAGGGAAAAAGAAAGCAAAACAACTGATAAGGAGACTCGTAGATGGTTTTCTATGCTGTTCCCTGGAAACCTGGAAGCCGTAGACAGTGCTGGAGAAACAGCTTCACCTTTTCCCAGAGAGAGCAGGTATTTGGGAAGTTGGTTTGCTCTCCATGGATTCCCTTTTTTAATAAGCTCTGCTCTATGAATCACATAAATCTCGGCAGCAAGAGCCGATTTTATGGTTTGGTTTGCTTAATAGTCACACAATTAAAAGAAGTTGTAAAAAAAATGCTGATGGTGTTTGCCAGGATAAATATTTAAAAGGGAACAGCTGCAAGAAGCTATAATTATTCAACCCAGCCATGGTTCTTCATTGTCAGTGCAGGCTGCCGAGCTTGCTTCTTAACCATAGGGGTTTCTTGGCCTTTCCTTTGAACATCTTGTACGGCAGCTGCCGGGCCATGGTAAGGCTGAGCTGAAGACTGAAGTGTGGGAGTCACTGGTGTGTGGCAGAGAGGTGTGGGCTCTGGGGTGAGGCCAACAAGAGGGTTGAAGCCTCAGACGTATTCATGAAAGATCCAAAATGATTGTCTTCTTTGAGCTCCTGGGCTGTGTTCTTTAGTGCAATCCACTCTAATGTGGATATATCTCTCAGGAAGCAAGTTAATACTTTTCAAGGGACTGAAGGCTTTCCAAAGAGGTGAGCCTATTTGGGAAGTGTATTAGTTAACTTTTCTGTTGCTATGACCAAATACTGACAGAAGCCATTTAAAGGAAGGGTGTATTTTGTCTCAGAGTTTAAGAAAATACTGTCAGTCATGGTAGAGTTCACAGAAACAGGAATGTGCAGCTGGGACCCCTCACATCTGGGAAACCAGGGAGGCTGGCAGTTGGCTGGCTTTCTCCTTTTTTCCCTTTTGCTTTATCTGGGCCCCCATCCCTCAAGTGCTGCTGCTGACATTCACGGGGGGGGGGGGTCTTCCCTCTGCAGTTAGACCTTAATGGAACATCCCTCAAAAACTCACCCAAAGGCATGTGTCCTTGGTGATTCCAAATCCAGTCAAATTGACAGTGCAGATAACCATCACCAGAAGCAAAGGTCAATTCTGGATCTTCAGAATTGACGGAGCACTGGTAATTGTCTATTTTCCAGCTTTGGTTTGGTGGCTGAAAGAGGAAGCCAGACACTTCCTAAGACTCTCATTCTGGGTGCTATTTTGCTTATAGCAGGAAAACCCCTCCCATTCCTGTCTTTGGATGATCCGTACCACCTCTTTTCTCCTCCTCAAAGGTTCCCAGATCTGCAGCTAGTTATCCACTTCCTGTCTTGTCTGCAGATTCTGCAATGGTCTTTGTATTAGACGTAGTTGGGAAGGGCCTTAGAGGTGACCTAGACAATATAATCCTCACAGACCAGGTAGAGAACACATAGCCAAGTGAGTAGAGGAAGTAAGATTCTGGCCCTAGGCTCATTTTTAATTTTTTTCTTTCTTTATAATTTCTCTCTCTTTCTTTTTCACTTTCTTGACAGGATCTCACTGTGTAGCCCAGGCTAACCTCAAACACATCTTCCTCCTGAGTGTTAGAAAAAGAGAGGAGAGGCAGGGGTGAGAGATAAAACAACGAAGACTGAAGTTTATTCCGGAAGCTCTTCCAAAACTCCTGCAAGGGAGCAACATCCAGATGGAAAAGGCTGCTCACCTGGAGCCAGGAGTGCAAGTTTTTATAGTTGCAGTGCAGGGAGAAAGGATTTCGGGTTTGACCAGTTATCAGATTAACAGATTGATTAACAGATTAGCCAGATCCCTGGCTATCCTATCTGGCAATTTGTCATGTGGGGGTCTCATTTTTGAAGTCTGGTTCCGATCTATCACTGAGGGCTGGGATTAAGGAATACAACATTATGCCTCACCAATCTTGAAGTGGGGGGGATCCCTCTCCTAGGGTCTTTATGTGTCCAGGTTCTTGTATTTGGGAGTCAAAGATTGGAGCCAGAACATGCATGGATGATTAAGGCAGAGTTTATTAGAGGAGAGAAAGAAAAAGAAAAAGATCCATGAGTTATAAGAGACCTGCTAAGACCTGCTCACAGACCCAGGCATGGAATCTATGAGGGTGAGGGAAAGATAAAAAGAACTCAGCCTCCAGATGTGGAGTACCATGAGGGGCAAGAGTGCCAAACATGGCTGCCAAGGTCAGGTATATTTATATACTTCAGAAAGCCCAAGAAAAATGGCTTTTCCTCGTTGGTTAGCCCCAGTTTCTGCAAACCTGATTGGAGCTTTTGATCCTCTACATCTCATTGGTCTGTCCCACTTAGCCCAACTCAATTGATCTTATACCAGACCTCATAGTAGGGTTATCTGTAATAGCGAAATGATTTCCATATCTTTTTATGAATGGAGAGGGTTGGGGGAAGTTGACGAAGGATGTGTTCCTTCAGGGTAATCCCAGCCCTGGGAATGGCATGGCTGCTGTAAAGCTGCCTAAATCTGACCTTTAATTAGCCTTCTTTCTACTACTTGTGCTGGTAGTTTAATGAACAAAGAGTGAATAATGAATAAAGAATTTATGCTGTTTACAATAAGACTGTCATTTTCTTGAAGGGCTGTTTTTTCACCCATTATTCAGCAAGTATTGTTTATGTGTTTGCTCTGTACAGAGCATTGGCTGGACGATTGTTACACAGGGTCTCTAACATCATGTGCTGTTAATATTTACCTTTAAATTTCCTTCAGACCTTTATGTGGCAGCTGACACTAAAGAAATACTTGGAATGTTTATTTATTGTTAATGGGCACCATTAGGTACTAATATGCCAGATACTATGTCAAGCAATGAGTGCAGGTATGTGTTAATTCCATATTTGTTTAACCCTGTGGGATAAATCCCAGTGTCATCTCAGATCGTAATTGACAGGTTTCTCTGTTGCTCTTCCTGGTGGGGATAGGGGGAAGAGTTTCCCCCATGGGACCATTTGCCAATATCTGAGGTCATTTTTTGGTTAACACAGAAGAGCAGGGACATATTGGTAGTGCTACTGGCATTTGGTGAGTTCTTAGAAATGCTGCTGAGGCAGGATTAGAGCAGCTATACGGGAATGGGTCTCTCAAGGTCTTTGAAGGTCTTGGGAATTCCTGAAGGTCATCCCCCACTGCTGGAATCACCCTGAAAGGAACACCTTTGCTGAGGAACCGACTCCAATCCTCCCAGAGATAAGATGGCCAACTTCTCTATGAAAAGATTATGGAGGTGAACTCTCCTCATCCAACAAACAACTAGATCTTTAGCCAACATGGGCCCAAGAGCAATGGGGTTGAGCCCCAATGGGAGTTAACCAATGAGAAAAAGCCAGTTTCCTGGGCTTGTGTAGGTATATAAATATGCCTGGCCCTGGCAGCCATCTTTGGCACCCTAGCCCCTCATGGCATTAGTGCCATGAGTTCTGTTCCTTGCCTGTTTCTCATGGATTCCATGGGTACTTTCTAGCTGCCTGCTCCTCTTGAGTTCTCTGGCATCCTAGCCCCTCATGGCACCCCACGTCTGGAATCCCAGTGAGTTCCACCTTTCTCTCTAATAAATTCTACCTTAATCCTCTACATATGTTCTTTTTTCAATCATCGACTCCGGAACACAAGAACCCTGCATCATTGGGTCATTTCCTGTCCTGGTATTTGGCACCCATGAAGGGACAGCCAAAAGACCGTTCCCGTATCACTGCCAAATATTCTACATATAGGAAGACAGTCCCGTATGCCCCAGAGAATTATTCTATCCCACATGTCAGTAGATGAGAAAGACCAGTCTAAACTGAGATCCCTTGGCTTGGGACTCATCATCTTTGAAAGTCCCCAGGACCCCTCAAATAGTAGATTCTTTAGTAATCATCAGATATACTAATGAGGGATAAATGAATGGGAACAAGTGGATGTGTACATCTTCTTGGGACATACCCAAACCTAATTCAGGCTCTCTCCTACTTCTGGATAATCCCAAACAGAGCAGGTTGCCTCCAGTTTGTATTTTCCTGGATACCCTTTGAGGTAGGGAGTTGCATGGAGGAATGCAGAAGCCACATTATAACAACAGCTGACAGCATGTGTGTACTATGTGGGTCAAATGCTCTATTAAAAGCATTTCTATGAGCTTAATTCACTTAAATCTCTCAGGAATTCTTGGAAATAGGAACTATTATTTTCCCTCTTTGTATCTGAGGTAACAAAGAATGAAAGAACTTGTTCAAGGTTACCTTGTTAAAAATAGTGTTAGTCCATTTTCCATTATTAAAATATGAGAAGCTGGGTAACTTTATAAGAGATAAGATGTTTATTCAGCTCCCAATGCTGGAAGTTCAAGCAAAAGGAACTGAGTCTGGATCCCCAGATCCCATGTAAAAATGCTGGCCTGAGATGGGCAATAACCTGTAATTCCAATTCTGGAAGACAGAGCCTGGGAATACCCAGAGTAAAACAATAAGGTAGAAGTGCAATCCAGGATGATTCCTACTGTCACTTTTAGGCCTCCACAGATACACACACTCAAGTGCACTCATACACCCCCCACTCTGACTGGGGAAATGGTCTTTTAGCTTGAGGCAGGATTAGAGCAGCCATGCTGCAGATGGGTCTCTCAAGGTCTTTGGAATTCCTGAAGGTCATCCCCTACTGCTGGAATCACCCTGACTGAACACTCCTGCTGAGGAACTGACTCCAATCCTCCCAGAGATAAGATGGTCGACTTCTCCATGAAGTGATTATAGAGATGAACTCTCCATATCAAACACCTTGACCTCTAACCCACATGGGCTTAAGAGCAACTGGATTGGGCCCCAATGGGTATTAACCAATGGGAAAAAGCCAGTTCCCCGGGCTTGTCTAGGTGTATAAATATACCTAGCCCTGGCAACTATCTTGGGTGATCTTGCCCCTCATGGCCCTCTAGTGCCATGAGTCCGTTTCCAGCTGCCTACTTCTCTTAGAGGCTCCCTAGCCCCTCATGGCACTCCAGTGCATGAGAACTCACAGTGCATAGGCATGGAATTCATGAGAAGCAAGGAACAAGAAACAGACAGGTAGAGTTTATTAGAGGAGAGAAAAGTTGGAACTCATGGACTCCAGACGTGGAGTGCCATGAGGGGCTAGAACGCCCTGGAGAACTCATAGAACTAGAAACAGATTCATGACACTAATGCCATGAGGGCGCCGGAGAACTCATGGACCCTTGACATGGAATCCATGAGGAGCAGGCAAGGAGCTAGAAAGAATTCCTGACACAAGTGCCACGAGGGGCTAGGGCACCAGAGAACTCATGAGAAGCAGGCAGCTGGAAAAACCCACGGCACTAGAGAGCCATGAGGGGCTAGGGTGCCAAAGATGGCTGTCAGGGCCAGGCATTTTTATACACCTAGGCAAGCCCTGGGAAACTGGCTTTTTCTCATTGGTTAACTCCCATTAGGGCCCAACCCAGTTGCTCTTAGGCCCATATGGGCTAGAGGTCAAGTTGTTTGATATGGAGAGCTCATCTCCTTAATCTTCATAGGGAAGTCTGCCATCTTATCTCTGGAAGGCTTGGAATCAGTTCCTCAGCAGGGGTGTTCCTTCAGGGTGATTCCAGCAGTGGAGGATAACCTTCGGGAATTCCAAAGACCTCATCCCAGCATGGCTGCTCTAATCCTGTCTTACCTCCACACACATGTGCACTAACCCACATGCAAATCCCACCCACCACATGCATACACCCCATACACACATACATGAAAAAAGAAAACAGTATGTTCCTGGCAATGGCTCTAGTGTGGACTTTATGATGAATGAAAAATTAAGAAAAAAATTTTGTTAGGCAGTTTAGTCAGGGAAGAACAACTATGCTGGGAAGATCGCTGAAGGTCTTTGAAGGTCCTGAAGGTCATCCTCAGAGCTGGGATCTCGCTGTAAGAACACACCCTACTAATCTGGAGGAACTAATTTTAATACTCCACAGAGATAAGATGGACAATTTCTTCCATCCCTCAGTTTATGAAAGAATGTGGAGATAAGTTCTTGCAGGTAGCTTAAGTTCCTCAAAAGAATCAGCTTGACACTGAAGTCAGCCACAAGATCAATGGGGCTGAACACACCAGTGAGATGTAGGAGACCACCAGCTCCAGGATTTGCAGAAACTGGAGCTAACCAATAAGGAAAGCCAATTCTCCTCCCCCCTTCTCCCAGCCTAACCCTATAAATAACCTTGACCTTGTCAGCCATTAGATGGCTCTCTTGCCCCTTTTGGATTCAAAATCTGCAAGTTCCATTCTTTTCTCTAATAGACTCTGCCTTAATCCTCTATACATGTTCTGATTTCATTCTTCCTGAACACTAGAACCTGGAGATATAGAAGACCCCAGACCTGCATCACAATCACAAGACAGGAAACCAGAAAATGATTTAGGGGTCAGAATCAGGTTTTTATAGCAACTTATCTCCAGAGAATGAATTCAGGGGTTACTTGCACATGGATTTCCTTAGTTCTTCCTTAGAGCAGCTTTCCAGGACCTAAGGACTTCCTACTAGGCCCCACCTCCTAAAGATCCCACTCACCTCTCCATAGTACACAGAGGACTAAGGTCTCCGTGCATGAGTCCTTGGGGATGTGCATGAGTCCTTGGGGATGTGCATGAGTCCTTGGGGATGTGCATGAGTCCTTGGGGATGTGTCTGAACAGAGTGGTATTGGATTACAGGTACAGTGTAACTGTTTTTCTCATTCTGAGAGTCTGAGAACTGAAGTCATCATTTTTCCTCCCATCAGAACCCAGAAAGAAGCAGACCTTATTACTAGTGAAATGGGATAAGGCAGGATAGGAGTGTGTTATAGTTACTTTATTGCAGCTATGAGACAACACTCATATGCAGATAGAAAGGGAGATTTATTTGGCTTATGGTTTCAGAGAAGAGATAGTCTATTATGGTGGGAATCTCATAACCGAAGGTATGGCTTGGCTGGAAGGCAGAGAGAGCAAAATGCAGAAGCAGGACAGGTCCACCAAACCTAAAGGCCCGCCCCCTACTGTAACACGCCTTCCTTCAGCAAGGATCCACCTCTTAAAGTTGTCATGACCTTCCCAAACGCTAACAACTAAGTATGCAACCACATGAGTCTATGGAGGACAACTCACATTCAAACCATGACAAGTGTGTGTGACAATAGTCAGCAGATAAACTTTTAAACATGTGGCTTCGCGGCCCAGCCAGGGTCCCTAGACAGCCCTGAGTTTCCTTGAGCTTGATAGCAAACTTTCCTAATCTTAATCCTTGCTATTTTGGGGAAGGGACAGCTCCCATTTTCTATATTTCATTGTTAATGATAGGAAAAAAATGTAATGGAGTTGAATTACATCTGGTTTTACGTTAGCAATTAACTTGCTAGGTGACCTTGGACAAGTCATAGGCACTTGGCATGAGGTGATAATAGTTAAGGCTTGAACACTGACGCCATGGTGAGAAAGAATTCCCTATGCAAATGCACATTGGTATGAAGTACAAAGGGTGTGGTATATGGGGCTTTTCAGTTTTCACTAGAGCAAATTACTTCACCCCCCTGAGCCTCAGTTTCTCCATTTGTGAAAGGAATATGTACTTCACAGGTGCTGAGGACTAGAGATGGTCTTTCAAGCTCTAGTACCGTGTCAGACACATGGTCAGCATCTCATAAATGGTAGCTACTAACCTGACCTCCTGACTTGATTGATATTACTTACAACCTCCTTTGACAGAATAAGCAAATAACATGCCAGAAAATGGTAACTACTACCATCAATTACCCAGTGTGGTCCTCCCTATTCCTGGCTCTCATGTGTGCCCAAAGCCTGCCAAGTGATATCAGCAAAATGGAAGTGTAGCCAGATGGAACTTAGTTCCTACTCTGAGAGATTGGAGGGTTTTCAATAAAAGAAGGCTGGCTACAAAGATTCACTCTGAAGTGGCTTTGACAGCCAAGTGACAACCGGGGTGAGCCAAGTGCAATGGCAAAGCCTGCAAGCAGCTGGGAAGCAGTGTATACCATTCCCTGCTACTGAATCACTTGTTTCTTCTGGTTCTCATTCTCTACACAGAGGCCTTGAGGCAATCAGGATTTCTCGTGAACTCCCAGTGACAATGCATACATCCTCTTCACTCATGTAGTGTCATGAGGAATTCTTCATGAGGAATTAGCCGCTGTACTTGGTGGCGGCCCAGCGCACTGGAGAATGTGGCGTGCACCTCTTTGCATTGCTGTATGCCCAGTGGGGCAGACACTGAGCTCAAAGAGATTGCTTAGCCCTGTTCAAGCCCCTGAATTTTAATGTGTTCCAACTTTCTCCAGTCAGCTTGGTCTTCATTTTCTTTCTTTAACCACTATCCCAAGCAACTTCTAGTATTACCCAGTCAACATAATTATTGAGCCTGAATTATGTATCTCACATTGTTTTAGAGTGTGAGTAGGACAGCCGAGCTCCTACCCTTGGGGAGCTGACATTGTTTTGGAGACAATGATTTGTGTGTACACAAGATGACTTAAGATAGGTTTAAAGCTGGCCATGGTGGCACTAGTCTGTAAGTCCATTACTCAGGAGGCTGAATTGGGATGACTGCCAAGAATTCAACGCCAGCTTGGGCTGCATAGTATATAGCAAGTCAGCCAGGGGTATGTAGAAAATCATTGTCTCAAAAAACAGAGACCCAGCAGATGGCTCAGTGCAAACACTTGTGTAAAACTGGTGACCCAAATTTGATTCTTGGAATACACATGATGGGAGAGAACCTACTCCTAAAAGTTATCCTCTGATAACATGCATCATGTACATGTCTGTATACATACTGTGTGTGTGCGTTCGTGTGTGTGCATGTGCGTGTGTACAAAAGGACACTTGAATGTGTGTGCCTGTGGAGGCCCAAAGGTGATTCTGGGAATCATCCTGGGTTGCTTTACCCTCTTATTGCTTTCCTCTGGGGATTCCCAGGCTCTGCCTTCCAGGGCCAGAAGTGCTTTTGAGCTTTTACTAAAAACAAAACAAAACAAAAAACAATCCTTACAATTTCTTAACATCTCAAAAACAAACAAAAAAACTTAGCCATGTCTTCATACCAGGTCACTATTTTGGTATGGTAATTACTTTCAATGCAGGACAGTTATGCTTTCCTGTTTCTTCTACCCTCAGCAGGATTCATTTGAGTAGTGTGTAAGTAACATTTAGCCACTCTGGGTGCCATGTAGTCTTAATATAAAGGCCTAGACTTTTTTCTTCTCAGGGTAGTGGGAACACATTTGGGTTTTGAATGACTTGATCGAGAAATTTAAAGGATCATTTAACTTTGTTAAAAGTCTAATGAGGATGGGTAACAATGAATGAGAAAGAGACAGTAGATATTCTGGGCATGCTTTAGAAACACAGCTGACAGCACCTAACTCATGCTCTAGATTTGGAGGGTACAAGAGGGCAGCTCCCTCTGGGGTCTGCCTTAAGTTTCTGGATGGGTTGGTGACAACCACATACTGAGACAGAAGACTAGGGAAAATTTTGGGGAAGAGAATTAAATTGTGTGAGATTTATTCAATTTGGGAACCTACTGAATAGCTGGATGGAGTCGAGAACCCAGAAGCTTAGAGGTGATCTTTAAACTCAGGATGAGATGGGCTGAGAGTAGAAATGCTGATGGAAAATATAAAGCAGACACAGTGAAACCCTAACACAAAGCAATGCAACGAGTCCCAACTTTCCTGTTGTAATTTAAGTCTACATTTCTGGTATCATGCAGACTAACAGACAATGAACATTAAAAGAAGTTTACTGTCTGTCTAGCCATCATTCTCATTCATATACTCACCAAATCCTACACAACTTCCACTAAGCAGTTACCCAAAACACAATTTTCATTGTGATGGTCTCTTCTTTATTCTTTAGGAGTCCATGTCTCTGTGGATTTTCATTACATTCCTAGGAGGATTATAGATTCTCATTGGACAATTGAGCAAACTAAGGTTCAGAGAGGTACATGACCTGCCCTAAACCATTAACCATTTGAAGGTGGAGCAGGAACTTTAATTGGGTCTTCTATTGTCAACTGTCTTGTTTTCTATTACTCCACATTTATTCAGTGTTTCTTACTATTAAAGGCTTGAGGCCTAAATTGTATTATTTTCCTGCTAAATTCCAGTCTCTCTTGTTCTTTTGAGTATAAAAAGCAGCTGTGACTTCTAACATTAAAACACATGTGAAACAATACAAACAACGACAAATGCTGGAGAGGATGTGGAGAGAGGGGAACTCTCCTACATTGTTGGTGGGAATGCAGGCTCATACAGCCACTCTGGCGAGCCGTCTGGAGATTCTTAAAGAAATTAAAGATTGAAATGCCATATGACCCTGCTATCCCACTTTTGGGAATAACCCCCCATGCAGCAGAGGTTCGTCTCGATAGCACAAGTACGACCATGTTCATAGCAGCACTGTTTACAATAGCAAAGTCATGGAATCAACCTAAATGTCCAACAGTTGACGAGTGGATAAGGAAACAGTGGTACATCTATACAATGGAGTACTACTCAGCCATCAAAAATGATGAATTACTGGAATTTGCTGGGAAATGGATGTCATTAGAAAGAAGAATTATATTAAGTGAAGTATCCCAAACCCAGAAAATTAAGCGCCGTATGTACTCCCTAATAGGTGGCTCCTAGTACCAAACTCACCCAGCCCACATTGAGACACTCAAAAGTAAACCTATGTAACACAGTAATTGCAAGGATTATGAACAAGAGAGATGGGTTAGGAGGGCCACACCAAAAACAAGGAGAGAGGAGACCATGTTACAGCAGAGAAAATAGGCCTCCATCAAGGTCTGCAAGTAAGTAATGAGAAACCTGGTTAAGTTCACAGACGTTCTTTCCTGATCTCACCAGAAGGGGAGGGCATATAGTCTAGCAGATAAAAAGTAATCATTTTGCAAATGGGTGATGGACCCCTCCCTCAGTGAGGTTTCCTACTCTTATTACATCTACCCTTGAATGTGCTATTACAACAAGACTCCAGTTTAACAGCTTTTTGTCTCTGGCCAGGGGGTGACATACAGTGCCCAGCAGAATGGAGTGAAGGGAATTGCAGGAGCAGCAAAACTGCAAAAGAAAATCAACAAACCACAATCCAGAACTTCAGAGACTCTATATCAATCACATAGAACTCGGCCAGCCTAATCTCTCCCCATCCTGGAGCTCAGGGACATTTGTGGAAGAGGGGGCGGTAAGATTGTAAGAGCAAAAGGATGGGAGGAGCAACGATTTGCAAGATTCTCAACAATAGTTGGGGCCAAAGCAATCATAATGGGACTTTGCATGCCCTGCGCAATGTCCAGCGCACTGTTGCCCTCATAAAGTCTAGCATCTGTTAAGGGCACCGAGACCCCTGGAGGCAAGGGATTGACAGCCATAGTAGTGATCTTATGCTTAAGGGGAACAAGAGAAAGGGGTTATGGAAATGCCACTGGGTCCTTATATGTCATCGGAGAGGAGGACCCAGTGGAGAGTTAGGCGTACACAATAAAGGACTCTCTGGGAATTGGGGGGGAGACACTGGGGGAAGGGGAGGGGGAGGAGGGGGGAAGGAGGGAACTGGTAAAAAATTTTAAAATGTATAATTAAATTTTTAATAAAAAAAAACACATGTGAAAGTATCTTTAAGTGTTAAGGCACTGGATCCATACATTTGAGGCCAGTTGGATCAGGATTCTTTTTCTTCCAAGGAGGTGAGGATCCGTTTGGAACCTTTACAGTAATTCTATACTGTGACGATAGCTGAATTAGGAGGCTCTCTTTAGAATGACTAGAAGGAATCCTTGGGACCAGGCCTGTCAGGGAACATTGGAAACCCCTGTGTGACTCGGTGCTAGGCTGTAGAGCTCCTCCCAGCATATGGAGGAAAGAGCTGTGAGCGCCTGTGGCTGTTTCCTCTGATCTCAAATTCAACAAACACTGATTATAAATAATCAGGGTTCCTTCCTTTCTGCTGTGGGACACAGAACTGGGATCACAACTGGATGTTTTTCCTCTTAAAAGCCTAGTGGTAGTTCATGTGTTGTAACACACCTGACATTCCTTTAAGTTCTTTCAGAGTCGACATTCAAAGATGAAATGTTAGAGAAAGTTCAAATGCTCTTACAGCATGGCACTCAAGGGTAAACTACCTTTCTCTATACCTACAGCCATTGTCAGGAATGGACCCCCTTGTCCATTAAATTGATCTGCCAACTGCCTCCTCAGCATGTTTTATTTTGTAACTTTTTAAAAACTTTTCTAATGTTCAAATCTGTATTATCCATAGCCTTTAGTCATATATATGTATTCAACATTTGAAATGTGTAGTTAGAAACACCCGAATTTTAAAAATGTAACACATAAGAGCATCTCTTTATGAATATTTATTGAAATGTTTTAGATGTTAGTCTAGACAAAATGTTAAAAACTAATTTTACCTGTTTCTTTTTAAATTGGCTACTAGAAAATATCTACATGTAGTTTTTTTTTTTTTTTTTAAGCTTTCACTTAGCTCAGGCTGGCCAGCAATCCTCCTGGCTCAACTTCCTAAGTACTGGGATGAGACCTAAATCATTATGCTCAGGTTTGTATATTTGTAATGACACTTCTCCAGACCATTAATCAAACACAAACCATCTCTGTACCTTCTTATTTTATTTTTTTTATTCAATTGTGCGTGTGTGCGTATGTATGTGCGTGCGCGTGTGTCTCTGTGTGTGTGAACCACGGACGAATTCGGGAACCACCATGGACGCCTCCACATCCTTCTTCTTTACTCTGCCTCGGGATTCACAGGCTCCGCCCTACCAGGACCAGAAGTGCAGGCCGCCCCCGCTTCTGCCTGGCGTCTATACGTGGGATCTGGGATCCGAACTCAGGACCTTCCGCCTGCAAGGCAGAGGCGTAATCCCTGAGCCACCTCTCCAGCCCCAAAAGCCATTTTATTATTATTTTTTTTAACGTGGGACCTGGGATCCGAACTCAGAACCTTCTGCTTGTGAGACAGAGTCACAACCTCTGAGCCATCTCTCCAGCCCCTTTCTGTACCTTCTTGTACACTGAAATGGTAGAAAATACTCAGCATAGGTCATATGTTCGAGGTAGGTGTACTCCTTTTGGTATCTAATAGCTACCACAGATCAGCTGGCAGCTCGGGTACGCAGACTTTGTGCTAAAGGCAGCAGGGCCATCAATTATTTGAGGCAACCGTGAATATCTCTTAGGTACCCATGCCTAAAAGAAAATCCTTTGAAATCCCATCATTATCCCTTCTGTATTTTTTTCTTCTAATCAATGTTAGCTCTTCTTTTGAAATTCTTTCAATTACATTTTTTTTTCTAGTCCATAACGAATCAAGTCTTAGTCACTGCTTTTAAAGATGTTTCCAAGTAATCTCCAGATTCTTCTCCTGAGTTCATTCCTCAAATACTGCAACTAAAGTATAAATTCTTTACAGCATGACATTTAAGACTAAATTACTTTTTTATATACTTATGATTGTTTATATGTGATAGTTGATAATTCTTTGCCTTAAAAAAAAATCCTCCATGTATTTTCACATTGCCTGCAGAAGAACTCTTAAAATTCAAGTTTTTTCCCCCTAGACAAGGTCTTACTATGTAGCCTTGCCTTTCCTTGAACTCTATCCTACCTCAGTCTCTCAAGTGCTGGGATACAGAAGCGAGTCATCAAACCTGTTTTGAAGGCATCTTATTTCCTGGTGCCCCCCTCTGTAAAATATGAACTTTAGTTAAGCTACATTGAGTGAATATATAAATATGCAAAGCACCTAGAATTCTATGTGGCCCATGCTAAGAACTGTTATGTTTTAGCTTCTTAAAAAAAATTTTTTTTTAAATTTACTTGGGAAAGGAAAGAAGGAAAAGATCCAGAGGAGATGGAGAGGGAGAGGGTAAGAGGGCGAGAGACCGAGAAAGAGAAATACCCTAGCATATGAAATTGGAGGGCAATTGACAATTTTTTTTGAAAAAATATACTGTATACATTTGTCTCCAGAATACTGTATCCCCACCTTTTCTGTTTCAACACACCTCAACCTCTAAAGTGGTTATAATTATTAATGACCAGTACAAGGCAGTTGCTACTGGTAAAAAGCAACTTAAAATCCTCCTATAATTGAAAGAATCTGTAAACACGAACCCTAGCTTACCACAAAACCAAATTTCAGACTAAATGAGGTAGAAATCGAAGGTAGTATCTCCATCCAAGAACCAGCTCACTGGAAGTGGAGTACTTGCTTGGTATTCCCAAAGACCTGGGTCTGTCTCCAGCACCACCGAGAGAGGGGAAAAAACCCTCAGCAAACTGGAAGAGAAAAAAGAATCCTAAAAAATAAAAATAGGTTTTGCATTTAGGGAAGTTGTTCTCCGATCCTGGCAAATCTTGAATATCCTGAGAATAGTCAAGAATACTAATACTGTTACCTGGAACCCATCCAAATTTACTGAATCTAAGGTTAAAGTTTAGGCACTTGCATTTTTTAAAGTTTCACAGGTAATTCACATGTACAAAAGTCGTAGGCAATCATTTGGTCGATTCAAGAAAAACTTTGCCTTGAGGTGACTGGACACAAGTGTGGCATAGGCTTTTCTCAACAGTTTCCCAAGTCATGTTTGTGGAAACAGAACACCCAACTACGAACTGATTAACATAGAATGTGTTTATGAGCGACATTCTAAAACTGAGCAAACAAACCAAAAAAAAAAAAAAAACAAAAAACAAAAAAAAAACAAAAAACAAGCTCCAATCCTTCGAGTTTGATTTAGGGCTCAGAAAAATATACACATCTCAAATAGTACAGTGAAGTCACCTGTGCAGACTTCTATTTACACACTGTAAAACAGATTTTAAGTAAATATATATTTAGCTATGTACAATATTTACAACTTACAGATTTTACACACGAAAATAAAAATCAAAGTTAGGCACGTGAAAAAGTTGGCAACCTGTGATGGTAACTTCAAAATTTTCAAACACAACTGTAGCCCAAACATCGTACAATAAATAGCACCAACAGCACCTTTCCAAAGTGCTATTACTCATTGGATTACTGTATCTCAAGTGAAGAGTACCCACATTTCTGGGACTACAGCAACCCACCTACCGGGAGGGGGAGGCTTGGCTTTTTACCACCTTACAACAACGCCCCCTTCACCCTCCAGTCCTGAGACAACAAGTCCTGTAGTTCTCCCTCGTCGTCGCTGTCAGCGTTCTCCTCCTCCTTCTTCTGCAGTTCTCTGATGGTCAGAACCTCCTTGAGCTTGTGTTTTATTTCGTCCTGGCGGTTCCGCAGCTTTTCCACCCGGCGGTAGCACTCGATCTGCTCGTCGATCTCGCCGATCTGCCGGTCCAGCCGCCCTTCCTCGTCCTCCTCCGCGACGATGGCCTCGGAGATGGTGTTCACCTGCCGCATGGCCTTCTGAAACTCGTCCCACTCCTTGTCCATCTGGTCCTTGGGCGCGTCCACCTTCCGCACCTTCGCGTCCACCTCGGGGTCGTCGAAGAAGCCTTCCGGCAGCGCCTCGGCCGTGTTCTCCCTCCTCTCCACCACCTTCTCGTGCACCTCGGCTTTCTCGATGGACCCCGAGTGAGGAATCAGGGGGGCTTTGGGGAGGTGTGCGTTGAAGGGGTCCTTCGGCAGCACGCCCCCCGCGGCCTCCTTCGCAGAGGCCGGTGCGTGTTCTCTGCCTTGTGCGTCGGACGGCTGCGGGCTGCAGTCTCGCTTTCCGTCTTCGCCTCCACCTGCCTCCTCCTGCTCCTCCTCCTCCTCCTCCTCATCCTCATAATCGGGGAGTAAGCCGAGCCCCGAAGGCTTGCCGGGGGCTGCTCCGGCAGGCTCCTTGGCGGCCGCGGGCGACGCGGAGGGCTGGACCCGAGGCCCGGCACAGACCCGAGCTCTCTTGGCGTCCAGGCTGTCCGCGTCCGGCGCCTTCCTCTTGGCCGGCTGGGGCGCCGCGCCGGCCGACACGCCCTGCGCGCTTCCCTTGGCGCCTTTCAGCTCGGCCACCTTCTCCCGGTGCTGCTTTCCCAGGACGTGGGTCTGCCACAGCAGCTCGCTCTTCACCGGGACATTGCACAGGGCGCAGCTCAGCTGCCCCAAGCGGTTGTACTTGGCGAACGGAGACTCGATCTTCTTCCGGTTGCCGCTCAGGCGCTGCTTCTCTTTCATCAGCCGCCTCAGTTCTTCTTGGTTCACCACCCGCTTCCCCGCCGGGGTCTGAGCGGAGGCGGAGGACGCCATCTTGGCGACCGAGGCTCGGGCGATTCCGGGCTTCCGAGTCGGCGCGGAGCGATGACGTCACTTCCCGACACGCCGCCGATTGGCCGGAGTGCAGGGGTGTGGGCGTGGCGCCGGAGCCTCCGCCTCCTCCACATCCCGAGGGAGGCTGCAGGGTCGCTTTTGACGGTTGAGCCATGGCTGCGGTCAAACTCGACAAGCCTGGGGCCGAGGCGTCGCGAACGCGCGCGGCTCTGGCGGTCAACATAAGCGCCGCCCGGGGGCTACAGGATGTGCTGCGGTCCAGTTTAGGTCCCAAGGGCACGTTGAAAATGTGAGACGCCCAAGAGGGTGCCGGGCGGTTTGGGGGTGTCGCGGCACCCTTGAGGCTGTTGCTCATGGGCACCGCAAGGGCCCGGTTTCCCTGTCGCTCCTGCCCTCGGGTAGGAGAAAAACCCCCGATAGCCTCATGAATGGAGCAGTGACTACTCCCTCCACCCCCTTTTTTTAAGGGTCACAGGCAATTCCTTTAGTGGCTCATGGGAGCGTTCCGGCTTTGCCTCTGCTTTGAGCTCAGCCGGTGCAGGTGCTAGACGGACGCTGAGCTGCGCCCCAAGACTGAGAGTCTATTTCGGCATCGCGATAGTGGAAAGGGCTTGGGCTTTGGGGTCTTTCATGTCCAAGTTCCATGATCCTCCCAGCTGTGGGTACTTGGACGAGTTATTTGAACTATCTGTGTACGCGGCTTTTCATAGTCATCTCTTTTTTTGATGAATAATGGTGAAAGCAAAAGGGCTCTTATGCGAGCAGAGACACATCTAGCAGGAATGAGCAGCTAATATGAATACTAAAAGAGGCCGCTTAGCACTAGATGCTGGGAAAACAGATGAGTGGGTTTCTGTTCTTCAGCTGTGTTAGCTTCCATCAATGCATGTGATGACACTGAGGGAAGGGACCAGGTACTGAGGGCCTCTCTTAACAGGTGATGTTTGATCTGAGTCCAAATGAACGAGTTCAGGAGTAGGAGAAAGGAGTGAAGGCCTCCCAGGTAGAATAATTTCAGGAATAAGAAAGCCCGATGAGGTAAATACAACAGAAGCAATCAAAACGTGGTACATTATTAAGGGATCTAAAAAACTTACTTGTGGAAAATGTAGACGCAGCAAGACGGTTTAGCAAAGGCCAAGTATGTTGTTGCTAACTTTGGGTATTTCCTTGAGGGTGATGGAGAACTTAAAGATGATTACAAGATTGTCAATCAGGGAACTGACTGAGTAAAGGTGCCTTTTAAGAAGATAAATATAGAGTACAGGGTAGATTTATACTTGGAGATAAGATGCTGTCTGTGTTTTAGAATAGAGATGATAATGGAAATGTAGAGAAGAGGTTAAGATTCAGAGATAATTAAGTTTGTGGAATTGATGGAGCTTGCTGATCTAATAGACTTGAGGAATGAGGATAACTAAATTCAGTGACTGGATGATTGATATAGCATTTACCAAAAAAAAAAAAAAAAAAACTGCAGGAAATTTGCAAATGTACCCTTTGTATTACCTATATCCTTCTTTAACCCATGTTTATAACTCATCAGCTGTTCTTTAAACCCATAAACACTTCATTTGGAATGAAATAACATAAGTCCATCTAGCAGAAATAATTCTATGAACTTTATGGTGGTAATCACCATGATACCTTCCCATGATACAATGAAGAATTTCCCAGCCCAGCTCCCTGTATTGCAGACAATGGATGGTAAGAACTGGGAATGTCTTGTTTGACTCTTGCCATAAGAAGTTAATAAATACCATTGTTCTCTGAACAGGCTTGTTTCCGGTTCAGGTGACATCAAAATCACCAAAGATGGCAATGTACTGCTTCATGAGATGGTGAGTTCATATGTTTTATTCTTTCATTTATTAGTTTACGCATTTCCTTTTATTTATTTATTATTTTTGAGATGGGATGTCGTCATGTAGCCCAACCTGGCCACAAACACATGACCCTCTGGCCTTAACTTACTGAATGCTAGATTCAGATATTCACCACTGTGTTCTGCTGCTTCTGACTTCAATAAATTTCAGTAAGCTTTAAGAACACGGTACAAGGACTAGGAATGTAGCTCAGTGGTAGAGCACTTACCTAGCATGTATAAGATCCTAGGTTCAGCATTGAAAGAAGCGTACAGTAGGTATATCATGTGCAACTTTATTTTACTTTTTTTTTTTACATTTGAAGAAAGTGATATTTTTATTTCTTTCATATAATGTTGCAAAACAAACCCTGACTTGGTTCAGATCTGCATGACATTTCTCTCACGTTCAGGACTCAACAGACTGGTGTATCCAGAGAAACTGCTGTGATCATTCTATGGAGCAAACTCTTTAAGTCTTCCATTTCTTCTTCTTTTTTTTAATATATATTTTTAATTTATTCAGTTGAGCGTGTGTGTGTGCGTGTGTGTATGTGTATAGAACCACGGGCGAATTCGGAAACCACCATGGACCGCCTCCACCTCCTCGTTGTTTACTCTGCCCCAGGATTCACAGGCTTCGCCCTACCACGACCAGAAACGCAGGCTGCCCCCGCTTCTGCCTGGCGTCTATACGTGGGGTCTAGGATCCGAACTCAGGACCTTCCACCCACAAGGCAGAGGCTTAACCCCTGAGCCACCTCTCCAGCCCCTCTAATCCATTTCTTTTTTTATACTCTAAAACATCTTCATTGTGTTGTTTGGTGAGAATGAACCACAACACAGCCGAGGTGCTCAAGGTCAGCCCAACTTTCAACCAGTTGGGTTTAGCGTTGGATGGCTCCTGGGTATAGAACTTTGTGTGGACAAGACGCTGGGAAGCTGGGCAGGGGCCAGCAGCCGGGAGAAAGAACGCACCAGAGATAGCGGCGCCATCTTGTGGGGTAGCTTTATTTTACTTTAAAAATTTTTTGGTGTGTGTGTGTGTGTGTGTGTGTGTGTGTGTGTGTGTGTGTGTGTATGGTACATGTACATATATATGTGCATCTATTCGAGTATGGTGCACACATGCCATAGTGTGTAGAGGCCAAAGGACAATTTTGGGTGTCTGTCCTTGCTGTCTACCTTGTTTAAGACAAGTCTTTTTATTGTTCTCAAAAGTATATGCCAGGCTAGCTGGTCTTAAGGCTTCTAAGGAGTCTCCTATCTCCACCTCTGTCTTCTTGTTGAAGCACTGAGATTACAGATGTTATTGTGCCTGGCTTTCCATGTGTGGGTTTGGGAGATATAAACTCATGTCTTCATATTTGCATAGCAATGGTGAGTACTTATCATTGAGCCGTCTCTCCAGCCCTTTATTTGTTAAATTTTTTAGTGCTAGGGATTGATCCTAGGGCTGTGCATGTGCTTGACAACTGCTCTTCCACTGGGCTATACCCTTAGCCATGCGATTTGTGTTTCTAAGATAATGATATCACCTAAACACTGCAACCTTGAGATATGCTTGTTGGATTAAACCTCAGTAAAATGAGTGGATTTTTTAAATAGTTTTTCAAATGTTTATATAGCCTAAATAATAGCTTAGGGATACCTACAAATTAATAACATCTTTTTGAGACACTTCATCATAGTCTTTGTAGTCATGGAAAAAGAAAATCCTTTCCAGTTTTCATAAATGCATTCATCTTTGAGACTGAAGGACTTAATCTTTTTTGGGAAATGTCATTGCATTTGGAAGCAAAAACTTATGAAATGTTCAAACCTCATTAATTCTCAATTTTTAAATTTTGGACTTGACATTTACTAAGCAGTGATAATAAAAAACTTGTAAACTTGGGAAAATGAAGCTTATTTCTGAATTTTGCAATTGACTTTTAGGTTATCTTGGTTCTCGTGGCCTTCTTTATCAAATTCTCTCTTTTTAAGTCTGTTGCTCACTTTTTCCAGCAAATTCAACACCCAACAGCCTCCATCATAGCAAAGGTAGCAGCAGCCCAGGATCACATCACAGGAGATGGTACTACTTCAAATGTTTTGATTATCGGAGAGCTACTAAAACAAGCTGATCTTTACATTTCAGAGGTATCAAAGTTTGACACTTTATTTAGAGTGAAGTTTTGCTTTTTTTAAGTAAAGGTATTTAATGTTAGAGACTACAAGTTAACTTTAAGATAATCTTGGGATTCATTGCAGTGAGCCTTGTCCTTACCAGACCTGAATTAATGATGGACATAGCAACATGGTCACATAGACAAGTGAGGATCTCAGGAGAGATAATTACATGCAGTGGAAACCATTGGGACTAGGGGCGGATGAGTGAAGAGGAATGCCCCTATCAGTGGGGTGGCCTGAGGAGGGACCACTTGGTATGCTACAGAGACCTGAACCCCCACAAGAGTAGACAATACAGAGGGAACTTAGGGGCCCTAGAAGCGAATAGGAAGGTGGGTGGAAGGGAGTGGGATGGATTGATGAAGGAAGGGAGGGAGGGAGAGGGGAAGAGAAGGAGGGGAAAGAAGGGAAGTAAGGATAAGTACTCAATATACATATAAAACTATGAAAAAATTTAAAAATTATTAAAAAATAACAAAAGTTAATCTTGGGCAATTATAAATGGAAACTGAGGTTTTTTTTTTTTTTTTTTTTGCCAAAGTTATGCCTTTTACTGGAATTATATACTTTTTTTTTTAGACAAGGAGACATGACTGTATTTAGAAAAAAAAATTGTTCCTTAAATGATAAAAAAAGGACTGTATTTAGAGGTGATATGACTGGCTATATATACAATACCCAATGAAGCTCCCAAAACTTTTCCAAAACAAACAGTTATGCAAAAAACTAAACAAACAAACAAACACTTGGAACTAATGAGAGGGTTCAGTAAGGTTTCAGACCATCAGATCACTTGGACACAGAGACAGTCATGTCACCTTCAGAAAAGCTGAAACCCTTGCTGTGTTGTTAGTCTATTACCATAGTAAATTATCTGAAGCTTTAGTTTCTTTTGTTAATCATATATATTATATATAGATATATAAAATAATATATATACTTTTTAAAGATAAGGTTTTAAAGATGTATATAAATGATAAAAAAAATTACCCACTTATCTGTAAATAATGCTTAAAAAGAAAATGTAATAAAACTTGAAGCCAAATCATGTTCCTCTAAAAAAATAACTGCGGGAAAATTATTGAAGGTTTTCTGCGCTGTGAATTTATCTACCTTTCTAGTTTAATTTTCTTTATGAACTGTCAGCCAGATTCTCTGTAGACTAGCTTGTTGAGCTCGTCATTCGTATTCCTATCCTTGTGCCTTTGTTCAATCAGTATTCTTTTTCTTGAAATTCTTATCTCTTTTTTATAATTATTTGAATTTTTACTCTTGTTCAGAGACTATGTCAGCAAAACATAACCTGGTCAAAGTGCTGAAATTATGGCTTTTTGTGTTGTATTTAGTTGTGGAAATTATCTATTCAGTATCTGCTGCTTATCTAATTTCCAGTGCTTATGGCTTAAATAGTAGAAACTTGACTAAGACTCACTTAACAATGAGGAAATTATTACCTCTCATAATAGAACCCTGAGAGATAAGACAGGGTCTGTGGTTGGTAAATTAAAAAAAATATTGTGTGTTGTGTGTATCAGAGGGCACTGTGTGTCCCTGTGGAGGCACAAGGGTGACTTTGGGAATCATCCTGGATTGCTTCTACCTACTTTTTGCTTCACTCTGAGATTGTTTCAGGTTCTGCCTAATAGGGTTGGAGGTAAAGGCTGTCATGGTTTCCACCTGGCATTTTTTACTTGGTACCTGGGATCCAAACTCAGGACCTTTGCTTTTGAGGTAGAGTCTTTTTTTTTTTTAAATTCAATTGTGTGTGTATGCGTGTGTGTGTGTGTGTGTGTGTGTGTGTGTGTGTGTGTGTGTGTGTAGAACCATGGACGAATTCAGGAACCACCAAGGACTGCCTCCACTGAGGTAGTCTTAACCCCTGAGTCATCTCTTCAGCTTTGTAATTGGTAAATTTAAGTGTAGTCATTCATCATGTACCTAAATCCTGCGTGTTTCTTAGCTTTTCTTGCAATACTGTTTTGTCCTAGAATGGCTCTTGAATGTGAAACTGTCAGAGGAAGTGAATGCTCCTTTCTTGGTAATACTCATCAGGAGCAGGCAAAAGAAAACCTTCATCCAACTACGGAGTCCAAGTCCTAAAACCTTCATCCAACTACAGAGTCCAAGTCCTTCGTTGTGTCTATCCTAAACCCATTAACCATGAAGAAGAACTTACTAGACTAATGTGGACTCCATCCTTGAGCTAGGCTTGAGCTAGGGATAAGGTTAATATTCCCTGCACACAGATGGAAGATGAATATCCACACAAAATAGGGTTGTGTGAGAAAGAAAGGAGATAAGCAGTGGTGAAATGTCGACATAACTGTGTGGATGCCCAGTGATAAAGCTAGGCACAGGACGTGTCACGAAGAGTAAGCTGGAGGAAGTTAAGCCTGTGCTGAGTCTTCACTTGGTTCACTCCAAGTGAAAGAGTGAAATGTGTGAAGCATGGCTTTCAGACCCAGTCTGCTGTTGAATAGAATAAGCAGTTTGATGTTACTGGAGTTTAAAGGGATGAGGCTGCAGAAAAAGGCGGGTTCTAGAGCACACAGGGTGAGTAGAAGCCAGTCCAGAAGCTTACACTTTGCTCCTGTAGGGGATGTGTAATGACTGATGTGATTCTATTGGTGTCTTGAATATTTGGGGACAGTTTGAAGGAAGTCACGATTCGGGATCTTCTAGTAGTCCAGAGGAGTGAGTATGAGGTCCTGGATAGAGGACATTTTAGAATGATAAATGCACAGGTTGGAGTCTAGAATGAAGTCTTGTAGATTCTACTTTTGAACTAGCTTGCTACTGTTAAGACAAATTATATGATACCTTTAAATTTTGGTCTCCTTATCTGTGAAGTAAGAATAGTACCTGCTTTATAGTGTTGTTGAGAGTATTAAATAATTCACATAGAGAAGCCCTTAGTATCATGACCAGCAGTAATGCTTGGTGTCAACTTTTAAATATTGTAAGAGTAATATAAAGAAATGGAAAGAATGAAAAATTTTCTGTGCCAGCTCTCACAGCTTGTGTATTATTTTGTGGAGTAAGCAGTGTCATAGCTAGGCATTCAACCCAGGGGCTTGCAGATGTTAAGTGCATGCTCTACCCCTGAGCTATATTCTTAATCCCAACAATATTATTTTAAAAAATTACTTTGTGAGCCAGGTATTGTGATGCATGCTTGTAATTCCAGGAGGAGGCTAAGGCAGAAGGAATACAAGTTTGAAGACAGTTTGGGCTGCATTGTGAGACCTTATATCAAAAATACTTCTCAAAACTTCAGACTTACAGAAAAACTGCAAGAATATTTTAAAAATTACCATATAGCATTTAATTATAGAAATTACAGATACAATCTTTTCATTTCATTGCACATTTTTCTTTTCTTTTGAAAAATTTATTTTGCATACATTGTTGTGTGTGTGAAGACACGTATCATGGCATGTATGTGGAAATCAGAGAACAGCTTACAGGTTTTTCTTCTACATTGTGGGCTCAATGGATCAAACTCAGGTCGTCGGGCTTGGCATTGTTTGCTGGCCCTCTTTGTTTTTTTCTTTTCTTCTCCTTCCTTCCTTCCTTCCTTCCTTCCTTCCTTCCTTCCTTCCTTCCTTCCTTCCTTCCTTCCTTCCTTCCTTCTTCTTCCTTCCTTCCTTCCTTCCTTCCTCCTTCCCTCCCTCCCTTCCTTCCTCCCTCCCTTCCTCCTTCTCTTCCTCCTTCCTTCTCTCCCTCCTTCTCTTCCTCTTTCCTTTACTCCCTCCCTTCTTTCTTCCCTTCCTTCCTCCCTCCTTCCTTCCCTCCCTCCTTCCCTCCCTCCCTCCTTTCCTCCTTCCTTCCTTCCCTCCCTCCCTTCCTCCCTCCTTCCCTTCCTTATTTTTTCTGCTTTTTTTTCCTGCTTTTTTTTTTTTTTGAGACAAGCTCTCACTGTGTTGCTTTGTCTGATGTCCAGCTCATTATGTTGGTGAAGGTGACTTCTAACTCTTCCTTTCTTGCCTCAGTCTCCATGAGCTGTGATTGTAGTCACATGCTACCACTCTAGCTCTTAGTGGACACTTTTTCAAAATCAGTGAATTCTTTTATATAGCCACAATATACTTACAGGAAATTAATGTTGACATTGACACACTCACAGATGGCTATTATCTTCAGATTTTATTCAAATCCCACCACTTGTTTTAAGAGCATCCTTGCTAGAAAAGGCAGATCTAGGATAATGCATTGTGTTTAGATCATGTCCCTCGAGTCTCTAAACTGAAATAATTCCTGAGCTGCCTTTTATGCTTCATGATGTCACCCCTTTTAAGGAGCACAGGCCAGTTTGTTTCTTCATGGTTAGACTCTGATTATTAATGTTATACAGAAGGGCCATGGTGTTCTAAAGGCAATCTGTCAGAAGACACAAGGAACTATCTGCTTCATTATTGTGGTTAACTTTGACCACTGGATGAAAGTCACATCTGTCTTCCACTTTTTTTTTAAAAAAAGCTATTTTTCACTCATTCTTTTTATTTATTTTATTTTGCCTGTGGAGGCCCAAGGGTAACTTCAGGGACCATCCTGGATTGCTTCTACTTCCTTTTTGTTTTGCTCTGGATTTCCCAGTTTCTGCCTCCCAGAGCCAGAAGTGCAGGCTGCTGTTATTTCCACCTGGAAATTTTAGGTGAGATCTGCCATCTGAACTCAGGTTCTTTTGCTTTGGAGGCAGAGTCTTAACCCCCGAGCTATCTCTCTAGACCCTGCCAGGTTTCTTTAATTAGCACTGTCTCTTTTCTTCTGCATTGAAAGGAATTTTCTTTTGTGTCATTTTTTTAAAGGAAGATTTGCTATGCTGAATGCTAGGAAGCTGAGGCAAGATCATGAATTTGAAAGCCAGTCTGGTTTATGTAGCAAGACCCTTCAATAAATAAGTAAAAATACTTTTGTAGATTTTGTTTGTACTTACAACTTTTCTATAAGCTTAAGATCATTTCAATAAACCACTGAAATATAGCTCCTAAATTGCACACTGACATTAGTGTCATTAATGTGGATAGCTAATAGAGAATAGCTAACTTTTACTTTACCTAATTTACTGTGTAATCATATGTTGACATAACAGGGACTGCACCCTAGAATCATAGCAGAAGGATTTGAAGCTGCTAAGGTGAAAGCACTTGAAGTTTTGGAGAAAGTTAAAGTAAAAAAGGAGATGAAAAGAGAAATCCTCATAGATGTGGCTAGAACATCTCTACGAACAAAAGTTCATATGGAACTGGCTGATGTGTTAACAGAGGTACGTGAGTAAACTTCTATTTAATGAGTGTAGCCAAACTTACAGCAATAATTTTCTCTTTCCTATAAGATAGGCAAGTAGTGTGTATGGCTTTGGAAGCAAACATTTATAAACTGATACAGAGATAAGATTTTATTGGCTGGACAGTGTTTGTAATTTGGCAAAAATGAAATATTAGCACTTAAATGACCTGAAAGTTGTGAGGGACTTGTCTGACTGCGGAATATCTCTTGTGGAAGTCGTTAGACAGTCTTTATCTGGTTATTAGGGACGCATAAGGAAGTTTCTTTGGCAGTGTGCCTTATAGTTAGGGTTACTGCTTTAATCAAGCATAGTTGATCTGATACACACACACATATCCACATTTAGGAAATATTTGTTTTTCTTGCATGTTTTAAAAATCTTTACTTAGGGCTGGAGAGATGGGTCAGGGTTAAGACTACCTCACAAGCAGAAGGTCCTGAGTTTGGATCCTAGGAACCATGTTAAAAAAAAAGCCTGCACTTCTGGCCCTGGTGGGCAGAGCCTGGGAAATCCCAAAGTGAAGCAAAAAGGAGGTGGAAGCAATCCAGGATGATTCCCAAAGTCACTATTGGTCCTCCACAGACACACACACACACACACACACACACACACACACACACACACACACAGAGAGAGAGAGAGAGAGAGAGAGAGAGACAGAGAGACAGAGAGACAGAGAGAGAGAGCAAATATAAAATATTTTAAGAAATCTTTACTTACTCATTTAGAGAAGGCGCATGGTTAGTTCACCAGATTTGCAAGCAAGCACCTTACCTGCTGAGCTGCCTGTCAGCCTTGTTTTGCTTACTTCTAAAGAATGTAATGTAAAGAAAGACTGGCTGTACTTTCTGAAGACTTATCAAGTGGTTAGTTGGATTATTTCATTGTTTCTCAACTTTGCAAGTTCCCAAACCTTCAATATATTGCCAGGAATAATGAATTCATAACAATCAAATTCACAAGACATTAAAACAAAAACAATCCTATTATTATTAATTTACTTTAAGAAACACAAAATGTGTTGTGTGTGATTAGTGCTGCCTGCGATCATAGCACTTAGGAGGCTGAGGCAATAGGATGGCTGCAAGTGTGAGGCCACAGCCTGGGAGAGGGAGGGGGGGAGAGAGGGAGAGAGAGGGGAAAAGAGAGAAAGAGAGAAAGAAGGAAAGAAAGGAAGGAAGAGAGAGAGAGAGAGATAAAGATAACCCTCTCAGCTCCCTTGAGTAACATCAGCTGCTTGTTGAGCAGTGTCAGAGGAAAGCCACCCTTGCTTCCAGCCATGGTGGTCTCAAGTGGCCTGGCATCTTCATGCTGCCTGCTTCCATGGCTGGTACATTCTTAAGGAGCTCCTCAACACCAATAGCCCCTCTATGCAGTAGCCTGTGTCTCATTCCCCATTCAACCCCACTTTTCTAAGATCCACTGGTGATTTTTGCTTTATGTTGCTGGCCGGTTAAGCCTTAGCTCTTTATATTCCTATAACTAGCTATTTTCATGTTCCTTTTTGAGCTAAGAGGTAAGATGTGTTCTGTTTCTTTTCCCTCCCTCTCCATCATTTTCTTTGTCTTTTTGCTACATTTCTTTTTTAAATGTATCAGATAGCCCAGGTTGGCTGCAAACTATGTAGCCAAGGATATTCTTGAATTCCTGATCTTTCTGCCTTTACTCCAGGAACTCTAGGATTTCGGGCATGCAGACCATGCTTAGCTCTGAAGTTCTTCAGTCTAAAGTGTAGATTGGTGTTGACTTTTTGTTAGTGCCATAGTATAGTGTCAGCTGTGGTTTAGGTTGTGAAGCTTGACGCCCTTTGCCTCATTAGTAGGGTGATAGGTTACCTGGGTTTCTTTGAGTCATCCAGGCGATTGACTCTTCCTATTCACTTCTCTTTCAGGCTGTGGTGGATGCTGTGCTGGCTATTAGAAGACCAGGTTTCCCTATCGATCTCTTCATGGTGGAAATTGTGGAGATGAAGCATAAATCAGAGACAGATACACAGTAAGCAGCACAAATTTTGATAGTGTATAAATTCTGAAAGAGTTGGTTTTCTTCAGATATCCCTTTATTCATTTCATTAGCTTTATGCACCTAATCAGTCTATTGATTGGGTGCAATAGTCAGTCACTTCTAGGTGCTACAGTGATGAGTAAACAGAACAGAATTTCCCTCCTCCAGATGCCTATTTTTTCATTGGTCTAGAGAACAAAACATGTATGTTTTTGTCAATCAGATAAACTACAGAGCTATAGTGTCTCTAAAGACAAAGAATGCTAGCCATGTTTGGAAGAAGAGCATTCTAAGCAGAGAGAGTAGCAGTTGAAAAGGCTCTGAGGCAGGAGTGTGCTAGCTAGGTGTTCCAGTGTGTGGGTAGCACAGGGAGAGGAAAGGAAGTCAGGGGCAAGGTAATGTGAGTTTGTAGGCCTTGTTAATTCTTTTAAAATTTTTATTGTAACATTAGTAAATATAGAGTAGAGCAGGAATTTGCACACACCTGTTACTTTTATCTTTATAATGTTCAGTGGACTTTATTTCAACTATAACTCTCTCTCCTCCGCCTTCCTCTGTTCCAAACATAGTTTTTTTTTTTTTCTTTTTTTGAGATAGGACCTCACTGTGTATCCCAGGATTGAACTTGAGATACTTCTTCCCAACTGCTAGCACAAATCTAGATTATTTTGAAGTAAATCAGAGAACATATTCTATGAGATTTCATTTCTTTGAAATTTACTGAGATTTGCTTAATGGCTAAGTACATCATTAATCAGTCTGTTGATTTTTAACTTGTGAACTTTCTTATAACTATGTTGAACTGTTGAAAAAAACTGTTCCCTCCCTCCCTTCCTCCTCCTCTTCCTCCCTTTCTCCCTTTCTTCGTCTTCAGATAGTCCAGAACTCACTGTGTTGACTAGGTTAACCTTAGACCATGACAGTCCTCCTGCCTCTGCCTCTCAGTGCTGGGATTCTAGGATGTGCTGTCATGAATTTCTAAAATTTATCTCTTTATCTTAATGAAAAACAAATAACGACTGTACGTGATTCTCAAGTATCTGGTGGTATAGCTCAGTGGTAGAGCACGTGCCTTAAATGTGTAATGCCCTGGGTTCAGTCCTCAGTATCTGCCCCCCACCCCCCAACACACCATTCTTAAGTAGAAATGGCAGTTTTTTAAATGTGTATAAATGAAAATATTTATTTTAGAAAAATATGTGGAAAACAGAAGAAAGCCCTATAGCCCCATAATCTACATTCTTACCATTCAAATCTGATTTTGCTGTTGAGTCCTTACATTTATTGTTTGTTTATATATTTATGCATTTATTGGTGCTAGAAATCAAAGAATGTGGAATTCCAAGCATGCTCAACAGGGACTCTACCAGCTGAATTACATTCCAAGCCTGTTTTTTTTCTTTTTAAAGAAAAAATAGTTGCAATCATGTTTTATATACCATGTGCAATTTGATAGTTTGCACTTATCAGCTAGTCTATAAATATTTTCCATGTTATTACATGATTTTCATGAATGGCCAACTGCTGGGACATAATTTACTAAGCAATATCCTATTATATTGGACATTAGGTTAACAATTTTTATTCTATATAATTATTCTGAACAGATGTTTCTAAGAAACTCATTGTGTTCCTACCTTTTGTTATTTTCTCAGCTATTTTCTGTTTTTGAGCCATAGAACTTGTAATTCTAGGTTGACTTTTCATTGCAACTTCACGGTCATGCTGTGTTAAAATAGATTCTCTCTCCTAATTTTACTAATTATGTGTTAGGTTCGAAGTTGTACAAGGAAACCATGTGCAGCTTGGCTGTTTACAACTTTGAGCATAATTCTAACTTTAGAATGTATATTCAAAGAAGCATTATATATTTTAATAGGTTGATTCGAGGATTAGTTTTGGATCATGGTGCCCGTCATCCAAGTATGAAGAAGCAAGTACAGGATGCATTTATCCTCATTTGCAATGTATCACTGGAATATGAAAAAACGTATGTATTGGCTTGTCTTTTTAACCTTTGGAATTTTTGAATGTCTTAACATTTTTATTTATTATTGATTTGGGGCAGGAGTGGAAGGTACATGTGCCACAGCATGTATGGAGGTTAGAGGATGACTTTGTGGAGTTTTTTCTCTCCTTCCATCTTTATGTGAGTCTTGAGGATTGAATTCAGGGAGTCAGGCTTGCATAGCAAGTGCCTTTACCCACCAAGTCAACTTGCCTTCCTGCCTTCCTTCCTTCCTTCCTTCCTTCCTTCCTTCCTTCCTTCCTTCCTTCCTTCCTTCCTTCCTTCCTTCCTTCCTTCCTTTTTTTCCTTTCCTCCTTCCCTCCTTCCTTCCTTCTCCTTCCTTCCTTTTTGCTCTGTAGCACAGGCTAGGCCTTGCTTGTAGTAATCCTCCTGCCTTGGCCTTCTGCGTGCTGGGATTGCATGTGTGATTATCATGTTGGGTTCCTTCATTTTTTTTTTTCCTTTGTTCACTACTAGATATTTAGTATAGACACTTGTTTGGTCTCCTTTGGTTTCTCTAATCATAACTTTTCTAAGGTTTTTTGTTTTATTTTGTTTTGGAGAGTCTTACATTGTTCAAGGTGGTCTCAAACTTGTAAACTTCTTGCTTTAGACTCCCACATGCTAGAATTATAAGCCTTCATCTCCATGCCTGGTTTGCTAATTTGTTCTTATTAACCCTTTAGCGAAGTGAGCTCTGGTTTCTTTTATAAGACTGCAGAAGAAAAAGAGAAGTTGGTACAAGCTGAAAGAAAATTTATTGAAGATAGAGTCCAGAAAATAATAGACCTCAAACTGAAAGTTTGTGCTGATTCCAATAAAGGATTTGTTGTCATTAATCAAAAGGTGAGAAAGGAAACTTGGATCTTAATTATTGTCACTATTCTTCAGCATTTTTCAGTGTGGCCTCTTGCCCTAAGGAGTCCTTAAGACCCTCTCAGGGAGTTTCATCATTAGTAATTATATCTTTAGCACTTTGATAACATTTGCAGTGGTGTACAGCAGTCATGGGAAGTAAGCATGCTGGCATCTTACTCCAGACTGACACAGCAGCTCTGAGCTCTTGATGGCTCTGGACTCCTATGTAAGTGTCCATCACAGACTTACACACAGAGAACAGTTTCATTTAGACTGTCTTGATGAAGTGGTGAACTGTGCTAATTTTATTAGATATGATCATTAAGTACTCATCTTTTTATAGTTCTGCGTGATGCAATATGAAGCATGCACAGAACATTCTGTTCTACGCCAAAACATGGTGGCTGCCTTGAAGAAAGCCTTCATCTCTCTGAGCTAATCAAGCCATTTACACTTGAAAGAATGACGAAGGGGCCAGTGAAATAACTGTGGGTAAAGGTACTTGGGGTCCTGCATTAGATCCCCAGAGCCCATATAGTAAAAGGAGAGAATTAATTTATGAGAAGATGACCTCTGACCTTCACATGCATGCCCATGTGTGTGCGCTCTCTCTCTCTCTTAAGTAAATAAATAAAATGCTTTTTAAAAAATGATCAATGAAAAAATACTGTTGTTTAGACTTGGGTATTTGGTAGATTTTTTTTTCCTAAAAAAAAAGTATCACTTCAAGGAAAATAATTTTTTAACTAGTTTTTTTTTAAAAAAGCTTTTATTTATTCGCTCATTGTGTGTGTATGTGTGTGTATATGTATTCAGAGGGCACATGTGTCCCTGTAGAGGACCAAGGGTGACTTTTGGGAATCATTCCGGATTGCTTTCACTTCCTTCCTGCTTCGCTCTGGGATTTCCCAGGCTCTCTGTCTATTAGGGCTGGAAGTGCAGGTCGCTGTCATTTCTGCCTGACATTTTTTTTGAGGATTAAGGTAGAGTTTATTAGAGGAGAGAAAAGTCAGAACTCATGGACTCCAGACATGGAGTGTCATGAGGGGATAGGACGCCCTAGAGAACTCATGGAGCCTAGGCATGGAATCCATGAGGAGCAAGGAACTCATGGAATGCATGAGAAACAGGCACAGAACAGAACTCATGGCACTAATGCTAGAAGGGACTAGGGCACCTCTGCCTGACATTTTTACATGGGACTTAGGATCCAAACTTAGGACCAGCTGCTTGCAAGGCACAGTCTTATTTATTTATTTATTTATTTATTTATTTATTTAATTTATTTATTTATTTGGTTTATTCTATCTGATATTAGTTTAGACCAGTTACAGTTTCTCGTCCAGCTTGGCAGGAGAACACACAGCAGCACCAAGGGCCAAGGGAATTGATCATGCTATATCTACCTAATAGCTGAGAGAGGGATGATCCTTACTTGCCAGACCAGAATGTCTGGCCAAGTAAAAGAGGCTGTCAACTTCCTCAACCAGCTCTTCGTATGTTATTTACCTATCCAGGGCCTAGTTCCATCCACCACGGGCTAGGACTTCCCCATTAACTAGACAGTCTCTTGAAGGTTTGTTCAAGGACCTGCTTCAAATATTGATTCTTTATAACTCTGTCCCAAAAACCTTGCAGCTGTCAAGCTGACACCTGAATTTAACCACCACACACTACACCCTGTCAACTTGACCCAACAATATAACACTTTTAAACTGTAACCTTCAATTCTTGTCCCGTAAATGTTAAATTTATCTTTTTTAATTATACTTATTTATTTTTCCCCAATCATACAAGCTTAATAGGTACTCCATTCCCCTCCCTCCCTCCACCCCTGTCCAGTCCTTTTCCCCTCCCCCTTTTTCTCCTTCCTTTCACCCTCTACCATCCCCTTTTTCCCAGTGTCTCCCCCTCCCCCCTCCCATTCCCTGGAGCATCCTTTTGTGTGAATGCCAAACTTCCCTCTGAATCCTCCATTCTAGTGAGGTGTAAGGACTCATTGGCATTGCCCAGAGCCTTTTCTTGGGTTTCCCTTTGATATGGGAACACTTTTATGACTGTTAATCCCTTGCCTTTAAGGATCCTAGTGCCTGTGATCCATGCTAGACTTTGGGGGGGTCGTTGACATGTCAGTCACTTCGCAGGTGAAGCAAAGTCTGATTATGGCTACTGCAGACGAGGCAGTCTTAACCTCCAAGCCATCTGTCCAGCCCTACTTCAAGGAAAATAAATGACTAAAATAACCATGATTTTAGAAAGTTATATATGAATAAATAACCCATTTAAAATACAAAATTGTGGTCAGGGAAAATGGATAAAGCATTTGCTGTGCAGATATGATACTAGAGTCCATGTAAGTTTCAATTGAGTGTGTCAGCGTGTCTGCAATTCCAGTGCTGGGAAGGCCAGTACAGGATCCCCAAGCAAGCTGGCTAGCTAGACTATCCCCATATTGGTGACCTCTGGGTACAACTAAGAGATTGTGCCTCAATGAATAAGTGGAGAGTGGTTAAGGAAAGTTCCCAGTATCAATGTCAGGCTTACATATATACACATGAATGTGAAAATATGCATACATACTTGTGTACCATACATATATGTGACTGATGGATTTGACTTTATTGTTTTTATGTGAGTGTGCATGTACGTGTATAGATATTCACACGTCTGGGCGCACACGTGTGCATGTGGAGAAGTTACTGTCAGATACCTTCTTCACCCCTATTGCAGTGTGGAGAAGTTACTGTCAGATCCCTTCTTCACCCCTATTGCAGTCCATTTCTATTAAGTCAGGGTCTCTCAGTTGAGCCTGTAGCCCACCAGTCAGCTAGACTAGCTAATCAGTTTGCTCCTTGAGTGCTGGGATTACAGGCATATGTCACGCCTGCCCAGTTTATATCTGGATCCTGGGGATCTGAACTCTGGTCCTCACACTTGCAGGGCCAGTGCCTTATCTTTTAATGGAGTTTTCTTTTTTTAATTTTTTTATTATTATTTATTCAATTGTGCATGTGTGTGCGTGTGTGTGTGTGTATGTGTGTGTGTGTGTGTGTGTGTGTAACCACAGACGAATTCGGGAACCACCATGGACTGCCTCTACCTCCTCCTTGTTTACTCTGCCCCGGGATTCACAGGCTCCACCCTACCAGGACCAGAAACACGGGCTACCCCCACTTCCGCCTGGCGTCTATACATAGGGTCTAGGATCTGAACTCAGGACCTTCCACCTGCAATGCAGAGGCTTAACCTCTGAGCCACTTCTCCAGCCCCTTTAATGGATTTTTTTCCATGTTCTACACTGAAATTAACCTTTGAGAAGCTGTTGCTTGTTAAGTTTATGTATGTAGTATCAAAGAATGCCTATAGTTATCTGAAAGACTAAGACTATTAAAATCATCCTTTTCCGTGCTTGCTTCGGCAGCACATATACTAAAATTGGAACGATACAGAGAAGATTAGCATGCCCCTGCGCAAGGATGATATGCAAATTTGTGAACCGTTCCATATTTAAAAAAAATCATCCTTTTCCAATATTTACTTATATGGGATCAGATTTTCTTCACATACTTGAAACAAAAAAAATTCTGTCATACCAAATTGGATGTAATAAATATGAAAATCTATATGTCTTCTCTGTAAACGAACAGCAAAGAAATTTACAATACTGTAAATCACTTTCATACATAGGTTCATACATACACAGTAAAAAGTAAATTTTTACTTAAAAGTATTGTTTTTGTTAGCATAAATTGATTGTTTATTCCTTTATTTTTACTTATTGTATATGTGATGTTTGCGTTTGCATGCAAGCACACATGTGGAGGTCAGAAGACAACTTTGTAGAGTTGGTTCTATTTATCCACCTTCGTGCGGGCTCCAGGGATTGAATTCCTGTTTTACCCACTAAGCAATCTTGCTGGTCCTATTAATAGACTTAAAAAACCCTGTGTTTTTGTAATTTGACTAGATACAACTCCTATAAAGGAAAGCCTTTGGGACAGCAAGGATGATTCTTCTGCTTCCTGCTCTTCCTCGGCCCAAGGCTCATGCTAGCACTCTACATCTGAGCTCTATTCCTAGCCCCATACTTTTTTTTTTTTTTTTTTTTTTTTTGAGACAGGGCTTCTTTATATAGCCTAGGCTGTCCTGGAGTTTGCATCTTACTGCTTAAGAATGTGAATTGTTTCTGAGACCAGAAAGTTCGAGGAACACTGGTTTGAATTTATTTCAGGCTAAGGGTTGTAGTTCAGTGTGGATTCAACCTATACCACAGCAAAAGCAAAAACACGGGGCTGGAGAGGTGGCTCAGGAGTTAAGCCTCTGCCTTGCAGGCAGAAGGTCCTGAGTTCAGATCCCAGATCCCACGTATAGACGCCAGGCAGAAGCGGGGGCAGCCTGTGCTTCTGGTCCTGGTAGGGCGGAGCCTGTGAATCCCGGGGCCGAAGGAGGTGGAGGCGTCCATGGTGGTTCCCGATTTGTCCGTGGTTCTACACACACACATACACACATGCGCGCGTACATACATACGCCCATGCGCACAATTGAATAAATAATAATAAAAAAAATTAAAAAAAAAAGCAAAAACACACCTTAATAACTTTGATGTTACTTTGATTATAGGGCATTGATCCATTTTCCTTAGACATGCTGGCGAAACATGACATAGTAGCTCTTCGCAGAGCAAAAAGAAGGAATCTGGAGAGGTAAGTTTGCAAATTGTGCATCCTACATTGTTTTCTGTCGATCCAGGTGCTGTTGTTTTATATACTGCTGGGGGTTGAACCCAGAGCCATACCACTGCCTTCCTGAATTTTGTTGTTAGCATATTAGATTGAAGTTGTCACATATATATTCCTTATAATTCATAAGTAACCATGTTTGAATAAAATTCTAGTGTATAAATTCCAAGTTTCGTTCTTAAAAAGAAAAAAGCATGCTTGAGACATAGCACATATAGGATTAGAGGACAACTTTCAAAAATTGATTTTCTCTTACATCATGTGGGCTCCAGGTTTGTTTTGTACACAGAAACTTTTATCTACTGAAAATCTTGCTGACCCCAAATTTTGTTGTTAATATTGATAAATACTTGACCCATCAAAAAATCAAACTTGCTGCATTTAGAACTTTGTAGAAGTACAAGGAAGGTTTTCATTTTTTGCTTAAGTTGTGTGTGTGTGTGTGTGTGTGTGTGTGTGTGTGTGTGTGTGTGTTTTAAACAATTTTGGAGCTAGGAACATGTCTCAATGGGTAACTGTTTGCTATATAAATAGCTTAAGGACCTGAGTTTGGATCCCCAGCACCCATGTAAAAGATGGGGTGGCATCTGTTCATGCCTGTAACCTCAGTTCTGGGAGCTCACTGGCCAACTAGTATAGCTAAAATGGTGAGCGTCATGCTCAGTGAGAGACCTTGTCTCAAAATGATTGAAGAAAGACACCCCAACATAACCTGTTATCTCCATACATACATACAGCCTCCCAACAGAACAGATTTTAGAAACACTATGATAATATTGCATAATTTCACTCAGATGTGGACTAGGAAAATATTGAACTTATAGGTATGAATATGGGAATGATAGTTACTAGTGACTGTAGCACTGAGGAGTTTGAAGGACTTAGGAGATATTGTTCAAAGGATACAGGATGCTATGTTGATCTGTTGTACAACATAGTGACTGTAGTTTGTGTATGCATTATTGAAATATCAAGAGAATAGGTTTTAAATGTTCCCACTACAAGGTAATAACTGTGAGAGGCAGTATTTATCATCTTGTATCTGATAAATGTATGTAATTTTGTTACCTAAAAATCAATAGCCTCCCACAGTATATCACAGTATAGTCAATTTTAGATATCTAGCTGGACATGGAGCTCCTGCTTTTAATCCCAGCACTAGGGAAGTTGAGGCAGAAGGATTGCCATGATTTGAGGCCAGCCTGGACTACATAGTAAGTTTCGGGCTAGTCTGGGTTACTAAATGAGAGACACTACCTCCAAAAAATATGCAAAAAAGAAAGAAATTAGCCTTTATATTTTCCATAGTTAAAGTGAAGGTGACATGTATGTAATTTCAGACTCAGTCTTGCTTGTGGAGGAATAGCCGTGAACTCTTTTGAAGACCTTAATATAGATTGCTTGGGACATGCTGGCCTCGTATTTGAGTATTCATTAGTGAGTATTTCTATGAATAGTAGTTATAAAGTGATCTTTAGCCCTTCTTTGTATTTCATATCTTTAAATTTATATTTGGATCTTGAGATCTGACTAACCTACAGGACAGAGTTTACAATTTCTTGACTTAAATGTTTGTTAAGAGTTTTACTATATAGCTTAGGCTGGCTTGAACTCAAATCTTCTTATCTCAACCTTCCAAGTGGTAGGATAATTTAACTCCTTTGAAACTTATATTTAATTATATATGATAAGAAAAATTCACATGAAGACAGGTTCTGATATCAACTAGATTTGAATTTCATAATGGCATTGATATTTTATAAGAATGGAATGACAAAATTGTGTTATATGTTATGTTACCTTTTTTTTTCCGTCAAAGCCATGAATTCTAGGCAACTACTGTATCACCTCTAACACTAAATTACATCCTCAACCTTAAAGTTTTGTCTTTTCTTGCCATTCTTTAGGGTGAAGAAAAGTTCACGTTTATTGAGGATTGTGTTAACCCTCGTTCTGTCACCTTGCTGATCAAAGGACCAAATAAGCACACTCTCCTACAAATCAAAGATGCCTTAAGAGATGGACTTCGTGCTGTCAAAAATGCCATAGATGATGGTATGTATTCTTTTTGTGATAAATATGAACCTCACATTTATATATAATAATAAATCTGTCATGGTATGTATGGTATTTTAAGATATGAATGATCTCTCTTTTCACTTTGGACAGTTCATAGTTTGGATTATAAAGGTTTTGTTACTTGGGGTATTTAGAGTTAAGATAAAGTATGCTGCTTTCTTAATTAAATCCTCTTCAGGAAATGAATTTAATACTATAGTGTCTTTTTTTTATTTTTAGAAGTTTATTTTTAAAATCATGAGAAAGGTTTTTTTATTATTATTTATTCAATTGTGCATGTATGTATGTGTGCGTGCGTGTGTGTGTGTGTGTGTGTGTGTGTGTGTGTGTGTGTGTGTGTGTGTGTGTGTAGAACCACGGACGAATTCGGGAACCACCATGGACCGCCTCCACCTCCTCCTTGTTTACTCTGTCCCCGGGATTCACAGGCTCCGCCTTACCAGAACCAGAAGCACAGGCCGCCCCCCGACTTCCTCCTGGTGTCTATACGTGGGGTCTAGGATCCGAACTCAGGACCTTCGGCCTACAAGGCAGAGGCTTAACCCCTGAGCCACCTCTCCAGCTCCGAGAAATTTTTTTTTAATTTATTCAATTGTGCATGTGTGAGTGCGTGCACGTGTGTGTGTGTGTGTGTGTGTGTGTGTGTGTGTGTGTATGTATGTAGAACCACGGACGAATTCGGGAACCACCATGGACCGTCTCCTCCTTGTTTACACTGCCCCGGGACTGACAGGCTCTGCTCTACCAGGACCAGAAATGCAGCCCCCCCCCCCCCCCGCTTCCGCCCGGCGTCTATACATGGGGTCCAGGATCCAAACTCAGGACTTTCTGCCTGCAAGGCAGAGGCTTAGCCCCTGAACCACCTCTCCAGCTCCATGAGAAAGGTTTTATAGCTCAGAACAAATACCATATTCTGACGTGAAGTGTAATTTTAAGAAAGACTAGGAAGGAAGGTTAACATTTATCAATTATTGATAATTTATAGTCAAGTTATATCTCAAAGGAGTTGGGCCAGGCAACTGATTAAGTAAAAATATGCATTTAAAACAGGTTGATAGGCATATGAATAGATGCTCAACGTTAGTCATTAGGAAATGAAAAGTAAAAGCACAAAGGGATGTCTCTTTGCATTCTCAGGAAAGCTAGACAACAGTTAAATGCTGGTAGAAATACAGAGAAATTTCAATCTGATGTGTTTCTGTTGGGAACTGCTGGATGACAGATAGTTACCTAAAAAGTTAAGCATATAGCTACTATGTGAATCAATTAATCCATTCTTAGAAATGGATATATTCAAGAGATAGAAATATGTCCATATAAAAACTTGTACAAAAATATTCTCATCATAGCCTTATTCATAACACCCAGACGTGAAATAATCCAGATGTGTATTAGCTGATAAATAAGCAAAATGTAATATTCATATCTAGTAGTATATTTGACCACAGAAAAGAATGAAATACTGATTTAGATATATTACAACACAGACGACTCATGGTCATGGAAACATACTAAATTAAAGGTTCTTGACAAAAAAAGCCATATATTCTATAGTTCTACTTATATGAAGTTTCTAGGAAAGGCAAATTCATACATTTGACAAAAGCTAGATTTATGGTTGACAAGTGCTGAAGAAAGGGGAGAATCAGGAGTGCTTGCAAATGGGCACAGATTTTTGTAGATTTCATTGAATAAATATAAATGATTATGCTGCTAATGAAAAGTCTTCTTGCATTCTAATGTACTTTTTTTCCCCTTTATTTATGGACTGGAACCTTCAATATATGTTGTTGAATAGAAATAATGAAAGTTGAAAGTAGACTTTTTTCCTTATTCCTGATCTGAGAGGGCAGATGGCAGTTTTATCTGCAGTTATTTCTTACTTTTATAAATCAGGTCAAGGAAGTTCTCTTCTATGCCTAGTTTGCTGATTTCTATCAAAACGTTGGTTTTTGTCAAATACTTCTTTAAAATATATTTTTAAAAACTTTTTATTATTTAGCATGCGTGTGTGTGTGTGTGTGTGTGTGTGTGTGTGTGAGAGAGAGAGAGAGAGAGAGAGAGAGAGAGAGAGAGAGAGGGCATTGTGTGTCCCTGTGGAGGGCCAAGGGTGACTTTAGGAATCATCCTGAATTGCTTCTACCTCCTTCTCGCTTTGCTCAAGGATTTTCCAGACTCCACCAAGGACCTGAAGTGCAGGGCTCTGCCTTTTCTGTCTGGCGTATTTACATGGGACTTTCCGTTTTACATGGGATTTTACATCAGGACTTTCTGCTTTTGAGGCAGAGTCTTAACCCAAATACTTTTTTTTTTTGAGACAAGTTCTCACATGTAGCCCAGATTGATCTTGACTTCACTTTGTATCCCAGACTATCTGTGAATTCCAGCAACTCTGGTGCCTCAGTCACATAATTGCTGGGAATATAAGTGTGAGCTGCCACACACAGCACTTTCTTGCCTTTTCAGACTGAATAAAACTCTATTCTGTGTACCCTTTGAAAGCAGCAACCCCGAAATCAGTGTCATAGCTTTAAGTAACTATCACTGTGAATGTTTCAATGTTCATGTGATTGGTGGATTAATAAATTCAGTCACCTCCTATAAAAAAAAGTCTATGTGTATGCATACACACACACACACACACACACACACACACACACACACACACCCAAGGTAGGTAGTTCTAGTTCTAGGCAGAACTTTGTACTGTAGCTATTTTTTTGGGTCTTGAGAGTAAAGCTGTGCTGTGTGTTTCCTTTTATGTATGTTTTGATTTCATTGGCTAAAGTTTTGTTGGGAATTTTTATATTTAAGTCTAGAGATGTAGCTCAGTACTTGAGCACTTGCATAGCTCATGTGAGGCCTCGGATTTGATCCCCAGCACAATTTTTTTCACATCCGTTTTCATAAGGGGTATTGAATTATATGCAGTTTTTCTTGTACTTCTTTTATTCTTTTTAGTATTTGAGTACTGTCCTTACTGAATGAGTTGGAAAGTCTTTCTTCTTGATCAAAGTTTTCAATGTCTTGAGTTATAGTAGAGAATTGATATTTCTTTGATTGATCTTTGTGGAATTTATCATAAAGCCACCTGAGCCTGGAGTTTTCATTATAGAAAGGCTTTTAACTACAAATTAAATCTCTTCAATTGATACAGGGCTATTAAGGCTATTTTCTTTCCCAGAGGGCTTTAGTAGTTTCTCTCAAGAATTTTTCCACTTCAGGTTCAGCAGTTAAAGCACTTAATATATAAGCAAAAGGATTGGAATTTCAGGCTGCCAATCTAGGCCTCCATGTGGGCCAGAACCTTGGTGTCCTGAGGGTTTTAGTCCAGTGATGGCTTAGGTAGCTCTCCATCTAAATGCTTGAGGGCCTACCACGCTAAGCTCCTCAGTTTCCATGTGGATCATGTCTGCCAGCTCCTGTACCTTGGTCAGGGCTGAGTCTGCAGGCAAATGCTCATCTGGTGAACTCTCCATCTTCCACTGTCTGCTGTCCTGGCACACTGTCCAGAGCCTGCTGGACGCTGCTTACCAAAGAATGAACCTCCTTCATGAGGAACTAACTCCATGCAGTCCTAACTCACAAAACTCTGGGATCTCACCATGGCAAAGAGACAGGCTAGTTGCTAGGAACAGTGTAGACAAAATCCTGTGAGACCCACATGCTGCCAGTGTCCATAACCCCTGCCACGTGGATTTCAATTTGCAAACCCTCAGATTTTTTTCCCTATTTTTTTGAGAAATAGTGGTGTCTATTTTGATGGGGATTGCATTGAATCTGTGGGTTGCTTTTGATAGTATAATAGCGTACACAGTATTAATTATTCTGGTCCATGTGCATAGGTGATCTTCCATCTGTTATAGCCTTCAGTTTCTTTTTTCAGTGTTTTAAAGTTTTCATTGATGAAGTCTTTCTCTTCCTTGGTTAGGTTTATTCCAAAAGTTTTTATTTTGTTTTTGAGGAAATTATGAATGGACTGTTTTTCTGACTTCTTGGTATGTGTATTACTGATATATAGGAATACTACTAATTTTGAATCCTGAATCCTTGCTAAAATGTTTATCAGAGTTTTGTGATGGAGTCTTTAGGATTTCTCTGTATAGAATAATATCTACAAATAGAGATGCTTCTTCCTTTGTGATTTGTGTCCCTTTTATTTCCTCTTGTCTAATTGCTCTGGTTAAGACTTCAAGCACTATATTGAACAAGAATGGTCAGAGTGGCCAGTTAATCTTGTTCCTGATTTTAGTGGAGTTGCTTTGAGTTTTTCCCATTTAGTATAATATTGGTTATATGTTTACATATATAACCTTTGCTATATTAAGACAGTTCCTTTTATTCCAAGTCTCTCAGAGCTTTTATCATGAAGAGAGATTTGATTTTTGTTAAAAGGTTTTTCTGCATCTATTGAATTGAACATGTGATATCTGTCCTTGAATCTACCTATGTGATATTGCATTTATTGATCAGTCTTTGTTGAACCATCCCTGCATCTCTGAAATGAAGTCAAATTGATCATGCTTATGTGTTCTTAAATTTGGTTTGTAAGTATTTTATTGAAAATTTTTTGTATCTGTGTTCATCAAGGAGATTAGTTTACAGTTTTCTTTGTTGTGTCTTTATCTGGTCTTTGTCTCAGGGAAACATTAGCTTCATAAAAGAAAATTTTGTAGAGTTCCTTTCTCTATGGAATAGTTTGAGAGTGGTTGGTGTTGGTTCTTTTAAGCTCTGGTCAGCAGTCTGGCTTAGACTTTTTTAATTTGGACATTTATTACTGCTTTGATCTTGTTACTTATCACAGATGTATTTAAATTGTTTCTTTCTTCTTGGTTTAAGTTTGGTAGATTATATGCATCTAGAAATTTATCCATTTTGTATAGGTTTTTAAGCTATGTACTAATGAATTTCTGAATTTCATTTGTATTCGTTGTAATGTTTTCCTTGTCATCTGTAGTTTTGTTAATTTGGATCTTTTTCTCTTTGGTTAGTTTGATTAAAAGTTTAATCTTATCTTTTTGAAAAGCCTTTGAATAATTTTTTCATCTCCATTTCATTAATTTCTGTGCTAATTTTAAGTTACTTAATCTACTTCCATCTACTGAGTTTACGTTTGACTTAATTTTATTTTTCCAAGTCTCTAAGGTCCATTATTTGAGATCTCTTTGATTTTCTATTGTAAGTACTTATAGCTATAAACTTCCCCCTTTGGGGCTGCTTTTATTATATCCTATAGGTTTTGGTATATTGTATTTAATTTGCATTCATTTTTTGCTTTTCAGTTTTCTTCTTCCTCAATGATCCATTCAATTTTTGGTAGCGTGTTGTTCAGTCTCCTGGAGTTTACATTAGTTCTATTGCTGATGATTTCTAGTTTTATTCTACTGTGGTCAGATAGAATACAAGAAATAATTTCAATTCTCTTGTATTTGTTAAGACTTGTTTCTTTCCTATTAAATGACCTATTGTAGAGAATATTTCATGGGCTGCTGTGAAGAATGTATATTCTAAAATACTTGCATGGAATTGTCTGTGAATGTCTTTTAGGTCTATTAGATCTATGATATAATTGAGTTCACATGTTTTGCTTTTTTTTTTTTTTTTTGGTCAGCATATGGCTTGACTGTTGGTGAGAGTGGGATATTAAAGTCACCATTTACTGCACTGGAGTTAACCTGTGTCTTTATCTCTAGCAGTGTTTATTTTATGAAATTTGGCTCATTTCTGTTTGATGCATTTTATTTGGAATTGAAATATCCTCTTGATATAATGTTCTCTTAATAAGTGTGGAATAGTCTTTATCTTTTCTTTTTTTACATTAAAATAATAAAATTATTTCTTTGGAAATAAAACACAAATAATCTCAAAATATATGTTTTGTTTTTTCTTTTGAAATGAAAGGATTACAATTATTTCTGGTTCCTGAATTCTAATATGCAATCATATATATGTACATATGTATGTTCATTTATGCTTTATGTCTTTAAATCAAATAATCATTAAATAGACTTATTATGATGCCCAGATGACTAAGGATGCTTCAATTTATTCTCAGTAATTGCTCTTAGAGTTTATAATATGATCTCATTCTATTTTAAAGGGATTAATGATACACAAATTTGTGGGATATACTTTTTTTGTGTGTGTGTGTTTCTTTTTTTTAATACATTTTTTATTATTTCCGCTCATACAAACTTAATAGGTAGACCAGTTCCCTCCCTCCCTCCTCCTCCCCCCGAGCCCCCTGCTCCCCCTCTCCTCCCTCCCCATCCCCCCAGTGCCTCCCCCCCAGTTCCCAGAGAGTCCTTTATTGTGTATGCCTAACTCTCCTCTGGGTCCTTCCTCTCCGATGACGTACAAGGACCCAGTGGTATTTCCCTGAACCCTTTCTCATGTTCCCCTTAAGCATAGGAACACTACTGTGGCTGTCAATCCCTTGCCTCCAAGGATCTTGGTGCCTTTAGCTGATGCTAGACTTTGTGAGGTCAATAGTGTGTTGGACATTGCGCAGGGCATGCAAAGTCCTATTAGGATTGCTTCGGCCCTAACTAGTGTGGAGAATCTTGCAAATCATTGCTCCTCCCATCCTTTTGCTCTTACACTCTTACCGCCCCCTCTTCCGCAAATGTCCCTGAGCTTCAGGATGGGGGGAGATTAGGCTGGCCTAGTTCTATGTGGTTGATATAGAGTCTCTGAAGTTCTGGATTGTGGTTTGTTGATTTTCTTTTGCAGTTTTGCTGCTCCTGCAATGCCCTTCACTCCATCCGGCTGGGCACTGTATGTCACCCCCTGGTCAGAGACAAAAGCTGTTAAACTGGAGTCTTGTTATAATAGCACATTCAAGGGTAGATGTAATAAAAGTAGGAAACCTCAGTGAGGGAGGGGTCAATCACCCATTTGCAAAATGATTACGTTTTAATCTGCCAGACTATATGCCCTCCCCTTCTGGTGAGATCATACCCCCTCAGTTGTACATGATCAGGAACGAACGTCTGTGATCTTAGCCAGGTGTCACATTACTTACTTGCATTCCTTGATGGAGGCCTATTTTCTCTGCTGTAACATGGTCCCCTCTCTCCTTGTGTCTGGTGTGGCCCTCCAGCCCCATCCCTCCTGTTCATAATCCTTGCAATTACTGTATTACATAGGTTTACCTTTGAGTGTCTCAAGGTAGCTTGGATGAGTTTGGTACTAGGAGCCACCTATTAGGGAGTACATATGGCGCTTAATTTTCTGGGTTTGGGTACTTCACTTAATATAATTGTTTCTAATGACATCCATTTCCCAGCAAATTCTAGTAATTCATCATTTTTGATGGCTGAGTAGTACTCCATTGTATCGATGCATCACATTTTCCTTATCCACTCATCAACTGTTGGACATTTGGGTTGATTCCATGACTTTGCTATTGTAAACAATGCTGCTATGAACATGGTCATGCTTGTGCTATCGAGGTGAACCTCTGCTGCATGGGGGGTTATTCCCAAAAGTGGGATAGCAGGGTCATATGGCATTTCAATCTTTAATTTCTTTAAGAATCTCCAGACGGCTCGCCAGAGTGGCTGTATGAGCCTGCATTCCCACTAGCAATGTAGGAGAGTTCCCCTCTCTCCACATCCTCTCCAGCATTTGTTGTTGTTTGTATTGTGGATTTTTGCCATCCTGACCGGGGTGAGATGATATCTCAGGGAAGTTTTGATTTGCATTTCCCTGATGGCTAAAGAAGTGGAGCATTTTTTAAGATATTTGTTAGACATTTTAATGTCATCCCTGGTAAAATTTCTTTTAAGTTCCAGGGCCCATTTTTTAATTGGGCCAGTGTTTTCCTTGGAGTTTAGTTTTCTAAGTTCTTTGTGCACTCTGGACAGTAGAGCTCTATCAGATGTGTGGTTAGTGAAGATTTTCTCCCATTCTGTGGGTTGCCTTTGAGCTCGTGTTACAATCTCTTTATCTGAACAGAAGCTCTTTATTTTCACAAGGTCCCAACTGTTGAGAGTTGGTAGCAGTGACTGTGCCATTGGATGTCTGTTTAGGAACTGTTGGCCTAGCCCAATCAGCTCGAGGGAGTTCCCTATCCTTTCAACTATGGTTTTTATAGTCTCTGGCTTTATATCAAGGTCCTTGATGCATTTGGAATTAAGTCTTGTACGTGGTGACAAGTACGGGTCCAGCTTTAATCTTCTGCATGTGGAGATCCAGTTTTGCCAGCACCATTTGTTGAAGATGCTGTTCTTTTTCCATTGGATTCTTTGGGCCCCTTTGTCAAAGATCAAATGGCTGTGTTTTTGTAGGCTTATATCTGGGTCTTCAACCCTTATCCATTGATCTGTGTGTCTATTTTGGAGCCAGTACCAGGCTGTTTTTATAGCCATGGATTTGTAGTATAGGCTAAGGTTTGGTATGGTAATACCTCCAGCAGTGTTTTTGTTACTTAGAATTGTCTTTGCTATTCTGGGTCTTTTGTGCCTCCATATGAATTTTGAGATTATTTGGTCAACTTCTTTAAAGAATTGCTTTGGGATTTTAATTGGTATAGCATTGAATTTGTATGTTGCCTTTGGTAGGATGGTCATTTTTACGATGTTGATTCTGCCAATCCAGGAACAAGGGAGGTCTTTCCACCTTCTGGTGTCTTCTGCAATTTCTTTCTTTAGGGTTTTAAAGTTTTCATTGTAAAAGTCTTTTACCTCCTTGGTTAGGTTTATACCAAGGTATTTCATTTTTTTAGGGGCTATAGTAAATGGGATTGTTTCTTTCAAGGCTTTTTCACTTCTTTCATTCTGGGGATATAGGAAGGCCTCTCATTTTTGCACATTTATTTTGTATCCTGCCACCCTGCTGAACTTCTCAATTAGTTCCAGGAGCTTCCTGGTGGAGTTTTTGGGATCACTCAGGTATAAGATCATGTCATCTGCAAATAGGGATAGCTTGACTTCTTCCTTGCCGATTTGAATCCCTCTTATGTCCCTTTCTTGTCTTATGGCTTCAGCTAAGACTTCAAGTACAATATTGAATAGAAGTGGTGAGAGTGGACAGCCTTGTCTAGTTCCTGATTGAAGTGGGAATGCTTCCAATTGTTCCCCATTGAGCATAATCCTTGCTGTGGGCTTGTTGTATACAGCTTTTATTATATTGATAAAGGTTCCTTCCATTCCTACTGTCTCTAGCGTTTTGATCATAAAAGGCTGTTGGATCTTGTCAAAGGCTTTTTCTGCATCTATCGAGAGTATCATTTGGTCTTGGACTTTGGACTGGTTTACATGATGAATTACATTTATTGATTTGCATATGTTGAACCAACCTTGTGTGCCGGGGATGAAGCCTACTTGGTCCCTGTGAATGATCTTTTTGATATGTTTTTGAATCTGATTTACTAAGACTTTGTTGAGAATCTTTGCGTCTGTGTTCATCAGAGAGATCGGCCTATAGTTTTCTTTTTTAAGTGAATCTTTATTAGGTTTTGGGATTAAGATGATATTAGCTTCATAGTAGAAGGAATTTGGTAGTGTTCCTTCCTTTGCTATTTGATGGAACAGTTTAAGGAATATTGGTGTTATTAACTCCTTAAATGTCTGGTAGAACTCTGTGCTAAATCCATCTGGTCCAGGACATTTTTTGGTGGGAAGATTTGAGATTACTTCTTCAATTTCCTTATATGATATAGGACTATTTAAATAATTCACAACTTCCTGACTCAATTTAGGTAGGTTGTGTTTACTTAGAAATTCATCCATCTCTTTTGTGTTGTCAAACTTCACAGAGTACAAGTTTTTGAAGTATGATGTTATAATTCTCTGGATTTCTTGGGTATCAGTAGTGATAACTTCATGTTCATTTCTAATTTTGTTAATTTGGGTTTTCTCTCTCTTGCTTTTGGTTAATTTAGCTAGGGGTATATCAATCTTACTGATTTTTTCAAAGAACCAGCTTTTTGACTGGTTGATTTTTTCTATTGTTTTCTTAGTCTCGATTTCAGATATTTCTCCCCTTATTTTGCTAATCTCCTCTCTTCTACTACTTTTGGGATCAGATTACTCAAGTTTTTCTAAAGCCTTAAGCTGCATCGTTAAGTTATTTATTTCTGATGTTTCCATTTTTTTGATGTAGGCATTAAGAGCTATGAACTTATCTCTTAGGATAGCTTTCATTGTGTCCCAGAGATTTTGGTAAGTTGTATTTTCATTATTGTTTGCTTTCAGGAAATCTTGAGTTTCCTTTTTAATTTCTTCCTGAATCCAGTTCTCATTCAGCATCATATTGTTAAGTTTCCAGGACTTAGTGTATTTTCTCTTGTTTGTTGTGTTGTGGATGTCCAGCTTTACGCCGTGGTGGTGCTGATAGAGCACAGGTTAGAATTTCAACTTTTTTGTATATGTGTAGATTCATTTTGTGGCCCAGCATGTGATCTATTTTGGAGAAAGTTCTGTGTGCTGCTGAGAAAAATGTGTATTCTTTGGTGCGTGGGTGAAACGTTCGATAGAGATCTGTAAGGTCCATTTCTTTCAGGGTTTGATTAAGTTCCAAAGTGTCTCTGTTAAGCTTTTGACCTGTTGATCTATCCCATGTTGAGAGGGCGGTGTTGAAGTCCCTAAGAATTATCGTTTGGAAGTTGATTTCTTGCTTTAGACGCTGTAGGGTTTTCTTAATGAATGTGGAGGAATCCGTATTGGGTGCATATATGTTCAGTATTGTGAAGTCTTCCTGGTGAATTGTACCTGTGACTAAAATGTAGTATCCATCTTGTGTCTCTTATGATTTTCTTTGGTTTGAAGTCCACTTTGTCTGAAAGTATAATTGCTACCGCTGCCTGTTTCCTAGTTCTATTAGCTTGCAAGATGTTGGACCAGCCTTTCATTCTTAGGCTGTGCCTATCTTTTGTGGTGAGATGAGTTTCCTGAAGGCAGCAGATTGTTGGATCGTGGTTTTTAATCCAAGTTTGTAATCTGTGTCTCTTAATCGGTGAGTTAATACCATTGACATTTAATGTTATAATGGAGAAATTATTTTTAATTCTGGACATTTTTTATGTTTAGTAGATTTTATAAGCATGTTGTTTGATATTTATGTTTCGGTGGTATTATACTTCCCTTCTGTCCTCCTGGATACGCTTGTTCTTTTCTTCAAGCTTGAGTATCATTTCTAGCATTTTTTGAAGGCCTGGTTTGGTAGACATGTATCCCTTCAAGTTGTCTTTGTGCTGGAAAACTTTTCTTTCTCCCTCAATCATGACAGATAGTTTTGCTGGGTATATCAGTCTGGGTTGGCATTTTTGCTCATTTGATACTAGAAGTATGTCTCTCCAAGCTCTTCTTGCTTTTACTGTTTCCATTGAGTAGTCATTTGTTATTCTAATAGGTCTACCTTTAAAAGTGACTTGCTTTTTTTCTCTTGAAGCTCTCAGCACCTTTTCTTTGTCTTGAATGTGGAGTGTTTTGACTATTATTTGCCGTGGCGATTTTCTATTTTGGTCATATCTGTTTGGAGTGTGAAATGCCTCTTGTATTTGGATAGGCCTCTCATTCTTTAGTTGTGGGAAGTTTTCATTTATGCTGAATTGAAATATTTACTCAGGTGTGGTATTTTGGGATTCTTGTTCTGGTATTCCATGAATGCGCATGAATGTTCCTGTCCAGTATCTTTTTGGCTTTAACAATCTCTTCCATTGAGCTGGTTAATTCTCCCACTTTGTCTTCAAGATCTGAAATTCTAGTTTTCTGCCTCATTTGTTCTGCTGATAAGACTCTCTGTTGAGTTTTGTGTTGAAGATAACTTGTCTTTTAGTTCAATTTTAAACTCTGCCTGAGACTGTTTTAACTGCTCTATACCTATTTTTGTTTCTTGAACTGTTTTTCTCAACTCCTCCAAATGCCTGTTGTGTTCCTGTTCAAAGTGGTTGATACGGTTGTTTAACTCTTCTCGGATTTCCTCTTTCATATTATTAATCATGGTAATGATCATACTCGGAAAGTTGTTATGTTGGGTCTGGCTTTCATGACTATTTTCTGTGGATTTGTTTTGGTCGGAATCCATCGTTATGGGGTTGATTCTTTCGGTGGGAGATTGGTCTTCTTGGGTTTTGTTTCTCATGGATCTACACTTTGACTTGGGTATTGTTGTTTTGTTTTTTAGGACCTTTCAGTTTCTGTGTTTTTCACTGAACCGATGTAGTTGGTATTTTTATACTTGCCAGTTATTACTAGTGCTTGCCTTGGATTGGGTATGTTTGTGTATTGTTATTGTTATATACTAGATGAGGCTACTAGGCTGTTAGTATGTCATTTAAGTAACCAGGGGGTGAATATTAGTATGGTAGTAGCACTTTTACGATTTAGTGTCTTGGTGAAATGTGAAGGTGAGTGTTGTACTCCCTGGAGTTGTATGTTTTTGGGGTAGCTGTATGAGGAAGCCGATCTACAGCAGTGATACTAGAAAGGATCAGTAAGGTGAAAAGAAAAAAAAAAAAGGAAGTTTACTTATCTTTGGGCTGGATGTGAAGAATCTCGCCCATGTGATACAATGGTTGTAGTGGACACCAGATGTATGTCCTGTGTTCCCTTTGTTCCTTAGAGTTTTGCTTGAGTTTCCTTTGGACTCTACTGAATTCTGAGTAGCAGTGTGTCTTCCGTGGACCACGAGCGTAGGTCCCCGGTGGGCCAGAGAGGCACAGGGTCTGATGTTGATGTCAGAATTCTTCACCTGCGACCTGGGGCAGCGGCGGGAGGGGGTCCCGGGGGCAAAGCTGGCCACCGCGCGGGTGCTGCTGGCCGGGCGGCTCCGGGGTGGGGGGCTCGGGATATACTTTTTTGTATTAGTAAAATGATGTTCTTCAGTAGAGAATTATGTTTTATTACGTTTTTCTTGTGTTGGTGCAGAATTTATGTGCTTGTAGACACATTCATACAGTATATGTCTTTCTGAACGTCACTGATAGGAATATCTTTCTCATTCAGATTATGTATCTCAAAATTTCAAGTGAAATTTTAGTTTCTTTTTCTTCTCATGTGTACTTGAATCTCAGTGACTTTATAATCCACACTCTTGTGCACAAGTCAACTGTTATGGTGGATCCAGCAATGACTTGTACATGGAAGAAGTCAGAAGTCATTTCTCCATCTCCATTTCATAAGATCTGCTCATGGTTCAGTGGCAGATTGTCTATCTTGCATGAAAAAAGGTTGCATTGATAACTGACGAATTGACAATTGTTTTGAAGTGTATTTTTTCCAATTTAAAAGCCCCTACACCTGCTTACTTCCTAGTTTCATTTGCTCAAAATACATCTTTCCATCTTCTCACACTAAGATTGCATCTGTATTTGATAGCAAGGTGAGCTTCTTGGAGATAAAAAATAGCTGGAGTCTGTGTTTTAATTCAGTCTTCTAGTCTGTGCATTTTATGTGAGAATTTGAGGCCATAATTACTCGGAGTTATTGAAAGATACGTACTATTGTAGCATTTGAGGTTTTTCTACCTTTCGTTTGCTTAAATGTGATAGCATGATTTATTCTTTTCTGTAGCCTCACTGTTGTATTTCTCTTTCTCCTCAGTGATTTCTTGGAATATTTCTGGAGAGTTAATCACAAATTTCTTTAATCTGTTTTTATTGCACAAAGTTTTTCTTTGTCCTTCAAAGATGACAGTTTTGTTGGGTATATTATCTTTCAGAGCTTGAAATATGCTGTTACAAGACCTCTGGGATTTTTAAGTTTCTGTTAAGAAATTTTAAAAAATAGATACAATGTCACATTCAGTACTTGCCACTATAAATTATAAATAACTACCTTTTCATTATAGTCATAGAAATATAAAATGTAGGCAAAGTGCTTTTATTTTCCAGAGGATAAACAATGAGACAAGCTGTTTGTAGCCAGCTGTTTATACTGTCCTTGATTATTTAACTTCAGAAAGCTTTACTGGGCAACTGAGTAATTACTGGTCTGTGAACTTTATTTGATTTTTGTATAAGTTTCAAATGTGCTTCGGTGGTACTAGAAATGAAAGAACACATATGCAGAGCTAATTACATTCCTTTTTTTTATATGACATGTCTTGCCATCATTTTCCCCTCTAATAGGTTGTGTGGTTCCGGGAGCTGGAGCAGTTGAAATAGCAATAGCTGAAGGTCTTGTTAACTACAAGCATAGTGTTCAAGGAAGAGCTCGTCTTGGAATCCAGGGTTTTGCTGATGCCTTACTTATTATTCCCAAGGTATAACCATTCTACTGCTCAGCTAGATGTAAAGATATATGATTATAAATTGATTGTCTTACCAATATGCTGGTTTTCTTTAGTAAGTGCCAGGAAGAACTGGAAGGCATGTGGCTAGAGAGTCTAAAAGAAAGAAGAAAAATTTTAAATTAACTTTTGTAAGGAAAGAAGTAAATGTAGTGGGAGTGGGGAACACTGGTGTCTTCAGATGTTGGCGTAACACCCATTGGGGGAAATATTTGAGTAGGAAGTCTGCTAAATGGATAAAACAATACTTTGATTTAGATCAACAGTGGGCTATGGTTATTGTATTGTAGTTGTATTTTCATAAGACTAAAGAATGATGCCTTAGTTTGTATGTGATTTTCAAATATACATGTGGAGATATTCTAGGCATATATTAATTATTTTTGATTATTAAAGGTTCTTGCTCAGAATTCTGGTTATGACCTGCAAGAAACAGTGGTAAAAGTTCAGGCTGAGCATTCAAGATCAAAAGAACTTGTAGGCATAGACTTGAATACAGGTAAGAGATTGAATTAGCTGCTTCATAAATAAGCTGTTCTCTTGTCATACACCTCTCATAATGGGGGTAGCAGTTTATTATTTAAATTTTAGATGCTCTAGGTTACCTTTGAATATCTTAACAATATTCATTAGAAGTGTTTATTGAATCAGCATAATAGATATTTGCACATCCACATCTATTGCAGCACTATGTACAGTAACTAGGAAATAGAACAGGCCTAGATGTCTACTAAAAATTAATAGATAAACAAAATGTGGTACATATTTACAGTAGAAGTTTATTCAACTGTAAAGAAAAATGAAATCAGGACATTTGCAAGAAAATGAATGGAAATGCAAATCATTATGCTAGGCAAGAATAAGCCCAACTCCAATTGACAATTACACGCTTTCCCTCATACACAGAATTTAGATTTTATTTATTTATTTATTTATTTATAAAATCTAGATTTAAAATGGCATATTCGTGTATGTATATCATGAAACTACGAAGGGGATCATGAGAGAATGGAAAGATTTTAATGGAGAGGAGAAAAGAAGGCAGTGGAATATAGGGCACATGAAAGCAGAGGGAACTCTTTGTGAGGAGGAAAGGAACAAGCTGGAGAGTAGGACAGGAATCATGGGAGAGGACTGTGGGGAAAGGAGATGAATTAGAGCAAAGCGTAATGGCACATGTGTCAAAAATGTGCCATAATAAAGGTCATTACTTTGTATGCTAAGTTAACAAGAAACTCCTGAGTTCACTCCGAGCATCTTTAAACTTTTTTTTTTTGAAGAAATACTTATTAAGGCTAGGGGGATGGCTCAGTGGATAAAGTTCTTGCCTCAAAAGCAAAGGGACCTGAGTTTGGATCTCATGGTATAGTATGGTGTGGTAGCTCTGCCTTGGGAATCCTCAGAGCAACCTGGCTGGTCAGATTAGCTCTAATGGTGTGCTCACAATAAACACGTGCACACAGCCCATACACACATACATGAAAGGAAAAAATACCTATTGAGCATTCATTAGTATATTTGCTTCTTGGGATTCACACTGGACAATAAAACGAAAGCATGTGCCTTTGTGAGCTTCTCTTACACTGGGTGAAAGCAGGCAGTAAATGACAATCTTAAGTTACTTCAGCATATGAGGAAATAATAAACTCGATGAAAAAAAAACAAAGTGCAACAAGAGGACAGTCATGAATGCTGTTGGATGGTGGGGGAGAGGGTACAAGTTTGGAAGGTGTGTTGTATCCTGGAAATGTTAAAGGAACTGAGGAAGCGAGCCATGTAGGGACTAGGAATTGATTCTAGGAGGAGGAAAGAGATGCTTTTGAGATGGAAGGTAGTGACAGAGGTGACCAAAGGTCAAATCACACAGTAGCATGTGGACTAGTCCAAGGATTTGGCTCCCCCCCTCCCCCCTGCAGTGAAATAGGAAGCAGTTTGAGCAGAGATGTGACATGGTCTCATGTTTAAAAGGACTACACTGGCCACTCTTGACTCCATGGAGAGGACTTAGCCGCACAACTAGCTAGTTGGAATGGCCACTAATGGTATCGGAGAACACTCAGTACAGCATTCAGTTTTGGCAAAGTCAAATTTGAAGTGTCTCTTCTCTTTCAGGTAAATTGAGTCAGTTTAATGTGTAGATCTGGAACTCAAGAAAAAAATTGGGTTGGTGGTAAAATCTTGAGAGTCATCTAATTTCAATCTAGAAAATAAGATCATCTAGAGAATATGTGTTGAGAGAGAAGAAGAAAACTTGTTTTAGATTAAGTTTTTGGGTACACTAACATTAAGAGCTCAGCGAAGAAGTCTGTAGTGTAAAAGGAAGCCAAAAGAAAGTGGCTAGAGGGTGTTAGGTGCTGCTGGTATATGTGCCCTGGGAATCCACATGGGGTTTAACAACACAGAGACCTTTGGTGACTTTGATAAAGGTAGTGTACTGGAACATGTTACCTGTTGTTAGAATATACCAGTCAACATTGGCAGGAACATTGAGATGTAGAATTAAAATGGTTTGTTTTACTTTGCAGGGGAACCCATGATAGCAGCAGAAGCAGGAGTCTGGGATAATTACTGTGTGAAAAAACATCTTCTTCACTCTTGGTAAATTAGCAGTGACAAAGATCTTTAGGGTTATAATTAATTAATATCTTTGAAGGTTTTCTGTTATTTTGTTATCCTACATGGAAAAGTCAGTTGAGTGAAATTTGTGACATTCAATTATTAAGACTAGCTTCTGTCACTGTGCATGCCTCTTTATATTTTATTTGTAGCAATATAAATTCTTAGAAAAGTTAACCTGAACCTTATTACTTGAGGGGAAGAGATAAAAGAAACTGGTAAAATCAATATCATCAAATGATATGTTTAAAAGTAAGCTCAGTTTTGTTGGAATATAAAGTAGGCTTCCACCTTGTCAGCAAAGGAGTTAAAATTATGCTACCAGGCACGATGTTGCATTTATAATATCTTTGTTTCACAAAGTCTCACAGCAGTGATTGAAAGAAACAGCACCCTGTATCACTGAAGATTGTCAGGGAGGCACAAACGTGGGGTAGAGTAAGCTTTGCTCACTCTCATCTTTTTCCTCAGCACAGCGATTGCCACCAACATCCTCCTAGTTGATGAAATTATGCGAGCTGGGATGTCTTCCCTCAAAGTGTGATTGCATGCAAAATTGATTCATCTGGAAGACAAGGTTCAGAGTACTGCTGTTGTATCGCCTGCGCCATTCCTAATTGTTGCAAAATAAACATGTCTATCTTTTGGTCTCAGTAGTTCCAGAAATACGTCATCAAAGGACAAAGGACACATAGCTAAGAATAATAATGGAAATATATTCCAAGTCCTAACTTCCCACCTGTCAATACATACCATTTCAGTTTTCATAAAATAAACTCTTTGTGATTCTTACACCTTCTGGGAAACTTAATCAAGGGCAAGACATGGGTTTGGGAGCATGCAAGTCCATTTCTACTTTACCTGAGATTCCAGATGTGGTTAAGATAAAATGTTTTGCTTTCTCTTAAAAGTCCTTTAGTAATTTCTTACTGACACTCTTTCCTTTTATAAGTATGGCATCATTTTGTAAGTGTAGGCTTGGCTTGTACTGATTTATGGGACCTGGCAGAGTTTATTTGGTATATACTTTGTTATGGTTTACCTGGCTTTTTTTCTTTTCTTCTTTTTTTTTCTCTTCTCTTTTCTTTTTCTTTTTCTTTTTTCTTTTTTTTTCTTTTTTGACAGGGTTCTATAGCTCAGACTGACCTGAAACTTAAGTGCTGGTATTCTAGTCTGACTCTTTAGAACAACCCAAGCTACTGACTGACGCTGATATCTCTGACTGGTGAGATGGCCTCATCTGGAAGTGTGGGGACTGAGCATCAGCTCTGGGAAACAGTTGTCTTTGGTTTGAATGCAGCTATTCTATAGAAGTATAATAGCAAGCTCTATTTGTCTCAACTCTGCAACTAATCTGTACTTACTATTGTTTGGTTCCTTGTCATTAACATCTTCACATGGATCCCATGTGCTTTAATAGGACTTTGGTCTGTCTAAACATGTAGAAGTTTCCTTGGAACACTTAATGCTTCGGTTGAAAACATACAACTTCATGGCCAGTTATTCCCACTTAATATTTTGTCAGCATCTTTCCAAGTTAATAATCACATTTCTAAACTTTCTTATGTGATAGTACAATTTAGTTTGCTAATTCTGTTTAAAATTATTATTTCCATTATATATGACTAGAGAGATGGCTCAGGGGTTAAGACTCTGTCTCTCAAGCAGAAGGTCATGAGTTTGGATCCCAGATACCACGTAAAAACATCAGACAGAAATGGCAGCACCCACACTTCTGGCCCTGGAAGGCAGAGCTTGGAAAATCCCAGAGTAAAGTAAAAAGGAGGGTAAAGCAATGCAGGATGATTCCTGAAGTCACCCTTGATCCTCCACAAGGACATATAGTATCCTCTGGTATATACATACATAAACATACACATACACTAAATAAAGGTAAAAATTTTTCCCTTATTAAAATATGATCTTAAGCTTCTGCCTTATTCTATAATATAGGTCTTTTAATGTAGTATATTCTGTATATTGCAGGATTTTTTTAATTAAAATTTTTTTAGCTTTTTGTAATGGGGGTCTCACATAGCACAGAATGACTTGGAACTTTTGAGTTTTCCTCCTTCAGTCTTCTGAGTGTTGAGATTACAGGTATGAGCCACTATGCTTGGTTATTATGGAAAATGTTTAAATCATGAAACAAATAATTGAGAACCTTGTTGTGCAGCCCAAGCTAGTTTTTTGTTTTGTTGTATATGTGTGTATGTGTATACAAGAGGACACTGACATCAGGAATCATCCTGGACTACTTTGGCTCTGCAGTTTCTTAGGCTCCGCTTTCCACGGTCAGAAGTCCAGATTGCCACCATTTCCGCCTGGCATTTTTATGTGGAATTTGGGGATCTTAAGTCCTTTTCTCTCCAGGCAAAATTTTTAACACCCGAACCATCTCCACAGCTCCTTCCACCAGACTAGTCTTAAACTCAGGTCTTTCTTGCTTCAACCTTCCAGATGCTGGGATTATTTATAGGCTCATGTCAGCATGCTTGGCTGAAATGTTTTAAATATACCAACGAACTGCAAATGCCATAATGCATACCTTTGTACAGTTTGTTAGCTATAACAACTGTGCTGTATTTGCTTTGCCTTTTGCCTAAGGAAATAGAAGCATATAGATGTGATGCCTCTTGATGAGCTGCTGGTCAGGAGAGGTCCTAAAGGCCCCTGAACAATAATAGCTTTTGAAATTGTTCTTGGTTGCCTACAAGAACATGAAGTTTAAGACCCTATTGAAGACACCATGCACAACAATCACAAGATATGGAGAAAACAATCTAGTACTGATCTGGAAATTTCTTTAATGATGGCTAGCTTTCATAGTACCAGGAAGTGCTGTGCAGGTTGTTGGGACAAAATGTCATCAATAATCTTACCCAGCTATGAATTTTCCAAACTACAAGAGCAATCTACCGGCAAGATGTGCTCATTGGCATAATAGTGGCATGAATGTTTTGGTAATGACATGTTTACTGATTGGATTTAAGGCCCACTCATGCCTGAACAAGAACCTATGGACGGGGCAGCACTGGTGAGGAACAAACCACTATTGCTTTCTATATGGACATGTTATCAACCTGCTTTCTACACATTTATAGTAATAAATACTGTACCCATAGGTCAGTGCGACTCTCAGCCTTTGACTGAGGAGTTTCTGTTTGTAATGAAAGGTGTTTAATACAGAGAATCACAACTGGCCAGGGTGCAGAGAATCAGTGACTGTGTGTGAGTGCTCAGCTCTAAACAGGACATCCAAACCACTCCATTTCTGGCAAGCACCAGAAGGTAGAGAGGGGTGTGCCCAAATGGTGTCTTCTGGCGTGACAGGGCTGCTGTGCCCTTGAACTCGCTGCGCTGTGTTTGCTCCACAAGCCCTGCATAAGATTTGTTTTTTCCACAATTCTTCATGGAAGGAGAAAGACCTCAGGAGATCCACACCTTCCTCAGGGACTATGGGAAGTTTACGCTGGCTGTGAGAAGAGAAGCTATTTTCTTCATGTTGAACCCACTGTGTATTGTCCATGCTCCAGAAAGTGCTTGGTCACATGCCAGCAAGGCAACCCTGACGAAACTCATGAAATTACCTGCTCATATTTTTGTCGATTTCTTTCCACTGACTTTTTCTAAATAATGTAAATTTATGTACTATGAGATATTCTCATATATATTCATCTCTACTTCCAGAAATTCCTCTTAAATAATAAAGATATTTCCTGTATTTTATATTTTATTTTCATATTTACTTATCTATGTGACACATAGTGCAGATCTGGTTTCTTGACATGTTGTCTACACCCATTGATTTGTGATAACACCTGTATCATATTCCAAGATTTTTAAAAAATATTCCTATGGATTGTTCAGGTTTTCTTTATTTGAGTTTGTTTTGGCTTAAATATTTTTGCTTTTTTCTGCCAGATTGTTGTTGTATCACTCCCACATGGTTTTAATTCTTAAAATTAATTATTTAAAAAATTGTGATACTGAGATGGCTTAGTGGGTAAAAATGCTCACCATGTCAGCCTATCTGTTTAATCTCTGGAGCCAGAATGGAAGGAGAGACTCCTCAAAGCTGTACTCTGGCCTCCACATATGCACCTGTGACATGCTCACATCTGCACTTGCTCACACACAAATAATAAAAAATATTCATAACTAGTAGTGTGAGTCCTACTTTCCACTTTTTATTTTCTTAAGAATTGTTTAGACTATTTCTAAGTCTGACCTTTTCTCTCTTCCATCTATCCCTTCATTTACATGCTTTTATTAGGGTTGCAATGATTTTATAGCTTATTTTAGGTAGAATTGACATAGTTTAAACAGTCCCATATAATATTTTCTATATGCTTAGTTTTTCATTAGTCAACATTTTAAAATTTTTTATTTATTCAACTGTGCGCATGTGCGTATGTATGTGCGTGCGTGCGCGCGTGTGTGTGTGTGTGTGTGTGTGTGTGTGTGTGTGTAGAACCACGTACGAATTCGGGAACCACCATGGATGCCTCCACCTCCTTCCGCCCCGGGATTCACAGGCTCCGCCCTACCAGGGCCAGAAGTGTAGGCTGCCCCCGCTTCTGCCTGGCGTCTATACGTGGGATCTGGGATCCGAACTCAGGACCTTCCGCCTGCAAGGCAGAGGCTTAACCCCTGAGCCACCTCTCCAGCCCTCATTAGTCAACATTTTAAAGTTTTACGTTTTTGTGTTTTTCTATAAAAAGGCATTAAATGTACATATTTAAATATTTGTATTGAGAAAAGGGAGAGAAAAACAGAAGGTGCATGCATATATATATATATATATATATATATGTACACATATATATATATATATATCATGGTGCAGAGGGAGATTGGAAGTCAGCTGTCTCATTCTATCATGTGGGTGTGTGGTGATTTAACTCAGGCCACCAGTTGTGAGCAGATGCCTTGCCTATGAGCTATATCACCAGCCCCCAAATGCATTGCATTTTTTGGATTTATTGCTGTGTCATAGTTAGATACAGGTGTCAACTTGACAGTTGAAGCCTTGGGCTCTGGGCACAGTTGTGAAAAATTAGTAATTGAGTTAAACCCTGAGCAAGCCTGAAGGAAATTGTCTAATTAATGGAGAGGGGTGGGAGGTAGGAAGACTGTCAGCCCATGGTGGGTGGGACTATTCACTGGGCAGGTGGATAAGATAGAGGGAGCTGACTCAGGTAGTTGGCATTCTTTTGTGAAGAGTGAATGGGACAGGACATGAGGCAGGACACGTCTGGTTTCTGGTGCCATGCTCCCAGTCCCAGAGCATGAAGATAGGTTAGGAAGAGCCGGATGCCCTCCACTGCTACCCCAATAAGGCAAGAAAGAGGCTTAGGTAGGGGAGTTGAAAAGGGGGTAGTCCATCTCAGCAGGCATCCTATTCAGATTTAAATAATGTTTTCTCTTTCCTCCTCCACTTCTTTCATTTCTTCTCCATCCTTTTTTTTCTTGCTGTGAAATTTTGACAGGTAGTGGTTAGCCTTTTTTTTTTCAAGGAGTTAAAAGTTTTTTTTTCTTGTTAATTTTTTTTTGGGCATGTATATGGTATGTATGTGCATGTGTTTGCGTGTATCCGAGGTATGTGTGCCTATGGAGGCTCAAGGGTGACATCAGGAATAATCCTAAATTTGCTCTACCTCCTTCATGCTTTGCTCTGGGATTTCCCAAGGCCAGAAGTATAGGCAGCTGTCATTCTGCCTGAAATCTTTGCATGGGATTTGGGGTCTGAATTTAGATCCTTTTGCTTGCAAGGCAAAGGATTTAACTCCTTAGCCATCTCCCCAGCCCCTAATTGTTGAATTTTATCCAATGCTTTTCTTCATTCATTGTGTTGATGTGGCAACCTAACAGTAGATTTTCCTTTTCATGTTAGTGGGCTAGTGATGGCTCAATGGGGAAAGGTGCTTGCCACAAAACTGATAACCTGAGTTAGATCCCTGGAGCCCACATGGTGGAAAGAGATCCAATTTCCACAAGATGCCCTCTGGCCTCCACATGTGTGCCGTATGTACACACATGCACACACACTTAAAGTAGTACATTTTTGAAAGATCTTTTCATATTAGTCTATTCTTTCTGAGGTAGAACCCTACTTGATTTGTGATATACTATATTCATTGATTGTGAGATACATATTTTCTCATTTCTGTTATTTAAAGATCTTTTATAAATATGTTGCAATTGCCCTTACTTAAACTTGGTCACTTATAATCCCTTATAGTCTACTTAAAGTCATCTTGAAGGAGGCATTCGAATCTTGGTGATTTCTGAAATCTTCCTATTGTCATATTCTGATATGTCAGAGTAATTTTCAGCATCAAGACTGCTAGAATACATGTCCTTATTTCAGAAGGAGACATACCAGAGGCAAAGGTAGAACTCAAGTGGAATGTCATATTATTGCCTCTCAGTGCCAGAAATGAATGTCAGATATTCTGTGTTGAACAGTGATTTAGAAGAATTGGACTCTTAACTATGAAGTTTTGAGAGTATCTTACTTATTTAAGGTTGCCTATGCTTTATTTATTATGAATGCATTGAGAATGATATATGACAAGAAATCTGTGTAAATATGTCTAAAAAGCTCTTTCAGTAAGTATAAAATAAAACTTGTGTCAAGAAAGCACCGTGTCATGGTTGAGTGGACAATATATTTCTCTCTTAGTATATAAAGTAATGGTACATCTTCTAATCAGTGATGTTTGGAGATTTGATGAAATAGAACATTAAATTTGTATGCATTGCTAGGTGTGAGTTTTTTCCTGAGAAGAGAAGTTGCCAACTCAAAGAACAGCAAGTGAACAGGGAATAGGCAGCCTTTGCATTGTTTTAGATGACTTATTTAGGGTTGAGATGTGGTCATAAGCAGTACTGGTCTATAATCTTACTTGTTCTACTAACCTTGTCTGGTTTAGAAAACTTTACAAAATAAATTGTGAACTTACTCCTGTTTTGCTTTGGAACAGTTTGAGTCACAGTCATCTGTTTTTAGAAAGCTTGATCTGGGTAATTGCTTAAATGAGAGGGAGGAATAAGAGTTTTGGCTACTGGTTAATTTTCATTCATTTGGTCTTAGATTTTTCTATCATTCTGGGTCTATTTTGGTAATTCATGTATTTTTATAGATATCCATCATAAAATGATGACTTTTCCCTTAAAGCTTTATCTTGTTTATGCTACTCCAACTCATTCGATGTGGGAATTGAGAAAGGGATCTTTTTTTTTTGTTCATGCTAAGGATTAAACCCAAGGCCTTCTGCATGTTAGGCAAGTATTCTGCTATCATAATACATTCCCTAACCCCAGAAAATCTTTTTTTTAAGTAGTGACTTTAGTTAATTTTTTTATTATTGTTGATATGCTGAATTTATCACTATCATATCATTTTTGATGTTGTCTGTTTAAATTCCTAAATGCTTCTTTTCCTTTTCATTATCTTTTATTGTATCAATTCAATTTTGTCTAGTGTCCCAGTGTAGCTCTTTTTCTTCCTCTATTGTTTTAAACAATATATCCTATTCTTATTACTATATATATAGTAATATAGTACTTAGTATAATATAGTAAACATACCTTACAGAGCTTTAGGGACATGGCAACTGACACATAAGCAAGGTCTGCTAGATCTCCAGGGAATAAGCCTGGGAAAATTGGGTAGCAGCTATCAGAAACTGTGAATGACACTCATATCTCTCTGGTTTTAATAGCAAAGTAAAGTAGCAAACTTTGCAAAGGAGGAGAAAAAATCTAGAGTCTGTCCCAGAGGGACTGATATGGTTTGGAGGAGCTCTTCATGTCCCTATGAGAGGGAATGCAAGAGCAGACAGTGAGAGTCATGGCTTAAAACAGAGAGCCTTAGAAAGCTTGCCTGTATTTTCAATAATGGATATTTTAAAGATCAGCACAAGAGGAAGAGTAGGCAAAAGTTGTGCAAAGCAGTAGCATAGAGAGGAGAGACACTGGGAGAGCTCTCTTCCCTGCACTGGACTGCAGCAGCAACTGGAGAAACAATAGCCAAATGCTTAAACTAATTCTGGGCCGACAAGGCGGTTCAGTGTAAAAGTGCCTGCGTGCAGTGCTGGCTACCTGAGTTCAATCCCAGAGCCCACATGGTAGACGGACAGAACCGACTTCTGAAAGTTGTGCTCTGGTCTCTACACATACACACTGTGGCATGTGTACCTTCTCTCACTCTCTCTTTCTTGCTCTCGCTCTCTTGCTCTCGCTCTTTCTCTCCCTCCCAAATAAAAGATTATATATATATATATTTTAAAAACCCTCTGAGTCAGTGGCTTGACCACCCAAGACCCTTGGCAAGTGTCAAGGGACTATCTACTGAAATGTGGTTAGCAGAATAACTCTAGACTCTGGGGAAGAAACTTTTCATCAGACCCATGTGGTATTCAGTGGAAATCTGACAGGAGCTAGAGTTTGCTGAGAAGCACTGATTAGGCTCCAAGGAGCAGGTGGGACATTGGGAAGGACTCCTGGGGGGTAGAATCAGCATTTGCAACTGTACTTGTAGAGATAGGACCACATCTGTGACCAGATCTCACAAAGACTACTCAGGAGTGTGACTGGCAGCTGGGAGTCTGGGAAATAATTGAATCTGTAGATTCAATTCCTATCCAACTCTCTCTGCTTCATCGGATCCTTTTTAAGTAGCCCTTGGCAATCCAGTAGGCCACATCTTTCTTGCTCTGTTCTTGCTCTCATTTTTTTCTTTTTTTTCTTATTGGTTTTTAGTTTTAGATAGTTTTGCTTTCTTCCTCCTCCTTTTCCTTCCCGACCCCCCCCCATTCTTATGCATGCTAGATGCTTTGCCTCTGGGTTGAACTCCCTGGCAGTGAGCCAAATCCTAACCTTACTTTTTTTTTTTTTAAACATGGGATGTGGGATCTGAACTCAGATCCTTCTACTTGTGTGGTAGAGTCTTAACCTCTAAGCCATGTGTCCAGCCCAACCTTCCCTTGTTTTAACTATATACAATGAATTTAAGTCATTTTCACCCTATATTACCCTATCTCATACTCTCTCCTCCCACTGGATACTTGCTTCCAAGTAAGTCTCCCTCCAGCTTTTGTTATGTGTTTGTTTTTCCTGTGTGAGTGTGACCCGTTGAGTTCGATGTAGGTTGTCTGCATTAGCATGTGCCTGGGTTCTTGCTGAAGCTTGGGAGATACATCAGTGGCTACACCTGCCCACCATGGTCAGCATTGCCGTCAGTAGTCTCTCAGGGAGGGATGGCGAGTGCTTCCTCCTGTGATGAAATGTGGGCAGGCCCATTCCTGTTTAGGTCTTCTGCAGTTCAACCCAGCAACTGTGAGTTCATAGATATAATGGTCCTAGAAAAAAATGGTTCTTATTCAATATTTTAGTTTCTGTTTAGATTTCCACATTTATTCTCTTCTTCATTCACTATTCACTCACTATTATGAGTTCTCCTGGGTTCACTGTCTTCTTTACAACATAGTTCCTTAAATGTAGGCATGGTAGGAATGCTCTTCCTTTCTTCCCTCAGAAAGTTCCTGTTGCCCCTTACCACTGAGTGGTACTTTATCTGAGCAGAGACTTCTGCTACCCTGTTTCCTGGCAGCACTTTGAAAACATTGTCCCATTGTTCTCCATTAGTACATGCTTTGTTCTTTTGATCAATATTTCCAAATTCCAGTCCAAAGAGGTTTTGCTGGTTTGTGCTTCCATTGGAAATTTATAGACCCATTGTTACCCACCTGACCATGTTGAAGATCTAGGGTTTCAATTTCTTCCAGGAGATGGAGCAAGGACATTCTCTGCTTTTAGTTCTTTTGTCTATATACCCCGAAGTGGAACGGGTGGATCTTATGGTAATTCTGTTTTTAATTTTTTGAGGAATTGCCATACATTTTATATACCCACCAGCAATGCACAAGGATTCCAAGTTTCTTGACATCTTTGCCAACGGCTGTTATTTTTTGATAACAGCCATCTTAATGGTGTGAAACGGCATATCATTGTAAGCTATCTATTGTCTACTGCATTTTTATGTTTGTAAATTGGGGTGAGGTGGAGGGTGGTCCACATTAGCTAAGTGTCTGCTATGTGCTGGAAGTGCCAGACCTATGTTTTTTTAATGCAAATTGTCTAACTCATTTCTCTATCTTTTGGAGAGTGTCCAACTTATAAGTACATAAAAAATTCATGACAGGTCTCTTAAAAATAAAAAAAAAAATCCTTTCTCCTAAGACGGTTTCATAAATCTCCTGATTTCGGTTAAAGTATCATGGAGCCAAGATTCGTTATCCCCCTGTCTGCCATTCTCCTAACTGTTTGTTTCTTACCTATCTGTTTTTTACAATCCTTTCCGTAACAATAACTATTTCTTTGCAATCGCTTTATTGGTGCCATCACTATGGCTTTATGCTTTGATCCTGTCTCACGACCATACATTACTACTCTCCCGGCCTCCCAGGGGCTTGGCTCTTGAACATAATTCAGTTTAATATCTCTAGGTATTAAGGCCTTGCAACAATCCATTCACTCTTCCTTTACAGCTGCCTATATAATTGTCAAAGAGATCTAGGGGAACAAGGGTACAGTCATTAAGGGCAGTCACAGCGACTCTGTAAATAGCCTTCCTTTCCTTCTTCTATTCTGTATTGTGGTCTTTAAGATTACCAATGAGGAAATCAAGTGCTCATGAATTAGATTTAATCTTCAGTCATATTTTTCCTCGCCAGATGTTTAGGCTATACAGATGGCCCCTGATTTATGGTTCAATTTACGATTTTTCAACTTGAAGGTGGTAGAAAAGTGATACACATTTAGTAGAAATGGCACTTCAATTTTGAAATTTCAATCTTTTCTCAAGCTGGTAATATGCAGTGCAATACCCTCTAGTCATGCTGGGCAGCTGTGGAGCTGCTGCTACTAGTTAGCCACCCAATCATGAGGGTAAATGACTCTTAGGTTAGGCATATTAAATGAATCTTTTTACTTTTCCATTTTCAGGTGTATATATATGGTGGATGCTCATGTATGTACATGCATGTCCACATGAGTGGCTGTGTAGGCATGTGTACTCATTCATGCAGAGACCCAAGGCTGATATTGGGAATCATCCTTGATCATTCCTCCACCTTATTCTTTTTTCAGACAGGGATCTAATCAAATCCAGAATGTGCCCAAAGAGGTAGTCTGAATAGTCAGCTTGTTCTGGGGTTCCCAGTTGCCATCTCTGAGTCTGGAACTTCAAGTGGGCTGCCGTATTCACCTGGCATTTAACCTAGGTTCTGGAGATCTAAACTCTGGTCCTTCTGCTTGTGGGGAAGCACTTCAACCTCTGAGCCACTTCCTCAGCCCCTTGAGTGCATGTTGGCTTAATAGGATTTTTACTTAAAAATTTTCACTTGTCAGGAATTAACCATGATAAGTGGAAGATCCTGCAGAAGAAAAGGACAGAGACAGGAAATGAGAAGAGCAAGGTTTGGGTGGCTTTAGTGACAGACATCCTGCTAAGTGATTTACACATGGAGTTAACTATGGATTGCCGACTTCCCAGCTCTTTAGCTCTTTCATAAATATTAGATATTTGTATAGTTTTCCTGTTAGTGTAACAAAATGCCTGACAAAAGCACCTTAAGGAAGGGTTTATTCTGATTCACCATTTGAAGGTTCAATCTATCATAGTAGGGAAGGCATGAAAACAAGAGCACGAGGCAGCTGGTCACATGGCATCCACAGTCAGGAAGCAGAGAGAAGTGAATACTGGTGTTCAATTTGCCTTCCTCTGGAATCATGGAATCCCAGTCCATGGAGTGGTTCTACCCACTTTTGCTAATCCAATTTAGAAACTCCTACATCGATATGCCCAGAGATTTGTCCCCCAGATAATTTCCATATCCTGTCAAGTTAACGATATAACTTTCAGACTTGGGGACCCGAATTCCTGAATTGGGCCTTTGCAGAAGGACATGTTTGAGGACAGAGAGAGGGACCACCAGGGTGCTGGCATTTCCCTCAAATGCACAAATTGTAAGGATGGTTTTCTCAGGTGCCTGGCTTGCCATCTTCTCCAAGTTCAGCAGAGTCCTTGACTGAACTGAGCTGATGACAGTCACAATGAGCAATGAACACAGTTTCCTTCCTTCCGAGACTTTGTCTAAGAATCACATGGCATTGTTCCATATCTGCCCACTTCCTGGACCAGCTTAGAGACGTGTATCTTGTTGGACAAATAGCCAGTAGGTCTGAATTTGGCTCCTGTCTGTGCCTTGGAGATAAATCTAGTACAGAGGTTGAGGTAAAGATTTCAGCCATATGCTTACCTGGCAGGTGCTCTGCAAGATCTCACAGTGCATAACATAAGGCTTTGGAAGCAGAGAGCCTCAAATGATTGTATCCATTGCCTTTTTCTTTGGAAGCCCTGGAGCTAAATACAGGACAATTTATATTCAGAGTGATGTCTGTCAGTTGAAGTGCCATCAACCTCTGTAGGACGCTTCCTACCCCTGGCATCCTGGCACTGAAGGTTAGTGTTACCCTCCAGCCCTGTGCCGGCCTCTACTGCCTCTGCATTTCCTGATGTCTTTGGGAAGATACTACCTCTGTAGGACACCTTTAACTGTTCAAAGGTCTGTACACTTGCATATCTTGTTTAGAGTATTTGGTTCTTTGCCTTTATTAAACTTTAGTCTCCGAAGTGTTTTCTCTATGCTACCCCTGTCCAGACAGTCTGTGACAGGCTGCCCTCTGAGGAGGAGGACAATGCCAGGACCTCTGTGTTTCAGAGAGGCATGGCGCCGGCAGCTGAGAAGGATGATCCCAGAACCGCGGTGTGTGAGATGTGGGATCACGCTGCTCCTCGCCATGTACTCACTGTTTGTCCCAGGGCCGGCCACTTCACCTCAGTCTCTGCTTCCCCTCTTCTGTAAACTAGAGATGATGTTCCACAGGATTGATGTGAGGCTAAGTTAGTCTGCTGTTTCTCATGGTCCTTGGTATGTTGTCTGTGCTTAATAATTATTTTTGCTGTCAATTGTGTGCATAAGAAAATGGCTGGATGTTATAGTTTTTAGTATGACGAGAGCAAGATAAAGACCTGGATCCAGCGGTGGGGAAGTTAACCTAGCTTTGGTTATAGGGCAGATCGTGCTGATGAGCAGTAGGTTGAGAGCATGCCCAGTGTGTGTTTACTTTCCTGATTCCCCCTTTGTCCCTCTCTTAGTCTCTACTCCAAAGCTGTGACTGGTAAAACTTGCATAGTGTTAGAGGGAGGGATAAAGTTGCTGAAAGCTCGCAAAAGGTACCTGAGCACCTTTTCTGTCCCCCTAAATTAAACTTCTAGGGATGAAGACTTATATTACACATACAGGTGGAGGAGCTCAGGGAATGTGGCTCAAGGTACCGAGAATGCCCAACACTCGAATATTCCCAACTCCTGAGACTCATTTTCTAACATTGCCATTTAATTTAATTGCATTACCTGCTTTCTGAGTTTTTGTTTTGAATGCAGATTCATGGAGAAGACTTATCCATTGCAGGGCCTATATGGTTCTTGATTGGCATGCAGGAACTTGGACTTTGGAAGTGTTGCTACTACCCTGATTAGAGTGTCTCAAATTGTCAGTATGGCTGAACACCTCTTTTTCTTTTGAGAGTCTAGAGTTTGAGTGCATGTCAGGAGTGGGATTTCTGTGATTCGCTGCCAATAAAGATCCTGGTTTTGAGTCCCTAATGGTGCCTTGGCTGGCAACGTCATATGACAAAGTATGGTGCTGGAGCATTCTGAAAACTTGTGCTGAATATCTTTAGAACTCATCTCAGCAGCTTTTTCCTTTGCTGATTTTGCTTTGTATCATCTCCCGTGACTTCCTCTTACATTCCAGTTTCTTTTTCTCCCGTGTTTGGCAGGATTCTTCTGGGTTTTAAATGACTTGACGGTGGTCAGCACTGTGTTTGCGCAAGTGAGTGTGGGTCTGTCAGTGTTGTGTCCGTGCTTACAGGCACTGGCTAGCTGAGTTCCTTTCCCTTATCTTGGAGGATCTTTGCCACAGCTGCATCTTTTTCTCTTATCTTTGGGGATTCCTGTCCTGCTCTGGCAGCAGCTGAGCCTGGACCCAAAAGTAGGATTACCACAGGATATCAGGCAAAGTCTCCTGTATCCCCAACTCCACCCTTCACCGTGGCCCACAAGGCCGTGCATCACCCTCTCTGGCTTCATTCCTCATCGCCCCACTCCAGCTCACTCACCCTCTAGCCATACTGACCTTCCTGCCATTCTCCTTTCAAGCTCATTTCTGCCTTGGACACTTAGACTCAGCTTTTCTCTATGCCTAGAGCACCCTTTCCTATATGTAGCTGTGATAGTTAGCTACATGTGTCAAGACAATGGACGTCCCTAATCTCTGGACATATTTGTAAAGAATTAATAGTTGAGCTCTGGGCAAACCTATGGCTAATTGTCTAATTTGATGGAAGAGACCCAGCTCTTGGTGGGTAGGACATTTCCTGGGGAGGTAGATAAGATGGAGAGAAATGATTCAGGGAGTTAACATTGTTCAGTATTCTTGGCCAGACATGCTGGTCCAAAAAGTAAGGACTGTCTCTTTCTCTCAATAATGGATATGGTGTGGCCAGTCCCCTTGGCTTCTGGTGTTGGAATGAGCTCTCCTGCCAAGATGGACTGAGAGATGTGGCCAGACAACTGTAAGGCAGAATAAAGCCCCTTATTTCCCCTTAAGCCGTTTAGTTAAGAATTTATCGGCTGCAATGCAGAGTAACTGTGACACTCCCTCATTCACTTAGCAACCTCTCTGGGTATGTTCTCCATCTTGGACTTTATTCTTCCTTATATCATCACTCCCTAACATTAAATAAAATGCTAGATTTATTTACTCTTCATCTCCCAATCCAGACTGGAAGATCCCTTCTGTTCCCAGTGGAAACCTTACGTCAAGAGAAGTCTCTGCACAGAACATGGTTCTGGGGGGCACTTACTGACAGTATGACCCCTTAACATTGCTCTAGAGACATACCCTCTGGCCATGTTTCCCTCTTACAGGATGAGGAAGACCTTAGGAGGTGGGGACTGACTGAAGGGGAGGCTGGGGAGAGGAGCTGGCTGTCTCTGGGAGACCAGCAGCAAGGACTCAGAGGATGTGCTGGGGGTCTCTTCTGGCTGACTCCATGTTCCCCCCTTCTGCCCTGAATGCAGGCTTCAGGAATTCAAAGTTCTGTGCTCAGCTTTCAAAGCAATGTCATGTCTCCTGCTTCTCTTAATCTTTACAGCTATCTTTGTGTGTATAACGTGTGTACAATGTGTGCGTGCGCATTCATGTGTGTGATGCAGGCACCTGTGTGGAGGCCATGGACAACGGGGATTATTAGTCCGTGTTGACTGCTTTGTTTGAGATGGGGTCTCTTTGTTGTTTCTCTGCTGTGTAGCCCATGAGCTTCCTATCTCCCTCTCAGGAATGCAAGGATTACATGTGTAATTACTGTCCCTAGCTACACATGGGTTCTGGATATTTGAACTCAGACCCTCACACTTGTACAAGTGCTTTTACTCACCCATCCATCTTTCCGACCCTGTCTTTTGAACAGAGTCTTGTGTACCCAGGGTGGCCTCAAATATAAAGGCGAGGATAGTTTTGAACTCCTGATTCCCCCTTCCAATGATTCCCAAATTCTGAATTACAGGCATGAACCACCATACCCAGCACAGTGAGTATAGTTTACCCAGGGAGGCAGACCTTATTCTAAGAAAAATAGATCTTATTCTAAGGACACCGATAAGTGGCTTTGGTGTGACTTTGGGAGGTTGTGAGGTTCCCTGACTTTGAAGACCAGGCTTTCTCCTGGTGGAAAAGTTCTGGTAACTACGCAAACTCTGGTAGTTCAACAGCAAGGACTTTATGGTCCATTCAAGCCTGTAGGTCTATGATTCTCTGATCTTTATCTTTCCCATGAGGACACTAAAGCTCAGAAGCATTATATGACTTGCTCAATACAGAGATATAGGGGAAAGAGAGGCATAGGGTACACTAAGGCCAGGCCTCTCAGGCCCTTCAGATCCATTTGATTTGAAGCTTCATGCTCTTACCTTCTCCCCCTCCTCTTCCTGACATCCTCCTCCTCCTCCTCCTGTGCCGACTCTGAGATGAAAATCCAAGACATAATGATTTTCTCTTGCTCAGAGCTGGCCGCAGTAGACCCAGGAGCTATATGCCAAGGAAACAGGGCTGGGATGCAGGGCTTCCTCTGTCCCACTTTGCCCCTTACTCGGGCATCTGTCCCTGACCCAGAGCCAGTCCCACAAGCCCCTCCCTAACCTCTACCTTTTGCTGTAGGCTATTAAGGGCCCCCATCTGCAACATCTCTCATTAATTAAAAATGCTGCAAACCATCTGGTTGAGGAAGCCTCTGAGAGAGGACTGCCTGCCCGAGAAGCATTCTCTTATACTTCTTAACTTTAATTGAAAACTTATTTTTAGATAAAATCCAGGTTCCCAAACCCTTCTTGTAGCTACCTGTCATGGTGGTGGTGGGGTGAGCCTGGTGGGCTGTAATTAATTGAAAGGATCTGGAGTCAAAGGACAGTGACATTGACAGGATTTAGGGGGTCTGATTTAGTCAGCCTGTTCAGGCTTTGGGATCAGGCTAGAGAAGAACTGAGGAGTAGAAATTGGTCACTAGGTGACAGGGGCAGAGATGCAGAGGTGGCCCATCTTAGGTGGGGGACCAGGAGAACCAAGCCCTAACTCTGTTGGGTGAGGCAAGGTACCAGTGACACCTTCCATGTTATTTTGATACTACAGTCAGTGAGTTCCTGGCTCTCTACACTGGATGGCATTGTGAAGACCAGTCAGGGTCTAGGACCTTCACTGAGGATGCTCAGGAAGCTGGGCCGCCCCTGGCCTTTATTCTTGCCTTCACTCTGCTTCCCTCCTCTGGGTCACTTTTTCAGTATATTTTGCTCCATCCGTCTCCCTAAGAATGTTTTGAAAGCTTTGAGGTCACTGCCACTCGTGAGATGAAGGGTGGTGGATGTGTCAGCTAAGGCCTGGCCTTTGGACGCCCGTCCCATGCTGGATTCTTGGAAGTAAGTAGTAATCCTCGCCATCTGCAGACAAAGGCCCCTGACTCACTCATCATGCTTTTGTCAGCTAAACCCTGACAAGGTAGACCAAGGTCTCATCCCTGTTCTCTGTCCCTCTGCCCCCCATTTAAGTAAGAAGTGATTTGCTCAAAGTCAGACAGCAATTCCATCTGGCACTGGCTGGAGCACTCAGAGACCTCTGGCACCAAGGTTAGTTCTCTCTCTTCTCTGTCACACTGCCCATCTGGTCTTCCCCTTCCTGGAAGGCTTGTTGGAGTTAACCTACAACGCCAGGCTGGCACAGTTCACAGGGCACTGCTGGTCTTTGACTGTCCTGAGCATGATGGTGATGCCAACCATTTTCAGTGCCTACTGTGAAGCCTCACAGAGGTCTGTACTGTACTAGAGAGACTGATGGATGAGGGGAGAGAAGTGGGGGAGGAGGCCAGCCTGTAAGCCTGAGAGCACCCAGCCACAGAAGCCATCTAGACTCACCCCAGCTGCTTAGCCTCTTATGGCGGGTCGAAGGTCACAATCTGGCTCAGGAGAGTCAGGCCTGGAACCTCATTTTCTGGTTCTAGCTCCTTCCTTTTGCCCTGGGCAGGAATCAAAGACAGGAGACTCTGAGCCACTTAAAATGGACTTCACGTCAAGCCAGCCGGCCTCTCACCACCTAATCTCCCCAAATCAATTTGCAAAACTTCCATTAATACTGTCAGAAATCTGCAAGCTGTTTCAAGGCAGGGTACTGCAGTAACTACAATGTAACGACTATCTAGGGGGATACAGCATTAACGGAATAATTAAAGATTAGTACGGCCTAGGGCAGTTCAGCAAAATTTACCTTTGTTGGCAGCTGGTTTTGAAAAGAACCTTGAGTTGCTGAGGTGGGAGCTCACTAAGTGCTGGGCTGGGTGACTTGCCATCTCCTTTGTTAGCACTCTGCGCTTAAAGGAGGAGGCTGACTTCTGGGCCAAGCACATCAGCCCCTCAGCAACTTGCTTGGCCAATAGGGCCAGATCAGCCCTATGAATGCCATCTAGCAGACTTCTTGCCCTCTAATGGGCAGCGTGCCATCTGGGTATACTTTTGCTGCAGATTGTATTCAGAAAGGTACTGCTTGGACCAGCTCCCAGGTGACACCCATTCTGAGTCCTGGGACCACACAGTTCAGCACATAGCTGCAGTGTAAGTCCAGGGGTGAGGACAGGAGCTGCGACCCAATGCTGAGACTGTTTGGGTGCTTCTAGTCTCGTTTGAAGGAAAGAACAAGCCAGTCACTGCCAGGGGCTGCAACAGTGCTCTAAGCCAGCGCCTCTGGGAAGATGCTTTCTCAATGGGGAATCTGGGGACTGAGGATTAAGACAGATGTTCTGATTTATAAGGAACAAGGAGAGGCCAGGGGTGGGAGTGGGAGGTATGCTTTATGTATGTATGTGGAAGAATGAATTTAATTCATAAAGAATCACAAAGAAGGCAGACTTCTGAAGTGCTGATTGTCTAGATCAGATTCCCAGCTCCTGTCTCTAGATGGTGGAGATAAGAATAGTACATATTTTACAGAATTGTTGTAAGGATTAAACAAGATTCACTTAAAGCATTTGTTCTGAGCATGTGCAGCATGCTCTATGTTGGGGGCAGCACATACATCCAGTCCCAAAAGACATACATGCACATACATATATACACATAAACTCATATATACATAAATACACATAACACACACATACACACATACATACCACATACATGTACATATGAACATACATATATACATAAATGAACATAAACACGTATATGCAAATATATGCACATGCAAATATACATATATACACATATATAGATGCACACATACATACACATATACATACATGCACATATACATATATGCACTAACACATAAACACATAAATGCATACATGAACACATCTAAATATACAAATGCATATATGCAAACATATGCACATATATATACACCCATATGCATATATAGATACACAAGCACAACACACATATATACATACATGCACACAAATACATATATACACATTCACAATACACAGCATTTACGCACATATACACACATAACACACCACATACATGAACACATACATACACAACACACATACACAATTCAGAAAATATTTGAGCGTTGGAGAGATAGTTTAGGGGTTAAGACTACCTCACAAACAGAAAGTCTTGAGTTCAGATCCCAGGTCCCACATAAAAGTGCCAGATAGAAATGGCGAAGCCTGCACTTGGTGTGCAGAACCTGGAAAATCCTAGAGCAAAGCAAAAAGGAGGTAGAAGCAATCTCGGATGATTCCTGAAGTCACTGTTGGTCCTCCACAGGTTAGTGTGTGTGCACGCACGTGCGCACACACACACTCACCCACCCACACATAGGCAAAATAAAAAGATATGTGAGGTTTGAAGGTTTTTGAAAGGAGCATTTAACTATCAGTCTTTCAAAATTTAGTGCTATGGTTTTTGCTATTTAATTTGCAAGTCTAACACGTTTCGCAGTCATTTTTAAGAGGCATTTGCTGTGTTTATATTCACAAAATTAATCAAACACCTTCGAATATTTAAAACACAGTTAGATGAATTTGATATGTTTCATTTTTAAGTTCAATAACTCTCTGCCTGACTGATACATTCTCCCAAATAATCAAGTGATTCTTTCGAATCTAAGAAAGTAGCAAGACTTTGTCAATGTGAAATCACAAACATAAGTCAATTATTAAATTATATTTTGGTTAGGATTTAAAGGCAAACCTGGCACTCAAAGAGGCCAGCTTCTGGAATATTCTAAATACTGAAAGCATTGGCTATGGCCAGGTTTTTTAACATTTGAAAATATTCATCCTGTGGGGTTGATATCTTAAACATTTCTATATTGAAGGTTGAAAAAAAATCCTGACCCACAAAGAGAATGATTATGCCTTCCAAGTAATTTCGGGGTACCTTCTCAGAAGGCCAAGGCTGCTGATGTGCAAGAGCCCTGGACCCCAACTCAGAGCAGACTCTCTTGGGGACACCGAAGGAGCCTCTGAGGTCTGTTGTGAGGACTCTGTATGTCAAGGAGCAGTCGCACACTGTTCATGCCCCAGGACTCCATCTCTTTGCTGATAGGTTTTCAGGTCACTCAGAAACTGGCAACTGTCTCCTAGGCCACCACGACATGTGGTTGGATTTGTCATTTATTGATTTCTCGAGAGATCTAAATATCCTCCTGTCTGCAGACTGATGGAATGTTCTTGCTTCTTCTCAGTCATGTTTGCTGAGTTATGAAGACAGCATCCTTTGCGCTCTGATACACACTTGTGATTTGGTTTAACTTTGTGTTCACAAGGGTCATGGACATGCTCTGAGAGGTAAGCGTTACTGCTGAGAACTTGTTACTGATCCTGACCACACCGGAATGAAGGGGTCGGGTGGAGAGGAGACTGGCAGAATACTCTTGGGACATTTAGGAGGATGTCATGTGGTGGCACTTGAGTGCCACCACCGGCCCTGAGGACTTTGGTTTACTTGCTCCTCTTCTGATCTTTGTGGTGCCGAGGAATGAGCGTCAGCTCAGCCTCAGGCCAGAGACCTGCACCGCTGGCTTTACCTCTCCAGGAGTCTTGGTTGTGTAATGGTTTAGTATTTCCCTGGAGAGCATGTCAGGAAGACCCAATGAAATGGACACCATAGCTTAGCACCCAGCAGTTTAGGTGCTACAGAAAGTTATGTTGCTGCTCCTTCAATACACTTTCAAAATAAAGTGAAACATGCACACACGCACTCACGCACGCATGTACTCATGCATGCACGTACATGTACACCACACATATATAACTCCTTTACTCCAAAGCAAATACAAATCCAACTCAACAAAAATTTCCTAAGATGCACTGTCCACTGTGGCTGTCTGGTTACAAGAGATTATCACCCTGAGAGCAAGATTGTCTCGGCTTTGCTATAGCCATGTGTGTAGACTGACTAGATCCACAAGGAATCACTGCTGTCTGTCCACTGGCCACTGGCCGTCCTTCACTTACTTCACTTTGGGTCCATTCCACCTATGCTGCCTGCTTTGAATCATCCTTCTCCTGAGGGACATGCAGGCGTTATTAGAAGTGGATAAGAAACACAGGTTTTGGGGTTGGAGAGGTGGCTCAGGGGTTAAGACTGTGCCTTGCAGGTGGAGGGTCCTGAGTTCGGATCCTAGACCCCATGTATAGACGCCGGGCAGAAGCTGACGTCTTCTTGTCCTGGTAGGGCGGAGCCTGTGAATCCCGGGACAGAGTAAACAAGGAGGAGGTAGAGGCGTCCATGGTGGTTCCTGAATTCATCTGTGGTTCTACGTACACACACATACATACACACGCGCACGCACACACACACACACACACACACACACACACACACACACACAATTGAATAAATAAATTGAATAAATACAAAAAATTTAAAAAAAAAGGAAACACAGGTTTTATCACCAAACAAACACGACTTTGAATTCCAGAATCTGCCATTCTGGAATTTCATTTTGGGGTCTGTTTCCTCATCTACAGAATGGATAGCAGAGAAGATTCTGGAGAGGAGGTGAGAGTAAGAGATGTGTGCCACAGCACTGTGCCAACTGTAAACTCCTGTGTACATACCTAAGCACACAGCACTGCATCTGCCTGGCCAAGCCCTGATCATTGAACGAATGCCTTCCCCACCCCCCATTCCAGAACCTTCTGTCTCCTCGTTCCCTCAGAACCCAGCACAGCCCCTATCAAAGTTGTGTCATGCTGGAATCTAGGTAGTAGATTGTAGGTCAGTCTTCCTCCCTGACCCATGTCTATCTAGCTCGAGTCTGTATCTTAGCACACAACACGGTGAGCTCACATGACCCGTGCCCTGCCTTCCCAAGAAGTGCTTAGGGAGCTTTCCACTTCTGAGTCCTCCCTGGGGCCTGCTGTCTTCCACTGCTCTAGCTGGCTCCCTCCCTCCTTGTTTCTGCTGGGAACCCAAAGCAGAGCTTTGCTCCCCGCCTGAAGGATTAAATGCAGGGATGAGAAATGTGTTTTCTTATTGTTTTAGGAAACCACGCAGGGCGGGGGCGAGGGAGGAAAAAATTGAATCAGAAGCAACGATTTATCTTGTGCTAAAGGGACTGCAAGGATTCCCGGAAGCGGGGCAGTAACCATGCCACCCCTCCTCTATTTGGGAGGTAATTAGTTGGGACAGCTGGGGCCCCACAGGCACCATCCCTGTGCAGGAAAACAGGGCTCAAGGGCTCTGAATAGTATGGCTTGTTCTGCAGGGACCTTTCTGGGCATTGTATGGGCATGCAGGGGCTCGGCAGCCTTTGTAGCCTCCCCAGCTCTGCCTGGTGCCACCAGCTCTGCCTGTGTTTCTGAGGCTCTGCAGTGCTTGGAGAGATGAGTCAGGAAGGACATGGACGATGTGGTTCTGTTGCTGGGTAGGCTAGATCGGGCTACTTTCTGAGGACAGACATATAGACTGACTTGTTCGTCACATGGTCAGCAGTTGGTCCAGCTGAAACAGTGAGATTAATTAAACAATAACAATGATGATGACGTAAGTAATCACCCAGCTTGAGTTCATCCTCTACACTAGGCTACTTCCCTAGAGGCTTTTCGTACCCATACGACCCAACAGGATCTGGAGCTGGCTCCAGTTTTATCCCACTTTACAGGGGAAGAAACTGAGGCCCAGAGAAGGTTACTGTGCTTACTGAAAGGGACGGTTATTTTACCCAAGTGGAGAGCATCAATTCCCAGATATTAGAGTCCCAGGATCAAATCCTTCTAGTTTGTACTTCAGACAAACGTATCAACTTACAAATCTACCCACAGAACCTGAGACTTCCTGTTCCCCAGAAGAATATTATCAGGCTTGGGGCTGGAGAGGTGGCTCAGGGATTAAGCCTCTGCCTTGCAGGCGGAAGGTCCTGAGTTCAGATCCCAGATCCCACGTATAGACGCCAGGCAGAAATGGGGGCGGCCTGCGTTTCTGGTCCTGGTAGGGCGGAACCTGTGAATCCGGGGCAGAGTAAACAAGGAGGAGGTGGAGGCGGTCCATGGTGGTTCCCGAATTTATCCATGGTTCTACACACACACACACACACACACACACACACACACACACACACATACACACACACAATTGAATAAAAAATAAAAATAAAAAAAGAATATTATCAGGCTAGTAGATAGCTCCATGTTAAACCGCTTGCTGCACAAACCAAAGGATCAGAGTTCAGATCCCATGCAAAATGCTAGGTAGGTGTGGCCTCTAATTCCAGGCTTGGAAAGCAGAGACTGAGAATTTCCTGAGCAAAGCTAACTAGTTTGTCAGACTAGCCCTATTGGTAGCAAGCTCTGGCTTGAGTAGAGATCTGTCTCAAAAAGAATAAATGGATGAATGATCAAGGATGATTCCTAATATTGACCTCAGACCTCTATATACATATATACTTATGCATATGTACTCATGTATGCATGCAAACATGCATACGCACATGCACATACATTTTGCATACATGTTAAAAATGGAAAAAGAAAAAAAAACAAGAATACTGTCAAATCTAAATTTGTTTCCATGGCAGATAACAGCCTTAGGGTCCTGCTCCAGTGTCTGTGTGTATCTCCCTTGTTAATGAGATTGAAGATCTTGCCATATGTCTAAGAGCCAGTTTGTTCCTTTTCTATGAACTCCCTGATTATGTTCTTCATCCATTTTAAACTGGGTCTTTGTATTTTTCTCATTAATTTCTACTTTTTTAACAAATCAGTTTTTATTAATGAACTATGAACCAAAGTGTATTATCCTTGAACTTACCATTTGTCTTTTAATTTTGTTTATAATCTTTTTGCATCAGTTAAGAATTTTTATGTAGCTGAATTTATCCACCTTTCCTTTTGTGGGGGTGATGTTATCTCCTACTTAGAAAACTATTTTGCTCACTTTAAGATTTCTCTCCCTCTCTCTTAAAGACGTTTGCGGTTTTGTTGTGTATGTTTAAACATTGAGATCCATCTGGAATTTATTTTGGTATATGGAATGAGGTAAAGATTTTACTTGCAATGTTTCCCAGATGGCTGGTTCTTCAAATACCAAGGAACGGGACTCTAGAAAGAGGCTGAGGCTTGTTTGAGTTCACCCAGATCACAGGGCCAATAATCCTTCCCCGGGAGCCTGCGGCAACCCACAGAATAACTCCCCAACATCCAATCAAGGGCCAGCCATGGTCCCTGGAGTCCCTTTGTAGCTGCGAATTGGGGCTCTCCTGGGATTAAACACTCGGAGAACATGAGGACGGTTTATGCTCCTGAGGGTTCCTGGTGGTATTCCCAAAGCAGTGCAGGTAGTGAGGGTCGGAGGTAGAGAGAGGTGCCTGGCCAGGCTCTCACCACCTAGGGGTGCTCCCACCCCAGCAGCATGTCAACGGCATCCCCAGACACTGAGCCCACTGCTCCTCAGCACTGGAGTGGATGTGGTGAGTGGGCTGAGCCACCATCCCGCCCTCCCACTGGGCCACAGCAGGATCTCCTGGGGCAGGGAGGATTTATGAAGTGTGAAAAAGCCCGTTTAGTGTTTGGATCATTGGAAATGAATCTACATCCTGTCTCTCAATACACGAACTGCAGAAAGGGGGTGAGATTTTTTTAATGTTGTTTCAATGCATTAGCCAGGGTTCTCCAAAGAAACGGAATTAATAGGGTGAATCTGTAAAACCTTACATGCTTCCTATGTATGGATTTTTAATATATGGAACCGGCTCATGCACTTAGGGCAAGTCCTAAGGCTGGCAGGGTGGGTGACTAGTCAGAGACCCAGGAGAGCTGAAGGATTCCTTCTGGTCTGTACCTGCAGTTCTAAGAAGCCTGGAAATGGATGTGAGGCTCCCATCTAAGGGCTGGCAGGACAGAAACCAGGTAAGGCCAAGGTTTCCTTGGAGTGCGAAGGCCAGGAAGACCCCATGTCACAGTTTGATGGCAGACAAGGAGAAGGAATTCTTTCTTATTCAGCAGCAAGGGGTCAAGCCTTATGGTTCTGTTCTGATTTCCAACCCAGCTGTATCAGGTCCGGCCATCGGCTTTTCTCAGTACTCATTAAAGTATTCATCTTATGCACAAACCCTCCTAGGTAGAGTAACGTCTGACCTGATGGTGGAAATCCACACATGAAATGAATCAGCATAATCTGTCCAAGAGGCCTAGATATAGAAAAGAATAAAGGGGAAAAAGGCATTCATGTGTTCTTTGCAGTTTGCAGCTGAGCGTACTCCAACAAAGGGAGGGGTGCAAGGTCACACAGCAGAATCCGGGCTTCAGGGTCCGTGAGGTCAAAATGCTCTGTTATGTCTGACCACTGACCCCCCTGAGTTTGGTCCAACCCGGTAACTTCTCTTAGGTGTGCCTCTTCAGATTAAAGCGGGTGATCACTAGCTTCCTGGGATGGCTGGAAGAACAAGGAATTCTAAGCTCACAGCTTTCATGTGCAGGGGGCTCTGGTGGTGAGCTCCATTCTAGGCAGAGCTGTCTTGGAAGCCCAGTTGAAGACTGCGTGCTCAGAGCTTGGCCGACAGAGGTGGCTGTTTTCCTCCTGTGCCTCCTGTCCTTTCTCTGATGACCCCTACTACACATAGCACCCCTTCTCCTGGAGCAGAGATGGGGCAGTCGCCCGCCCCCCTTTGTGGGGTGGAGGCTGCGGGAGGATACAGGCAGGGAATGGCTCTGGGCTCGGCTCCTGTTTGGAAGTACAAATTGCAGCAAATTCGTTGTCTCCGAAGAGAAATTGCATTTGGCAATTTCAGTGTTTTTTTGCGCTTTGATGCTCCCGTCTGTTTAAGGGGAAAGGAGAGGAGGGGATGCGATGGAACTGGGTCTCGGTCAGCGGGAAATGGAGGCAGAAAGTGAGCATAAAAAAAAAAAAAAAAAGAAAAACAGACAAAGGACTGCTGAAGCCATGACTCTTTGCAACAGGCTCCTCAGGGTGCCACCAGCCAAGTGTGTGCTTGGGGGCCGAGCAGGCTGTGTGGCCCTGCCTCAGCCCTGGGAGCATAGAACCTGGGGGGTGGGGGGATTGGACCTTGGACATGTTACTTTCCCTTGCTGCCAGCCTTGCCCAGGTTGGGGATTTGTGTTGGGCCAGCAAGGCTCAGACTAATGGCCAGCCTGCCTGTTGCCTTGGCAAGAGGAGCCGGCACGCACATTCACCCTGTCCTGCCTGTGCTTGCAGGGCCGCCACTTCTAACCCTCAGTGACTCCTTGAGGAACAGACTGTTGCCCCCATGCCACGGAAACACAGAAAAGTGGCTGACCTAAGGTCACACTGGAAGCTGGTGCAGGAATCCAGGCTTCTTGATTGTTCCCAAGTATCAACGGTGGAGTTCGTTCATTGCTGATGGTAGAAATGTGGGCCAGGGTCCTCCGAATCAAGGACAGCTATTAGGGTTCATCTGGTTAACCTTGGGGGTAATTTCTGGAGCAGTTCAAGCAGTTGATCACTCAGGTGGGCTTTGGGGTCACCCCAGGCATAGGTCAGGGCCAGGAGGCTGACTTGGGGTGGATTAGGCATCAGGCAGGCTGCAGTTTACAATCTGGGAGGCTTATCGGAGGATGAACGGAGAGGGACACCCGCAGGCTGAGTGTTTGCACTGGCTTCATTCATTTACAAAACACTTCCAAAGTCTCATGGCATTTTCACATGGTTCTGAGGATATGAACTCCAATCCTCTTGCTTGCCCGGCATATGCTTTAATCACTGCGCATCTCCCCATCCCCTTATTGAGGTTTTTTTTTTAAATGCTGCTGCCTGGACTCCCAGAATGGTCAAATCAGAATCTCCCGTGGTGGTTCTGTCCTGCAACCGACATGGGAGAAGGCAGGTCAGAGATGAAGAGATGGACGGGTGAGGCACGGATGATCTGAAGGAGGGGAAGAAAGGGCTGTGTCCAGGGGGGGTGAGAGGCAGACTGAGAGCTGCAGATCAGGGGAGCTCCGGGGACACTCAGGTCCTGGCTGCAGTGGGCAGGTACCCTCCATGCTGCCAGCTCAACTGGTGCCCTACCTGGGTCAGGGGGTGCTAGCTGCTTCAGTCAAGAGCCAGATTCAGTTCACACTCTGTTCCCATCACCACCTCTCCACGAAGCCACAGCCACACTGCCAGCCTTGGGCGTGCAGAGAGCCTGCTGCAAGGGAACGGCGACGAATCAGCGGTCAAGAGCTCATGGGCACCTGTGATCCCAGCACTTGGGGAGAGTGGCAGAAAGGCCGAGGAGGGGAGTCTCTTGAGCTATATGCCAGCCTGGGCTACACTGTAAAATACTGTTTTGTTTCGTTTTTAAAACGCATGATACTCATGATTGCTCAGGACTGAATCAGGAAGGAGACAAGATTTCCCTCAAGTTCCACTATCACTGAGCCTCTGACAGGCCATGGAGCATACTCCCACAGCCTAAGTCTTGGTGACCACTAACCACAGGGCTCTCAGAAGTAGAAGTCCCTGGTGGGAGAGGCGGGAAGAAGGCCACTGACTGACCTACGCCGTGGTCTAGTCAGGCACATTCTTATGCAGCCCAGACTCCCTGCTAAGGCCTGCCTCTCCTGGCCTCCCCGCCCTGCTGCTGGGGTTTCAGTGTCCTGGAGTTGGCCAGATCTGAGGTCCAATCCGAAGACTGCTGTCGTTTGCTCTTGGACTGTGGGCAAAGGACCTCTGTCTTCTGGGCTTTGGTAATTGATGGAAACATGGGCTCGCAGTCTTGAGGCTCTCACAGGTTTTCACACTGACACGTGGGTAAAATGCTCAGTATTTTACAATATAGCTCAGCACGTGCCTTTCTTCCCTTTTTTTTTCTCTGTTCCGTGCATTTCCCAGCATAAGAACTCTGTGTTTTGACAATGATATCTTTTGAACACGGTCTCACACAGCCGTGGATCCTACCTGGATGACCGAGGGCAGTTTTGAGACACTCTCCTATACCCTTGTCCTGCCCACTCCATACCACCTGCTCTGGTCTTCACACAGAATATCAAAACACCTTACTGTTGAGGTTCCCAGCAAGGCTTTCTGTGTGCCCAGGTCTGGGAGCTGTCCCTGGAGGATGTGTAGTAAGAGGGTGGCCAAGTCGCTGAAGAGGAGGCAGTGAGTGATACAGGATTTGGGAGAGATGCTTGTTGCTAGGTGACCAGCAGGGGCTGGTTAGGAGAGGTGGTGCCAGACCGCAGTGAACCTGGTCCCTTTCTTTTTAACTCCAGGGTAGGTTCTGTTCCCTCGCGGGTCCCGGTCTGATTTCTCTTTCCCCTCTTCCTACATCTCTCCATCTGGTGCCATGAAGACCATGCGTATGGGGGCTGCACAAGGCTCAGGCTCTTGGCAAGAGGTTTTGATTTTCTTCACTTCTGCTAATGTTCGCAGCACGCGTGTGGGTGGGTATGTTTGTGAGTTCCCATATGGGTGCGCAGATGAGTGTGTGAGTGTGCATGTGTGTGACTACAAGAGACGGCTCACATGGTGGTGTCCTGCACACTTGTCACGGGCTGGGTGCTTGTTGCTCCCAGGCCGCCTGGGAGGGAAGCAGTTATATGCCCTTTATTTATTTATTCATACGGGGTCTCACTATGTAGCCCAAGCTGGACTCTGGTTCTTGATCCTCCTGCCTCAGTATCCCAAGTACTGGGATCATAGATGTGTGCCACCATGCCCGGATCTACCCAGCTTTTGCAATTTGCCTGCATTCTGCTGATAGATTCATGACAAAACAGCTTATGGGAACAATGGAACTTATTTTGGCTTATGATTTCTGGTTACAGTTCTTAGTCTAGCATGGTAGGAGACCCCATAGCAATACCAGGAGCTGAGGGAAGCGGCCACACCATATTCACAGGATTGCTGAGAGAGGGACAAGCTTCCTTGCTTGCCAGACAATGAGCCGGTCCAACCTAGACTGAAGGATGTCAGGGGAATGTTTAGGGGTCTTCCCACATCAGTCAGATCCTGTCTTGCTTAGTGCTTGCCCTAATTCTCAATTCTTCCCAAATGTGTCCAAAGCTCAGCCTTCAGCCATGAAGTTGACGTATCTAACTAGCTGTATCTAACTAGAATGCCACCCATTATACAGATCAAAAACAGAGGCTCTGAGTTTGTATGGGATACATATAGGAAGCAGGAGAGGAATTAGGATTTGAACTCAGGTTTCCCTGTAAGCACTGAGCACCGTTTTATAGAGGCATGATTTTGGCCTCAGAGAAAGGTAGGGAGCAGGGATTAGATGCTGGTTCAAAACTCAGCAGGTCTGAGGTCTGGTCTCAAGTTTGTCACTGTGACTTGCTCTCTCACCCTAGGACTGCCCTTTGCCTTTTCTTGGCTTCATATCCCTGTCCTATGAATAACCCTGATGAGCAGAGGTCTTGTGGCTCTTCCTAAGAAGGGGTCCATGCCCCTGCAGAATGCCTTTGGGCGGAACAGAGCCAAGAAGAAGTCCACGCCTTTGTCTCCTGAACTGGAGCAGTGAAATTCACAGTGTGGTTGCTATCTAGGATCGCAGAGCCAGAATACAGACAGAGTCCTCCACACAAGAAGAAAGCCCCACTCAGCGTGACCAGAGCCAGAATTCAGGTCCTCCATAGAGGAGGGAGCCCCACCCAGTGAGATGCAGACAGGGAGTTGGCTTCCCTGCCCTGCATCAAGAGAACCAGCATCAGTCATCAGCCTATTATTTCTGCTTCTCTTGATGGGGTCCAGGTCCTGGATATAACGTCTCTGATTGGTTGGAGCTGCTACCTCAAGGGACTGGCAGGAGCCCTTCAGCTGGTTTTAGGATCCTTCAGAAACCCTAGACCTCTCTAATGGCTTTTTGGGTGGCATCTAGTTATCAGCGATCCTCCCTCATCTCAGATCCATTTTGTACATGATCCAATGACCACTGGAAAGACTGGTCAGGTAGATTGAAGGATGTGTGGGCTACTGAGCAGGCACCTACCGTCGGGTCAGAACTCTCAGAAGCCATTTTCCATGGGAATCTTTCCAAACTCTAAATGAAGCTAGACCCAAGTTCCTTCCTTTACACAGAGGGAGTTCCAAGCTGCTGAGAGGGGAAGGGCTGGGGCTGGGGTTCACATTGCTCATTAAGACCTGAGCTGGGCATGGAGGTGCATGCCTGTAATCCCTGCCCTCAAGAGGTGGAGGCAGGAGGACCAGGAGTTCAAGACAAGTGTCAGCTACATAGTGAGTTCCAAGTCAGTCCAGGCTACATGAGACCCTGTCGCAAAAATAGAAAGCCTGGACAGCAGAGACACCTCGAGCTGGCCTGGCTCAGGAAGGCAGTTGTCTTCCCTCTGCCTGCTGGACTGTCTCCGAAGTCAGGGGTAGTGGTTTTCCCAATGGTGTGGGCCAGGGCTCCTTGCTAGAGACGCCCCAATCAAGCAAAGCAGCAAGCTCGAGATCTTTAAGGAAACTGAGCTTTGGGCTACAGGAGCTTTGGGCTACAGGAGCTTTGGGCTACGGCATCAAATTGGTGCAGATGTTCTGTGCGCTGCTTTGCCTTCCCCCTGCCTGCAGCTCCGCTCGGAGCTTCTGCTACCTATTGGCTCCTTCTCCACACTTGCAGCCTCTCCACTTTAGGTGCCTGACATGCATCTCTCCCTGTCCAGGGCCACCAGGACTGCAGTGTTTGGGCTCAGGGCTTCCGTGTAGGAGAGATTCTAGTTGGATCTCAGGTAGTATCAGGTGACTAAAGAGTGTGAGAGGAAGGAGGAGTCACAGAGCCTGGACGGCCGAATGTGTGTGTGTGTGTGTGTGTGTGTGTGTGTGTGTGTGTCCTGATGGTGTGCTATGTGAGGGATCCGGCTCTGGAATCCTCACTGCCCAAGTCCCACATCCTTGTGCCTGGCTTCGAAACCTCCACTCCACTCTCTCTGAGTTCGCTCCTGACCCCATTTAAATGGATTGCTCTCCACCTCAGGTGACGTTGAGGGTGGTGGCGATCATACAGCACAGACATTCTGACACCCACACCCCACCATAAGGAGAAGGGATTTCAGGGCCAGAGCCCAGTCAGCAGCCTCCTCCCTGGACTGCCTGTGGGGGGCAGCGTTGCCCCACACACCCTCTACAGAGCCCGAGGTGGAGGCCAGTCTGCACCCAGGGTTAGGTGGGGGCTCCAGCAGGAAGAAGGGGAAGGGCTGAACCCTTTTCTCCCTTCTGGATGTGTGCACTCACCAGGGAGAAGATCTTGATTTGCTGGGGCCAGGGTACCCTGAATGCAAGGGTGGGGGCTTTGGAGCAGGGAGGAAAGGCTGAGTGAGTTGGGGGAAAAGTAGGGAGGGGGAATCAGTCAACTAGGCTCATGCCACTAGCAGGGACAGCCTAGTGTCTAAGAGGTGAAGGGTGGCCCTGAAGCTGCGGGGTAAATGAGCAGGCTAAGGAAGCGGCAAGAGGGCAGCTTACTCTGACTCCTTGTTTCTACCCCTCATACCCAGCTCTGCAGAGCAAGTGAGGCCCAGTGACCAGATAGGACCCTGAGGTTGGACCAGAAAGGATGGCTCTTTCTCTCCTCTGTTCCTTCTTCTCCCTTCCTCCTTCCATTCCCTTTCATCCTTGCTTCTGTTCCTTCAGGCTCCCTATGGTGGGGATCACAGTATATGGGGGTCCTGTGAGATCAGAGAGTTCAATTCAGGTTCCAGATCTAGGCGGGAACTAGGGTCCAAGGTAAGCCTGCCCTGAGAGACGGTGGGAATTTCAGCTCTTCTGAGGCCAGGTGCCTGCTAGGACAGACCTGCCAGGTGAGATTCGCTCCTACTCATGGGAGCTCCTGGGCACCTAGACGCTCTGCCTTTGGTCGAGTCTTGGCATAGTGGGGTGGCGACATGAGTGGCCCACTGGTTGCAGCTGAGCAGGTTCTTTCTGCCCACCATCCAAACACCATGTGGGTTTCTGCATGGGGCGGGGGAGGGGTATGGGGCTGGTGGACAGCTCAGGGAGGTCGCTCGTCATATTCCAGGGGCAGATGGCCTTGATTTGCCTTCTGCCCACACCACTTAGTCTCTGTGTTGTCTTGGTCAGCTCAATTAACCCCTCTGATCTTCCATCTCCCCACCTGAAAATGGGGCTAATGGTGTCTCTGTGACATAGCTATTTCGAGGTGTAAATAGGATAATGAGAATAGAGTGCTTAGTACCGCACCTCTCACCCCCAGAAGTGCCCCATTAGGTACTGACTGTCTTTGTAATCTGCCAGCAGGGCGCTCTGAGTACCCGGGCAGGACCAGGCTCTGCCAGGCAAACTTAGCTGATGGGCCTTGCAGAAGGAAGATCTGCCACCTCCCTGAGAGGGTTGCTGCCCCTAACCCCCTGGGAAAAGGCAAGCTGCATCTCCACTTGACCTTCGCTGAGCACTGTGCTCAGCCCACCACGCCGAGAGACCCTGCAGCTGCCGGCCATGGAACTTGGTCTCGGGGCCACAGTTCCCACTCAGGGTGAAAGGAGGGGGCTAGAGCATCTTTGCAACAGCACTGAAGGCCCTGGGGAACAACTGGGTGGCTTCCCAGAAGATGTAGCAAGACACTGCGCATTGAGGCAAAAGGGGACAAATTTGGGGTAGGGCAAGAGAAGTGGTTTTGCCAAAGACAAAATGGTATTTCCAAGGGCTGTCATGGGAGGCTGAGCTGTGTGTCCGACTTTCAAGAAGGCTGAGAGAGAATCCACTGGGGGACAAGGAACAGGTCCCGGGCAGGTGCCATACAGTTAGCGAGGGCTGTTATGGGAGAGCAGGGCAGACAAGCTTGACTTCAGGACTAGGGGTTGTGTCCTTGTGTGTGGCAGGAAGGTCATCTACACGCCGGGGCAGAGGGAAACAGAGTCACGTGCACTCGTCCCCCTCCACTGAGCCAGGCCAGGGCTGAGAGGCCACTGACCGTCCAGTGGGTGGGCCTGCAGCCCTGGGATGAGGGTGATGGACGAGATGCCAAGGAGACTGACATTTATCCGGTTTGCACAGGCTCTTCTCCACTGGAATCTGGTGCTGAGGAACCCGAAGGAGCTTGAGAACCTTTTTAAAAGGTTTTTATTGGAGGTCTTCGTGTCAGTGTTTCTTCACCAAGACTCCCAGAGGGAGGACGGGATGAAGCACAGAAGGACTTCCTGGATTCCTGGGGCCTGTGGGACCTTGTCATTCCAGAATCAGAGCCATGTGTTGGGGGAAGGGGGGCAGGAAGTCCCTGCATCAGCCATTTGTAGAAGAGGTGGAGGCAGGAAGCCACGGAATCGCATTTCCCCGTGGTGCGAGCCTGGGTCTCTCCTTCCCCCTCTGAGCCTCACTACTAGAATCTTCCAAGTGTGGTGGTAAGGCTGCCATCTAGAGTCTCCTTACAGGCCGAGCGCGCAGCCCTTACTTGGAGCTCAGCAGGCTGAGAGATATCACGTTGCCGGAGTGGGTCAGCCTGAGGCCTATTAGCCTTGTGAATGGGTTACTTAGGTAAGGCCATAAGCCCTCAGGATATACACTTCACTTTTCAAATCTGTAAATTGGGGTTAATAGCAGGACTTACTTCACAAGGTTGTGTGAAGATTAAATGAATTCTAGATAATAGTGTCTGGCTCAGAGTGCTTAATAAACACAACTCTCATTACTGATTTTTAAGTCATTATTAGTGTGCCTATTGAGGCAAGGTCTCGGGCCCCAGGACTTGATGCATGGGGTCAGAATGGCAGCCTGGAGTCAGACTATGCTCACAGAATGGTCAGGAAACCTGGAAGCCATTAGTGTGCAGGGCAACTGAATCTAGGGCGGCACTGGAGCTTCTTGGTTGTTCTGGCCCAGATGAATTGTCAACTGTCAGGTGTGTGTGACTGAAACCAGCCTTCCTGGAAGGTCTGGATGAAATTGCCAGGGTTGGGGCTGGAGAGGTGGCTCAGGGGTTAAGCCTCTGCCTTGCAGGCGGAAGGTCCTGAATTCAGATCCTAGACCCCACGTAGAGACGCCGGGCGGAAGCGGGGGCAGCCTGCGTTTCTGGTCCTGGTAGGGCAGAGCCTGTGAATCCTGGGGCAGAGTAAACAAGGAGGTTGGAGATGGTCCATGATGGTTTTCGAATTCGCCCGTGGTTCTTTACACACACACACACACACACACACACACATACACACGCTCAATTGAATAAATAATAATAAAAAAATAAAAAAAAAGAAATTGCCAGTGCCAGTAGTAGCTATGTTCTAGGACCCCCAGATCCTTCCAGTGAACTCCTGCATGACCAGGTTCTAGAAAGAATGGACTCAGATCTGGAGAACAAACAATGGTGTTCAGGGGCATGGCCTTTTATATCAGCCTTGGGTTCAGTGGTTTCTTCCTACCAGTTAGGACTGGGCTATGCTGCTGAGGGAGACGCAGCTGACCCACCAGACTTAAGCTGAGTGCTCCAATCTAGCTGGCAAGGGTCATTTATGACCCTCTCACTCCAAGGACCTATTTGCATTCACGGATTCCTGGGAGAGTAACGCTTTGGGGAGCAGGAGGCTCAAACACTCCACTGTCATATATCTAGCTGTGTTTTCTGGAGGGGAAGGGGGGCAATGGTAGCGATAGCCAGTATGCTTGGAACAGTGTGTCCCAAAGAGCGAAGTCATACGGGATCTGAAGGGGTCCTAGCATCGGGTTTGGTTACTGCCCAAAGCGTTAAAATCATAGGGGAATAGGACCTTTTGGGAATACACATAAGGCTGGCTGTCAAACACTTCCCGCCCCAATGACTCCGGTCACACTGTGTGACCAGAGGAATAGTTTCTATAATCTAAGTTTTGGGGTCCTGGCAGCGGGCCCCTCCTTCCAGCACCTGACCGGGTCATCTTCTTTTCCACCCGGCAGGCGGGTGCTGAGTCTCAGCACAGTGCCTGCCTCCCAGCAGGTGCTGGGAATACTTGGTTAAGGTAATACCACATTTCAATTTTAAAAGTGCTCATTTAGTGAATGGTTTTTGTCATTGCCAATTTGCAGGGGTCTTGGGAGAACAAAGCCGCCTGCAGAGCAGTAAGCGAGTGGAAACCCCAGTGATCCGGTGATGAGATGCCCCTGGGGTTCCCGGAAATGGGAGCAGGTTTTGCGAAGGACTGAAATCCCCAGCCAGCAGGTAGGTGCTTTCAGCTTGCGATGTGCTGGTGTTGCCAGTGCTGGCAAAGGAAGGGCGGCGGCAATGCTTTCTGCAAGGAAGTATCTTGTCAACAGAAGAGATAGCGTCCAAGCGCAGGTACTGAAGCCTCTGTGCCCGGATGGTTCGAGGATTTTCAACCTTCCTCTCACCCTTCCTGCTGATCTTGGTGGTATGCTAGCCCCCAATGCTTTTGTGGCTTTCATATGTGGGTGCCATGGGCCCACACCCTGAGGGTGGCCTCTGCGGAAGGCTTGAAAGCCCAGATAGGCAGCGAGGGTTAAGTCTGGCTTTCTCCTCTTCCAGTATCCACAGCCGTCCTTCATGGTCTTCTCCCTCTCTTCTTTAGCAATATAAGATCAAAGGCTGTAAATTATTCATTCACAGCAGTGGAGTACATTTCAAAGTCAAGGCTCTGGGTAGCTCTTCCCAGAATTGCCAAGGGGGAAGACCTTGTTTTGGGGCACATCAGCCCCACTTAATGGCAACCTGGAGGGTTGGAAGCAGGTGCTACCAAAGGTCTGACCTCCTGCCAGCCTTGCGTCTGCCCTGATGGTTCCCTTTCCCAGCTCTGTGCCCCCAGAGCAAGGCCATTCTGTCACCCTCTAGTCAAGCAGTGTGGCTGTGACTTCCAACGTTCCAGTTGCTGGGTGCTCCTGGCTTTCTTCCCTTTGGAGGTGGGAACAGAACCTACGGGTTTGAAAACGCACACAAAGAACAAATGACAGTGGTGACCACTACAAGGTGTCACAGTCCTCTCTGCAGACATCCTGCCAAGGGCTCTCTGGGCAGCAGCCCGATTTAGTAGGAGCTATTTCCATGTTGACTAGACAGACGAGGAGCCCGAAGCTCAGAGAAATCAAAGGACACAACTTGTACGGGGTGGAGCTGGGAATCCAAACAGCGTGATTGTCCCTGGAGCCCACAAAGCATGCCCCTCTGTGAAATGTTTTCATGTATCCCCATTGCCATCCCCAGGGACAGAGGGGTAACCAAGGTTTTGAGAAGTTAAGTAACTCTCTCTTCGTCACTTAGCTAAGGGTATAGGATCAAATGCAAGCTGCATGGATTTGAGGCTCATGTTTTGCTTTAAACCACATCCCACAATGAGGCAGTTAATGCTTTCAACATCCTTGGGGTCAGGGTGAGGGTGGGAGAGGACAGTGGGAGAGACATGGTCCTGGGTGCGGTGGGATGGGGCAGAGTGTCAGGATACCCTGGCTGTCTTTGGGTCGTTGGAATTTTCTGCGAACGAACTTCCATATGGGATATGCATTAAATCGACCACTACCACCGTTTCAAGATTCAGAAGAACCAGTAAAAGGAGAGACAAATGTCTCCTCTCTGAGTCTTTCTTACTCCTGAGAGCTTATCTCCGAGGAGCAGGCTAATCACAGTGTGTGGCGCCTACCCGCGTGGGCTGATTAGCTTTGGTGTAAGTTTTATTTGATTACAACAGCAAGTCTGTTGGGGACTCGGGGTGTAACGGGATGACTGCTCGCTCGCAAACAAAACATAGAAGTAGAGGGACCAGAGCCTCAGATAATGAGGCTGGAACTTCAAGAGCAGCCGAATCAATAGCCTCATGCTCAGTCCCTTCCAGTGCAGAGCCCTACACGTCTTAATGGCCTGTGGGTCTTTCTTCCTAGGGCAATGTTACGCCAATAGTTAGGCTGTTCCTGGGGATGGAGTGAGAGGAAGAGGATGGAGTGTTGAATGTGGTCTATACAAAAACAGTAGCAGTGAAGGTTGGAGGTCTGCTTCATTTCTTCTTTTTCCCCCTCCTCTTTTCTCCTTCTTCTCCTCCTTCTCTGTTCTTTTTGATGGTGCTGGGAATTGAACTTGTGCATGCTAGGCAAACATAAGTGCTCTACTGCTGAGCTCCGTCCTTGGTAGCTCGCCCTAGAGCTCACAGTGGGCAGTGCAAAGGGAACCCTTCTTCAGAGGAAATGAGCTTAGATAAGGCAGCAGGGGAGGCAGGTGGCCTGAGGCTGGGACTCTCAGCCAGAGATCCCCTCCCCACCCTTTCCTTCCTCCTGTGGCTCTGGCTATTTGTTTGTTGCTTAGTTTGGTACTAGAGGTTGAATCTAGGGCGTGGTCCATGCTAGGCAGCTTCTCTATTGCTCAGTTACATCCCCAGTCCTCCTTCACTTCTAAATTGTTTTGAGACAGTGTCTCCCGAAGTTGCCTAGTCTGGCCTTGAATTTTCCTTCTCCTGAGTAGCTGGGATTGTAGGCTCAGCAAACTAGAGCCTTTCAAACTTTCAGTCATCTGCTGTAGACTGGTCTGAGCCCCCACCTCTGTCTGGCCCCTCTGGGCTTCCCATGTCACACCAACCCTCCCTATGAGACCTAGTCTTACTCAGGCATGAATCTGTTCACAGAGAGAATGAAGACTCATTACAGGGATGACATTCCAGCGAAGGACATCTGACAACAGAGGAGGATGAGTGGCATTTAGCGTCAAGGAGTGACTTCCACAGCAATTAAAGGCTTGCAGTCATCTGTGCATGATGTGCATGTGAATGGCGGCGGTGGTAGTGTGTGTGTGTGTGTTAGTGAGATTCAGTTTAACACTGGTTTCCTCCTAAGGCTCTGCCAACCCATGGACTGGTCCTAAACAGAGGGGCATTCCACTTGTGACACTTGGTGGAGGGGGAAGGAGTATGATTGGCAACAAATGGAAGGTCTACTCTGGGTTGATTGATGTTTTTGACTTAAAAACAGGAAAAAAGAAAGGAAAAGAAAAAGGATGGGTGTTCAGCCAGATTCCGTGATCCATGATGGTACTGTGCAGTACAGGGGGCGTGTGACAAAGTCCCTCTCTCACTGAGGTGCTTGGCTTCCGGGAACCTGCGGGGCCTCCATCCATCCCTGCTGTTTCTACTGGTTTCCTTGCAGCTGGACTCCAGGTCTCCAGTTCATGGAGAAGAGCAATGAGCAGGTCCTGAGGAGGAGAGACTTCCCATTGGGTGGGAAGAGGGAGGATTATATAGAGGACTTTTCCGCTGGAGCGCAGCTTCGGCCTGTCCCCACAGGGGTCTGGGTGGCTCCTGGCTAGGCAAATCCCCAAGTGGCCTGTGTTGCAGAGGTACTATGAGTACCAAATACTCCCCTTGTCTTTCTGCACTGGGATGTCCAGTCTGCAAAGCCAGAGAAAGATGGTGGCAATGGCTGCACAGCAAAGTGAAGGAACTTGAGAGAGAGAGAGAGAGAGAGAGAGAGAGAGAGAGAGAGAGAGAGAGAGACTCACAGAGAGAGAACATGCCAAGCTACACAAGTGGAGACCAGAGCACAACTTTCAGAAGTCGGAGCTCTCCTCCCATCATGAGGGTTTCCAGGGATTGAACTCAGAAGATTGTCCAGGTTTGTGAGCAGGTACTGCTCACTGAGCTATCTCATCAACCCAAGAATACCTCTCAAAAATCAGTTGAATTTGATATTTTCTTCCCTTTTTTGGGGGGGGGGCAGAGAAAAGTCCCATGTGTACCAGGCTGGCCTCAAACTCAGTATATAACAGAAAATGACTTTGAACTTTGTGATCCTCCTGACTCTACCTCCCAAGTGCTGGGATTACAAGCATGTGCCATCACAGCCATAGGAGACCGAACTAGGGCCTGTGCTATGCTAGGTCAGTTTTCCACCGAGTGAGCCGCATCACCTGCCTGTCTCTCCAGGCTTATTGTTTTGTGGAATGATGGCCCTGGGTGGGGGGCTGGGGTTCGAGGAGCAGACGATGCTTTGCTAGGTCCGCTCCCCCTCTGCTTCCACCTCCTTGCACCCCCAGAGACCAGACTGTTTTCCCCACGTCGATGGGCCCTCCATCACCTACTGGGCCTCCAGAACTTCTCTTAAAGGCCGGAGGGTCCTCCACTTAGGAGTTCACTGAGCCATCAAAAACTTCATGGATAATTCAGGAGCACAAATCAAACAGGAGTCTGGAAGCTCTGGATTTATGGAGAAAAATGAGTCCAGCTTGGTGATTTATGAGCAACGCAGAGGAACAGTAGGAGTTGGGAAAGGGGAGGGGCGGAGGGCTGGTCCGCAGGACTAGGGGCACCTGCCAGGGAGCCCAAGGGCAAGTAGGGCAGGACAGAGTGTGAAAGCCACGAGCTCTGTGCAATGCTGGGGCAAGTGGGTCCAACGAGGGCATCAGAGGGAAGGAGAGGTCAGGCTCCTGTGGAGTGGGTACTGGAAAGAAGACAGAGGGAAGGGGACACTCTCCACTCCAGGGGCCTGCAGCAGTCAGCCTGTATGGTTGCTGATAAAAATCACCATCCAACGGCTTAATGGAACAAGGTTTTTTTTTTTTTTTTTTTTTTTTCAGCTCATACAAACTTATTAGGTACACCAGTTCCCTCCCTCCCTCCTCCTCCCCCCGTACCCCCTGCTCCCCCTCCCCACCTCTCTCCCTCCCCATCCCCCAGTGCCTCCCACCCCAATTCCCAGAGAGTCCTTTCTTGTGCATGTCTGATTTTCCTCTGGGCCCTCCTCTCTGATGATGTACAAGGGCCCAGTGGCCTTTCCCTGAACCCTTTCCCGTGTTCCCCTTAGGTATAGGAACACTGCTGTGGCTGCCAATCCTTTGCCTCCAAGGATCTTGGTGCCTTTAGCAGATGCTAGACTTTGTGAGGTCAACAGTGTGTTGGACAATGCGCAGGGCATGCAAAGTCCAATTATGATTGCTTCAGCCCTAACTAGTATAGAGTATCTTACATATCATTGCTCCTCCCATCCTTTTGCTCTTACACTCTTACCGCCCCCTCTTCCGCAAATTTCCCTGAGCTTCAAGATGGGGAGAGATTAAGCTGGCCTAGTTCTAGGTGGTTGATATAGAGTCTCTGAAGTTCTGGATTGTGGTTTGTTGATTTTCTTTTGCAGTTTTGCTGCTCCTGCAATGCCCTTCACTCCATCCTGGTGGGCATTGTATGTTACCCCCTGGCCAGAGACAAAAAGCTGTTAGAGTCTTGTGATAAAAGCACATTCAAAGGTAGATGTAATAAAAGTGGGAAACCACAGTAAGGGAGGGGTCTATCACCCATTTGCAAAATGGTTACTTTTTATCTGCCAGACTCTATGCCCTCATCTTCACACACCCTCAGTAGTAAATGATCAGGAACAAAAGTCTGTGAACTTAATCAGATGTCTCATTACTTATTTGGGTCCTTGGTAGAGGCCTATTTTCCCTGCTGTAACATGGTCCCTTCTCTCCTTGTTTCTGGTGTGGCCCTCCTACCCCATCCCTCCTGTTCATAATCCTTGGAATTCCTGTCTCTAGGTGGGCTGGGTGGGTTTGGTACTAGGAGCCACCTATTAGGGAGTACATACGGTGCTTAATTTTCTGGGTTTGGGATACTTCACTTAATATAATTGTTTCTAATGACATCCATTTCCCGGCAAATTCCAGTAATTCATCATTTTTGATGGCTGAGTAGTACTCCATTGTATAGATATACCACTGTTTCCTTATCCACTCATCAACTGTTGGACATTTGGACTGATTCCATGACTTTGCTATTGTAAACAGTGCTGCTATGAACATGGTCGTGCTTGTGCTATCGAGATGAACCTCTGCTGTATGGGGGGTTATTCCCAAAAGTGGGATAGCAGGGTCATATGGCATTTCAATCTTTAATTTCTTTAAGAATCTCCAGACGGCTCGCCAGAGTGGCTGTATGAGCCTGCATTCCCACCAGCAATGTAGGAGAGTTCCCCTCTCTCCACATCCTCTCCAACATTTGTTGTTGTTTGTATTGTGGATTTTTGCCATCCTGACCGGGGTGAGATGATATCTCAGGGAAGTTTTGATTTGCATTTCCCTGATGGCTAAGGAAGTGGAGCATTTTTTCAGATATTTGTTAGACATTTTAATTTCATCCCTGGTAAAGTTTCTTTTAAGTTCCAGGGCCCATTTTTTAATTGGGCCATTGGTTTCCTTGGTGTTTAGTTTTCTAAGTTCTTTGTGCACTCTGGACAACAGAATTCTATCAGATGTGTGGTTAGTGAAGATTTTCTCCCATTCTGTGGGTTGCCTTTGAGCTCGCGTTATAATCTCTTTATCTGAACAGAAGCTCTTTAATTTCACAAGATCCCAACTGTTGAGAGTTGGTAGCAGTGACTGTGCCATTGGATGTCTGTTTAGGAACTGTTGGCCTAGCCCAATCAGCTCGAGGGAGTTCCCTATCCTTTCAACTATGGTTTTTATAGTCTCTGGCCTGATATCAAGGTCCATTTGGAATTAAGTCTTGTACATGGTGACAAGTATGGGTCCAGCTTTAATCTTCTGCATGTGGAGATCCAGTTTTGCCAGCACCATTTGTTGAAGATGCTGTTCTTTTTCCATTGTATTCTTTGGGGCCCTTTGTCAAAGACCAAATGGCTGTAACTTTGTGGGCTTATATCTGGGTCTTCAATCCTTATCCATTGATCTGTGTGTCTATTTTGGAGCCAGTACCAGGCTGTCTTTACAAGTATGGATTTGTAGTATAGACTAAGGTTTGGTATGGCAATACCTCCAGCTGTGTTTTTGTTACTCAGGATTGTTTTTGCTATCCTGGTTCTTTTGTGCCTCCATATGAACTTTGAGATTGTTTGGTCAACTTCTTTGAAGAATTGCTTTGGGATTTTGATTGGTATAGCATTGAATCTGTATATTGCCTTTGGTAGGATGGCCATTTTTACGATGTTGATTCTGCCAATCCAGGAACAAGGGAGGTCTTTCCACCTTCTGGTGTCTTCTGCTATTTCTTTCTTTAGGGTTTTAAAGTTTTCATTGTAAAGGTCTTTTACCTCCTTAGTTAGGTTTATACCAAGGTATTTCATTTTTTTAGGGGTTATAGTAAATGGGATTGTTTCTCTCAAGGCTTTTTCACTTCTTTCATTCTGGGCATATAGGAAGGCCTCTGATTTTTGCACATTTATTTTGTATCCTGCCACCCTGCTGAACTTCTCAATTAGTTCCAGGAGCTTCCTGGTGGAGTTTTTGGGATCACTCAGGTATAAGATCATGTCATCTGCAAATTAGGGATAGCTTGACTTCTTCCTTGCCGATTTGAATCCCTCTTATGTCCCTTTCTTGTCTTATGGCTTCAGCTAAGACTTCAAGTACAATATTGAATAGAAGTGGTGAGAGTGGACAGCCTTGTCTAGTTCCTGATCGAAGTGGGAATGCTTCCAATTGTTCCCCATTGAGCATAATTCTTGCTGTGGGCTTGTTGTATACAGCTTTTATTATATTGATAAAGGTTCCTTCCATTCCTACTGTCTCTAGCGTTTTGATCATAAAAGGCTGTTGGATCTTGTCAAAAGCTTTTTCTGCATCTATCGAGAGTATCATGTGGTCTTGGACTTTGGACTGGTTTACATGATGAATTACATTTATTGATTTGCATATGTTGAACCAACCTTGTGTGCCGGGGATGAAGCCTACTTGGTCCCCGTGAATGATCTTTTTAATATGTTTTTGAATCCGATTTGCTAAGACTTTGTTGAGAATCTTTGCGTCTGTGTTCATCAGGGAGATCGGCCTATAGTTTTCTTTTTTAAGTGAATTTTGGGATTAAAACGATATTAGCTTCATAGAAGGAATTTGGTAGTGTTCCTTCCTTTGCTATTTGATGGAACAGTTTAAGGAGTATTGTTGTTATTAACTCCTTAAATGTCTGGTAAAACTCTGTGCTGAATCCATCTGGTCTAGGACATTTTTTGGTGGGAAGATTTGAGATTACTTCTTCAATTTCCTTATATGTTATAGGATTATTTAAATAATTCACAACTTCCTGATTCAATTTAGGTAATTTGTGTTTACTTAGAAATTCATCCATCTCTTTTGTGTTGTCAAACTTCACAGAGTATAAGTTTTTGAAATATGATGTTATAATTCTCTGGATTTCTTGGGTATCAGTAGTGATAACTCCATGTTCATTTCTAATTTTGTTAATTTGGGTTTTCTCTCTCTTGCTTTTGGTTAATTTAGCTAGGGGTGTATCAATCTTATTGATTTTTTCAAAGAACCAGCTTTTTGACTGGTTGATTTTTTTCTATCGTTTTCTTAATCTCGATTTCAGATATTTCTCCCCTTATTTTGCTAATCTCCTCTCTTCTACTACTTTTGGGATCAGATTGCTCTAGTTTCTCTAAAGCTTTAAGCTGCATTGTTAAGTTGTTTATTTCTGATGTTTCCATTTTTTTGATGTAGGCATTAAGAGCTATGAACTTACCTCTTAGAACAGCTTTTATTGTGTCCCAGAGATTTTGGTAAGTTGTATTTTCGTTATCATTCCCTTTCAGGAAATCTTGAATTTCCTTTTTAATTTCTTCCTGAATCCAGTTCTCATTCAGCATCATAGTGTTAAGTTTCCAGGAGTTCGTGTATTTTCTCTTGTTTGATGTGTTGTGGATGTCCAGCTTTAGGCTGTGGTGGTCTGATAGGGCACAGGTTAGAATTTCAACTTTCTTGTATATGTGTAGATTCATTTTGTGGCGTTGACTTACCTAGGGCGCGGGGTGAGGCCCGGCTGGACCGAGCGTGCGTGTCCCGACCGGCGGAGCGGGGTGGGGTGTAAAGCTTTTTTTTTTTCTTATGATTTCTGGTTACAATCGTTTGTCCATCTTAGCAGGAGAGCTCACACCAGCACCAGGGCCTAGAGAACTGGCCGTGCCATCTCTACATAATGGCTGAGAGAGAGACAATCCTTACTTGCCAGACCAGCACAAGGATGAGAACTCTCTCAATCAGCTCTCTGTATTTCATTCCAGGGCCTAGTCCCACCCACCATGGCTGGGCCTTCCCCATCAGCTAGACAATCTCCTGCAGGTTCGCCCTGGGCTTAACTCAACCATTAATTCTCTATAAACGTGTCCAGAATTCAAACCCTCAACTGTCAAGTTGACACCTGTGCCTCGCTATGACATGGCCACTGGGCCAAAACCTTTGAGACCTTGCTGGACTTCTAGAACAGTGCTTTTGAGGGTTGGACACAGCCCTTCTTCAGGGGGTATGTGTGTTAGAGAAGTGAGTGTGTCAGAAGTTGTGCCAGAATCAACCCTGAGGCTTCCCTTCCTGTCTAGAAAGGTTCTGTCTGAGGATGGTGGGACCCTTCACATAAATATAGAGAAGGCCTGATTGGCAGAGAGATCTGTCTAGTCCCCGCCACCTCCCCAGGTTGGATTTTGCATCCAGGGATGAACCCGAAGTAAACACTCCTTGTCCGGCAGGGTGACATGGACTGACTCACATCACCTCCTAGGGATCCAACACCCCCATCTAGAAGACGGGGAACAACATTCTCTTTCACCATCTCTCCATATAGCTCAGAAAGAAAATTGAAAGTAAAATCATGAATATGGCCTTGGTGAATATGGTTATGTTAAATCAATGAGTTCTTTTCCTGTTTGTTTGGTTTTCTGTATCCCAGGCTGGTCTGGAACTGACTATGTAGGCCAGGTTGGCTTTAAACTTGTGGTGATCCTTCTGCTTGGCTTCCCATATGCTGGGGTTACAGGTGGGTGTCCCCATGCCTGACTGATTGTCTTCTTTTAGTAATTTTCCTTGGGGAGCTGGGAAACCCTATCTCAAATGAGAATCATAGCAACTTTTTTTTGTCCCCATGGGAATCAGCTCCAGTCACTTTGTTTCCCGAGCTTTGGAGTCATCATCATGTCAGAAGAGGAGGGATAAGAGCAAGTCAGCTATGCCCCCCCCCTTTTTTTTGCTGGTTCTCAGCTGAAGGTGAGTGCAGGGGCCCAGGTCATAGTTCCTCACATATGGTACCTCAGTCTACTGAGCATTTTATATTGAAGGGAACTGGGGATCCCAGAAGATCGAGAAGACAACTGGCACCTTGTGCCACCTTCTTCCCTGAAGGACGTCACCCGAGAACTCTGTGAGCTGCCTCACCTGATAGGAGGTCAGGAGACCTTTATTGCAGGCAAGAGTCTGTCCAGACACTGAGGCTGGCCGAGAAGAGTCAGAATAGAAGGGGGACAGATGACCCCGTGTTAAAGCACTTCCGTGCAAGTAAAAGCATTGGCGTTCTGCCCTCCAGGTCGTACATAAGTGCTGGGCAAGTTCAGCATGTAGTTCCACCCTGCTAGGAGTGGAACCTGGGAATTCCCTGAGCAAGCTGGCTAGCCAGACTAGCTACATAGGTGAACTCTCAAAAGGATAAGGTAGAAGAGTGACTGAGCATGATTCCCAGTATTTCCCTCTCAACTCCAAGCATGCACCCCGATGCATCCCCTATGAAAACACAAAATATAAAAGGGGGGAAAAGAGAGTAAACAATCTTAAATTACTCAGTTCATACCAGGGGGTCACTTGCTTTTGCCCTTGCACCAGACTTTTATATGACCATTAGCACACACTTCTCCCTGGACTTTTGTTTCACTATGTCATGTGATACTTACGCTGAATGCGTTTGACACCCTTTCCCTGTGTGAGCCTGGCATTCGCGATCCATACGTCAGCCATGCGCCTCCTGTTGGCCGAGGGAAGTACTGCTTTCTGCAGCCCGCAGGGGCCTTGAGGCTTTCTCTTGTCATCTCTTCTAGAGCTTTGCTGAAGTTGTGGCTGGGTGTGTGCGTTCGCATGACTGAATGCAAGTAGGGGACTATCTCTGAGACTGTCTGTCCCACATTGTCCTCCAGTCGTTGATGCAAAGCACTGGGCTTTAGAGAGCTGGAAGAAGTAAGTGTCAAAGAGCGAAAGTCACCTGAGATGGGGGGATGGGGAGCACTGTAGACTGGGGGATAGTTATTTACAGTCAGTTAATAGTTACTGAGTCCTGCAATGCACTGTGTGATTTTAGACACGTCCACGGGTCATTGCTTCATTTGTCTCCTAATAACTGCAGGAGGGCAGTGGTGTTAGTGTCTCTGGGGAGATGAGCAAATGGAGGCTCAAAGAAATAAAGACTGTCTAAATAAAGACTTATCTGTGAGTGATATGGGGATGGGACAGAAACCCAGGTCTGTGCATTCCCACGGAGCTTCCCATGGGAAGCCATTTCCTATTCCACAGGCAGTTGTGTGTGCCTCGAAGTCATAATGTCCATTGTCACAATGTCACCATTGACCTCCTTGATTGTCTCCCGAGGTGGTCACAGTTCTCTGTTTCTTCACATGTCTAGTAGTTTTGCATTGTCCTTGACTGGATTGTTCTGGGAATAGCATATTAGAGAGACTCTGGGTTCCATTCTGTTCTTCTGTAAGAGTATTTATTTATTTATGTATGTATGTGTTGCAGTTCGCCTGCATGGTTGCTGATAGATCATCATCAAATGGCTTAAGGGAACAAGGTGTTTATTTTCTCTTACAATTGTCCAGTTACAGTTCTTAGTCCAGCTTGACAGGAGAGCTCACATCAATACCAGGGCTGAGGGAACTGGCTACACCATCTCTACATAACAGCTGAGCTAGGGACGATCCTCACTTGCTAGACCAGCATGTACAGCCAAGTATACACAAGGATGCCAACTTCCTCAACCAGCTCTCTGTACTTTATTCCAGGGCTTAGTCCCACCCACCATAGGCTGGGCCTTCCCCGTCAGCTAGACAATCTCCTGCAGGTTTGCTCTGGGCCCAACTCAACCACTAATACATCTACAAACGTGCCCAGAGCTCAAATGTTCAACTGTCAAATTGACACCTGTGCCCAACCATGATAGTATGTATGTATTTTTAAGGCAGGCTCTCTGCATCCTTGAATTCCTGACCCTCCTACCTCCATCTCCCAAGTGCTGGGAATACATGCACGTGCCACGTAAGTCTGATGTACGCATGTTATGTATTGAACCCAGGGCTTTGTGCCTGGCAGGCACTCTACCAACAGAACCATGTCCTAGGCCCCGATCTTTATGCTTTTAAGTTAGCTGAACTTGAACTTCAAGTTCTGTCTCACTTCTGGTGGGAAATAGTAGAATTTTCAGTGTAGTCTTGTAATTGCAGCTGGTTCGTTTGACTGGCACTGAGATCTGGGCGGGGCTGATGCAGTTTCCTGTGCTCTCTCTTTGCTGAGGCTTCTGCCATCACTCTCGAGTCATGTCACATTTTCTCCGATTCTTCTGCCTACTAAGATTAGGTATCCAATAAATTTAGCTACCTTGTGTGACATCTGTTCTCAGGGGCAAAGCTTTATAAACATGAAATACACCCTGTTCTTCCCTCCATTTTATTTTATTAGTTTTTTTTCCCCCTAACTGATGCCTTTGACATATTTTATCCCAGGTGCATGTTGTTGTGTGTGGGAAGACAGATCTGGTGGGAGTTACCTGACCATTGTTGCAGGCCTCGTTTCTCTCTGGGCAGGAGGTTCCTCCCGTGACGGGGGCCAGACAGGGATGATTCCCAAAGCTCGGCCAGACCCAGCAGAGCCTTGAAAAACCCCATCCCCACTCCTGGCAGTGGATACTGATGTCCGGTCAGTGCTGTGCTGCGATTGGTTCTTGGGAGCATTGGTGTTGTAGTTGTCTTTCTTCCAGTCGCAGTTCCTTTTCTTTCGCCGCTGTGAGACAGTACTGAAGTAGGATTTAAGGAAGAAAGGGAAATTTACTTGGCTTATGGTTCCAGAGGGAGAAGTATAGTTCATTATGGTGGAAAAAACATGGCAGAAGCTGAAGGAGACTCAGGTCACAGCAGTTATCATGAAGGCACAGAGGGAAAGAGATAAGGGGAGAGAAAAAGAGAGAGAGAGAGAGAGAGAGAGAGAGAGAGAGAGAGAGAGAGACTGCTATAGGAAGCATGGCAGTGCTACCAGATTTCAAGGCCCACCCCTGTAGCATGCCTTCTCCAGCAAGACTCCACCTCTTAAAGGTGCCACAACCTTCCCAAACATCAGTGAACGATTCAGCACAAGTCTGTAGGGGGACAACTCATATTTTGTTTATTTATTTACTTATTTGTGTGTGTGCGTGTGCGTGTGTGTGTGTGTGTGTGTGTGTGTGCGTGCGTGCATGTGTGTGTGTGTGTGTGTGTGTGTTGTATATCAGAGAGTACTGTGTGTCCCTGTGAAGGACCAAGAGTGACTTTGGGATTCATCTTGGATTGCCTCTACCTTCTTTTTTGCTTCACTCTGGGATTTCCCAGATTCAGCCCACCAGAGCTGAAAGTGCAGATCACTGCCCATTCTGCTTGGCATTTTTACGAATGGAACACGAACTCAGGATCTTCTGCTTGTGAGGCAGAGTCTTAACCCCTGAACCATCTCTCCAGCCAACAATTCATATTTAAACCAGGACAAATGGGATACTACGCCCATGACAAGTATCAGGGTGGTGTCTCCACAGGAGTTCCCTTCAATGTCACCTTCCAGGGGCATCCAGTCTCAGGTACTTTTCCAGGCTTCCTTGTCCATGAAGAAGGGCAGTGGGCTCTGCCCTTCTCTGAAACACATTTATGGGGAAATAGCTACCGACAGGGAGGGTTGGTTTTGACAATAACATCCAAGGTGGGTCTCTTCATACTCTGCCTTAAGGGGTTTGTCAAATGGCCATCGCCTGATCAGCTCTCCCAGACACCTTCTGGAGCAGCAGGTACGCACCAGGGTTGGGGCAAATTTGCTTCCACCCCAAAGTGCCATTTCTTTTTCATTGGCGATAGTATTTGGGCCAAAGCCTGGGGTCATACTTCTTACCATGCTCCTGCTTTGTAGAGAGTTTGCTTTCTTCCTCCTTTCCTTCTTTGAAAACTTTATTTATTTATTTTATTTATTGTGTGTGTGTGTGTGTGTGTGTGTGTGTGTGTGTGTGTGTGTGTATCAAAGGGCACTGTGTATCCCCGTGGAGGCCCAAGGGTGACTTTAGATTGCCTCTACCTCCTTTTTGCTTTACTCTGGGATTTCTCAGGCTCCACCCACTAGGGCCAGAAGTGTAGGCCACTGCCATTTCTGCCTGGTATTTTTACATGGGACTTGGGATCTGAACTGAGGACCTTCTGCTATGAGGCAGAGTCTTATCCCCTGGGCCATTTCTCCAGCCAGCCCTTCCTTTCCCTCTTTTTTTTTTTTTTTTTAAAAACAAATTTTATTTATTCAATTGCGTGTGTGTGTGTGTGTGTGTGTGTGTGTGTGTGTAGAACCACGGGCGAAATCGTGAACCACCATGGACGCCTCCACCTCCTTCTGCCCCGGGATTCACAAGCTCCGCCCTACCAGGACCAGAAACACAGGCCGCCCCGGCTTCCGCCTGGCGTCTATACGTGGGATCTGGGATCCGAACTCAGGACCTTCCGCCTGCAAGGCAGAGGCTTAACCCCTGAGCCACCTCTCCAGCCCCTTCCTTTCCCTCTTGACAGACTCAGAAAGGTGATGTCAGCAGAGAGATGTCCCTTAGGTGGTGAGAAGGCTCTTTTAAAGGCATAACCAAAGCTGCTCCTAATGGACTCCAATGTCTCTCTTGCAGTGTCTTGTGTCAACAATGTTCAGCTGGTGGGGGGTGTGAGCAGGTGCCCAGGTTGGAGGGGAAGGGAGGAAGAGGCTGCCAAGGCCAGAATGGTTATTGTGCTTGCTGCCTTGAGGTACCTCCTTGCCGGGAAGAGCTCTCTCTTGGTAGAAGGAAGAGCCCATTGTTTTGAGTATGTCTTTAAAAGACAGGCATTTTGCTAAGGGGAGTGTACTTGTGCCCATCTTTCAGGACTTACAATCCAAGAGAAGCAGGGACTGAATGGAAAAGAACCGTGCTGCGAGGAAGGGACAGGAGGGTTACATATATATTCTATTCCAGATAGCTTCATTTCATCATTGGTTCAGTTCTTGTGATGGTGAGGCAGGCCTTACCCGTCTACTCCAGAGCAGACCCAAGATTATATGGTGCTCATGTCTATCTGGTGAATAAGAGGAAGTCAGGATCTTTCCTTCCCTCCCCTACTTCTTCCCTTTTTTCCATCTCTCTCTTCCTCCATATCTCCTCTTTCTCCTTTAATTTTGACATCCCTCCCCTACTTCTTCTCTCTTCTCCATCTCTCTCTTCCTCCATATCTCCTCTTTCTCCTTTAATTTTGACAGTCTCTGTATAACCCAAGCTGACCTTGAACTCATAAAGCTCCTGGTCCCATCTACTGAGAGCTGGGATACCGGGCACGCACTGTCATACCCTACACCTTTTTTATGCTTGAGTTTTGGTATTTCCTGCTGGGTGGTGGAGGGTCAGAGCATTGCAGACATCCTCAAATAGTGCTCTGGGTCATCAAGGGTCATCAAAACAATTAGCAAGGGGCACCGTTCCCTTTCCCTCCTTACGACTCCCTTCATTCTCTCAGGGCATTAGCTAAGGAAACGAGCCTGGTCTTGGGATCACATGGGAGGGCTAAGTATGTTTGGTGATTTTTCTTAAGTTTGGGACATGGAGGAAAGACATGGGAAAGATTGCATGAAAGACAGAGATAGAGGCTGGAGAGATGGCTCAGGTGTTAAGCCTCTGCCTCCCTAGCAGAAAATCCTGAATTTGGATCCTGGATCCCAAGTAAAAAATGTCAGGTAAAAATGGCGGCCTATACTTCCAACCCTGGAAAGTAGGTAGAACTGGGTAACTCCAGAACAAAAGCAAAGAGGAGGTAGAAGAGATAACACAATTCAAGGTGATTCCAGAAGTCATCCTTGGGCCTCCACAGGCACACACACAGTGCTCTATTTCTCTCTCTCTCTCTCTCTCTCTCTCTCTCACCACATACATAAAAGTAAAAAAAAAAAAAGAGAGAGACAGATATAGCCAACTGATGAGAGTCAAGTCAGGAGAAGTGGGCATAAGGAGGGATTGGACTTTACTGTGCCAAGGGCCAGCCTGAGCCTGGTAGGGAGACCCAGCTAAGGGTCGAAGATTTGATATCCTTCTTCCATGAAGACAGCACATCTAGGGGTCCTTTGCCCGAGTCTACGCCAGCATGACAGCTGCAGGTTGTGCTGCCTGCGTCCTCCGTAGCTGGAGCATCTGTGCTCCAGGCTGGTCCAGGGCGCCTGAGCTTATTACTTCTGTATCAGTGTGAACAACTGCATCTTAGAAAAGGAGAAAGCGAGCCGAGCACCAACACTCAGCTCTTGCTGCTTCCTGACTGCGGATGCGGCGTGACCAGCTGCTTCAAGCTCCTGCTGCCTTGACTCCTCGCAGTGTAGACAGTACCCTTGAAGGCTGAGAGCTAGAACGAACCTTTTCTCCCGCAGGTTGCTTTGTCAGAATATTTTGCCAAAGTCCACGGAAAAGAAGCCAAGACAGCCCGATAAACACAACTTAGAGGAGGATTCCTTTGGCTCAGGGTTTCAGAAGTGTCAGACCATCACGGTGGGAGGATTTGCAGGAGCTGAGTGGCTCACAGAATCCAGAGAAAGGGAATATAGGTAGTTGGCTAGAGCAAGGTACAACTTCTTCCAGCAATTATATAGGTGGGACCCACTGTTTAAGTTTCCAGAACCTCCTAAATCATGCTGTCAGCTGTGGAACAAGATCTCAGCTCATGAGTCTATGGAGGACACTTTATCTTCAGCCAGAGCAGGATCTGGCTGCTGACCCTCGGCGGGTGACACTGCTCTGAAGTGTGTCCTGGTGGGGTGGCCCGTGAGTCTCTCTGAGGTCAGTTCTTTTCTGTCTGCTCGGTAGTTGGGGGACTCTCTGCCTGGAAGACTATGATGTGTCCGGGACAAGGACTGGGCCATGTCCACCTGGAAACCTCTAGCCCCAGCCCACCCTTAACTGGCCAGAGTCAAGTCAGAAGGCCCAGGGAGGAGCAGAGAGAGAGAGAGAGAGAGAGAACACGCTTGCTCAGAAGGCTTGCAACGTATGCAACTAGGAAAATACTCATGAGGGAGGGAAGGAAGTGGTCAGGATTGAATCAACAGTGGCCTCTGCCTATTCTGTGGGGGAGTCCTGGGCCTGCAAAGGCCCCTGGAAATTACTCTAGGTCAGAGCAAGGAGCAGAGCTCTATACTTCTCACTGACCAATCAGTTAGAGAAAGTTTTTGAAGAAGAGGAGAACATTTGGGTGACAGAGGGCAATGCCTGAGGCCAGGTCGCAGCTGTCAGTAGTCTACAGTACTGGCAGTTGGTAATGACAGCCTCAGCCCTCCAGGGGTGAAGGGCAGCCGGGCAGCCCGCCACAGCGTCTACAGCAGCCATCTCTAGTAGAATGGATTCCTTAGTCTCCAGGATCACAGCTGTGGAGTGGAGACACACACATAAGTCCTTTACTGACATTCTGATGTAGGCAGTTTTGCTGCCAGAGACTGCTCCTGTGCATCTTAGGGTAATAAAGCAGCAGCCCTGGTCTTCCCCATCCAGATACCCTCTCCCCAGATAAGGCAGCCTGAAATGTTCCAGATCCTGTCAGATGCCCCTTGGGAGCATCGCTGATGGACTGGCTGAAAGCCATTGGTGTAGGGGAAAGAGAATCTCAGGCAGAGGGAACACACCGGGGCAAAGCCCCAGAGGTGAGAGAGCACGCAGGCTGTGTCTGCAGAACAGAGGACAGGCCAACATGGCCAGGGCAGAGTGACCCTGGGGGTGAGGAGGCGGCGAGCCAGGGAGCCAGGGGCAGATCCCGCAGGTCCTTTCCGTTATGGAGTCTGCTTTGACTCCAAGTGAGTAGGGTTTCTTAGTAGAGAAATAATATGGACTGACTTAACATTGAAAGAAAATTCCTCTGGTAGCTTCTCATACCACTGAAGGAAGATTAGAGATGAGCTTTCTGCCACACAGCAGGTGCTCAACAAATGGGCCTGTCACGCTCAAGGACGGGTTAGGTGCGTCCTTGCGTGTGAGGTCTCTGTGCAACACAGCTCCTGTCTTGTTCTGAGTGTACAGACAGAACTGCGTGTTTGTGGCAAGCTAGTGTTGCAAACCTTTTGGAGGAGCCCAAACCACTTACTGAACAGAGGAAAACAGGCTTCACGAGGCCAAGCGACCCGGATGGCCAGTCCTGAGTCTGCGGCAGTGTAAGTGTTAATATGCACAGAAGTGCTCTTGGGGAAGAGAAAGAAGTCTTTGATGGTGACCTAGTTTGAGTCTCCTGCAAGTGTTTTTTTTTTTAATTAAAAAGAGAGATAAAATTCAAAGACGTGAAGAATGTGCTGAGGGCTAGATGGGCTTTTGCACAAATAAAAGATTTGCCCGGAAAATTAGTCATAAAATAATAATAATCAAAAGATAGGTTTGGCCTGACTCTCTCCCCCACAGGAGGCTGGAGTACTGAATCAGCACCTGGTGGGATGGGGGAGGAGGGGGGCTTGCTGAGCAGATGGAGCTGCCGTGTTGTCCTAACAGAATGGGTGAAGGCACAAATGGGCAGAGACTCAGCCTCTGCTGCACCCCACCAACCCCCACCCCCATGATGGAATGAGGAGAGAGCCCAGTTATTAGAAACAGAGGCAGCGGTAACCTTGAATTTGACCTCTGGATGGGATGTTCACCACAAAGCGTGCAGAGCCTGGATGTGGGCCCAGTGTCCCCTCCCTAGTAACCAACACTGTGTGGTTCTGTCGCCCTGACCGAGATGTGAAATATGCCTGTGCCTTCACTTCCTTGTCCCTGGGGGAGACATCAGAGTCTGCCCTTTCCCAGCGTGAGGTCTCAAGACAAAGATACTATATCTCCGCTCAATGCTTTGCACCAAATGGGTACCTGCCGCACGTCTTTTGAAGGTTTGCATATGATTGAGAGACACAAGGTGATGTATGGGAAACATGAAGCCAGAAGATGAAGGACTTTGCGAGCATCTCTGGGGTGACTGGAGAGATTCCATTCCCTGGTGAGTTGGTGCCCGTGGGGACTGAGGGACTCCTTTGGCCTCATCCTTTCCAGACCATCCAAAACAGAACTCTGCAGGAGAGACACTTCCTTTCTATGCCTTCTGGCCCTTTAGGACAGACAAGCTAAGTTTAGGTGCAGGGCCTGAGAGTGGGCACCTCCAATTTTCTGCCGGAGTCCGGGGGCCATCTCTGAACCCCCGGCAGAGGCAGAGGTAGATGTTCTCTTAGGGCCAGGGTCCTGCTTAGGGGCAGTTGAAACACAATGATAGCAAGACAATCCTTGCTCTCGGTGACCCCCATGGGAGATGCTGGGGCCTACAGACCTGCTGGCATTGAATCTTGACTCTGTCAGTTACTATAACCTAGGCAATGTACTAAATTTCTGCACCTCCCTTTCTTTTTTTCACATATGCAGTGGGATTATTACAGTCAACAAGAGAAAAAAATACACTGAATTTCATTAAAATGAAAACTTTTTAGAAAACTCAATTTTTTCCCCTTCATTATTATTATTGTGCATGATGTGTGAGGTTCTCATGTACCACTGCACGTGTGTAAAAGTCAGAGGATGACTCTGTAGAGTCAGCTCCTTACTTCTGGAAATTGAACTCATGTCCTCAGGCTTGTGTGGCACATACTTTCATCCATTAAGCCATCATGCTGGCCCTAAAATTAAAACTTTTGTGCTTCAAGGGTTACATTTATTGCTTTGCTCTAGGATTTCCTATGCCTTCCAGGACCAGAATTGTAGTGCTCTGCTATATCTGCCTGGCATTTTTACATGGGATCTGGGGATCTGAACTCAGGTCCTTTTGCTTATGAAGCAAAGACTTTAACCCCAGAGTCATCCCCTTAGCTCAAAAAATAGAGTTCTGAAGAAGTTCTACTGCTCAGTTCTGTAGTGAAGGAAAAACACACGGTCAAGTATAGAAAGAAGATGCTTATGATATCACTGGACTGTTGTAGAGCACATGCAGTAAAGAACAAAGCAGTTAGTTAGCTCAGCCCCTGTCATAGTTGGGCACAGGTAACTTGACAGTTGAGGGTTTGAGCTCTGGGCACATTTGTGGAGAATTAGTAGTTGAGTTAAGCCTGCAGGAGATTGTCTAGCTGATGGGGAAGGCTCAGCCTATGGTGGATTAGGCCCTGGAATAAATCACATAAAGCTGGTTGAGAGAGTCGTCATCCTTGTGTATACTTGGCCAGACATGCTGATCTGGCAAGTAAAGGTCATCTTTCTGTTAGCCATTATGTAGGGATGGAGTGGCCAGTTCCCTCAGCCCTGGTGTTGTGCATGCTCTCCTGTCAAGCTGGACTGAGAACTGTAACCAGGAATCATAAGAGAATAAATCCCTTGTTCCCTTAAACCATTTGATGGTTGTCATAGTTAAGCACAGGTGTCAACTTGACTGTTGAGGATTTGGGCTCTGGGCACAGTTGTAGAGAGTTGATGGTTGAGTTGAGCCCAGAGCAAACCTGAAGGAGATTGTCCAGCTGATTGGGAAGGCCCAGCCCATGGTGGGTGGGATTAGGCCCTGGATACACCACAGAGAGCTGGTTGAAAGAGTTGGCATCCTTCTGTTCACTTGGCCAGACATGCTGGTCTGGCAAGTAAGGATTGTCCATCTCTCAGCCGTTATGCAGTGATGGTGTGGCCAGTTCCCTTGGCCTTGGTGTTGGTGTGTGCTCTCCCGTCAAGCTGGACTGAGAACTGTAACCAGACTGTCGTAAGAAAGTAAACTCCTTGTTCCCTTAAGCTGTGATCAGCAACTATGCAGATGAACTGCAACAATGGTCATTTATCAGCAACCAAGCAGGTGAATTGCAACAGCCCCCATGTAGCCTTGGTGTATGCATTTTTAATGAAGTCTTGGCTTTTTTTGTGTGGCAAACCTGAGGAGAGAAGGAAGAACCCCATCAAATCCAGGTGCCTGCTTCCAGGGATCAGAGCCCCTCAGCCCATCTCTTTTTTTTAATTATTATTTATTTAATTGTGCGTGTGTGCGTATGTATGTGTGTGTGTGTGTAGAATCACAGGCGAATTTGGGAACCACCATGGACCACCTCCACCTCCTCCTTGTTTACTCTGCCCCATGATTCACAGGCTCCAGCCCTACCAGGACCAGAAACACAGGCTGCTCCAGCTTCCGCCCGGCATCTATATGTGGGGTCTAGGATCCGAACTCAGGACCTTCTGCCTGCAAGGCAGAGGCTTAACTCTTGAGCCATCTCTCCAGCCCCCCTTAGCCCATCTCTTGGAAGAACTGTTTTCAGCTCTGGGACGAGCCTGGAGTTGTGTGGAGAGGGGAGAGTGGGGTTGGGGCTCTCTCATGGGAAGGGCAGGAATCTCTGACCTGTCTGTTTCTCTGCAGATCTCGCAAGGAGCATGTAGGGGTTTTAGTTAGATTGTCAACCTTGTCCCTATTTCAAGTCTTCAGGTGCCTCCCTCCCCATTCAGGTAGTTTCAGCAATTTCTCCTGTTTGTTTGAAATTGCACATGAAGGGGGTCGTCTTTAGTAATGGGCCCCCTGAGCATTTCAATTTCATTTTTTCCCTGGAGCCTAAGTCCCTCCTCCAACGTCTTTTTGTAGTGCAAATTAGCTCCTGGGAAGGATCTTTTACATTATTTTGTTCTTCAGAGGCACCAGGAAGACGCAGGGCGATGCTCCTAGAGATTTCTCTGGCCACCTTTCATCACGCGGGTCTCTGTCTCAGACTGACTGTGTGTACCTAAGGACTTTAGTACAAGGAGCGGCCCAAGAAGACAGCTAGGATTTCAGAACAGAAAAGCTGAAAAACGTCAAGTCTGCTTGGCTTCTCCCAGGTCAGAACTGGGAAGCAGAGTCCCAGACTTGTACTGGGGCAATCTGGGTGGGTGCATGTAAAACATGAATCTTCAGGACCCCCTGGATCCTCTGGGACCTATAGAGGTGGTCTGCTTTTCCTAATGAACCCCCTCCTCAAACACACACACACACACACACACACACACCAAAAACAAAAACAAGACTGGAGAGATGGCTCAGGGGTTTGCCTCGTAAGCAGAAGGTCCTGAGTTCAGATACCAGCTCCCATATAAAAAACGCCAGGTGGTAATGGCAGTGGCCTACACTTCTGGCCTTGGTGGGTAGAACCTGGGAAATCCCAGAATGAAGCAAAAAAGGAGAGAGAAGCAATCCAGGATGATTCCCGATGTCACCCTTGGTTCTCCACAGAGAAACACCGTACCCTTTGACACACACCCACACAAACACACACACATGCACACATAGAGAGACCTCTGTGGGAGGAGATGCCTGTCTCGTTTCATCTGCCAGTTGCTGAATGACTAATCAACTTAGAAGAATAAAGGCTTTATTCCAGCTTTCAATGCTTGGTCAGATTCATCAGCACGGCAGGAGAGTCCATACCAGCATCATGGGCCTAGGAAACTGGTCACACCATATCCACAGGAATTGAGAAAGGGCCCAATTCCTACCGTCACCAGTCAGCTACAATACTGAACTAGTTCACTCTCTCCATGTTACCCATCTCTCCGGGGAATGTCCCGGCCCACTATGGGTTGAGTCTTCCCACATTAACTAGATAATCTCCTGCAGGCCTGCTCAGGGCTTGCCTTAACTAAACTCTTCACAGATGTTCATGAAGGCTCAGCCTTCAGCTGTGATGTTGACATTGACAACCAGCTGCCAGAATGTCCTACCCACACAGCTTCCCCTCTCCTCTGGTCCCCAGATCAGTAGCAACAGGAAAGTAAACACATAGGCTGAGGAAAATCCTGGACTTGCTCTTAATCCAAGGAGCCACGCATACCCTTGTTGCTGTGGGACCCAGGTGGCATAGGAGCAAGGTGTGTCTACTAGGACTGGATCCTGAGGTGCCAGCTGCCAGGGGGGAACAGGAGGCCCTCATGCTTCCGGTTGTGGGCAGGCTGGTAGCGCACAGCTCTTGGCTGAGTCCTTCTCCAGTTGCTGATCTCTGCTGAAGAGAGTCGCTTAGCCCAAGATCACACCTGCTCCTCAGGACAGCCTGTCTCTACGACTGGACAAGGGACAAAAGGAGATAAAGTTCCTGTCTCTTCTCAGGGGAACAAGCCACCCCGACTCCAGAGCTCTCCGTGATCAGCGGAAGCTGCAGCTACGCCAGGATTCAGCAGCTGCCGCCAGTTGCCACCATGTCCTCATGCTTCTCCAGGTCGGACAGGGCACGCCTACCATGCCCACGAATTTCCACACACATCTGTTTGTGTCCCTGGGGAACCCTACTGTAGACACTCAAAACCCAGAGAATAGGAAGACAAAGAAACAGGAGAGATGGAGATGAAGACATGGGAACTCCAGTCTGGACTGTCTTTGGAGGAAGTATGAGGGGCTCAATGTTGGGAATGTTTTTATTTTGATCATTTGTCTCTCTCCCTGTAGTTTATAATCTCCAAGTCAGCAGAATTGCACATAAGTTCCAACAGAAAGGAAGACTCTTTCAGAGCCCGGCACAATCCATGGAGAGAGGCCGCACCGTGCTGTATCTCCCTGTAAGCCACAAGAGAATCAGGAGAAAAGACTATTCTGACGATCTCCGCCAGGAAAATCAGGTCACTGACAAGGCAGCAGGCCTGGCGTCAGCCTTCCATGGCAACATCAGGTGTCCCTCCCATTCAGAAAGGAATCGCTTTCGATGCAGGATCCAGCCAACCTATTATTCAAGTTGCAACAGCTCAGAAAAATTATCCTCCCATCAATCCTTCCCAAGCAACTTGTAGATGTACAGTGGCCAGCGAGGGCATTAAGTCTAGATGGAGGAGGGCGGGAGAGTGAGGAAGGGGAGAGAGAGGAAGCGAGAATCCAGAGCAAGGAAGTGCTCTAGACCTGGGTGGGCTCAGACTGGCTGGGTGAAGCCTGAGGACCTTTCACCTGAGAACCGGGCTAGTGAGGGGCGGGGCCTCTGGCCCTGAACGAGAAAGCACTGGATGGAGCCTTTGAAAAGAGCTGCCGGGGAGCTTGGGAGATGGCCGAGTCTGTAAAGTGCTTGCTGTGCAGGCATGAGACCCAAGTTCCATCCAAGAACCCTTGAGGGGATTTAAAAAAGCTGGGTGTAGTGGAGCATGCTAGTCCCCGTGCTGGGAGAGATGGAGACAGTGGATCCTGGGGTCTGTTGCCGGGCCAGCCTAGCCTAAAAGGGGAGTCTCAGTACCCAGGGAGAGTCCCTTTCTCCAAAGGCTAGGTTGACAGCTTCTCAGGTGTGACATCCAAAGTTGACCCCTGGCTCCTACACACGGGTGCACATATGTATGTGCGGACATGTGCATGCATACACCTTCCCACACGGAGGTGCACATCTCCACACACGAAATAACACTAACGAAAAGAATTGTGACCAGGACAAGTAGGACAAAAGAAGAAAGAAGAACAGCTCAGCTGGTGGTGGGGTCACATACTTGTAGTCCCAGGAATATGAAGCAGGGGGACTGCCTTGAGTTCCAGGCCAGCCTGAGTTGAGATAGAGTCTCAAACCTAAAAACAAAAACAAATGAACAAAACCAACAGCAAAAAAGGGGAACAAATCAAAACATATAATCACACACTTACACACACACACACACACACACACACACACACACACACACACACACACTACCATGTGCGAGCACATATACTATACACATCCAACTCCCTGGTTTTGCAGTGAGCAGCCTTATCTACATATAATAATGGAATGTGGCTGGGGAGACGGCTCAGTCATTAAAGTACTTGCCATTCAAGATTGAGGACCTGAGTTCAGATCCCCAGATCCCTTGTAAAAGTAGGACACAGTGGCTGAAGCATATGTAATTCTTGCTTGACTGAGGGAAATGGGAGGCAGAGAAAATCCAAAAGTTCTTGAGGCCAATCAACCTGGCTTTACACAGCATCACAGAAGAGACCTGGTCTCAAACAAGATAGAAATGCAAGGACTGACACCTGAGTCTCTCTCTCTCTGTCTGTCTGTCTGTCTCTGTCTGTCTGTCTGTCTGTCTGTCTCTCTCTCTCTCTCTCTCTCCCCCCTCTCTTTCTCACACACACACACACACACACACACACACACACACACACACACATAATGAAAATGCTTTTCAGCGCTTTTTAAGTCTTGGCCTCATTTCGAGAGACCTGTTCTGATTGCAGAATAAATGTAAATATTATCAATTTATTACAATATGACAGGACTCAGGAGCCAAAGTGGGGGGGGATGAGAGGTGAAGGGCAGCTTGCATATCGGGGTGCTGGACCAAGAGGGTGTCATCAGAAGAGCCCAAGCCAGGGAGGTGGCAGGAGTGGCGAGATACATCCCTGTCTAGGTAGCAGTAAGTCAATAGGGGGTGTCTCAAACGGATGAATCCAGAAATGTGCACGGAAGTGTATTATTGAGAAAAATGGACGCAGATGCAAGACAAGGCATTTGGAAAGTTAGATGTGGTTGCCTGAGGGGAAGTAGATATGGCTCTTTCTCTCTTTCCCCTCACTCTCTTCCTTCTTTCTTTTTATATTAATTGACTAATTAATTTGTGCTCGTGCATGTGGCACGTGTATGGGTCAAAGGACAACCTCCACCATGCGACCTCCAGGGATGGAACTCAGGCTGACGAGCTTAGCAGCAAGGGCTAATTTAATCCTCACAGCCGTCTCACGGCCCCCAGGATGCTGCCTGTAACCTGGTTAAAAACCCAAGCTTGGGAGCTGGGATGCAGCTGGGGTGGTAGAGTGTTTGCCTGGCATACAGGAAGGTCTGGACGGGGTGATGCCTGACTATGAGCTCAGCACTGGGGAGGTGGAGACGGAAGATCTAGGGGTTCATACCAAGTTACATAGGGAGTTTGAGATCAGTCTAGTTTACATGAGATCCTGTCTCAAAAAATCCAATAAATAAGTAGATAGATAAGCACAACATTAAAAACTCAACAAGGGCTTCTTGAGGCAGAGAGGGGAGAAAGAGAGGAAGGGAGAGGAAGAAGGTTAGAACTTTTGGCTCTTCCTGAGGACAGAGAGGTTTGGGTGCTGAACCCACTGGCCCCCAGAGCTTTGCGCCTGCTTTGACACCTGGGGTCACGCACCTCTCAATGTGTCTGGGATCAGGGGTTTTCGAGCTTGGAAATGTCACTGATGTTCTTGACCAGCAGACCTCTTCTCCATGACAAACTGCACCCTCCTTCTTCCCCCCTCAAAAATACAATTTGCAATAAATCGCAGGCTCATAAATAACACGGGCATGGCAGCTCCTAACGAAGCAGGAATGAATGCTCCATATTTGTGCGTTTGGGAGAGATCACCAAAGGGGGTCTGCGGAGGGTGGCCAGTGCTTCCCAGCTCGGAAGATTTTTATGAAAAATCCTGTACATTTTGTACAGTCCATTAAAGCGGTTCTAAAAAAAAAAAAAAGATTGAGCTCTGTTTTGAGACCTTATTCCTTCGTTAAGAGACCAGGCTCCTTGCAGGGCATGGTCAGCTCTGACTCTGTGTAGGAAGATGGGGAAGTCTGGTGCCCTGCTGAGGTCTGGGCGCTCACTCTGACTCCCTTGGGTGTGGGCGCCACAGCCAGGAGTGTCCCTGTAACTCTGGGGCAGGTTGGCTGGATCTGTTTCTGGCTTGTTTGGCTCAAAGGGCAGATTTTATCTCCTGCCCAGGTCACTGTGGCTCCTCACCCCCTTTAGCTACTGTCCTTCCATAATCCGGGGCTTGCAGACACCCCTCCACTCAGGAATGTTCCTAGTGGTGTGCGTCAAAAGGGCAGGACACGTAGTTGACTAAGGAGGAGACCAGTTTACCAGGGACCCAAAGTCCTGTCTCTGTGGAGTCTGTCCTCGCTTTTCTCCTGTGGCTGGAGATTTTTCTGGGGGTTTCTTAGCTGTCAGCTTCAGATGCTCTGGATTTTCTATCCACTGCTTCCTGTTGCCTTACAACTAGCTGCCAACTGAGAAAATGGTGTTTCTCAAACTTTTTTTTTTTTTTCTTCTCCTGGAACTGGAAGGCTGTTTGTTGTATGGTATTTTCTTCCAAATAAAAAACCGCCAACTTTATCTGAGACCACCAAGATCTCACATTGATGCTCCCTAAGAAAGAGGAAGTGGATTCTCTGAGGCTTTGGCCTCCCTTGGAGAACTTCCCAGTCATTACTACGAGATTCCGCCCTAATTACACATGTTTTCACACATGTTCTTGGGGCCTTGAGATCTGGGAGGGACCCTATGCTATGTAGCCTGGGGAAGGTTAATTAAGGGGGATTCCATCTATGCAGCCATGGTCCATGATAAGATGGTCCCTGGAAATCCCAGCCTCTGAGAGTCGCACCCTGTGTCCTTCTGCTGCTCTGATTCTAACTGACAGAACATGTGAAGGCGAAGGGTGGGTGTCATGCTGAGAAGAGGATACCGAAGACTGTGACTTCAGGCCTGGGAACATGGTTCAGGGGTTTAAAGTCTTTGCCTCACAAACAAAAGGTCCTGAGTTTAGATCCCCAGATCCCAATGAAAAAAAAAAAAAATGCCAAGCAGAAAGGGATCTGCAATTTTGACCCTGGGAAACCCTAGAACAAAGAAGTAAGGAGGTAGAACAATCCGGGATGACTCATGATGTCATTCTTGGGCTTCCACTGGCAAACATGCTCAAGTGCCCTCACTGGGTTGAAGGAGGTAGGAGGGAAGGAACTGCAAAAGGTCTTTGTTGTGCGCACCAGAAAATTCCAGGACCTCCATCACTTGCTTGGTACATGCATTTCGGTGAACTTTGCTATACTGCTCACTCTGTGTATGTGTCAGACAAGTGTGTTCTGACGTCTCTAGGTATTAAAGATGGAGACTTCAGTCTTGCTAGCAGACTGTCTCTCCTTGGCTGCCGCCTTTTGATGAAGCAGGCTACTGCGTATGCACGAGGCCCATGTGGCAAGGAAAAGGGGTTCTCACTGCAGTCTACCCCTGAGGTCACATCCTTTGGGGCTGGGCCCCAGAAAGGCCTCCCATAGCAGGGGTCCACCAGAACTCAGACCAAGACGGGGTAAACTGTAATGAGACTTTGTCCAGCACTCTGCAGCACACAGAGCGGACGGCCTGAGAGACTCGTGGAGCTTCTGCTTCACAGCTGAGAGCGGACATCCCACCCCTCGAGCACCTGGCCAGGTGTTCTTCGTGAATGTGCTTTTTCCAGCTGCAGGCTCCTTCACTCACCAGCCAGTCAAGTTCCTTAACCTCTCTGAGCTCAGCGTCCTTTTATATTCTATACCGCGAGGACAGTTGTAGGGCTGCTGCGAGCATTGAAGGTGAGCAGCGAGGAGCGCGGCATCCAGCCGGTCGCAGGAAGCAGGCCGTGATACTGGCGGTGACCTTGCCCCACAACCCCAAGATGCAACCAGCTTAAGTCCTTTCTGGAGGGTGGTGGCAAGAGCGGGAGGAAGAAGAGTAGAGGAAAGACAAAGAACACGCTTAGCTTCTAAAGCCTCACCTGGCTGCTCGCTCAGATCCGCCCTTGCTTCTGCCTCCGTCCCCTGCAGGTGGCAGGGTGATCCATACGTGTAAGCGTTCGCAGCCCTACAGGACAGGAGAGGAGCGCTATACTCCTCCGGAACTGGGTGGCTCATCTAGGGCAGCACAACGGGGGGGAGGGAGAGCTGAGCTCACCCCGGCATCTGGGATCATCTCTGGGTCCCTTTGCCTTTTGTGGGTGTCTGTGGACAAAGTCCTCTCAAGGGTCTGGTCGGGGTGGTTCCCTGGCTCCCTTGCTTGGGGTCCAAGTGTTCCAGCCTGGCTTTTGCTCCAGGTGGTGTTTCGGGCTACACTTTCCAGGCACCGTTTCCAGGGCCCCTGGCCCGACTGTTGATGGGAAGTTTTGGCCTTGGTTTCACGGTGTCATCTGGAGTCCTGGGCCCTAGAAGCCGTCATCCTTAATTATTCAGAGGCCCATATATTCTCTGGGAGCAAGAAATCCACTTCGACAGGCCAGCCATGCCACGAATTGTTTACTGCTCTTTGCGTCCAGTCTGGAGTGGGAGGTAAGGGCTGAGCAGCTTCTCTGACTGCTGGCTTTTGGGTGTAAATCCTTTGTCTTATCTGGCCAAGACGGAAGCAGGGAGGGGCATGGATTACAGTAGGAGAGAGGGCGACACAACTCAGTTTCTTCGTCTCTCACAGGTGGAGTGACTTCTGCAGAACTCTAAGTTCCCCAAGAGAAACAGCTTCAAATGCACCTGCCTTGGAAGACTTCTTGATTGGTGCAGTTGGGTTCTGCTGGTGATGAGAGGCCTGGTCCATTTTTTAAATTATTTATTTGATTTTTTTTAAATGTGCGTGTATATGTGTACATCAGAGGGGCACTGTGTGTTCCTGTGGAGGACCAAGGGTGACTTTGGGAATGAATTGCTTCTACCTCCCTTTTACTCTACACTGGGATTTCCCAGGCTTTGCCCATCAGGGCTGGAAGTGCAGGCTGCTGCTGTTTCTGCCTGGTGTTTTTATGTGGGACCTGGGATCCAGACTCAGGACCTTCTGTTTGCGAGGCAGAGTCTTAACCCCTGAGCCATGTCTTCAGCCCTGGTCCATCTGTTGATGGCCACACTTTTGGCCTAGGCAAGAAGCCCAGCCTCCCCACGCAGATGGACATCCATTCTCAGAGCTTTTTCTTAGTGGACTCTCGGGGAGACTCCATGGTATCTCTGTGCAGGTTCCTGGGACCAGATGGCAGGAAGGAGCTGTGGATATTCCAGGCAGGAGGTGGAGACAGCAAGCAGGCTCGTTGGTGGGCTGTTGGCTCTCCTGAACTGAGTTCATTAGCATTCATTTCCTATGACCGCTGGTCCAAAGTCTCTCCGTCAGATTATGGTCGCACTTTCTAATCAGTTCCCATGTGTTCAGTGAGTTGGGCCTGAGTCAAGTTCTGGACATGGTACAGGTGTGCGTGTGCATGTATATATATGTGTGTGTGTGTGTGTGTGTGTGTGTGTGTGTGTGTGTGTGTGTGCACGTGCATGCACACGCACTTCAGGGGCTGAGATGTGGTTCTGATTTAGTCCCTAGTGTCTCTCAATAAGGTAAGGGAGGTGACTCTACAGAGCAGTGGGGGAAGGAGATTGCGCAGAGCTAGACTACAGCAGAGAGGAGGGATGAAGGAGTCAGGGGGAGGGGGTTCTAGGAGCAGGGGTCACCGTTCTAGAGGGTGCCCTGAGAGTTACTCTCCTCAATGGCTTTCTCGGGATTATTACAGAATAGCTCAAGAAAGACATGATGGAAGGAACCAGGTCTGAGCAGCCATGTTTTCCAGGTGAAATGCATAATTGAGCCATGGGAACAAACACTTTTTGTTTTCTCCATGGGAACAAACACTTTTTGTTTTCTCTGTGCGTGTGTCTTGTTCATCGAGGATGAGGCTTTCACTCTTGTCCTGAGCACTCACTACCAAGACCAGCCCCTCTTCTATGTCCCACCCCTCCCTCCTGCCCCAAGTCTCAAGGTAGCTGGGTTAGGACCGGATTCTGCTCTTTGATCTCTAGTGCACAATGTTCTGCTCTCTCCACCTGGCTCTTGTGATTCCAGTTGACCTCACTGTGCTGAATGTTTCTCTGTCCCCCACCTCCCAAGCCTCTGGGTCCAGCAGTTCTGCCCTTCCCTGCAGGGCTGGTATGTCCCCTGGGATGGAGCCTGTTTCTCATTGCACAAGTGCTCAGCTGCTGCCCTGGACCTACCAATGCTGGGGGATGTGCCCTTCCTTCCCAGACCTCAGCCAGGGTTCTTCGTGGTGAAAGGGTCACTCTTTGCTGTGTGGGCTGAGATGCAGCATGCTGCTTAAAGTTGGGGGACGTGTGGCAAGCACCAAGCAAGTGACAGCATGGACTCAGCAGACCCGTGGGTGGTCTATCTGCATGCTCTGGGCATTTACCATGCGCACATGTGTGGACACAGTGACTGCCAGTTCGCCCCCCTGAGACACTCTGCTACAGACTTTCTTTGGCCTCTAGAAGTTGCCTAGTCATTTCAGACAATGAATGAACACCTTTTACTAGGGAATGCAGAGATCTGTGTCTGTACCCTAGATCCCTCTTTGCTAAGGTCCCCAGTCTGTCCCCAGAGCTATCCTGCCTCTCATTTTTTCTCTGACCCTCACCCCATTCTCCTTCTCCATGCCTCATGTGTTTAACCCTTCCGTCAGGATCCGCATCTGGTGGAGTGACACTAGACACACAGCCATTAAGACAAGAGGACAGAGGTCGGTCCCCACTCAGACTGAAGAGGTCTGAGGTACCATACCATCCCCTTGGGACCTTGCACAGGTCATCCAGTCTCTGCATGTTCCTGCTGTCATTTGAGGTGCAGCTAATGCAGATGCCTTGGTGCTTCTGAGCCACAGCAGATGCCAAGTGAGAGGAGCTGATACAGCTGGAAACATGCAGCACATTAAAATGACCCATGGGCCCAGTTCTTAGCACCACACCACTGGACATCTTGGTGTCAATGGGAGACAGAAGTTGTTTTTACTGGACTTTGGAAATGGTCCCCACTGTCCCTTAAGAGAGCCTGGTTCCAGAGAACAAGACCTTGGTTTACAGAAGTAGGGTAAACTGGATTGGGAACCTGTGCCAGTTAGATACAGATATCAACTTGATAATTGAGGAGTGAGCCTTTAGACTATGAAGAATTGCTTAATTAAAGCAAGCCTCGATCAAGTCTATGGGAGAGTTATCTAACTGATGTGGGAAGACCCAACCCATAGTGCGTGGAGTCATTCCCTGGGAAGGTGTAGAAGATGGAGAGAGCTGGTTCAGGACTTTGGTTGAGTGGCAAGCAAGAAAACACACCCCTTTCTCTGCTCTGGCATGGATTTGATGCATCCGTTTTCCTCTGCTGATGTGGATATGAATTTGCCTATTATGCCCCGGTTCAGGTCTCAGGCCTGCCATTCCAGCTCCTCAGGAGGCTAAGGCAGGAGGATTACAAGTTCAAGGTCAGCCTGGGCAACTCAGTGAGACCCTGCCTCAAAATTAAGACATGAAAAGAAGACTGAGGATATGGCTAAGTGGTAGAGTACTTGCCTCGCATGTGCTAGACCCTGGGTTCAATCGCAGTACTACCAAACAATGGAGCTTATGGGGGTTTCCAGGTACTGTTCCCCCTTTGGGTTGAGCTTGCTCCGTCCAAATCCACCTGAGAATGATTCAAATCCCAACACTCAGTCTGAAGCCTCATTTGGTAGTTTTTCCCTTCTCCCCCCTTTTGGGCCCTGGCTTCACAGGGAAGCATTTATTACCCGTCAGTGTGATAAATGAAAAGCCATATTTTACTGTGAATTATCCCCAGCCCATGCGAAGCGCAGATCTATGCCTGGAGAGTTATTAAGTACTTACCATGGAATCTATAAAAAACTCATCATTTTCCCCAAGGGCTCCCCCACCAGGGAAGGGACGAGGGGAGGGGTAGCAGCCTCAGTAGTGGTTGTGGGGGGGGCAGGAAAGGGAGGTGAGGCTCAGCTCGGAGTGGGGATCTAGGGCAGCTAGCTTTCTGTTTGGATATGACCTTGGGCAAGGAAGCTTCTAGGCTTTGGTTCATCTTTCTGTTTGGGAAGTTGTGAGAGCTGCCACTGATTGTGGCCGATAGCAAGTTTAGCAGTGTAATGAAACAAAGCCGACGACAAAGTCGTTGTGACTCATGTTCAAGGAACCACCAACTTCAATGTGGCACGCAGAGAGGACAGTCGCTTCATCCTTTTGTCTGATTAGGAACTCTGTGGATCTGTCAAGACCCTGGCAGGAACCAGATGGTATAAAGCACTTTACGGTAATTCCAGAGGGTTTTGGGCAAAGGAACAATTTGTCAAGGTGTGTGCAGGGACACCAGAGGGTTAGTGACAGGTGTGACTTGACAGGGCTGTGACTCTCCTTAGGTGGTGAGTGTCAGAGAGGCCTGCGGCTTCCTGTCTAAGGTGGGCCTGCAGGCAGAGAGGCTGAGCCATTAGTATCTGGTCCTTTCTCCCACTTCTGCTGCTTGGTTTCCTATTGGCCAGACCTGCCAGAGGCCAAATGGAGTCAGGACCTGGGATGTGGTCTGGGGGATGATGGAGAGAGGATCTGAGTGACAGGGAGATGAGGGACCCCACCTTATCACAGGGTCTGCACCCACATGCTAGCAGCAGGATCCCACCCTACAAGGTCTGCATCCACATGCATGATGCTGCCTAGGCCCTGTTGGTCGGCCCTGGGGACCAGCACCGTCTCCTGCTTGGTACTTCACAGTTCCGTTCTCTCTCTCTCTCTCTCTCTCTCTCTCTCTCTCTCTCTCGATGCCCATGTCTGTGAGCATCAACTGTGGGCCTCGCCTCTCAATCCGTGGTTCAGCAGTTCCGAGGTGCTTGCTCCTCGCCTCTGCCCTCGCTGCGGGGATGGGCTGCCGCTGGATGCCAAGCTCCCTGTGACACTGTGAACGCCACCAACGCCCAGGACTGACTCACTTTTGCTTCCTTTCCCATTGGCTGTTCCTCCTCCAGGCCCCGCCCCAAAGCCAAGTCCAGCAAAGAGGTCCAGACTCCCTCGCCTCCTCCAGAGACCCTTGCTATATCTTGTAGACCCTGCCTCCTCCTGAGACCCTTGCCTCTTTCCTACAGATCCTCGCCTCCTCCAAGAGACACTCGCTGTCCTGACCAGAGACCCTCTCCTCCTCCCTAAGACCCACACTTCCCCCCAGTCCCTCCTCCCTTCCAGAGATGTTCTCATTCTCACCCTGACAGCGGGCTCAAATCTGCCTCCTTTCTCAGGCCAGCTCTTAAGAGATGCACAGACCCACTCTGGCCCGCAGCACAGGCCTGTGGGGGGCTGGCAGGGAAAAGTTCATTCTTTGAGCCAGAGAGGCCCTTCTGAGGCCCACTGTCATGGACTCTGGAGAACTCTGGAACGGGAGGATCTCAGCATCTGACTCTTTTTTTCTGATGAATATTCTTTGAGAGCAGGTACCAAGTTTCTCTTTGAATTCCTCCAGGGACAGGGGGCTCACCTAAGGCGGTCTAATATTTTGAGATGGGAGAGATCCATCCATCTTCAGCATTCGGCTGTTAAGGATAGGTGAAAGATGGCACAAAGAGTGTAACGTGCAACCATGTGACTCAGGCACATGATACAATTGCCTCTGTGGTTTCTGTTGATCCCACCAATCTGTTGTAAGCGAAGGTCAGGAAGCACAGGGTACCACCTTCTCGCTCTACCTGGCTAGGAGCTCGTCCATTTTCCACTAAAGCTGCCACAGGGGCCTGATAACCACGGGATCACGTGCCTCTCAGGGCACAGCAGACTGCTTCTCTTGTCTGCCTGCCGCCTGCCCAGACCCTCTTCTGTCTCTGCCTGTCTCTTATACACCCAAATTGAGCATTCAAACCACTGTCTCCCCCTGGGACTCTATGACGCTCCATCCCGTCTCTGTCATTTCCTCTGTTCCCTCGCTGCAGCTGGGGGCTTGCTTCCACAGTACCCCTCATGTCTGAGGAGATGGGGGACGCAGGGCCCATAAGCTGGTCTTCGTAGCAGGAGGACTCTCTTCTTCCCTCACATTCATCCTGGTTGAGTCCTCCCTTCTTCCTCATTTCCATTCTGAGTCCTGCCCCCATCTTGCCTGCTGTCTCCTGGCTGAGTCCTCCCTTCCCTCCTCCCCACTCCCATCCTGGCTGCTTTCCCCTCCCTCCTCCTAACTCTCATCCTGGTGGAGTCCTCCTTTCCTTCCTCCCCTCTATTCTGGCTGTCCTCCCTTGCCTCCTCCCCAGTCCCATTCTGGTTGTTTTCTCCTCCTTCCTCCCCACTTCTAGTCTAGTCTTGTCTTCTTCTCCCTCTTCCCCTCTTCCATCCTGCCTATCTTCCCTCCCCTCTTCCCCATTCCCATCCTCCTTGAGTCCTCCTGTCCTTCCTCTCCACCTCTATCTGGGCCTAGCTCTCCTTTCCTTCCCCTCTTCCATCCTGGCTGAGTCTTCCCCGTCCTCCTCCTCCACCACCCATTCTTTTCCTGTCCGCAACTGTTGTCATGATTCCCCTTGTGTATTTGCCTTATTTTTAAAATGCCTTAAATGTTACACGGAAAATGCTGCTATAAAAAAATGAAAATGTTTAGGTGAGGGTAAGAAGATAACAACCCGCAATCCACCACCTGGAGACAAGCGCGGCTGAAATCTCGCGTGTATCTCTCCAGACTTACATAAAGATATCTTTCCTTACAAGAATGGCATCAGATCATACACATTATTTGCAGCCTGCTCCTTCACTTGAAATATATGGGGACATTTTTATGTCAGTAAATATATTCTCTGCACCATGGTTTACCGGCTTCACTGTGTGGGTCAGGATTGAGGTACTGGGGTGCTGTGTGGTGTATCTTTCTCTCCCTGTATGTGGTACCAGCCTCCTATATACCTCTGATGTTGGCATCTGTCCTGTTGCCCAGGGTCTCCACCCCATTTCTAGACACTCAGCCAAGCTTGGCTGGACCCACATTTCTGTTCCTGGCTCCTCCCGCCCTATGCACCGTTCATCCTTGGACCTCCAATCACACGGCTGGTCAGAGGTGCTGCTGTCCCCAGGGGCAGTGGCTGGGGTGGCTGGCAGTGAGTGGGGTGCCCAGGGTTGGTGGGATTTGAGCTAGTAGAGTTTCTTACCTCTCCCCCAAATGTCAGTGTGTTTCAAACTACCGTGCTTTGCCCTTGGGTCAGACACCATCTCCAGGAAGCCTCCCTTTTCTGAATGTCTGTGGGGTGTCACCTTTTCACAGCCACGGGTCTTGTCACAAGCAGCTGTGACCACAGGAGGGAACATGAGGATGAAGCCTCAGCTCTGCTTCCTAATCACCATGTGACCTGAGACTTTCAGCCTTGATGTCTTCATCAGTAAAGTGGGGGTGATCTTAGGACACCTGAGTGTTTTGCGTGGTAAGCAGTGGGTGCCCCATAATGCCTGCTTCTCTGTTAGGTGCAAGCTCTTGGGAGCAGAGCCTGTGTCTTTCCTAATGTCGCTTGCTCTAGGGCCCAGCACCAAATTAGCTATAGGGTTTGTTGCTCCAAGAATCCCAATAGGGAATTCTCTGACACCCAGAGAAGGATCGTGACTTGGGAGATTCATGTGGAGAGTTGGTGGGGGCACCGTCCCCCAAGGCCAAGACTTGGCCTTTCTTGGAGTCTGATCTGCAGGCCTGGCAGATCCTCCCACTGGCCATTGGAAGAGCAAATGCTGGATTTAAAGAATGCTCAGCCCAAGGATCTGGTGGTAAAGCAGCTCATCCTCTGTGGTCTTCGGATGCTAGGGACCCTCCGCATACTCACACCCAATCCCATGATCCCTAGCTTCTAGTCTGTCCCAGTTCCCATCTTCTTTGGGACGGAAATGGGGAGAGCCCTCGACCTCTCTCCTATTCCAGCCCTTTGCCTGCTCCAGCCCCCACATTGCCTCCTGGTGGTCGAGGTGTGAGTCTGTCGTTAGGAGATGTAGTGAAACTGTACATTTCATGCTACAGTAGGGTGTGGCAGGGCTGGGGCGGAAGGTAGGGACGGTGCCGCCTAGCCCAGTAACTCCTGATCCTCCCGGGAGACGCTCAAGGGATCCGATTGCTGGTGTCCCATGATCTGGCTCAGGGTTGAAGGAAGTAGGCATCACTTGGGCAGGGCTGCTCGGTACACTGTGGGTAGTGATTGCTCTCTGCTTCCTAGGAGGGGCACCTGGGCTTGCTGAGATCTCCTGGAAAGACCACGTGATGGTTAGTGTTAATTATCAGCTTGACAGGGTCTAGAATCACCTAGGTGACAAACCTCCACAAACACCTGTGAGTGATTACCTCAGTTCATTCAGTCCCTGTACGTGCCTGTGGGGTTATCTTGATTCCTTTAGTTGATGTGGGAAGAAGCGCACTAAAAGTTGGACAGTACTGTCCTCGTACAGGGCAGCTAAACCGCCCCCATCCTAAGAGCCAGCATCATGGAAGAGGAGGCAGTGAGAATGTGAGAGTCTGAAGGTGGTGAGGGGCACAGTCAGATGGTACCTTCCAGATGTGGCCAGGTGTCTGCAACTCAAGCTGGGCATACTTCCACGAGGCCACAAGATCGGCCTGTCTACACTATGAAAGGGGAGAAACCTCAGAGACACTACCTCTTCTCTCAATAGTTACCTATCGACTAACGAGGGTCAAGATTGGATGGGAAAGAAGGGGAGCAACTCTCCCCTGAGATAGGTCTAGCTAGTATATTGTGCTCACTCCACGGGGTGCCCAGACACATGTCATTCACTGGAACCCAGCTGGGACTTGGTAAGTTATAAGAAGAACATGAGAGTGGAACGGAGCTAGGTGGGTGGGGAAGGGGAAAGCTGGAAGTGGAGAAAAATGGGGATTTGGATCAGGTAACAAGCGGCAAAATGATAAACACATCTTTAAAGCCATAAAAGAATAAAAATAATAAAAAGTTGGTGGTACCATTCCCTGAGCTTCTGCTGCTTTTTTTTTAAATTGTGTGTGTGTGTGTGTGTGTGTGTGTGTGTGTGTGTGTGTGTGTGTGTTTGTATCAGACGGCTCTGTGCATCCCTGTGGAGGGCTACCAAGGATGACCTCAGAAGTCATTCTGGATTACTTTTACCTCTTTTTGCTTCACTCTGGGATTTTCCCAGGCTCCACCCACCAGGCCAGAAGTTCAAGCCACTGCCATTCTTACCTTGCGCTTCTATCTAGGACCTGGGATCTGTACTCAGGTCCTTCTGTTTGCAAGGCCTCAGAGTCTTACCCCTGAGCCATCTCTCCAGCCCTGTCTCTGCTTCTTGACTATATTAGATGCTCCAGTTGCTCCAAGCTCTTGCTGCCTTGATATCCCTGCTGTGATGGATTGTACCCTTGAACTCTGTCATAGTTAGATACAGGTGTCAACTTGATGGCTGAGGATTTGAGCTCTGGGCACATTTGTAGAGAATTAGTAGCTGAGTTAAGCCCAGAGTGAATCTGCAGTAGATTGTCTAGTTGATAAGGAAGGTGGGTGGGACTACTCCCCAGGTAGGTGAATAGGATGGAGCGAACTGTTTGAGAAAGTTGGCTTCCTTGTGTGCACTTGACCGAACATGCTGGTCTGGCAAGTAAGGATCGTCCCTTTCTCAGCTGTTATGTGGATATGGTGTGGCCAGTTCCTCCGGCCCTTGGTATTATTGTGGGCTCTCCTGCCAAGTTGGACAAAGAACTGTAACTGGACTATCATAAACCAGCAATAAAGCCCCTTGTTCCCTTAAGTTGTTTTGTCATGATCTTATTAGCAACAGTGCAGGTGAACTGCATCAAACTGTGAACTAGAACCAACCCTTTCTCCCTTAAGTTGCTTTTGTCAGGGTATTTTATCAACAGGAACTGGAACCAAGACCAGATGACTTGGAGTTTGGGACTTGGCCCAGCCACTCTCCAGCTGTGAGATTTTGTGCAGGTCATTTAAGCCTCAGTTTTCTGATCTTTAAAATAAGCAGTGTTCCCTGGCCTTGGGGATGCGCGCAATTATCCACGTGCCTGGCATCTACGGAGCCTTCAGCTGGCTAGTGACTTCCCACATTTGGACACTTACTCTTCTTCCTAACAGAGAACTTGGCCCCAAGGAAATATAGTCCCCTGGACACTGGGCCCAGCAAAGTTTCCCTAATCATCTCGTCCCTGAGCTTGCTGGGTCCTGGAGAACTCTCTACTCAGGCCGGGCTGCTGCCTTCCTGCTCAGTGTCCTGCCCAACCAGAGTGATACTTCCTCTCCAGGGCCATTGTTTGCTTTGGGAGGGAATCTGGGTAAGTGCTGGCTGAGGTCTTGGGAGGGTCAGACTTACGCCCTGCCAGGGAGGCAGGCTGTGAAAGGAAGCTTTACTCAAACCCTCTCTTCAGTGTAGACCCCCAGCTGAGATACAGGTAGTGACCAGTGCACAGGTGGCCACTTCTGGCATCACAGATGGACAGGGAAGGCCGGAGGGCATTGGCTTGCACAGCTCCAGAGCACGGGGGGGGGGGTGCACTGGGAACTGGAACTGATTTTTCCCATTCCCAGTCCAGCATCCTTGGGTATGACTCCTGAGGCCGTCTAAGCCCTGGGACTAGGAAGCAGGTCTTCAGTCTTGTCCCTACTCCTCAGTGTGAACAATTTGGGTTCCAGGGTGATACAAAGGAAGTGTTTACTGTGGCCATTGCTGACCTACAACAGCTTGGTTCGGGGCAGTGGTTTCTTAGCAGTTCTCAAGCCCTTGCTCTACTTGGCCATTTCAGATCCTGCTGTAGGTTGGGTCCTCAATAGCTTCTGAATTTCTGTGTTAAAGGTTGGGGTCTCCAGGGAGGTGCTTCTAGGTCGTGGGGGTAGGCCCTCAAAAGGGCTTTTGAGATTCCAGTAGCTTCCTCTTTCTCCTTCGCTTCTCAGCCACAGAGTGAGCAATGAGCCAACTGATCACAGACAGAAACCTCTGGAACCATGAGTCAAAATTTTCACTGCAAGGTGATGCTCTCAGGCATTTGGTAAAGTAACTGGCAGCTAAATGAACAGGGGCTTTCTTGAGGTCTGACAGCAAAGGCTGAGAAAGGTCCCAGTGGTTCTCACACTCCAGAAACTAGATCTCACTCTAGTTCAGAACACACAAGCCACCCCCCTGCTTCTGGCCTGGCTGGGGTGAGAGTTCCAGGGGAGACTTAGCCAGCTGCTGAGGCTGGAAGGACACGTCTCCATCTCTGTGCCGAGTCTCAGCTTCGCTATTCACCTTCCCTTGAAACTGCATGCTTTTCCCTTCTTTCCATAGCTGTGCTGGTCCATCCTCCCAGGATGCACTTGTGTGCTCAGTCCTGGTCAGTCGGGATTGCACATGTCTGATGAAAAGGTGGGGCCAGTACCATGATCTCTTCAGCACACAATGCTTCAGAAGGCCTCACCCTGGCTCTGGCAAGATCCACTTGAGGACCACCTGAAAACAACAGCCCTTCTTTCCAGGAAGTTGCAAATGCATAGTGACCTTACAGGCTCCACTGCATCTCCCTTTGGGAAGCACTTTAGCTGGGGCACGGTGCTTGCGTCTGTCTCTCCCTGTGATTCAGGCAGGGATAGAGCCCAGGGGCATGCTTCTGTCCCAAGAAGGGTAGGGGAAGACAATCCCGACTCTGGAAGCCATGCTGGTCTGGTGTAGAGGGGCGATGAGGACTGTCCAGGAGTTTATGGGATGAAGGGAGGCAGCTATGGGTTGATCTACATTCACCGTAGGCTAAGAAAGGGTCAATGTTTGGTCAGTAGGGCTGGGAAGACTTTCTGGAGAAAGAACCCAGATTGTGATTGAAAGCAAGACGAGATGCTGGAGGGTTGGTGGAAGGTGGTGAGTGGATGTCTGTCCCCATACATGCCAGGTGCTGGCGCAGAAACCGACTCCCACTAGACAGCTCTGAAGGGCACAGCACACCAACACGCATGCACCAATTTACAAGGTTCACCTTTAGGAACATCTGCTTGTTTTCTCCCCTGACAAAGGAAAACAGTTCGGAGCATAAATCCCAGAATGACTTCAAAAGCTGATTCCACCCCCCCCCCTCGCCTTGATTGCAGGGCCCAAAGAGTAGGCAGCGCCTGCCTCCTGTGTTTATCACAGCCGGCGGGAGTTCGGGTGGCAGGTCTGACAGCCTGGTCATGTGGAGGTGATATATGGAGGCTTGGGAGAGGGCCCCAGAGAGGAGACTTGGTGTTTGTCCTTCAAACGCAAAGTCACTCCCTTTATTTATTTATTTGGTGCGTGAGGACAACGTGCTTACAGCTGTGCTGTGGGGCCATGAAGTGGAGGCCTGGAGAGCCTGGGGTTTGCTTGCCTGGGGGCCCTCAGGAAACAGCAGTCAGTGACACTCATCATTTTGGTCTTGATGGATGCCATTTGGGTAGCCCGGCTCTTCTGTTTCTTTCTAGGACTGCTCTCAGCTTTGATTCTGGGGACCCCAAAATCCTGTTTCTGGAGGTTCTGTGACTCATGCTGGAGACTCCACGGTCTGTGTTAGAGTTGATGATGGAGCCTCTGTGGTACATGTGAGAGATAATGATAGAATCAGTGGTTCATATTATGGACTCCATGGTCTATATTAGAAGCAATAATGGAGACTCTGTGGTCCATGGTGGAGACTGTGGTCCACGTTAGAGATAATAGCAGAAACTCTGGGATACACTCTGGAGACTCTATGGTTCATGCTGGAGGCTCAGGGGTTCGTATTTTGGGTTCCATGGTCCATATTAGTGATGATGATGAAGATTTTAGAGATTCTGTGGTCCATATTGGAGACTCCATGGTCCATGCTTGAGACTGTGGTTCAAACACACTCTGTGCTTGATGGAGACTATAAAACGTCCTTTAGAGTCTACCATCCATGTCGGGGACCTCATGATCCATGATGGGGTCTTTGCTATGGATTTGTTTCAAAAAGATTTCCTTTCTTAAGCAGTTTGCAGTTTTTAAAATGCATCAGGAGTTCTATGGAGTTCCTACACCCTGCAGAGGTGAGAAAGGATCTAGTTCTCACACTCCAGGAAAGGGGAAAGGTGATGTCTCCAGATTGGAATGGGAGAGTGGTGAGCTGTTGGGGAGGGGGACATATTCGCGTGTCTGGGCATCCATTCCCCCGTCCTCTGGGGCAGACTAGGCCACTTGAAGGTGAAGAAGGGTTTGTGATTTGACAGAAACAACCATATCCACCAACTATCCCATCTGGAACCCTGCGTTTCCCAAACTCCCTCCAGTTGGACGAGGCCACATGGTGAGTGATGTGGTCCCCATGCATGCCAGTCTTTTTAAACTCCCCTGATAGATAGCACTGATTGCAGAGGAAAGCCCTGTCCCAGGTTTCTCTTAGGCCTGAGATCCATGCTGGTGGTTCTGCTGCAACCCACGGTTTTAATGGTAAGCCACTATGTAAAAATTCCCCCTGGGGATCCAAGGATGCTCAGGGTCTCCCTCCACCCCGGTCCTAGTCCTGGACATTGACCATGCATTTCTGGAACTAGGGGAACTGGAGAGGGGCTCTGGGAAGACAACTTCCCCAGTTCTTGAGCAACTTGCTTCCACTTTATATAGTACATGGTGAGCGGTTGCTTCCCATGGCCTTTATTTAAGATGCTCATGATTTGGAACCAGAAACTCTTCACGGGAGAGTCCTCTAAGTAGTGGGCAACGCCTGGGCCACTTCTGGCTCAGCCCAGCCGTCAGGCCTTCTTGGTCACAGCACGGGACGGTGTAACACGGCAGTCTCTTCCTAGCTCTGCTGTATCTGAGTGTGGAAGTGGCACATGCCTCTTCTCTCTGCGGCACCTTGCCTGGAACTCCACATGTGGCCTCGTCCAACTGGAGGGAGCTTGGGAAACGCAGGGTTCCAGATGGGATAGTTGGTGGATATGGTTGTTTCTGTCAAATCACAAACCCTTCTTCACCTTCAAGTGGCCTAGTCTGCCCCAGAGGACGGGGGAATGGATGCCCAGACACGCAAAAGACAAGTCAAGGGAGAGGCAGACCAAAGAGAACATCTAGACCCACCTCCTCCTTGCCACACTTTATAGATGATTAAAGGCAGCTCAGAGAGTCTGAGTGGCTAACTCAAGGTCACCCAGCAACTTAGAGCAGGACTGGCCCAGCCACGACCAACCTCCCAGTTTGGCACATATAACCCTAATCTCTCCCGTGACCTGGACCTGTGGGCAGTGAGTGGAGGTGCTTGGAGCTTGTCGGAACTGTGCAGCTTGGGGTCCTAGGGTGCAGGACTGGTCAGCCTCCCTCGCCTGACTCCACTCATCCTGGGTATGATGGCCGATTAGTCAGCATGCACTATTATGCCGCCTGAGCAACTGCTTTAGATGCAGCCGACGTGGTTGTGCGTGGCAGCTGCGATGGACGACGCCAGTTGTAATTAGCAGAGGAATCAGGAAAGGAGAAATGGGAAGCTTTTATAGTCAGGCAGACCTCGGAATTGAAATAACTCTGCTAATTGTGCTTGCGTGCTTATTAACACGATGCAGTTAGTAAATAATGCCTCTTCTGTGGCTTGCTCTCTGGGGGTGTAGAATCACGTGGCAAAGAGCTTGTCCCCAAAGCTTGCAGCTCTACAGGACGCTGTTCTTACTGTTTTGCATGAGTTCATTCTATCCTCAGGGTTACGGGGAAACTGAGGCACTGTGGGCAGAGAGTCTTGCCCCAGGTGAGTAGAATGGAGCAGGTAACCTGGTTTTGATGTGCATGTGTGTGTGTGTGTGTATGTCTGTGTCAGTGTTTGTAAGACATACTGGAGAGTTAAATCTACGGTCTTGTGCATGTTAAACAAGGGTCCTATTTCCGAACTGTATCTTCAGCCCTGTTTTTAATTAATGTATAATTAATTAATGGAACCCAGAACCTCCCCCGTGCTAGACAAGCACTGAACACAAAACTTCATCCTGAGCCTCTGTGGTTGCTGATAAATGACCATCAAACAGCTTAAGGGAACAAGGTGTTTATTCTCTCTTATGATTCCTGGTTACAGTTCTCAGTCCAGCTTGACGGGAGAGCACACACCAATACCAGGGCCAAGAGAACTGGCCACACCATCACTGCATAATGGCTGAGAGATGGACAATCCTTACTTGCCAGACCAGTATGTCTGGCCAACTATACAGAAGGATGCCAACTCTCTCAACCAGCTCTCTGTGATTTATCCAGGGCCTAATCCCACCCACCATGGGCTGGGTCTTCCCCACCAGCTAGACAATCTCCTGCAGGTTTGCTCTGGACTTAATCCAACCACTAATTCTCCACTAATGTGTCCAGAGCTCAAACACTTGTGTCTAACTCTGACAGCCTCTTTCTACCTTTTATTTTTGTTTCTTAAATATCACATTTATTTGAAGGGGATGGTGTGCGTGCATGTCATGCACATGGGTGGAGGTTGGGGGACAACTTTCAAAAGTCAGTTCTCTCCTTCCACCATGTGGGCTTCCAGGGAATCCAGCTCAGGTCTCTAGCAGGTATCTTACCCATAGAGCTATCTCTCCTGCCCTCTTTTTAACTTTTTATTTTGAGATAGCAGTTCATTAAGTTATCCAGGCTGGCTCTGAACTCTCTCTGTAGCCCAGGCTAGCCCTGGTTTTGCAAATCTTCTGCCTCTGCTCCCTCAGTGGCTGGGATTATAGGCCTGCGTCACCAAGCCTGGCAAACTCAGAAGTTCTCAACCACTGGGCTATGAGAACAAGGTTGGGCTTTGTGTGTATGTATGGCAAGGATGTCTCTGCTGGTCTCCTAGAGATTCTAGGGGAGATGGAGCAAGATTCAGGGGGTCCTGTGAATTTAGGAAAACTCTGTCTTCATTTCCACTAATGTTTGATTGAAAGTGAGTATTGCCTTATTAGGAATGTGGGCGTCAAGCCACAGCAGAATTAACAGAAGTCAGACCCATCAGTGGAAGAAATCTATGCCTTTTCACGCCTTATTACAGATGTTTTAATATCTTGCAAAACAGCATTCTCTGCTCGCTACTTCCTGCCGCTAGGTCTTGTCATTTGATGGAGTAAGAAAAGGCACATCTGGGGCTGCAGCGCACGTGTATTTTCAAAGCTCTCTGGATGATTCTTGAGGAAATGCTTTCCTATACATCTTGTTTGGGGCTTTGAGTGACATGATTCCCAGGATTCCAGAGGTCAAGGGCACATCACCCCTGCTCCAGATTATCGAGCCTTCAGGGACGGAAGTCAGGCCAGAGCCGCTTCTCTTCCTTTTATCTGTTACTATAAATAGTTCCTGGAGGTGAGGGAGACTCTCTGGCTTCCACTCTCTCATTCTACCCAGGTCAACTGCCGACCCCCCCAGGGCTTCCCTGGCTCCTTGATATTTGTCATATTTAGATACTTTTGTCAACTCGACAATTGAAAGCCGAGCTATGGGCACTGTTGTTAAGAACTGGTAGTTGAGCCCTGAGCAAACCTGCAGGAGATAGTCTGATTGATGGAGAGGACCCAGCCCTGGTCACTGGGACTAGGCCCTGGGTAAGTGAATAAGATGCAGAGAGCCAGGTTAAGGAACTTGGCACCCTTTGGTATACTTGATCATTGGTCAGGCAAGTAAGGAATGTCCTGTGGGTAAATAAATACGGTGTGGCCAGTTCCCCCTGGCCCCTGATGTTGGTCTGAGCTCTTCTGCCAAGCCGGATAAGGAACCATAACCAAGAATCATAAGCAAGAATAAAACCCCCTGTTCCCTTAAGCAATTTGATTGTGAATACATTAGCTGATAGTGCAGGCAATAGTGCAGGCAACTGTACTATTCTCTGGAGCTGGTAAAGGACAGCTCTATCCTCCCCTGGGAAAGCTGCCTTGGACTCCCCCAGTGCTAGCATTTTTCATGGGTGATGGGCATTGTTCAGGACCACCCAGTCACCCTGGAAGAGGGTGCGGCCTTATCAGTCTCGGCCTGGCTTTACGAGTGTGAGCTGTTGAAATGTTAAGAAAAGACATAGAGGGGGGCTGGAGAGGTGGCTCAGGGGTTAAGCCTCTGCCTTGCAGGCGGAAGATCCTGAGTTCGGATCCTAGACTCCATGTATAGATGCCGGGCGGAAGTGGGGGCGGCCTGCGTTTCTGGTCTTGGTAGGGCAAAGCCTGTGAATCCCCGGGCAGAGTAAACAAGGAGAAGGTGGAGGCGATCCATGGTGGTTCCCAAATTTGCCCGTGGTTCTACACACACACATATGCACACACGCACAATTGAATAAAAAAAAAAAAAAAAAGAAAAGACAAAGAGGGACATTTCCTGAAATAAGAGCACAGAGACCCCAGGGCCAAGTGTCCCGATGGCGCCACAAACCCTTGGGTGTGAAAAGACAGTGGATCCTAGCTGATGAAGATGATCTTAACCTTATTTCATTCATTCATTCATTCATTCATTCATTCATTCATTGTGTGTGTGTGTGTGTGAGAGAGAGAGAGAGAGAGAGAGGGAGGGAGGGCACTGTGTGTCCCTGTGGAGGCCCAAGGGTGACTTTGAGAATCATCTTGGATTATTGCTTCTACCTCTTTTTTGTTTCGTTCTGGGATTTCCCAGGCTCCACCCACCAGGTGGAGTGGAAGTGCAGGCTGCTACCATTTCCCTCTGGCATTTTTTTATGTGGGACCTGGGATCTGAACTCAGGACCTTCTGCTTATGAGGCAGAATCTTAATCCTTGAGCTATTTCTCCAGCCCGGATGATCTTGAGTAGCCTTGTGACTAAGCCTAGAGGTTGAGACCACGAGAAACAGCACCACATCCACTTCAGCTTCTGCTCTGGGAGTCTGATTACATTCATTGACCCTTGTCATCCCTCAACTGGGTGAGCTGAGCAGGCTGTACAGGCATTTGTCTTCCATGGCAGTCACAGACACTGTCTGGAGCGCTGTGTGTAAGGACCCATTCATCCTCACAAGTCCCTACAGGGAGTGCTAGTTAGGCAGTGCAAGGGGTCAATGCAGGGCCTAGAACATGCCAGGCAAATACTCTACTCCTGAGCTACATCTTCAGTCCAGTATGGTTGTGTGTGTGTCTGTGAGTGTGTCTGTGTGTGTGTGTCTATGCGTGTGTGTGCATGTGAAGGTCAGAGGCTGACACTGGTAACTTTTAGTGCATTCCACATTTGGTGTCCTTATATTAGACTAGACTGGATGGCCAATGAATCCCATTGGATCCTCCCGTCCCTGCCTCCTAGCACTTGGATAACAGACACATGGCACCGTGCCTGACTTTTTATTTTTTTAATTTTTTTTTATTTATTCAATTGTGCGTATGTGCGTATGTATGTGCCCGCACGCGTGTGTGTGTATGTGTGTGTGTGTATGTGTGTGTGTAGAACCACGGACGAATTCGGGAACCACCATGAACGCCTCTACCTCCTTCTGCCCCGGGATTCACAGGCTCCGCCCTACCAGGACCAGAAGCGCAGGCCGCCCCCCGCTTCCGCCTGGTGTCTATACGTGGGATCTGGGATCCGAACTCAGGACCTTCCACCTGCAAGGCAGAGGCTTAACCCCTGAGCCACCTCTCCAGCCCTATGCCTGACTTTTTAAATGGTGTTGGGGATTTGAACATAGGTCCTCAAGCTTGTACAGCAAGCACTTTATTCATGAATTCATCTCCCCACTTCCCTAGCATGGTCATTATGACCATAGATACATACATGGAAACTGAGGCATGGAGTGACTTCATGACTTGACCAAGATTCCACAGTGGTAGAGCCAGGAGCAAAATCCTAGCCCCAGGCCTATGGCTCTGTGTATGAGGCATGTGCTCCGGTAGCTCTTCTATCATGCAGAAACGTGCATGGTTGAGGACAAATCCCGACACAGGTGGGTTGGTGCTTCTGCTGATCAGCTAAAGTGGCCCTGCTGTGTGGCGAGCATGCAAACACAGTTTTCAATTCAGCAGGCCTGACAGCTTCAACATTCTTCATACTTAAAAAAATGTTAGGGATACGTATTATTTCAAATTTTGCATATAAAGTGAGACTTTATTAATATCTCTATATCACAGTGTCAAATTCATGTAATGCAAAATCTCATAAAATGTGGAGACACTCTGCTGAGCGGTTTGGATGTTCGTCTATCTGGCGGGACTGGGTCGTGAACTGCTCTGGGGAAGGGCCTATTCGTGCGTGTCCCTTGTGCCTCACATGGTGCCCAAGGCTATTTCAGTGAGCACAGTCTAATCAGGAGCTGTGCCTTTTGGTTGGTTCCAGTTTAGGGGGTGGGGAGGGAAGAAGGACCCCTGAAAAATAATTGTGACTTAGATGTGAAATGTCCCCCACAGACTCATATGTCTGGACACTGGGTCTCCAGCTGGTGGTGCTGTTTTGGAAGGTTCTGGAACCCATAGAAGTAGAGTCTTGCTGGAGAAAATGGATCACTAGGGGCAAGCCTTGGGGTTTTATCACACAGCCCTACTTCCTGTCTGCTCTTGGATTCCTGTTTCACCTAGATGTGAGGGGGTGCAGGGTCCCTGCCGCCTCAACTTGAGCGGCTCTCACTGCCACGCCTTCTCTACCACGATGGAATGTACCCTCAAGAACTGCGAGCCGAGGTAAACCCTTTTCCTCTCAAGCTGACTTTTCTCAGGTATTTGGTCACGGCAACAGGAAACGATGACTGCAGTGATGCTTCTAGATGCTTCCGTTCATCCGGGTTCATCACCTCCCTTCCTTTCCTCCCCTAAAAAACAAGAAAGCAATGATAATTGATCATGAAAACTGGGCAGGGTAGGACGAACCCAAGGATGAGCCAGAGAGGAAATGGTCCCCGTCGGCGAGCGATGTTCAGGGTGAGGAAAAGCTCAGCGTATTTATCTGCCAGTGATACAGACCAGGGGACTTGGATTGGACAGAGGGCTCAAGGGTTAAAGCCTTCGCCTCACAAGCAAAAGGACCCGAGTCTTGTTCCCCAGATCCCATGTAAAAATGCCAGGTGGAAGTGGCAATGTCCTGCAGTTCTGGTCCTGGATGGCAGAGCCTGGGAACCCAGAACAAAGCAATAAGCAGTTAGAGCAACCAGGGTGATTCCCAGTGTGGCCCTTGGGCCTCCACAGGCTCATACACTTTGGCGCCCTCATATATATATATATATATATATATGTATATATACACACACACACACACACACACACACACACGCACTCACAGAGAAATAATAAGGGCGGCTCACTTAAGATCCGTGAAGCTTCTAGAGTGATTTAGGGTGGCAGGAATCTTGGGGATAGCAGGAACCTTTGGCTACTCTGGAGGAAGGCGAGGGAGAAAAGGCCAGACAGCTCACTAGGAACTTTATCAGGGGGTGAACTTCCTGCCTCTTCCCCCAGTGCACACAATCATCAAGGGTACCAGTAACGTACTGGTGCAGAGGGAGACTGGATTATTCCCCCACTTGCGTCTCTGAGTGGTCAGGCTGGAAAGACGGCAAGAGCATCTCATTCCTCCTTGTTCTCCAGAGGATGTTGTGCAGGACACTGAGAGACAGATCTCCTGGTGCCCGAAAGCCAGGCGGGAATGTCTTGCACTGTAGGCAGCTGGGGAGGGTCTTAGCTATATGGAGACAAAAGAGAGCTGGAACCTCCATCCCGGCATGAAGGGGAGTTCAATGTTCCTTGTTCTAGCAGAGGAATCCTGAAGTGAAGTGTGTGAAAGAGCATTTGGAACAGGGACCATTCCCAGCCTAGTCACTTGCTTGCCTTGGATGACTCGCTGTGTCTGAACCTCAATTTCCTCATCTAGAAAGTGGATACAGGGATCCTTCTTTCCCCAGGGTTGGGAGAATCAGAGTTGATGTGTGCAGAAGGCCCGTGTGGGGCAGGAGAAACCAGAAATGTCAGCCTTCTTAGGCTAAGAACTAACCCTACCTGTTAGCAGCCCTCCTGCCTTCCCCAGTACTGGGTCCCTAAGGAATGGCCCAGGGAGCAGTAGGATAAACTATGAGGATAGGGAGAATGGTAGAAGGGCAGAATCCTGGGGGAAGTGGGCCTGGGGGAAATGTTTTGTGCGTGTGTGAGTGTGTGTGTGTCTGTGTGTGTCTGTGTCTGCACCTGTGTGTGCATGTGTATATTCTTTCATGTGCGTGAGATAGTTGAAGCAATGGGATCTGGTAACGATGGTGATGATTCAAGTCTGAGCCTAGCTCTTCATCCTGCTGACACCACAATCCAAGGTCACAGGAGAGCTGTTTCAGTGGCTGAGCCTAGAACCATGTTCCTCCTTTCAAGCAAAGGCCAAAGTTCCTTCCCTCTCTTTCTCCTAAGCCTGGGCTTCTCTGATTAGGATGCTAATGGAGGGAAGGAGGGAGGAGTGGGGAGCTGCAGAGCCAGAGAAGCACCAGGGATGGGGAGCTGGTGGCTAATTAAAGGCTCCATGTCAAAGAGGAATGCCAAGTAGGTAATTTCCATGCCATTTGAATAATGGGAAAAATGGTTACCATTTCTCAAGTTGGCTTGTTGAAAAGGGAGAGGGGAAGAAAGAGAAGAGAGGGGAGAAGATGGTGGCTGGAGGGGCATCCACAGGCTGTTGAGGAGAATGGGAAGAGAGGACCAGGGAGAGGGAAGGAGGCAGAGACATGATGGAGCCATTTTTGCTTTTGTTCCCCACGACTGGCTGATGGGGAAGGCAGCCATGCTGACTAGCCATGGTCAAGATCCTGCAGAGTTAGGGAATGCTATCCTCAGGTATGCACTGCCCTTTGCAGTTTACAAAGCCGACCCACATCCTTTGCCTCACTGGGTCCCCAAGGCAGGTCATGAAGTGAACAGGAAAGGGTGATGGTGACGATGATGATGGTGATTTTGGTGATTATCGTAGTGACAGTGGTGAGGGTGAAGATGGTGGTGGTGGTGACAATAATGATGGTGGTGACAATGATTATGGAATTGCGACGGTGACTGCGGTGATGATGGTAATGGTGATGATGAAGATGATGATGGTAATGGTGATGATGGTGGTAGTGATGTTGGTAATGGTTTTTCCCTTTTTATTTAGTCCATGACCTCTGTTCATGGGACGGGGCCATCCATATTCAGGGTGTGTCTTCCTTTCTCAATCAAGCCTCTCTATTTTTTATTTTATTTATTTATTTATTTATTTGTTTGTTTGTTTGTTTGTTTTGTATGTACGTGTGTGTGTGTGTGTGTGTGTGTGTGTGTGTGTGTGTGTGTGTGTGCCAGAGGGCACTGAGTGTCCCTGTGGAGGACCAAGAGTAGCTTTGGGAATCATCCTGGATTGCTTCTACTTCCTTTTGCTTCTCTCTCTGGGATTTCTCAGGCTCCACCCACCAGGGCCAGAAGTGCAGGCTGCAGCTATTTCCACCTGACATTTTAAATTTGGGACCTGGGATCCTAAGTCAAGACCATCTGCTTGTGAGGCAGAGTCTCAACCCCTGAGCCATCTCTCCAGCCCTAAATTAAGTCTCTTTAAAAACATCCTCAGAGATGTGGCCAGAGGTGTGTCTCCTAGGGGACTCCAAACCCAGTCAAGTTGACAATGAAAACTAACCATCACAGCCCTGTGCATCCATCACAGCTTTCTGCTTTCTGATAGTCTAAGCCTGGCTTTGCTGATACAGGAGACTGCCATTCCAGGACTAGCTGACACTGTCTGGATGCCTATTCTATGCAAACCCATATTCCAGCCACCTGCTTTGTGGGGCTCTTATGCTCCAGACCACTGTTCCTGTCTACCCTAAGGCTTGCACCAGACAGATAGTCCCCCAACCCAGGATTCACTGAGAGGACTCAACCACCCTGACCCAGCCTGCCCACTCTGGGATATCCATCCATCCCTGCAGTGGAGACCACAAGGATCCTATCCATGGTTCTCACGGCTCCTCTGTCTGCTGAACAAACTTGGTACTGCCTCATGTGGCCCTGTATGGCACGATATGTCTGCATCTCTTGGAACTGTGTGCAACTGTCTTTTCAATGGAGATCTGATCTGTTGCCCTCCCTGTACCTGAGTAATAATAACACCCGGAGCATCAGTACAAACTGAATCAATTACCTCATGATGCTTACTAATCCCAGACCACTAACTTAAAATAGCAGCAAGCATTTGCTATGGTGCCTGATATCTTTGGATCAGACCTTGGGGGATGGTCCACCAGGAGCCTTTGGCTTGGAGTTTCCCACAAAGCTCCAGCTGGTGCACTGGCCCCAAGGTTTGGAGAGCCTGCCCAGGACACTCCAATTTGCTTCACGATGATTCATACTGACTTTTCCCAGAGTGAGAAGACAATGTGTCACAGGAGACCAGGGTCACTGGTAGCCATACCTGTAGAAGTACTCAATGGTCTTCCTCATTGAGCCTACAGAGAGTCCCTAGGCTGGGGCTAAGACACAGCATGTCCCACGCCTTTAGCTTGCTGTGCTTTGCTGTCTGTCTCTGTGGTGAAAGAAGGACTCAGGTTGCTTTGAGGGGCTGGGAGGATAGCGATCAGGTTTCAGAACACATGCTCTGAGCCCTACAAATCTTGGGATCCCTTTTCTCAGCTTTAACCTGCTGTTTACCTCCTTGGCTAAATGGGGCTCCCAGAGGGCTTTGCAGCAATTCATTTGCATAACCACCCAAATAAGCACTATTCTTCCTTGAGCTAAACCTGTTTCTGTGCACTCCAGCCATCGTGGGGCTCGTGCCCACCGCTGTATCACCTCCAGGATGCCCAGCAGCGGCAGGGTGGGGCTCACAGCCCGCTCTGCTCACTGTCCTCATACACCAGGTTCTGAACGCACCAAGGCCAGGGGACCAGTCTCCTCTGTTCTTCTTCTCAGCTTCCTTTTGAGCGGAGGGATACCAGGACCACAGGGGACTTTTGGTCATTTCTCACAATGCCTGCATTTTGCAGATAAGGCTCAAGGAGGTGCCCGGCAGAGCCCAGGGTCCCACAGTACACTGGTGGCAGAAATACTCGGTGCGACAAGGACTGGGTGTTCCAACCTCAGTGTGGGGCTCCTTCATTCCCCCTGTAGAGCTCCCTGGCAGTGAATAGTTGCTCCACTGTGGACTCTGGTCTTGTCTCCCTGACAGGTTGGGCAGGTACCAGGAGACATGGGGGCAGTGTGGGCTTGTCAGACTTTATACCTGGGAGAGGGACAGCTGAGCAAGAAATGGCCCAGCAGCCTGTAAGATCATCTGGACTCTGGGGCCCTTGCGTTCCTGAAGTTTGACTGACACCTGAGAAGCAGTTGGCAGGGAAGCGGGGCTCCTGGGTACACTTCTATTCTATAGAGTGTAGGAACGGGCAGGGCCAGGAAAGGTCAGGGAGCTCTGACCAAAGCTTCCTGTCTGTCTCTGGGGTCTGGAGGAGGCTGAAACAGCCTCACTGAAGCCCCTCTGGTTCCTGTCTGATCCTCCTCTTCTGTGTCTTATAGAGCCGGCGTGAACACACCCGGCCCATTTGTCTTTGTAAATTTCTCTGTCTTTCTTTCTAGCCCTTTCCTCTCTCTTAATTGTCCTCATTATCTTCTCAGAAAGGCAAACTCATTTTGATCTTGGTGTGAGTAAACCTTAATCTCAACGGAAAGAACAGAGAAGGGCTCAGTTCTCCCTGGGAACCATCCCCCAGCTGTGGGCTACAGCGCCCGCACCGGTCAAGGATCGGGCCATGACGCCCCACTTCAGGCATCTGAAGGCTGGGAAGAAGGTGGGAAGCAGCCGGGCCTGTGGATGGATGCTCCTGGCGCCCTGTGTTCCTTTCAGTGGAATCTGTCACCTTTTCCATTGACCTGAACTCAGGAGGCCTGAGGTGGCTCGATGGCTTCAGAAGTTGGGACTGGGTGATAGCAAACTAGACGTGCCAGCTTTTCGGCCATAGCTCAGTGTCAGGACACTTGCCTAGAACACAAGGGGCTGTCAGCTCAAACCCAGAGCTTCCAGAAGGGAAGCAAAAACACCCTCTGAATAGTGACCTTGTGATATAAAACTCGTTGGCCTGAGAGTTGAATCTCCAGACCCCACGTGGTGGAAGGAGAGAAGTGACTTCTGAAAATTGTTCTCCAACCTCCATACGTAGTCTTTCTCTCTCTCCTTTCCCTCACTTAAATGAATGAATGAATGAATGAGGAAGGGACGTGACTTCTGCCCCCACCCCAATTTTGCAGTGGTCTTGCCAAATGTCTCAAGTTGTTGGAGAGAGTGGGATCTTCTAAGACACCCAGACTTGCCACCTGTGAAGGGCTGGGCTAGAGACAGATCTTGAACTGATTGAGGAGTAAGGGTCCTGGCACTCCTATTTCCTGTCTTGGCTGCCTGGCCTAGCAGAAGGGCTTCGTCTGAGCTGGTCCAGCAACAGCGTCTCATCATCCTCTTCTTGCCTCCTTCAGCCCTGCTCTTTAGGCCCAAAAGGACCATCTCCACTCCTCGTCCCCATCCAGGAGTGATGGCAGAAGACCTGGAGTGCTCCCAGAGAGGTGCCACCTTCGTGTGTGATCTCGAGCAAGTTGTTTGACTTCGCTGGGTCTCAGTTGTCTACGTGCAAAAGTACAGACGTTGGTGTTCATCTTTCTCTTCCTCCTTCCTTCTTTCCCTCTGTCCCTTCCTTCTTTTTTTGCAGTCGAACACGAGTTGAACCTGGGGCAAGTGCTGCAGCATTGGGCTACACCACCATCGTTTCTTTTACTTTTTTATTTTAAAACAAGATGCACCTTGAATTCACCATCCTCCTGCCTCAGCCTCCCAAGTAGCTGGGATGCCAGGCCTACACCACACCTGGCCTGGCTTCCTTCCCATCGTGAGGATGGACATTTGGGAGGACAGTCTGACTGAGGCCCGGTCACCTCCGACGCCAGATTGCAGAGATGTGAGCTATTGCCCTTAAGATGTAGATGCACATCCGACCACACTCATGTCAGAGACACTATTTGCACGTAACACATGCTTCCTTTGAACCCAGAGATGTTCTGACATTCCCCCTCTACTTCCGTCTCCAGGTCACACCTTCTTGTGTCTTCCCACCCCAGTATGGGCGCCTGGACCCACCTCGTTGCTGGGTTGCCTTCTCTGGAGTGGCTGAAGGTGAAGAGCAGCCTCTGCCTGGCTTCATGCAGCCCTTGGCCTCAGGTGTGATCAGCTGTCTCCACGCGATGCCTGGACCCCATGCAAGCATGATTCTGACAGTCACCATTTCCTAAGCAAGGCGGAGCAGCTTGTCTGAAATCACATAGCAGAGACAGTTCAAAATATGTGTTATTCTCTGCAGTCACTCTCCCTCCTGCTCCAGCCTGGCTGAGGCCAGAGCAATCCCTAGCTAGTGGCTATGACAAAACGCAATGACTAGAAGATGAGCGCTCTGAGGCCCAGGGACGTGGAAGCCAGGTGGAGCGTGCTGGAGACGCAGACCTGCACTGGGGTCTGCAGGGGTCAGGGTGCCCAGTAAGGCAGGCTTACAGCAGCTGTGCTGGGAAGGTCTTTGAAATTCCCAAAGGCACCCCCACTACTGAGATCACCCCGAAGCAGGGGGTCCTGCTGGGGAACTGACTCCAATCCTCTGCAGAGATAAGATGGCCAACTTTCCTATGAAAGGATTATGGAGATGAGCTCTCCATATCAAAGCTAAGCCCATCAAAGAAGCAACTTGATCCCCAGCCCCACGTGGGCCCATGATCAATCAACTGGGTTGGACCCCAATGTGAACCCAAACAATGAGGAAAAGCCATTTTTCCCAGGCTTGCCTAACCAATGGGGAAAAGCCATTTTCCCCTGGTTTATCTAAGTGCGTAAATGTACCTGACCTTGGCAGCCATCTTTGGCATCTGCTTCTCATGGCGCTCCACGTCTGGAGTCCGTGAGTTCCATCCTTTCTCTCCTCTAGTAAATTCTACCTTAACCCTCTGCGCGTGTTCTGGTTTCGATCTTTGACTCTGAACACAGGAACCCTGCAGGAATGGGACAGACCAATCCTGTAACACCAGGAGCCTCAGGAACACCCTCCAGCACCACTCACTTCACGCTGCTCATTTCCAGAGCCACACGTGGGGTGTTTTCTTGAGGCCAAAGGAGACCCAATTCACTGTGACTTTAGCAGCACTGGGTTTCCCAGTGCCATCGACAGGGTTAGGGCCGACAAAGCCCAGCAGTTAGAGCCCCGAGGTCCCACCGTCTACCAGCTCCCGAGTTTGAGATCAAGAATCATCTTATTGTTTTGAGGCTAAATCTCCTCAAACCCGGAGCTCACCTGTAGGACTGGCCTGACTAGCTGGCTTGCTCTGTGAATTCCCAGACTCACCTTCTGAGGTTAGAATCGCAGGAAACTCACCACATCATTCTGGCATTTTTACAGGGGCCCCAGGGATCTGAACTCTGGATCTTCTGCTTGCAGGGCAAATGCTTTAATACCGAGCCATCTCCTCAGCCTCTAGTTTGTGGTGTTTTTGTTTTTTTGTTTTTTTTTTTTTTTTCAAGCACAGGTGCTGTTCCCCTATCTGTTTTAGGTCAGAACTGAGTAATGTGATCACTTAACCAGGGGAGGGGCAGGGTGGAAGTTAGGCTTGGGTCAAACCATGTGTTCACAAATGCCTTCCTGTCTAGGAACCCTGAATCCCGAAGCCTTGGGGTGCATTGGGAGGTCTGATTGAAGTCCTGGATTCCAATACCCCCTACCATCAGTGACCTTTATGATACCTGTTTGGCGTGGAGCTAGAACTTGACTGAACAAAGAACTGTGCCCGGGGCGTTAAGGTCCAGAGGCTGGATTCGAGTGTAAAACACCAGGGCCAATGCCAATTCTCCACTCTTCTGCGCTGCTCACAACCCCTAATGAAAACATGTGTAAGAAACCCGCAGGGTTAATTTTGCCGAAAAAAATTCCAATAAAGCTCCATTAGATTTTCGCGTTAAATTAATGTAACGGATGCTTAAAAGCCTTGCTAATTAGGCTGTGTTATTAACGGGACTGTCAGGTGGATGGGATGCTGCCCGAAGCTGACACTTCCTGCAGGCGACCTATGGGAGGCGTTGGTGGTGAGATCCTCTGCAGACCCTCATCATCCAGTCTGAGCACCCCGACTTCTGCTCATGCCCCAGAATATCTGCAGCCATTTAAGTTCATTGCCTAGGATCAGAATATTCTCTGAACCAAGACAGAGAGTTGACAGAGTGCCAGCTGTTTTCTGTTGGGCTCCATTTCTATTTTGTGCCTATTCCTGGTTTTTCTCTTCTACTGTTCTTATGTCTCTATTATGGTGAAGCGTGGACATGCCCTTGCCCAGCAGTCTTCATTGGCTCCCAGTTTCCTGTCAGATCAACCTTGGTGGGGTTTGGCTCTAATGGTCTATTTCTCTCCAGGTGTACCAAGAGTCTAGCTCCCCTTTAGACCGAAGAGTCTCCATATCCCCTTGACTTTGCTCATCCCCAGATCCCAATATCCCAGCCTTGAAAGACCCCCATTATTCTTTCCATTTAGTAGTGAAGGAAGCCGACTGCGCCCTTCCACATCTCTCTACAGACAACACTGGCTGACTTTGTGCATTCTCATACTTCCTGTCTAGGACTTTTCCTGCTTCCCTCCACCTCGCCACTGAGCAGGCAGAACATCTCCTGGATACTTCTCTGTCCTGTGTCAGGGCTTGGGAGCTGCAGGACCCACATGGGGAGAGGGATGCCTACAAAACCACAGAGAAGAGGTCCTCTGATCCAGACTGGGTGTGGGTACTGAGGAGGCCCACACATTTTGGGGAGCCACTGCCCTTCTCCCCTAGGCTCATTTCCTTGTGCTGGGTCCTCCCAGTATAGATTTGGGGCCAGTCACTCGCAGGAATGGCTGGGTTTATGTTTTCCTATCTCTTTCTGCAAAACGTGAACAAACGTCTCTTCACCCCAGAGAGGGTGCCCTGAGAAGAAGGAGTCCACCCAGTTTCCACATGGTGAACCACTGAGTCTGTGCGGTTTACTTGCAGGACTATGGCCGATGCCCAAGCTACCACGTTATCACTCAGTTTCACTGCAGCAAGGACGATGCCTTCCCCTGTGGCCGCATAGATGTAGGTCTCCTCCTGTGGGCCGCCCACACTCTGCATCGTCCAGCTCTTCCGAGACAGTTGCAGCTGGCAGAATACCATGCAGCTGAAAGGGGTCTACAGGAGGCAGTGGTTGACCTAAGGTAGGGTCTAATGACCCTCCTTTACCACCCCCATCCTCCTTCTCTTGGGGAAAATCAACAGGCTGGATCCTGTGATGAGCAGGTCTCCTGAGGGTAGTCACAGCTGTTCTGAAGATGGAAATGGCCAAGTTGTGTGCAGAAGACAGTGTTCTATCGCACATATGTGCATGCGTGCATGGATCCTTGGCGCTTCTGGGAAGTTGTAGGTTAGAAGCGGCTGGGAAAACCAGGCATGGTGGCATATACCTGGAAGTCCAGTATTTGGGAGGTGGAGGCAGAAGGACCAAGAGCTTAGGTCACATTGCACTCTGCCTCAAAAAGCTTTAAAAAAAGTGCATTGGAGAACTGCCCCATGGGAAGAATATGCAGGCTTTTGCAGCTTGCCTGCATATTGCTGATAAAGTCACCACCAAACTTAGGGATTGAGAGGTTTTTTTCTTGCTTGCGATTCTCCATTCCAGTTCATGGTTCAGCTTGACAGGAGGGTTCATACCAATACAAGGAGCCAAGGGAAGTGGCCACATCCTATCTACAGGGGCTGCTGAATGGGGCAAACCTCACTTGCCAGATTGCAGGTCTTCAAAGCATACCAAAGAATGCCAGCTTACTGAACCAGCTCCCTTCATCTTGTCCACCTGGCCAGGAAATGGTCTTACCCACCATGGGCTTGATCTTCCCACATCAATGAGATGAACTCCTGGAGGCTCGTTGAGGGCTTACATTAACTACCAACTCTTGACAGATGTGCCCAGAGCTCAGCCTTCAATTATCAAGTTGACACCTATATATAACTGGCATATATGCCCTTTCTAGCCTTGGAGACTCAAAGAGATTGTTTTTTCCCTGGGGAAACTGGCCTCTATTAGTCTGGCTGGAGGAAGGGGTTCATTCTCTAGGAATCTGTCACCCTTCCATCCTATCTGTGGAGTTGCCATTCCCCCTGGAAGGGGCCAGGATTTTCCTTTCGAATTCCAGTAGATTCTGTGGCATCCTCCAGGGAATGGGGAAGCTAATTCCTGCAGGGCTGGGTGGCAGGTGGGGAAGGCATGGGTCTCAGAGCCTGGCAGTCTTCTGCAAGTGTCTCTGAGTCCTAAGAGCTCTGGCAAAGAGGAAGAGCAGGAGGGAGGCCCCTCCCCCATCACGGAGAAGCACACTCATTTAGAGTCCTTGGGGACTTTCCAGACAAACCTAAAAGTCACTAGGATGAAATACTGCCAGGGAAAGGAAGCAGGTCCTGGCACATCTGGTAAATCCAAAGCTCCCACAGGCAGGGGGCAAAAGAGGAGGAGAGAGAGAGACAGAGACAGAAACAGAGACAGAGAGAAGTGGAGGGACTGAAGGGGGAGAGGGAAAGCACAGGAGCAAGACTGATTGGGGTCTAGTTTGCGGCTCTGGGCAAGCATGGAGGGGAGGCCACTCCCATGTCTTCCTGAGATGGCATCAGTTCTTTCAAAGCTGCTTTTTGCTCCCCTCCAGAATCAATTTTTGCTAAGACAGCCTTCTTTAGGTCTTGGCGACTCCCACAGAAAGGTACAGTCCATTGGCTGTCCCGCCTCTGATGCGGAGGAAAGAAGACATATACTCGTGGGTGACACGGCCCCGCCCAGCACATGGACATCCCTCTCCTACATGCCTTTTCCTCTTGTAGCAATTCCTCTCACCCTGAAGTCCTGAGATGGATTTGCTCCTTGAGCACCCTATTTCCTGCTCCCACCTTCTGCCCTGGACACTTGCAGAACAGAGGACAGCCTGGACTTCAGATGCTGTTAGAATCCAGGTACCTGCAGCCCCAAGGGAGGCTGGGATGCTGATTTTTCTAAGCTGAATATACTAATCCTATTCACTTCATTGCTGATGAGTAATAGGGGCCAGATGGTCACCGCTGGCACTACTCAACCATTAAGTTGGTTTATAATTCATAAACTGAGTTCCGTAGTTGAGAACAGCTATAACACAAATAATGAGAAAATAGCATTTATTATCAACACATGCCTAACTGGCATGTCTGTGTTCCAATAAAACTTTATTTAAAAAGCAGTGGAGGCTGGATCCGGTGAGGGGGCCACACTTTGCCAGTCATCATTGCACTCTGAAGCTCACCCAGCTCCCTCCTCTGAAGAATGGTGCTAATGCTCTCCTCTTCTCATGGGGTAGGTTTGAGCATCAAAGGAATTGACATAAAACTATCACTCCATAAACTATAACCCCTTTTCCCCAAAGAGCCAACTTGCTGTTGCTGTGTGACACTGAAAAGGTCACTTAACTCTCTGGGGGCATCACTTATCATCTTTGTAAAGCGGGGGTACTTAGGCTCGTGTCACATGGTGTGTGAGGGTTAAGCGGCTAGTGCAGCCAATAAGCACTGCACAGTGAGGCCGGAGTGGATGGTTGCTTAGTAGCAAGGAGCACAGCCGCTGGACCCGCTGACCCACCTGTGGCTTGACATGTAGTGACTCCTTTCCCTCCTCCAGTCAACCAAGGGCCCGGGAACCCTTGGGGGCTATGAACCTCCCACCTGCCTCATGCACTCCCTCTTCCTTCCACCGCCCCCCCAACCTCCTCCCCACCATACCGCTTCCCCATTTACCAGAACGAGTAATTAACAATGTTAATTCTAATCTCATTTGCTAATGAAGGCAGTCTAATTGCACTGTAATTGGCAGCGGCAGCAGCAGAAAAACACAAAATAAACCCTGCGTGTGTAATTCGGTTTAACTTCTTTATAATTACCTTGAGGGCCTGGACTGGGTGGTCAGGATTTGGGAGTGGGGCTGAGGGGTGAGATCGGGAGGTTGGGGAAGCAAGAGTGGCAGAGGGAGTCACTCCTGAGAGTGGGAGAAAAAGTTCAAAGACACTCCTTCCTTCACACACACATCTCTATCGTGTTCCCACCATTTCCCCAAGATTCCCTTCTCTTCGGCTCTCTCCTGGGGCCAGGGCGCCCTCCTTCTACAAACTGACTCCACCTGTAGACATACAGTCTTCTGTGTCTCATTGGACCCGGATCCGCCTCAGCCGGGTCTGCAGGTGGCAATAAAAGCCCATTTCCGTGGGTCCACCTGAGGCCCTGCGCACTCAGCGCTCACTTCTGCTCCGACAGGGTTTGGCTTCTATTGCTAACTCAGCCCCTGGGGGATCTCCTACCAGAGAACCCACCTTTGAGCCTTCCAGTCTGGTCCCTGCAGGCGATCCCGTGCTAAATCCTGGATGGATTAAATACATATCCCATAATTCCACGGGCCTCTGCATGCCTCCCTCCTCCTCCTCACCAGGCTTGCTTTTTATGTAAGAACTCCCGAGTGCCTGGTGGCGTCAAATTGATGCGTGATTCTATTCTGTAGAGCACTTGAATGAGAGGGATGGGACCGTGGAGAAGGTTCTGGAAGGGGAGGAAGGTTTTGAGACCTGAGTTCTAGTTTGAGCTCAGTATGCTGTGTGACCTTGTGACCACTCTCTTTATCGCAAAAGGCTTTTATACTGCAATATCGTTGGGTGTGGCACTTTTTAAAGTATCATAGTTGAAATTTTGATGTGGGGTTAGAGAGTGAAGGAGAAGAAAGAGGAGAAGAGGGGGAGGAAAGAGGAGAAGAGGGGGAGGAGGGGAAAGAGGACCGGGAGGAGGATCCTAAATTCCAGGGACCTCTTTGAGAAGTGAAGTTCCTCATCTTCTTCACCTTCTCTCTCAGTCGTCCTGTCGGCTTCCCCAGCCCACCAGCTTCACTCTGCTGAGGACCGATCCGAATGCGTTAAGTAAACACCTTCTCTGAACTCCAGCAGATTGCCTCCAGCATGTGATCGCAGTGCGCTGTACCTTAACAGCTTTGCCTGCCCAGTTTTGGAAAGAAATGAGCACCCAAGGTATTTGCTCCCTTTCAGGGCCAAGCATTTCCATAGCAACCAGCGGAGATTTAGGATAAGCTACACAACTGCGCCAGGCCAGCAGCCGTAGATGAGGAAGCTTAAGCATCTCCGAGTTTGGAGGCACTTTAGCGCCCTTCTTCTGAGCCGGGAGTCCCTGCCTACTGCAGCAGACTTGGATGCTCACTCTCAATGTGTTCAAAGCATCATGTGGTCCATCTTCCCGACACCCCACCCCTATGGAAATTCCCCTTTGTATCCCTCTCTTACACACTAGCACAACCACGGGTCTGAGCGGTCTTCAGCTCCCCATTCCCTTCCTCTTTGTTCCTTTTCTATCTGGACATTGAATTTCTTGACTCAGTTCCATCCTTTATTTCCCCTTGATTTATATTCTTCTGTGAGTGGCACCTCAGAGGACTTCTCTGAAGCTGCCGGTCTTTCACATAAAACCAGAATTTTGGAGGGGTACTTCCATGTACATGTAGCGTTCATATATATGTAGTATGTGTGTTTGCATGTGTGTGTGTGTGTGTGTGTGTTCTGTGTGTGCACACGCACGAGCACATATTTTTATGGAGATCTGAGGTTGATATCTAGAATCTTCCTTGATTTCTCTTCCACTTTATTGTTTGAGGCAGGGTCTCTCAATCAAACTTAGAGCTTACTGATTCTACTGGTCTCATTAACCAGTTTGCTCTAGGTATTCTCAGTCTCTGTCTTCCAAGGCTAGAATTACATGTAGGCTGTCATACCCTCCCAGCATTTATGTGAGATCAGGGGGAGTCTGAACTCCGGTCCTCTTGCTTGCACTGCAGGCACTTTAATTGTGGAACCATTTCCCGGTCCACATATCATTTCTTTATTCTCATTGTTCTAGAATTTTCCAGGGAAACACCTTGGTTTTAGGCACCTTCAATCTGGTGGTTCTCTTCTCCTGTCTCCTGGACGCCTCTCTGCCTCATGTACAGACTTCTGATCCGTGTGTCTATTTTTAGCCTGGCTTGAGTCTGTCTGCCCCACCCCTAGTTTCAGATCATCCGGTATCACTGCCCCTGCTGTGCCAAGCTGCCCTTGAACTTTCATCCCAATGCCCCCTTGCCTTGTAGCCTTCTCTGACCTTGAGTCAGCTACCGGTCAGTCATCTGCTTCTGAGCATCCAAAATTCTGCCTCAGTGAAATCCTGTTGTTTCATCGAGAGGACAGGAAGAAGAGAAAGTATGGAATAACTTCTTTGACTGTGCACCCCACTTTATAGTTTGCAGAGCCCACCTCGTCCAACCTCTCAGAGATTCCATAGGACCCAAGTAATCTGGGGGAGGGGGAAGATTTTTCTCCACTACACTTGTCCAGCAGTGAAAACTTGCCTCCGAAGGCAGCATTTGCACAAGTGAGCAAAGTGGTTATGGAGACGAGAGGCGGCTCCCCTCCCCTCCTCTGCTTTCCCATGCTCCCCGCCTGGAGTTTAATGAGAAGCGAAATGCCACTGGCACGGAAAGCCCAGCGGGAAGGGGAATGTGGAATTCGGGCTGCTAGAAACATCCTGGGTCCAGCGCACCTGCAGGAAGATTGCTTTGATGTCATAACTGATGATGTGAAAATTAAAAGCTGAAAATCAAAGGCAAAGCTGAATGCTGGATGGAAGGTAATGGGGGAAACTAGGGGACTTGCTCTCTCGTCTCAAGGGCTCTTCTTCTCGAGCCAGGCATTTCTGCTCATGCCTATGTGCAACATGCATATATGCAACATGCATATGTGCACTCATGTGCTGCATACATGCGTCCCTGTGAGTCTGCATCCTTTGTGCTCCTGAGTACTGCCTGTGTCTGTGTGTGCATCTAGGCTTGCCTGCGTGTGAGTGTCTGTAGACACTGGAGGTATGTGGAGACCCACTTTGAGGCTCTGGGTTTCTGTCTAGCACAGTGGGATGTGTCTAGGATGTAGTTCAGGCCTGATGGCAGGGCACCCCTTGTCTTAGTCTATTGAAACTGTTAGAACACGACAGTATGGGCAGCTCAGAAGCAACAGGCCTCTTGTTCTCTCAATGAGGAGGCTGCAAAGGTATCTGGCGAGGATCCACTTTCTAGCTCATCAAAGGCGATTTTTGGACAAATGGCCTCTTCCACCAGGGCACGAATCCATTCTCTCTGGTGATAGGGTCACTTCCTGAAAGGCATCACCACCTCCTCCTCCTAGAACCTTGGGGGTGAGAATTCCGGCAAAGGAATTTGGATAAGGCACTCGTTTCATTTTAGGTCACCCTCCTAATTTTCACAAAGTTTGTTTCTTATCTGTAAAATAAGATTTATGACATCACGGTCAGCCATGAAGGGGTGACTATGAATGAGAGTGCTTTGTAGAACATCAAGAGTTAGACAAGTATTCATTCACTCCTTCCTTCCCTCCTTCCTTCCTTCCCAACTTCAACTTCCTTCCTTCCCAACTTCCTCCCTTCCTCTCTTCCTTCCTCTCTTCCTTCCTCTCTTCCTTCCTCCCTTCCTTCCCTCCTTCCTTCCTCCTGTCTTTCCTTCCTTCCTTCCTTCCTCCCTTCCCTTTCTCCCTCCCCTTCCTTCCCTCCTTCCCCTCTCCCTCCCCTTCCTTCCTTCCTTCCCTCCTTCCCTCCTTCCCTTCCTCCCTCCCTCCCTCCCTCCCTCCCTCCCTCCCTCCCTCCCTCCTTCCCTCCTTCCCTCCTTCCCTCCTTCCCTCCTTCCCTCCTTCCCTCCTTCCTTCCTCCCTCCCTCCCTCCCTCCCTCCCTCCTTCCCTCCCTCCCTCCCTCCCTCCTTCCTTCCTTCCTTCCTTCCTTCCTTCCTTCCTTCCTTCCTTCCTTCCTTCCTTCCTTCCTTCCTTTCTTCCTTCCATTGGTCAGTCATCCAAGGAAGACTCATTGCGCATTTTCTGCATTTCCTAGCAGGGACCCCATCCTGAGCCTTCACAGACACTCACCATGCACTGTGCACAGAGCCTGGAGAAGCATTGGCTTGACCAGAGGACGGAGCCCCTGAAAAGTCAAGGCTGGAAGGGGGGTGTGAGGAGTGGGTGTTGGGTAGGGAGGCTGTTGTTCTGGATTTAAGCCCTGTCAGGCAGAGGAACAACTACACAAAGGCATGGACTGAAAGCGGCATGACTGGGGTGGGTCTCAGTGCTGCTGAGCAATGCTGGGCTGTAACACTATTTTCCTGCCCAACGTCTCCCCTGTCCCTGGAGACAGGATGGTAAAAGGTATTTATTGAACTCCACCCCGTGCTGGCCCAGCTTCAGGTAGTGGGGGCGCCATGCAGAGGCATCCCGGGAGCCTGAACTCTGCCCTCACCCCCTCCTCCCCCTTCCGCAGCAGACCACCAGTGGTTCCCCTGCAACCATCCCTCCCGACCCTCAGGCCGGCTGCGGAGATTCGTCCAGAACATGCCACTGCGATTTTTTTAAATGCTGTGATTTTTTTTTCTTCCAGGAGAACGTCTGCCAATAGCTTTTATGACACCGAGTAAAAAAGCCCTTTCTCCTTCTTTAGATATTTTTATCACCTTTAAAAGATGTACAGTAAGGGTAAGAGCGCCTCAATGAAATCTCTACAGTCAATAATTCCTGGATCCCTTTCTCATGCCAGCCAAAGGACGAAAGGACAGGCGAGCTGAGGGCTGCAGGTCTCAGCTACCCTACTGGGGCCAGAAACGGCCCTTGCTGCTCCAACCCCCTCGCTGCCGACTCAGTGAAGTTGGAGTTCACAGTCCTAGGCCATATGTGTGTTAGGTAGTGTGCAGTGAAGGGTGGGACTTTCCAATCGGCTCTGCCTGAACTGGCTTCCCTCCTCCACCATCGCTGGCTCTCAACACTTGTCCAAATCATTCATTCAGTTCTTCGTGGCCCAGTTTCCACATCTGTAAAATGGAGCAACAGTGGTGTTCACCTCCCGCCACCCCAGGATGTTTGGGATGAATTCATGTATGCAAATCAAGCACAAACCGGAATGATTGAGATCTAGAAAGTGGTTAAGTTACTCCTGTCGTTGCATCTTGGCACCAGCCCAGCTGGCCCTGCGGAGTCTCTGCCGCATCTCTCTGCTGAAAGGCATTGGTAGCGCCACAGAAAGGTGTTGGGGGGCAGGGACCCTCTCTCTCTCTCTCCTTTCAATGACTCTTCAAACCTGGCCTTCCCACTTACGCATGCATGTGCCTGTGTTGTATGCATGCGTCCATGTGAGTGTGTATGTGTGTACTGTGTGCCTCCTACACATGCAGCCTCTTGTTTGAGGTGAGCCACAAGTCTACGAGTTTGCTGAGGCTTCCAGGGCTTGGAGGGGTGGAGGGTTCAGGGAGAGGCCCCCTTCTCTAGATAATCAGCCCTGCAAGCCCTGTGAAGCCTCATGGGGTTTTCCTCTTGAGAAGCCCTTCTGGGATTTTCCTCCTGGAGCTGGAAGAAGGTCTTGAAGAAGTGGGTTCTTGCACAGCAGGAAGGTAGGTCTGTGGGTTACCCCCTCCTGTGACTCCCATCCTCTCCTTTCCTCTTCTCAACATAAATCAACGGAGTCTGGGTCTGGCACAAGTTGGAGCCACAAACATTGAGGTTGCTTCTGCACCCCAGCCCCAGGAGTGAACAGACTGTGGTCATTGCTAGTAGAGATCTGACACCAAGTGGGGCTGTCCTGTGTGCTGCGCTGGCAGGCGGAGAGGGGTCAGTGCTGACATGCACCTGCTGGCTCTGCTGGACCGAGAGGTGCATGTTCCTTTTGAGGAGACCTAGAACCCGATTTTGGTTTCCTTTTAGTTCTTGTATATAGCCTTCATAATGTGGCCCAGTCAAAGAGCAGCCATTAGCTCTAACTAGGGACAGGCCGAGAGCTTGGAATGCTTGGAATGTGGCCCACGTGCCTAGCTAAGCACCAGAAAAGCAACGTTTCTGCTCCACTGGAGTTGCCCACCCCCTACTCCTCCCCTTACCAGGTTGCAATTCAAACTGCTCACAGACAAGGGGGAGTACCAACCCCTGCGTGCCAAAACTGTTGGCTATTAGCCAATCATATAACTACTAAGTTGGAAGCCCCCTCCCCTTACCAGTAAGCTATAAAACTCCACCCGGACAAAGAGCGGGGCTTCCGGGCTTGACATTGCTGTTGGCAGGTTGTGAGCCAGGTTCGAATCTGCTAATAAAGACCCTCATGCGACTTGCAGCCGGTGTTGGCTCCTTGTTGATTTTTGGGAATCCAGAATCTGGCCACAACACTTGCAGCCAACCATACAGAGAAGGGCATAGGAAACTCTACCTGACCACACCCTGTGGCAGGGTTTCTCTAACGAATGGACTGGACAGCAGGCACCCAGCTGCTGCGGCCAATAGAGAACCATGAGATTGCAAAGTCACTATAGCGTGACGCTGCCCTCAGGAGAGGAACAAGAATCCCGGCCCAATGTGGTCCACCTGTCTGGGCGCCATCCTTCTGAGCTTCTGGAGGCCAAAGAGTTGCTCAACTTCTTTTGGACCTCAGTCGCCTCATTTGAGACATGGGCAGCTGTAACCCTGCGTGAGTGTCATCACAGACACAAATGACCCATTTCTGTACTGGTGGAGGTCTGTGGTCTAGAAATTGGAAATTGGAAAAGTGCACTGTGATTCCTTTGTCTAGGCTCCACTTGGATGCGTAAGAATTGGTGTGCTGGGTGGAAGATGCTCATTGGCTCTCGTGGCTCCCAGTGTGGGCCTTCTCTCTGGTTGGCTCACTAGCATGGTGGGCTAGTCCATAGGAGATTCCTGGGAGGAAGGTTCATTGGGGAAAACCCATGGAAGCTGCTGGGCAGTTCATAACCCTGTTTTGGGAGTGTCAAGTCTGCTGCCCTCCACTGGTAAATAAAGATGGTTGCAAGCCCGTCTGTCTAGCTTCAAGGAAAAGGGCAGTTTAAAGACCCTGTGCGTAGGTTTGGATGATAAAAATTAAACAAGATAGGTAATGTGTCTAGAAGAATGTCTGGGAGTATTATTATAATTGTTAATGAATGTAATGTATTATGAAATAATGCATAATATTTAAATGTTAAATTTTATTATGATTAGATGGGGCTGGAGAGGTGGCTCAGGGGTTAGCCTCTGCCTTGCAGGCAGAAGGTCCTGAGTTAGGATTCTAGACCCCACGTACAGATGCCAGGCAGAAGCGGGGGAGGCCTGCGTTTCTGGTCCTGGTGGGCGGAGCCTGTGAATCCCGGGGCAGATTAAACAAGGAGGAGGTGGAGGCGGTCCATGGTGGTTCCCGAATTCACCCGTGGTTCTACACACACCACACACACACACACACACACACACACACACACACATATACACAGGCGTGCACACACGCACAATTGAATAAAAAATTTTATTATTAGATATTGTTTTAATTAGTGCTGTTGGGGGAAGGAAGAAATAAAGAATGGCTTCAGGAAGAAGGTGATATACAACTAGGGTTTTGGAAGGTGGATAAGAGTTTGCTATGTACCTCTTAACACAGTTTGAGCAGAAGAAACAGCTTGGGTAAGGTTCCAGAAGCTTGAAATAGGGAGCGTAGGGCCAATCGGAGAGTATCTGGTCGGCCTGTCTTGTGTCCAGTTGGAGATTTGCATTTTATCCTGAAGATGTTGGGGAGACTTGGAACATCCCAAGCAGGGGGAGTGACACTGTGGAGCAGGGGTTGGAGATGGATTCTGGGGAACAGAGGAGAAGTCATGACATTTAGTGCTCCCTCCGTGGGTCACCTGACCCTCTACACATCCCCTCAGGCACTGGGGAGGAGGCAGGAGTGGCCTGTTTGCTTCTCCCCCCTCTGGCCACCTGGAGGACCAGTCCTGCCGGCCCCAGGTCCCTCAGCGTGGGTCTAGAAACATCCCAGACCCACGGAAGAGTTGAATACAGGGTTTCTGCTGGCATCTTAGAACCACAGCAGGGGACAGAGAGGCCTCCTTCTGGACAGAGCCCTGGTCACTTCCGTCTGTTGTGCCATGGTACAACTGGATGGTCTCTTTTCCTTGACACCCAGTGGGTCCTAGATTTGTGGTTTGTGGCCTGGCCATGCTGGACTGTGACAGTGTGAATGGGGGGCAGGAGACTGGCAACCTACAGAGAGAGGCATCAAGGTGGAGCCACGGCTCTGTGATCTCATGAGGGGGCACTTCCTACTCTCTGGCTTCCTCATCTGGAATCGAGGACACAGTAAGGCTCTAAGTCTACGGGGCATGGGAATCCAAACCCTCCAAGAAGCCGATCCATTGAATCTGCTAAGAGTCAGCAACCCTCTGATTCTTATCCAACCCAGAGCCCCAGGGTGATGAGTCAGAGGCAGGGCTGTGCGCTGCCCAGACCCTGGAGGCTGCCCCTCCTGGACATATAGTGGACTACACTTCCCAGCCTCCCTTGCACCAGGACCACGTGATCTAGATCCGGGCCTAGGGGAAGAAGGTGTCTACCGAGTAGACGCCCTTTCCAGGCTGGCCCCCAGTCTCCTTTCTCCCTCTGCTGGCCAGCTGCAAAGGCGCTGGAGCAGCGTCTCCTTCCAGACAGTTTAGGCCATCTGGGGACACTTAGCAATGTCTAGAGACACTGCTGTCAGGTCCTGTGGGACTGCTACTGGCGCCGGGTGAGCAGAGGCCAGAGATGCCACCAAGCATGTCGCCATACACAGTATTTCAATGAGGAGACCACGGACACCAGGCCTGCAGGACGTGCATGCTGACATGTGTGGGTGTGGGTGGGTTTACTGGACTCTATAAAGTTGTGCTAACCTCCGTGTTTCAATTCCTGGTTCCGAGGAGAAACGCAGCCACGCTGTGGTCTCTCTGCCTTCTCAGAGGTTTTGGATGGAGGGTATCCATCATGGGCTCACCCCCTCCCCTGAAGAGCTTCCCACTGTGTGTGTGTGTGTGGGTGGGCACGGAGTGATTCCATTCAAGCTCCCTATGTTCTGTGGGGTCTCATCTACAGCCCAGGTTGGTTATCTGTGACTCTCACCCTTTCAAAGGGGCAGGGCAGTCCCCTAGCCCTTTCATGGCTCGCTCCACCCTCCACAGGGGGTCCCTCCAGCCTCAGTACTCCTCTCAAGCCAGTTTCTGCCTGCCCCAGGCTTGCGCTTGCAAGCAGGTGTCCAATGGCATCTCAGCTCCCAGTTAATTTCCTGATTGGCTTCCGGAAAGACCAAGGGCTAGGAGATAGGTGCCTGGTGGAGATGAGGAGATAGCAGTGTCTGCCCTGGCTTCCTGCCTGTCTCAGGGGACCCCATTACCACAGTCCCTGCCATTCAGCGCTGCAGGTAGAGGCTGGGTGGCCTAGCTGCAGGTGAGCATAGAGCCCCATAAGGTGTCATGACTTTAAAAATCACACACGCATCCTTGAATGTGTGGAGGTGTGCTTCCCTACACTTACAGCTCCCCCCCCCCAAGTCCTCAGGGCATTGGAAAAGGTTGTTTAGCCTAATCCTCATTGTCCACACAAGAGGAACCCTTCCAAAGGACTTCCAACAGGGAGACCATCCTTTACTAAACTTTCAGGGTGACTTGCACTAGTTGTCTGCAAAGCAGAAAGTCCTTCCCCAGATTTGCTCTAAGTCTCTCTTGTTGCAGTCTCAGGCTTGTCTTTAGGTTGGAGAAAGAGGTTCTTACGTTTTTGCCTCCTACATGTTAGTTAACTTGTCAAGTACCTGAAGACAGAGGGAAGTCCTCCTCCATATCTTCCCCAGGCTTTCTTCAGCAGACCCAGCCCGAGCCATGGTCCTGGATGGCAATGACGACTAGGGACCGGCACAGCAGGAAGGACCATCTGTTCTGCTCTTCTCAGCCTGGGGTGTTGCTCTCACTTCCCAACCCCCTGCACCAGAAAGCCCCTGAGCAAGCAGCTTGGGGGTTGGGAGCTGGCCGCAGGCGTGACTCAGGCTTTCTGAACCGTTGGTCCCTTAGCCCTGAGCAAGCCAGGTGCAAGAGCCAGCACTTGTTTCTCCCTGGACTTCCTGCAGGATCCCCTTGCTGTGTCCCACCCAGTGCTGCTTCTCTAGAGCTGACCCCTGAGAAAGGACCAGAGGTTCTGTGTCCCCAACCCTGCGGGTCCCCACCCTGTGGGTCCCCAACCCTGCGGTCGCATGGGAAGACAGCAGACATGGGTTGCACTGCAGCCCACTGCAGGGAACAAGAAGGTGGTTTGGTTGCCTCTGGCCTGCAACCCGCTGTCGGCATCTTCTCTGGATCCCTCATTTCCAGCTCCCAGGCTTCCGCCAGTCTTCTCAGCACAATGCGGGGATGTGGGATCATTTGGTTCTGCTCCAGCGGATGCCCCAGGCAAGGAACTCAGATCTCCCCTCAATCATGCAGGGATCCTTAACTCAGAGGGAAGGAGGTTTGTGAGGAGCAGAGGAAGCCCTGACTGCCCGGCGGGATCACAGCCCATTCTCCGGAAGCCTCTGCTAGGTACTCAGTCTGCCCCAGGGGCATCAAGATTGGCAACTGCTGCTGCCGCCCAGTTACACAAATCCTCCTGCAAGCTGGAGAGACAAGAAGCACCAGGGGGAGGGAAGGGAGTGGAGAGAGAGAGAGAGAGAGAGAGAGAGAGAGAGAGAGAGAGAGAGAGAGAACTACACAGAGAGGAAGCGGAGAGAAGAGAGAGAAGACAAAGGAACAAGCAGGAGGAAGCAAGTCTCAGGCCTGGGGGAAGAAGGATATATAGACAGGGAGAAATTGGAAGAGACAGCGAAGACTGGGATCGGGATGTGTGAGATGCACAGCGCACGCGCACACACACACACACACACACACACACACACACACACACACGCACACATGCACACATGCACACCAAGGCCAAGTGAGAGAGCAGAGCTATCCATGCACAAGCTCAAGTGCAGGGAGATGGTTTTCCTTTTGCAAAATGCAGATTAAACAGCCTGTGGGTGAAGGGGAAGGGAATGCCTGTTTCGCAGACTCTCCAGAATGACCAGCCTGGTGGAGGACAGTTCAGGGACTAGGGGCATAATCACCCAAGTTTGGATTTTCACACACCCTCCAGCTTTTCCCAATTCTGAATTGGAAAGTCGCCACCCACATTGTAAAGCCTGGTGGAAGTGGGAGGTCCCCAAGGCCCCAGGCAGGAAAGGACCCGGGTGGGTGGGGTGGGGACCAGGTTTGCCAGCAGTCCTGCCTTCTTGTGCTGATGCAGCTCAGCAGCCTGCATCCTGCTTCCGTGGCCTTGGGAACCAGGAGCATACTAGAATACCGACCCAGCTTCCAGGCCTTCTCTGGGGCATGGAAAGGACCTAGGCAGGGCTCGGCAAATCCAGCAGCTCTTGCAGGAGGCGCTCTGGGCAGGGGGAGGGAAGACTTGTTTCCTCCTTTTTTGCGACTCTGAACATTCAGGACTCATCCAGGACTCAAGCCGGCTGCAGGTCCAGTTCCGGCTCCATGTCTGCCCTTCTGTTGACAGAAGCTTCTTGTCTCAGCAGCCACAGATCTGCAGAAGCAGCCGCCGCTGCCTCCTTCCTGGCTTCCCTCCTTCCCTCTCCATTCATTTTTCAACTGTTATTTATTTTTCAAATGTTGCTTCTCTCATTCATTTTTCAGACATTCAGTGGGTACCAGGCAACTATTCTAGGTCTTGAGGAATATAGAGCAAGGTACAAAACTGATAAAACTCTGCTGGAAGGAGCTTCTATTTTAGAGGAGGGAGACAATAAATAAATAAATAAATAAATAAAATAAATAAATAAATACTTGGTATTAATGATGCTAAAGTGTGGAAATGAGATTAGGGAGGCTGGTGGTACAGTCTGGAGGTGGCCGATAGGGATGATATCAGATCGAAGAGCTGAAGGATTGTGTATCTGTGTGTGTACAAAGGCTCTGAGGCAGGCACAGGCCTGGCAGTGTGGTGGAGTACCCAGGAGGTATGGGGTGAACGAATGGCTAGGGCAAAAAGGCTTCAAGGCACTGAGCAGGCCGGATGTCGGAGGCCACTGCTACAGCTCTGGATCCTGTCCTGAATAAGGTGGAACAAATAATTTTATCAGAATGATTCTGGTGGCCAAGTGGAGCCTCATGGGACAGGGACAGGAGGGGCCAAAGTAGAGGGCCAGATGTTCAACGCTGTCAAGGCTCCAGGAGGGCACCCGGTGATAAACTTCGGCCTGGCTCTGGCAGAGGACAGCCAGGTAGAAGGTTGTGGAGGCAGGTGACCTCACCCTCCAGACTGTTCCCCATGAGGATGAAGGGCTGAACCTGCAAGCAAGCCTCTCTGTGAGACGGGAACTGAGAGGGAACAGCTCTTCCGTTCCTAAGAGGTGCTGAGTACTGTTCATTCCACTACAAGTTAATTTAACTCACTCTGCTGGCTCAGGATGTGTTTTCTCTTTTTGGAGACTAGGCCCTGGAGGTTCAGCAGCTAAGGAGCTTGACTGAGTTTAGGAGGAAAGTGGGGCCGTGTGTCTGCTTGCAAAGTCTCCCCCACCCCAGGATCAGATGCCTCCCTGGGGATCTCACATTTCATATCTAAGAACCCGAGGACTACCTAGGTTTAAAGCATCTTGGTTTCCTTCCTGCATCCGACCACTACCAGAGGCCCAAGCTGGGATGGCTGTCTAGGATTGCTGGGGATTGCTGTCACTGCTTCCTTACAAAGCCTGCCTGGGACGGCCTCTAGAGACCACAACTTCTGTGCACCTCCCTCGTCTGAAGCCCTGCAGTGGCTTTGTGCCCCTCAGGATGGACTTCTAACACTGTGTGGTGGTGCCCTGTCCTGAACCAACAGGCCTCACTAGCCTTCATGCATCTGCAAAGTCCCTTCCTGCTCGGTCCATTTGGACCTGAGTGACTGAGCCAAGTGCTCTCTGAACTCAGGCTTTGCAGAGCCCAAGCAACCCTCCTGGCAGATGATCCTTCCAAGGGTAGTCCCGCCCACTTCCCTGCAGTCTTTGGGAGGCCATCCCTGTCCCCATCACAGACTCCCCTCCAGTGCCCAATCAGCTTGGGGAGATAAATAGAGGAGAAAACAGAAATGGAAGGAAAAGTGGGGCCCGAGGCATAGAAAGTGGGTCAGGAAGGCTGGCTCCCACCAGGAAGGACCCACCCTCTGTGAGCAATGCCCCCACTCTGTCCCCACATTGAAGACAGCGAGACCTCCAGGACGTCTCTTGTCCTCTCCTCAGCTGTGCTCAGAGAAACAGTGGGATGGTGCCAGGAACAACGACGTCCCCAAGAAGGAGCGGCACTCGTGTCCGAGGACATGGGTCAGCTGGACTTGGCAGGAACAAGGATGCGTGGAAGTAGGAAACCTTGTTTCTGATTGAAACAACCCTGAAGGTGGAGTCAGGACCCTCTCTACTCTCAGAACTCATGCCCCTCCCAGCAGCTGCACAGATAGCTGAAAGCCTGGGCTGCCCTGGGTATCTGTGGAGGAGGATGCGCTGATGGCAGGAGGTGGTGTGTGGGGCTGAGTCTTGGTGGCACTGACTGCTGAAGCCAGGAGAGAGGGGTGCTGCAGGGAGTGGTATCTGAGAAGTGGCTGGGGATGCTCACCTTCAAAACAGCATCTGGCGTGGATGCTTCATGACTGAAGAAAAGTCAAATGACATCAGCAGGCAAATCTGGAAAGAAAGCGAGGTTTCCCCCTCCCTTTGTCCTTCCATTTGGTTGTTGGAGATGGGGGTCTCTGTATGGAGTCCAGGCTGCCCTCGAACCCCTGTTATCCTGCCTGGCCTCCCCAGGGCCAGGATCACAGGCATGCTGAACCATGCTGGGCTCCTTCGTTCTTTTTTATTCTTCTGTGTTCAAGGATCATGGGGCTGTGAAACTAAAGGTTTCTCACAGAGTCTTAACACCTGATGGAGTATTTTGGGGGGGAGGGGAGTTGACAGTGATGGTAGATAATGAGGAAAGTCAAGGCAGGTGGGTAAAAGGGCCTGAGTGCACACGCGGCAACCTGAGTTCAACCCCCAGACCCGCATGATAGAAGGAGAGAACTGACTTCCAAAAGTTGTCCTTTGGCCTCTATGTGCATGCTATGAGGAGATCTACCTGTCTGTTTGTCTGTCTATGTATATATGTAAATGTATAAAAGACAAAATATTTTTTTAAATGACAATAAAGAAAGCCAGTGCTGGCAACAGGCAACTTTCCCAGGCCTGGTCTCAAGCACTGACTTAACTGAGAACATCTGGCTTGCACATTGAGTTTGGTGCCTGCTCCCTGCCCCCAGCATCTGGTCATTTGAGACCCTTCCAGTTGGCACAGGCTTCCTGCAGCAAGACAGAAGAGTAGCATAGCGGAAAGGACCCCAGCAGGCAGCTAGGAACCCACGCACTGTCTGAAGAGCTATGTGGTCTCAGGCCCTGGCAGCTCCTCTGCAGTCCTTCGTGTGTGTGGCACTGAGTTTTTAGTCTGATCTGAGGCTGGAGACCCTGGCGAACTGTCGGGGATTCTTGGCAGATGCTGTGATAGGCAGTCTGGAGTCAGTGGGCGGTGAGGCCTCTGGCTGCCACCAGCCCTGCTTGTCTGGTCCCCTCACAGGGAGGCTCCAGCTGGCTGCCCCTTGCCTGGCTCATTTCCCCTGCTTTGGCATCCTCCGCGCAGCTTTAACCCCCAAACATTTCCTCCTCACTGATGGGAATTCCCTCCAGCGCCAACGTGGCCTTTGTGAATCCCAGCTCCTCTAGTGCAGAGACACCTCACCTAGCAGACACGGGGCGGGGGGGGGGGCTGCTGACCCCGGCCTCTTTCTTCCTGTAACTCACATGATTATGGAGGCTGGGATATCCAGCGAAGGCTGAACATGAGAACCAGGCAGTCAGTGGCCTGTGAGCTGGTCAGGGTCTGAAGGCACAAGAACCACAGGAACACACGCCTGAGGACATCCAGATCAAGAGGAAAAAGGGAATTCAACCCATTAAAAAAATGAAATTGGAGGCCCATTAGGCTGAGCTGCTCAAGCTCTTTTTAAAAATTATTCTTTCATTACTTCATCCACGAATACAGTAAATTCATCATAGTTTCATGCCTTAAATCCCAGTCCCATCTTTCCTTCTTCCCTGCCAGTCTTCCTATTTTCTTTTTTGTTTTTGTTTTTTGTTTTGGAATTGTCATTGTTCATTTTTGCCTGACTGGAGACAAGCGTGAGGACAGATGGAAACAATTCCAAGAGGGACACTTTGCTTTTAGACCTCCTTTGGCCTGTCTGATGATGAAGCCCGGATTTCTGTGCCAAATCAGGCTCGGCATGCGCTGTCTGTGGACTATGGCAGCTCACCCAGAACACCAGAGTCTTCTCCAGGCCTTTGGAATCAAAGCTCCTAAGTGCCTGGGATCTGTATTTCCATAAATCCCACCAGGATAATCTGATGGGTCTGAATTTGGACTTGATCGTGGCTCAGGGTCCCCTGGCACAAGCACTGTCACAGCCTGATTTCTGCATATTTGCGTGTGTGATTGTGTGTCAGGGCTGTACACCAGTGTCATGGGATGTCCTGTAGGAGAATCAGAGGAGGATGCTGAGGTATTAAGCGGCCATGACCACTGTCCTCCAGAGGTGCCACTGGAGGTCACACAGCACTTCCTGGTCCCCTGCTGCCATTCCTCCTATTTTCTGTGCTCAATGTTGGGGAAGACCCATGGATGGAGTTGTGGGGGCTGATGCTGTCTACTGTCTTGGAACAAGTAGAAGAGATTGAAGCAGCAAGTGGAAAGGAACTGGGGTTGAAGATATTTATGAAGGTTTCTTTCACGTCGGAGCTGCTAGAAAATTGGTTAGCTTTACCTGCCTGGCATTTAAAGCAGTATTATGTGCACCACTCACATCCGCACATCCATACTTGTGCAAGCCGTCATACATGTGTGCATGCGTGCATGAGGACATGGTAGGCTTCTTTTGTTGTTTGCTTTTTATTTTTGCATGCCTATGTCTGGGTTGCAGGTGCAAGTGTGTGTTTTTGCACATGTGGACATACCCCTGTGTGGGGCTGTATGTGCATTTATGTGCATGTGAATTTGTGGTTTTGTTCCTTTGCTCATTTTTTTAGGACAACACCTCTCCTAGTCCAGAATGGCCTTGGACTTGCTTTGTAGCTGGGAATGACCTTATACGTCTGATCTTTCTGCCTCCAACTTGAATGCTGGGGTTAGAGGTGTGGGACATTGTGCTGGTTTATGCAGTGCTACGGATTGAACCTGGGGTTTTGTGCAGATTAGGCAAGCGCTCAACCAACTGAGCTCCAGTCTTGAGTACACATTCGCCCATGTAACACAGAATGTGAGTTCATATAGAGCTGGTACACACACAAGCACGGATACACACGTGAGCATGCAGACTCTCCACACTGCACGCATCGGTCTCCGCCTCCTTTCCCTGGCTGGTTAATTTCCTCCCCAGAGCCGAGGCCTCCCTTTGCACAGGCTGGTCTCTGGAGTGAGAGCCTTGTTTAATCTCCATTAGCTCTCTTATTTCCTGCACCAAATTAAAAGTGTGACCAAAAGTTAATTATTCTAATTCAATTTGGACCTAATGTGGTGCACGTGGTGATGGGGAGGCCCAGGCGGAGGGGAGCTGGAAGTGGCCAGGGGAGGAGGCATCAGCATTTAATACATCTTAATGGCTCCTACAGGAAAATGCTGGAAGCTTTTTTTTTTTCTAATCTTTGAGCTTTCCTTGCTGCTCCCTTAGGCTCTGCCCCCAGATTTCCTAGAAATCTCAGGGAGCTTTTGGGAGCTTGACGCTGGGAAATATTGGAGGAGAGAGCAGCGTCTGTGCGTGCACATGCACACATATGTGCACAGGTGTGCACGTTCAGGGAGCACAGCCTAGAGGAGCGAGGAACCAGAGCCTCCCCAGTGAGTACAGGCTGCTGGACTCCCCGCTGAGCGCTTATCCCTGCACAAGCTGAGAGATTACTGCCTCTGCTGAGCGCTGGAGAGCAGCCAGCTCACCAGGCCTCCATCTTCAATTGCTTTTCAGACCTCCTCCCCCACCCCTGCCTCTCCCCACTTAGACCTCTCCAGGAGCATTCCCCATCCTTCCCTGCTCAAGAATACAGACTCTAACACTTCAGTCAGCTCTCCAGGCGGGGGATGTAGCTCAGCGGTACAGTGCTTGCCTAGCCTGCATAAAGCTATGGGTTCTAGTCCCAGCCCTGCAAGGAAAAAAAAATAGTATAGGTGGTCAAGTCCAGTTTTCCCTAGCAATCATGTCTTTCCCAAACACTATGTCTGGTCCTGACATTTGAATACAGAGCCTAGGAGTGAATGCTGAGTTCAGAGGTCAGAAGAAGGCTACTCAGATCTGATTGAGGTGGGGGGGGTTGTTTGGGCTCTGGACTGTGGGTGCAGCTCTACCCTTGCAGGTATGGCAGATCCTGACGTTGCTAAGTGAAGGTCTTAGAGCTATTTCAGGGATGGATGGCTGAGGCCGAGTGCCGGCTGAAGCTCCAGTATCTCATGTGACATTCTTCTCACCAGCGTTGACACCCACCTGGCAGAAGCCACAGTCCTGGGCTTGCTATCTCTGTGTGTTTTCTGGCACTTTCCTTGGCTCTAGAACTGTTCTTTGTCAGCCCATGACAGTGCATAAAGTATTTGAGGACCTCTCAGCTGAATCACCATCCCTCAGCTGCCATCTAACGGCTTTGGGTCACCTGTGTGGGTGAGGACAGGCTAACTGCCACAGCACAGCAGCCCCACAGCTCCCGTGGCTAGCTGGCATCACCAAAGCTGACTTCTTGCCTTTGCCATGATGTTTGGGAACGTGACCGCAGGCAGCCTCTCCTTGTCTCCCTGTTCACACCCTGTCACTGTCATCTGCTAAGCCAGGTGGCTGCGCCTCAGACCTTGCTTCAGGTTTGCTTTTAGGGGGAAGCCAACTATGGCAACTGATAGTAGGAGTCACCCTAGAAAGCAACTAGGAGCTGGTGTAAATAGACCCTGGTCCTCCCATTACATCACCTAGAGGCAGCTGGGCCAACAGAATGTGGCAATCATCTATGAGCTGTCTGAGAAGGTGCCAGCTTGTGAACCGTGGACCTCACAAGGGCGTGGCCTCCACTAGCGGTGTGTGGCGTGTGAGGCGTGTGCTTTGAGTCATTGGCCAGCGTCTGCTGCTGGGTCCCCAATCGCTAGGACATGTGCCTCTGACTGGGAAATGGAAGCAAGAATGAGACACTTGTCATCCCTTCTAATCACCCCATGGAGATTGCATGAGTGCTTCCTGTTGCCACAATCCAGGGTATGGTGGGCAGCAAGTTCCATGTCCCTGCAGGGGGCCTTCTACTGGGAGATACAGGACTCCACAGTCCAGTGGTGACACAGAGAAAGCTGCCTGCTTTGATTCTTCATGCTGGTGGAACAACAGAGTCTGGTGGTGAAGGCCAGAAGATTCCTAGAAAGTCTCCCAGCAGTTCCTGTCTGAAGTTAAGGCTGGAGTATTCTGGGAGAGTCCCCAAACCTGTCATGTTGGAGGGCCGAAGAGGCTGGGCTCCAACATCAACTAAAAACAGCAACAGAAAAGAAGTGCAAGAGTATAACAGTGAAGAACAGCCGCTCTGCAGCAGAAGGAAGGAGGATCAGCAGCAATGAAGGCGCTCGCCAGCACAGGGTGAGAGAAGGAGGATCTGACTCTGCCCTCTTGCAGTCCCTTTACCTGGCCGCTCCTGGAAGGTATCACATCAGTTAGACATCAGTTAGACAGTCTCCTGCAAACTTGCTCTAGGGCTTGCTTACTATCACTTCTTCACAGCTGTGCCCAACACTCAGCCTGCAACTGTCAAGTTGACAATCGTATTTGACAATAGCAGGATCTTATTCTGCAGAGCGGGCTGACCTCAGCTGCTCTGCTGGTTACTCCCGTCGGTTGTTGTGAGACAACGCTCAAAGTCATGCGACTTGAGAAAAGGGAGATTTATTCAGCTTACAGTTCCAGAGCAGAGATATAGTCCACTATGGCAGGGAAGGCATGGCCGGCTGGCAGAAGCTGGAGGCAGCCTAAGTCACATCCACCAAGGAGGCTGAGAGCTGCAAAACTGCAAGCTGCAAGAGCAGAACTCTCCTGGAAGTAGGGTGGGGCTAATCCAACCTCAAGGCCCACCCCCTGTGATTGCCTTCCTCCAGCAAGGGTCCACCTTCTAAAGGTGCCGTGACCATCTCAAACAACTAAAGATTCAAACATGTGACCTGTGGGGGAGAACTCACGTGTCAAACCATGACAGTTGCCCATCCTCCAGCCCCAGCCTCCAGAGCTCTGCGTGCCTGCTGGGTGCCGCTCTCCCCTCATCTCACTTTCCCGGTGCAGCTGGAAAGACCGAGAGTTTGAAGTCGTAAATCCAGTGACTGAGTGAACGCAGCTGGGGTCTGCGCTCTACATGGGGTGGGCTGTAACAGACGCATCCTTCTCCTGTGCTGCGCTGACCAGAAGTCGATGCTCTGTGGGGGATGGCTCTGGGCAGGCCGCCAGCACCTAACCTCCAGCACGCCACAGCCTCTCTGTACTTCTGACCCAGCTGCTTTCTCTGCCCAACCTGCACATGCGCAGTGGGGAGGGCAGAAAACACCTCTGGACGTGCCTCTCCATACTGGTTAATCTTGGTTGTCAACCTGTCTGGAGTCAACTAATAGACCAGCTATTGGCCAAACCTGCAAGGGATTACTCAGATCAAGTTATTAGAAATGGTAAAAGTCTCCCTGAATGTGGGCAGCACTTTCTAGGGGCAGCCCAGATAAGAAGGAAGTCCAAGAGGGAGACACTTGCTCTCACGAAGTGCGGGCAAGTTCATTTTCCCTGATGGCTTCTTCTGCTGCCATTCTTTACTGACCACAGAAACCAATTCCTAAGTGGCCCCTTCAGCCACTTCAAGGCTGGGACTTCAAGGCCTCCAGCTTCATGGACTGAGCAGCTACCAGCAGTCCTTACTGGACTATCTAAACCACATGGCATAAAGCCAATGTAATAAATCCCCTCTGATTTGAAATCATTCTAAGGGCCAATGGGATGACTCAGCAGATACAGGTACTTGTGTGCAGACTTGAGTTCAATCTCAGAGCCTGCCTAGTGAAGGGAGAGAACCAACTTCTAAAAGTTGTTCTCTCACTTCTACGCTCTCTCCCCCCTCTCAAATAGATAAAATACTTAATAAGTATCCTGAATGTTTTAGATTGATATATAGTCTTATTTATTTATATACAGTAAGAACATTATAGATGAGTATAGAATCTTATATATCCATATGTATTATAGAATACAAATAGGATATCCAGTCTTGTATGTTTGTATATAATATGAACATTATTCCATATAAGATATAGTTATTCTATCAGTTCTGTTCCTCCAGAGAACCATGACTAGTATATATCTTTAGCGGTGGGGACAGGAGCCCAAAGCAAACACCTCTGCTTCTTTTTTAAAGGGATATAACCGAGTCAGGTTTGCAGGGTGATTTTCTGCTCCTGGGCTTTCTACAGAAGTATCCAGTTCTACCATTAAGTCCGCGCATGTGTGTGTGTGTGTGTGTGTGTGTGTGTGTGTGTGCATGTGTATATGTGCGTGTGCGTGTGTATGTGTGCCTGTGTGCATGTGTGCGTGTGTATGTGTGCCTGTGTGCATGTGTGCGTGTGTATGTGTGCCTGTGTGCATGTGTGTGTGTGTGTGTGTGTATTCCCTTCTTCCCTGTCTCTCTATACCTGCTCTTCCCTCTGGTCTCCTGGGATCACTATCCACATTAATCATCTGCCCCCAATACCTGGTTTCCACCTATTCTGAGGACCACCTAAACTTTTTTTTTGAGTGGGGGGTGGGATAACTATTAGTCTATGCAAGTTTTTCTTGAGTTCTTCCTGGACCAGTGGACCCAGGTGAGGAGATTGCTGATCATGGCTACACTCCTGGCACTGCTGAAAAAAGACACTCGGTAAAGAAATATTGGTCTAGCAATTGTTTTCCTCAGCTGACTGTCTCCACTGAGGGTGATCCGAGCTTGTCCCCTTCCACCGGGTGCTGTAATCCCAAGGCAGCCAGAGCTGGCTCTCAGTGGGGACAGAAGACTGTATCACCTGGTCAAGCCAGACATTACCACGCCTTGGCCAGGGTCTGGGGAGCTGGGCTGGCCCAGTGGCCGGGAGCCCCAGCCCCTCCCCATCTTCACTGCTCCCTGCCCCTCCCCCAGCTAGCTGCATTAAGTGAGTAAGTAATGAGAATGGCTAGAAATTGGATTTTATGAAAAAGTAATCTGCGGCTTAGAGAACAAGCAGGAGGAAGGGAGAGGGATTCAGTGAGACGGGAGATGATTTCAAGGGCTGTCAGAGGGAATGAAGGAACATGGGAGGCGACAAGGAGAGCCATTCGATTAGAGAGGCTGCAGTGGCTTCTGAGGTGGGCTTTTGTTCCCCTTTCTCTCTTCTGTCTTTTTTTTGCCCCCATCTTCTAGGCTCATCTATGGGTATTTTGTCTTTGTGTTCTTTAGATGGAAGAGAGGGGACCGAGACAGAGAGGCAGCAGCAAGGAGCGAAGACACTCAGACTGCAGAATAAATTACTACTACATTTTCAAGAGCACAGCTTCTGCAGTGAGCGAGGTAGGGAGGTGTGTGGCTGGAGGAGGTGCCTGGCTGGGCAGGGCACTGAGCTGCCCTAGCCACCCACCCACTCGCCTTCCAACACTTTGACCTCCCAGATGGCTTCTCTGGTCATCCCAAGCCAACCACGGTGGATGAGCTGCACCATGAGACAGGTTGTGGTCAAGGTAGGGAGCAAAGCACACTGGGTACTGACTACTAAGAAAAGAACACATCTATTATGCGTTCTGTGATGTGTAGGTGTCTAGGAATGATCTTGCTAGGCTGAGGAGATGGCTCAGCCTAATGCTTGTTGTGCATGGGCCAAGAGTGGCGTTTAATGCTCAGAATCTATGTAAAAAAGCGCTATGGTGGTACATGCCTGTGATCCCAGTATTGGGGAGACAGAGACAGGTGGATAGCTGAAGATTTTCTGACTAGCCAGCCTAGTAGTGAGTTCTAAGCTAGTCTCAAAAAAGGGAGGGGGGGTGGACAGTACCTGAAGAACAATACCTAGATTGTCCTCTGGCCTTCATAGGTAAACATGTATGCACATACCCACATAATGCGCTCCTGTGTACACGTACACACACACACACACACACACACACACACACACACACACACACCTTGTTATAAACTGACAGCGACTATAGAAGTAGCTCCCTTTTCAAGATGAGTCAAACAAAGCTGGGGAGGGCAGATGAGCTAAAGGTTGCTAATAATCAGGAGTGAGATCTGTGCAGGGCAGAGAGCAGCCTTCGTCTACCACAGCTGTGCTGAGGGCTGTGATGGTAGGCTGAGCATCCCTGATGCATTCATTACTGTAGCAAAGGCCTTCTTCACCACCCTCACCTGCCTCTGGGAGGGTTCCCTACCTTTGTGTCTTCTCACAGTGCCCTGGGTCCCCCAGACTCCAAACCTTTCACTGACACCTCACCTCACCCAACTGCCGTTTGCAAACAGCTAAGTGCAACTCAGCTGGAACCTGGGGCTTGGTGATGATGAGTTTCCCAGCAGGGGAAGGTTTGCTGTTCGGAGACACAGAGCGAAGTGGCACGTTAAATCTCCTCCGCACTCTGAGTTGCAAGGAGGCCCAGGCAAATGTTGGGGAGAGCAGCAGTGGGGTGGAGCCAGAGGCAGCAGAGGCCCCAGGAGGTTAAATGCCACCACCAGCAGTAGCAGCAGCAGCAGCAGCAGCAGCAGCAGCAGCAGCAGCAGCAGCAGCAGTGAAGCCCAAGCAGGGTTGATGAGATAAGGGAAAGAAGTATGTACCTACCTGCCCATTACCATCTCGACCGAATGAAGGAACCACAGGGTCAGAAGCTGGGACTTCCCAATAGTGGAAGGGATGCTTCAGGTTTAGATTTGCAAATTTTTAGTGTGTGTGTGTGTGTGTGTGTGTGTGTGTGTGTACAAGCCAGGGTACTTACGTGGAGGTCAGAGGAAGTCAGTTCTCTCTTTTCACCACTTGAAAGGGGATTGATTGGAGGATTGAGTTCAGGTTGTCAGGGGGAAGTAAGCACCTTTCCTTGCTGGGCCATCTTACTTACTAGTCTGTACAGTTTAAAAGTATTAACGCACTGCACCATGGACTAGATGGATTCCAGAACTGCCTGCCCAGTGGTGGGAAGAAGAAGCGAAGAAAGAGACAGAAAGAAAGAAGAAGAAGAAGAAGAAGAAGAAGAAGAAGAAGAAGAAGAAGAAAGAGAGGGAGGGAGAGAGAGAGAGGGAGGGAGGGGGAGGGAGGGAGGAGAGAGAGGGAGAGAGAGAGGGACAGAGGGAGGGAGGGAGGAAGAGGGAGAGAGGGAGGGGAGGGGAGGGAGGGAGAGAGAGAGAGAAGCACAGAAAGAAGTGGAGGGTTTTATACCCTCAGGGGTGGTGGGTGGGCTGGTGGGGGGCGTGCAGAGGTGACTTCCCAGGACCTTTGCCCAGCCCCAGAGGTGGGGCCGGGATCAGGCTTTGATCTCGAACCCCTGCTAGAGTGAAGGAAAGCACCTGGGGAGCAGCGCCATCAAGCGGAGCCAGGAATCCCATCATAGCCCAACTTGTTTTTTTTTTTTTTTTTTAAGATAAGGTCTCTGATGTCATGGAACTCACTTATAGGCTAGACTAGCCAGAGCAAGCAAACCTCGGGAATCCTCCTGTCTCCTCCTCTCTGGTGCTGGGATTACAAGGGCTTGCCAAGCATATCTGTCATTTTCCTTTCTTTCTTTCTTTCTTTTTTTTTTTTTTTTGACATAAGATCTGGTGATTGAACTTAGGTCCTTAAGCTTTTCCTTTAAGTAGAGGGTACTGTATTACTTTTCATTTAAGCTAAGCTGGGGTTTAATTAGCCAGCGAGCCCAGCAGCCGCTCTAAGAAAGGGGCCGTTTTGGCAGAGGTCCTTCATTAGAAGGGTCTTGGTGATTTATTCATCCGACTGTGTAACCAGGTGCACGGAATCAGTTTGAACCCAGCCTCCTAGAGCTCTCGTTCTAAAATGGAAAGAGACATTAATTAAGATCACACAAATGCCTACACCATTACAACGCCGTCCCTGCTGCGAAGGAAAGGGCAAGGGCTACGGGATCACATTCTGCTGAGACTGGATTTGGATATCACCAGCTTGAGATAGCTGAGCAGGTTCTAGTCCTGTGAGAAGTGGGAGAACCTTCCAGAGGATGGAATCCTGAGTGTGCAGAGCCGGGTGGGGAGTAAGAGGAAGGCATACCACGCCCACGTGGTCAGCAACTAGCAGGATCCTGGGCGAAGGCTGGAACTGTCCAGGGTGCTGAAGGGGAAGTGTGACAAGTGACAGAGAGGTGTTGGGGGTATCACAGCGTGAGAGGGATGCTCTGTGGCTTCAGAGTGGAGTGGGTGAAAATGGACTCCTTTTTCTACAACCCTCCCCAAATCACTCTTTCTCTGATCTTTGTGCTTTGTGACACTTTTGTCTTTTTTCTTAGTATCTCATTAACTTGACTCTTTTCTCTGATATCCAAGGGAACTAGGGATAGGAAAGATATTCCTGCCACAGAGAAGCAGGAAGCATTTTTGCTTTTTTTTTTTTTTCTCACAAAGAAGGCAAAGGACTCTGCGCTTGGAGCTGATCATGTCCTCTGTCCGCTGCTGGCTCACTCATTGGCTGAATCCACGAGCAGGACCAAGAGATCGTGACCCGAGGTCACAGGAAGACGACAGAGAGAAGAGTGGCTCAGATGTGAGAAATTGAGGCAGACAGCAGGGAAGGCTTAGGTGTCAGAAAAGTTGGGGGTCCACATGTTGTGCAAAGGTCAGTGGGTCAGTGACAGCAGGTCGTGGTACCCCTAGAAAGACACTCCTAAGTCTTAAAGAGGCCCTGGGATTTGGATTTTTCAAGTGAACTTCCTCTTTCAAGTGACTCTCCTCAATTAACTGAATAACAAAGTGTTTCTTCTCTTTTTGAGCTATTCCAAGCATAGCTCTGACTCCAGTGGGCCTCCAGTTTGTAGCCTCTTGAGTCTCCCCTGCCATCTGATAACGGGGTCTATGTAAGGACATGTGCCCAGCATGTCCATGGTCCTGGATTAGAAATGCACTCTCCAGTGTGGACTGTATGATAATGTCCATGTCAACTTAATGGGATCTAGAATCACCATGGAAACATACCTCTGGCTGTGCTATGAAGACACTTCCAGAAAGGTCTAACTGAGGAGGGGAGATCTGCCCACCAGGGGCACTCTTCCATGTGCTGAAGTCCCCCAGGCTGAATAAGGAGGGGCAAGCCAGATAAGCACCTGCATCCCCTCTCTCTGCTCCCTGACTGCAGACAGCACCGCTCAAGCTTCCACCACCACTGCTAGAGTCACATTCACAGCTACACCTCCCCCATCGTGATGGACTGTACCTACAACCCACAAGTCGAAGTGAGCCCTTGCTTTCTTAAGATGCTGTTTGCCAGGTATTTGGTCACTGCAGCAAGACAGAAACTCTTAAAGAGTATCTACCATGTCCTCTGTCCAGTGGGACATAAAGATACATCCAAATCTAGTCCCAGCCGTAGGGAGTGGGGGCAGGGGAGGGAGGGAGCAGTCCTACCCTCCAGGACCCAGTGGGACAGTGGTCAGAAGTTATAAGGAATCTCGAAGGGAGTGCAGAAGAGAAACCCTGGAAAGTTTATAAAAACACCACTGCAGTGGAGTTCTTCCAAGATCCCAACCACAACTTCTTCTGGCCCTAGCAGGTGGAAGGTTGCCTGGTGCTCTGAGAACCAGCTTTCGTGGGTTGTCTCAGTGCAGCAAGCAGCAGGTACTGGGACCACTCCTTACTGGGGTCAGGGACGCTGGGGGTGCGGGTGGGGCCCTGGGCTGTGCCCAGCGGAGGAAGAAAGTGTGGCAATTTATAGCGGCTCTCTGCCACCTAATTGCACCATCAGCACTCCGAGTCGCAGGGCCAGAGCGAGGATGGATGGGCGGCTGTTATAGAGCTAATGGCTGCAGTAAAGCTCGGTGTTTGCAGTGTTCCGTAGCCCGGCCCCCCAGGCTTAGGCCCATTCTTCACCTCCACGTTGGGGTTGAGAGCTGTGCAGCTAAGCGAGATTTTATGGGTGGCTCCAGATGGGGTTTCCAGTGAACTTCCTCTGTCCCCTGCATCGACTCCTGTCTCGCTGAGAGGCCCGTGTGGGAAAGGCGGCCTTTTCTCCTGCTCTCCCTGGGCCTCTAAGCCCACAGACAGTTCCAAAGGGAGGGACCTATACCACCCAACCTGGAGGCTCTGAATGGGCGGGGCTTTGCATGTCTGAATGGACGGGCTTTGCATATCTGAATGGGCGGGACTTTACGTGTCCTCTGACTGAGGACATCCCGAGAAGGAAGTTTCACCCTCTCTCTTTGGAATTGGAAAGGACCCTGACAGTGAATCAGGCCATATTTGCATCCTGTCTCCCCAGAAGGATGAAAGTAGGGTGAGGGCTGATCCTTCTCATCTTCACTGGTTTCTCGGTTGTGGAGACAAGGTTTCCATATGTAGCCCAGGCTGGCCCCAAACTCATGATCCATCTATCTTCTGAATGCCAGAACCACAGGCATATGCTGCCACACCTAGAGGTTCTTCTCCTCCTTGAGCCTTTGATTTCTGTGTGGAATCCTTCCTCATTGGTGATCCATCAGTCTTAATGTCCCTGGGAACTGGTTAGAAATGCACTTCAGAGCTGGGCATGTAATCTGAGCACTGGGGAGGTGGAGACGCCCACCCTTATCTGCCCTTTTGGAATTTGCTGTGCAGCTTAGGGTAAGTGAGGCTCCTTCTCTGGGGAACGACCAGGCCTTATAAACCATGTAGGCACAGACTTAAAAACTCCCAGTTGGATTAGCCCTCGCCGTCCCTCTGGAGGGCCTCAAGGAGGGGCACTGGGCTCCTGAGCACACTGAGCTCTGTGAACTCCATGGGGGCAGCATGGGCGGCTTCTCCATGTGTGGAGCCCTCTGCTGGGGAGTGAGGCGCCCTGTTCCAACCTCCTGGAACCTCACTGCAGAGCTGTCCAGTCAGGGGAAGGCAAGACATACTCTTGGTTCGGGGCGCAGTCCCGGGAGGCAGCTGGTGGGCAGCTGCTTCCAACACAAGAATGGATGTCTGATGAAGAGGTCAGCGGCCTGAGAATGGGAGAAATCCAAGAAGCTTCCTAAGGGCGTTTCCAACCCTGTCAGGTGTTACACGCTTCCTGTTGCTGACATGACTTAGGAGATCCAAACAACTTAGTGTGACAAGGATTCTTTTTTTACTAATAACTTTTTTTACATGCATAATGGTACTTATCCCTGCCTCCTTCCTTCCTCCCTTCTTCCCTTCCCTCCTTTTCCTCTCCTCCCCTCTCTTTCCTTCTTTCCTCCTCTCTCTTCACCAATCCATCCTACTCCCTCCCATCCTCCTTCCTGTCCACTTCTGTGGGCCCCAGGGTTCTCTCTGGATTGTCTACTCTAGTGGAAGTTCAGGTCTCTGTAGGATACCAAGGGGCCCTTCCTTGGGCCACCCCACTGTTAGGGGCACTCCCCTTCACCCATCCAGCCCTAGCCCCCAAGGTTTCCGCTGCATGTAATTATCTCTCCTGAGATCCTCACTCATCTATGGGGGCAAGGATTTGTGATCACACTTCATCAGCACGGCAGGGGGGGGGTTCACACCAGCCTCAGGAACCATGGCAACTAGCTGTATCCTGGTCGTGGTCATACTTCATCCTTCATACTCGCTAGGATGTCTGCAGGTCGACGGGACAAAACACCAAGCATTCACCTGCCCAGGAAATGATCCTCCCCGCCATGGAAGTCCATATGGAAAGCCATCGTCATTAGATGACTTCTCATAGGTTGCTCAGGTTTGCCTGAACCGCTAATGCTTCATAGGGGTGCCAAAGGCTTAGCTTTCAATAGTCAAACTGACAAGTGCATGTAACCAGGACAATAGGTGTATTAGTTAGGGTTAGAGAACTGGCCATCATAACAGCTGAGAGATGGACAATCCTTACTTGCCAGACCATCATGTCTGACCAAGTATACAGAAGGATGCCCCCTCTCTCAACCAGCTCTCTGTGATTTATCCAGGGCCTAATCCCACCCACCATGGGCTGGGTCTTCCCCAGAAGCTAGACAATCTCCTTCAGGTTTGCTCTGGGCTTAACTCAACCATCAACTCTCTACACCTGTGCCCAGAGCTCAAACCCTCAAGAGTCAAGTTGACACCTGTGCTTAACTATGACAATAGGCTTTTGGCAGGTGATTGACTGTTTTTTCCAGATGTATCTGTACTCTACTTCTTCCTGTAGCTGTCATTACCCTGTTCTGGATTCAACTTTACACCCCTTCATTCACACTAGTTGAGTGATGTCTTAGCATTAGCTCATCGATGTCTTCCTCATGCCCCCCCCTCCACTCAGCCATCTTCTGCTCCGCTGCAGAGGCTTGCTCCACATGCTCAGTGGTCTTGATCTTGACATCTTGAGGCCCATGCTTGCCCACTTTTTCACCTGTATTTTTATGACTGAGCTGTCATCCCTGCTATGAGCTTTGCTTGACATGCCCTTCCCCCAGCCTTCCTAAGCGTCTGCTAAACCTCTGCTGACACTTCAAGGCCCAGCCCTGGGCTATGGTCACCCCCTGATGCTCCCCCTGTATCAATACACTGATATCACACTGCCTCGCTATGATGCCACCCCCCCTTCTGTCAGGCAGGGCTCACTGATCTCATCATATTGCATTTTATTAGCTGCACTAACGGTAGCTGCTCAGCGCGTGTGCAAAGAGCAGATGTCTTAGTTCCTAGGTGACATAATGGACGATGGGTACAGCCTAGGTAAAAGCTGGGGGAGTCAAGACTGGGACTTGCTGTATGGTGCAGGACAGGGAGGAAGAGGAGGAGAAGGAGGAGGAGGAAGAGGTAGGGTGGGAGCTGCAGCCGTCCCAGATTCATATCCCACCCTTAAGTCCTGGGGCTTCAGATGAGAAAGGCGGGAGCCCATCCAGGGCGCCCCTTCCTCTTGCTGAGATCTTTGTGATTACTTCCTGGAGATGAGGGTGGATCGGGGCAGAGCTTTCAGATGTAGTCTCCAGCCCAGGGATCCAGACGCTCATCCCTCGGGCACAGCTGGGCATGATTTTATCTCTTCATCAGTGATGCTTCCACAGGTGTTTGAGGGGCGTGGGTTGAGTACTCTTCCCTGCCACGCCCACTCTGAAGGATGCTGGGTAGAATTTCCTTCTCCCAGAGCAGAAAGATGCCCCTGTGGGCACCCTTATCTTTCTAATAGCCATAGTAATTCCATCCCTGCCTCACTTTTCAGCAGGAGACAAGATTTCTACAGCCGCGGTATATACTGTGTTTATCTGGTTCCTCGGAGCATGGGCAGGTAGGAGCCTTAGTGTGGTGTTACTAGACTCTGTGTTGGCTCAGAGACCACAAGTTGGGCAGAGTGACAGTGTGGAAACTGCAGGTCCTGTCTGATACTCAGCAGCCTGGATCGTAGGAAGACAGTTCCTGGCTACTGGCTTCAGGACCCTCGGTGACAGGAATGGGGACCGAGGAACAGAGGATCAAAGCTGTTTCTAAGTATAGTTTGAAGATCCCATAGTGTCCAGCCAGCCAGAGCAGTGAAGTGACCTTAGTGGACACTTGGTGACAGAGTGTACCAGATGGGAAGCAAGCTACCCAGGTCATAAAGCTGCCTGGGTCACACATAGGTTTCACAGTGACTGTGGGGACACTCCTGGTATTAGAAGGGGACCAGAATGTGGTCTGTCCCAGTGTGCAGACATGGACTAGTGGAGAGCCATTCCCTCCAACCCGCTTTCTGTAACCAGTGGCCTGCTCGGCTCGGATGTCTAGCACTGGTCTAGGGGGTCAAAGGTGGAGGTCAAGGGCAGCCCTCTGTCCACGGAACCATATGCTGGACTGACCAGCTGAGCCCGCGGAGGAAGCAGCTTCATGACACAGGGCCCTGAGGAGCACAGGGTGAAGAACGTTAGAACAGCATGTAACCACTTCTGGGCTCCATGTGAAGACCGCTGAGCTGTGAAGAGCAGAGACAGTCACTCAAGTCCCCAATATGTGTCGAATTCACAATGGGACTCTAGTAAGAGGACTGGTTTGGGAGAACCAAGAGGATCTTGGGGTTCAGGTGCCACAGTTATTGGATCCTATGAAATGAAGTCAGAATTCACAGCTTTGTTATTCTCCTTGAAACACGGAGCATTGCTGTGTGTGTGTACCTGTGTACGTGCGTGCGTGTGTGCATGTGTGGTCCTTGTGCATCACGCCTTTTCTGCTCCTGCTGCCAACACGTTCCCCTCTGTTTCCCAGTGTCTCAACACTTGGTAGTTTCTGCTCCCTTGTGACTTCAAGACTTCTCCTGGTCTCTCTTGGCCTTGACCTACTTTCTAATTCAAATTTGAGGAGTTTCCTCCAGACTGACCGGCTGGCCAGAGTCTCCTGCTAGTTATTTATTATTTTTTTTTTTTTACTGCTTTCTTTTCTTTGGGAAGAATCACCCCTCCCCCTAATCCTGTTAATCTGCAAGGAGAAAATCGGACTCTTCAGGCCAACCAGGCAGCTTGCAAGAAATCTGGGCCCCATCCAACCCACTGTGACTGGTTACCTAGCAACGCCAACCATAGCACAATAGATGGGGAACATAGTGGGCCTGCATTGGCTTGCTGCAGAGCCACTTACACCCTTCCTTTTGAGACTTGCTGTGTAACTGAGACTGGCCCTAAACTTCTGATTCTCCTGCTCCCACCTCCCAAGTTCTGTGATTACAAACATGCACTACTCCTTGTGGCTTCCCAAGGACCCTTCTGCCCTGTGACACTTTTCCTGGGGAGATGCCACACAACCTTTAGAACCCAGTTCTGATAAGCGTGGATCCCAGCATTGTCATTGTACCAGTGGGATCTCGTACAGGTCAAAGCATCTGGAACACTCAGTTTTTCCATCTATGAAATGGAACAGTGGCCCTAGCATCATGAGTTTCTGTTGAGAGATTGGCTCATGACATTGCCATAAATGATGGCTACTTACTTTGTAAAGGACATAGGTGGTGGTGGTGGTGGTGATGGTGGTGGTGGTGGTGGTGGTGGTGGTGATGGTGGTGGTGGTGGTGGTGGTGGTGGTGGTGTGGTCAGACAGCTTTGGATGAAGTGGTCTCCCTGGGCTCACTGCATGAATTACAGTGTGACCCAGTTAAGAATGTAACTGAGGAGGCTTGATGGGCAGCCTACTTTGCCCCCACAATGTCCTTGCTTGGTCTTTCCCCTAAATTTCTCAGTGTTCCTTGCTCAGCTCAGCCATGTGCCCACCATGTTCCCCGAGTCACACAGCTCCCAGTGCTTGGGGACCAGGCACCAAGGCAGCTGTCCTGACTCCCATATGTGGGTCCAACAAAGCTTCACATTCTCCCGCTCCTCCCCAGCATCCCAGTCTCACTTTCTTGGTGTTTCTTTCTATGTTTTTCTTCCTGTGGTCCCAAGACTGCCAAGCTCATGGCCAAGATGCCATCACAGAGCCTGTTCCCGCTTAGTCTCAAGGACACTGCGGGGCATCTGAAAGGACTGCCTCATACCACAGGTGAGCAAAGCCACTCTCCAAGCCTGCTTCCGGAAAGGTCATTGGAGAGAAGGAGAGACGCTGACCTCTACCAGGTCTCCCGGCATCTTGGGATCAGGGGATTTAGCACTGTGCTTAGTGGATTTCAATGCAATGTTATTCTTTGACTGTTAAGTCTCCCCCATGATTGTTGAATAAGTTAAAAAAATCTTTAAAGATTTTGACACTAGGCAATTTCCAGTAGGGGGAAAAAAGCCAAATTGAACAATAAGCTATTTTCTAGTCCCCTCTACTCTGCCAGCCTTTGTCAGCACACTGTCGTCTGGCTAGGTTGTAACCAATGTGAGAAGATGTTTTCTGCATTCTCCACTTAACAGTATTTCACCAGAACATTCCTATTGTACCCACTTAGACTCCAGAGCTGTCATTTTTAATAGCAATGGTGCATTAATACGACCATCTCTTGCTCACTACTATGTTGGGCATTTGGGCGGAGGCCAAATTTCCAGTCTTGCAAACGGTGATGCCACCAACGTCTTCATCAAATGACTTTTTCCCTTCTCCTGCCTCTCTTTGGATTATTTCCCAGGGGTTTATTCCCAAAAGAAGTTTTACCAGGTCAAGAGGCATAGTAGCGTCATAGCTCACGTCCACACTGCCAGATGGCTTCGCCGTGACAGGGCTGTCACACTTCCAGCCGAGTGCGGAGGGGTGGAACTACACGGGTCTGAGACGCGTTTTTGCTCCTTTAAGATTCGCTGCCTGTCTGCTGCTGTGTGACCTTGGGCAAGTCAGTTACCCTCTCTGGAACTAGGTTTTCTTGTCCGTACAGTGAGTAAGGTAGTTGAGAAGGGCTTCAAAGGTCTTAACCTGCTCTGGGGCAGGAGTTGGGGGAAGTTCCCATTCCCTTGATAGAGAAAGGTATCAGTGGATACATAGACATCAAGAGTCACAGACATGATGGAATTCACGCATCAGGGAAAATAACGCCAAGCATTATATACATTATACATATTATGTATATTATATACATAGGTGTGTGTGTGTGTGTATGCGTAAGCTAGACGTCAATATTAGATATCTTCCTCAATTACTCCCTGCCTCATTCATTCATTCGTTCATTTATTTTTGAACCTTTCGTTTGCTGACTTGGCTGGACTGGTTGGCCAGCAACGCCCCTCCCCCACAGGCTCCCCTGTCTCTGCTACCTGAGCGCTGGGAATGCAGGTGCACACCCCTGTTCCCAGGGACCCTGTGGGTGCTGAGGATCATACTCGAGTCCTCATCCAGCAAGCACTTCACTGGCCGAGCCATCTCTACGGCTCCACTGTTTGCCTTTTGAATGGATAGGGTTGTAAGCACGCGTGGGGTCGGCCGGCTCAGCTTGCAGATCTTCTCATAGTGCAGTTGGTGGCGGCCACCCACCCGCTCACTGGTGTTTCTTCACATTGGACATCTGTTCTGCTTGGTGGGCATCTGTGCGGGGCTGGCGTTCAGGGTTTTGAATTTCATCCCTGGGCATATGGAAAATGTCTGGGAGTCTGAGAAAACTGGCTTTGAATCCAGTCTTGCCACTTGTTGGTCTTGGGAGACTGGAGCAGATAACTCTCTTTCTTGGAAATTCTATTTCCTTAACTGTGAAATGGGAGTGAAAACACTTGCTTTGGAGGGATTTTTTTTTCCTAGAAAGTTAAACAGGTTGGCGCAGTTCGCCTGCATGGTTGCTGACAAATCACCATCAAATGACTTGAGGGAACAAGGGATTTATTTTCTTATGATTGTCCGGTTACAGTCTGTAGTCCAGCTTGATGGGAGAGCACACACCAACACCAGGGCCGAGGGAACTGGCCACATCATCTCTACATAATGGCTGAGAGAGGGCAATCCTTACTTTCCAGACCAGCATGTCTGGCCAAGGTGCCCAAACTCTTTCCACCCCATCTCCTCCCCTAGGGAGCGCTCCTCGTTCCTTCCTTCCTTCCTTCCTTCCTTCCTTCCTTCCTTCCTTCCTTCCTTCCTTCCTTCCTTCCTTCCCTCCCTCCCTCCCTCCCTCCTTCCTTCCTTCTTTCCTTCCTTCCTTCCTTCCCTCCTTCCCTCCTTCCCTCCTTCCCTCCTTCCCTCCTTCCTTCCCTCCCTCCTTCCCTCCCTCCTTCCCTCCCTCCTTCCCTCCTTCCCTCCTTCCCTCCTTCCCGCCTTCCCGCCTTCCCGCCTTCCCCTCTGCCTTCCCCCTCCCTCTTTTCCTCCCTCCCTTCCTTCCTCCCTGCCTCCCTCCCTTCCGTCTATTCTTTTCAAAACAGACTTTCCCTATAGAGCACAGACTGGCCTTGAAGTGCTATTCTTCCTGCCTCAGCCTCCCAAGTGTTGGGATCACCAGTGGGAATCACTACAGTGGGTCTTTCCAGGAGTCCTTTTCTGACTTGCCATTAGGCCGAGTTCCTCGGCCACCTCCAGATACACACTTCCTTCCTATGTAGTCTGGACTTGGAGGAAGACCGTGCCCAGCCCAGCCCTGCTCTCTTGACCCTCTTGGCAGATTAGCATCAGACATGAGTGCTGTAGAAAGGAGTCCACAGTGAGGCTGCCCCTCACTGAGCCAACTGGGCCACTGCATCTTGTGGTCCCAGAATGCCATCTGTAACCTGGGCGCAAGAAGAGCCCTGGGCCTTGGTTATCCCAGACAAGTGGAGTCCTTCATGATATAGCCAGGTCAGCCGACACTGCAGTTTGCTCATGGGAGGAGAGGGGAGCAGGGCTCAGCACCCCCAGATGCGTGTGTTTTTTTCCTAAGCAGCTCAGGCAGCAGACGCTTTCCTGAAAAGTACTAGAAACAGTGCAATTAGCAGCCTCTTTGTTCGGGGCGTTAATTAACTTGTGTTTTCTGAGCACACCTTCTTCCAGGTACAGCCCATCATCTCTGGGGTCCTGGCAGGGGAAGGCAATTAGATCCTCGTTACTGTGCGTGCAATTAATTACAGCTTACAAACGACTCGAGGAGATTGGGAGGGATTCCTTGACAGTCCTAGCCCCACGAAGAGGCTGGGGTTAGGGGCAGCAGGCCCTGAGGAGAAAAGGAATCCAGGTGACGAGACCTCATAAAACAAAACGACAACAAAATCCAGATCTGGGTGCGCGCACCTCTGCTCAAGAACGTTCAGGGCCTCTCTAGTCTCTACTGAGTCATGACCACATCCTTACTTGAACATTCAAGGCCCATTATTATCTGGCTGGGATCGGCCTTCCCAGAGTTATCTCCCACCACAGCTACAAGACCAGAGTTACCTAGGTGCATCGCCTGAGTTGTGGTTGCAGGATTCCCCCCCTGGCTCTCTTTGCCTCCCATCTGTGTCTGTAGGAAAACATTTGGCGCTTTAGCTCGGATGATACAGTCATCATCTCAAACGACCTCTCTTCCCTAGGGCCTTTCCTAGAGGTAAGAGGGTCTTAGAAGGAGGGTTTGGAAGTCCAGCTGCTACAGTGCCTAGAGCATCAGTCCCGTTTTGTTGCCCCCCACTCCTCCTCATTCCAGAGAGAGGCCATAAGAGCAATAGTGTTCTAGATGCTTGATTTGGATTCAGTGCTCAAATTGCGGTCTTTGGAGTTGGCCCTGAAGAAACACCCTCACCTGGCCTGGGCCAGGGGCTCCCCTGCTTGCAGGCTGGTCTATACCCTCTGTTCTCTCACCTTGCCTGCTGCAGTGGTCTCAGGACCCAGACATGGGCCTAGAAAAGGTCCTGGGTAGTGGTTCCAAGCCAGCTCCCATCCCTGGCATTGAATCAAAGAGTCTTTCTGACCAAGCCGCAGAGAGATACCTGGTGTGTCTGAGATCAAAAACTGAATGCCTAGTGCTTTCAGGCTCTGCTGTTTTGCAGTGGGATCTGCGTGTAGCCCTGAGTAAGACAGGAGACTGGGCTTGTTCTGGGAGCACTGAGCATTTTGCTGAGAAACACTTCCTAGGTGGAGAGACAACGTCATGGCAACCCTGTTCCTGGTGCCTCAGTCCCCAGAGGAGGAGAGCGCATGTGACACGCTGGCGCCACTTCTGGATCTGTGTTCACATGCCCACCTCCTGCTTGGCCATCCTGGGTGGCCCTGCTCATGCATTCACATGGCACGAAGCATGCATTATATCATCATCATCATCATCAGGGATTGAACTGGGGGGTGCTACCTCTGTCTCATAGGTTCTCTGTTTCTGAGCTATCTACTCCCAAGGCCACATTAGTATATTATAAGCTTTTTTTTCTTATCGATTTTTACAACTAAGGCAAAATTATGTGTGGAGATGGCTTCTATGGTGTCATTGCATTTCAAGAGGGTGTGTTGTATAAAGGGGTAGTGATGAGTCCAAGCTGTGAAAAATCTCAGGTTGGGCCCCATCCTGACTGGGCATCGGCTGGACCAGGAGGAAGCTCTGAGAGCTGTGTTGTCACTTTCGGCCTTCCTTTTCTTCCTTTGCCCTGCAGATGTGTAGCATCTATGCGTACACAGGTATTCCTGCATATATGTGTGAGTGTCTGTGTATACATGCATATGTGAGCATGTATGGCTGTATATATGTATGTGACTGCACATGTATATATTCATGAGTTTGTATGTACGTGACTGTGCATATGTATGACTGCACAAATGTGTGTATATATTTGGAGGGCGTGGCCATACTCCAGTGCATCGTCCCCCGGTCACGTGCATGTGGGCAGCCCAAAGGGACTCAGTGAATTATTAAATTCACTAACACACTAAAGGATGCTCCAGGAATGGGGAAAGCACTGAGAAAAGGGGAGGGAATGGGGAAAGGAAGGGGAAAAGGGGAAGGAGGGGTCCAGAGAGGGGAGGAGGGAGGGGAGGAGGGAGGAAGGGGAATGGGCTACTTATCAACTTTGTATGAGTGGAAAAAAAATCTTTAAAAAATTAAAAAATAAATAAAAATAAAGATACGTGAAGGTGGGAGGGGAATGTGGGAGGGTCAGAGAACTGGGAGGGGGACTAGGAATGGATATGACTAAGATTATTTTTATGCACTTATGAATTGTCAAAATAAGAACTTATTTTTTTTTAAAAAGAGAGAAACACTTGTTCAGGTTCAGAGGGAGCCTGCTTCATGACCTTCTCGCTCTGGGCCAGAGGGGTAACCGCCACTCCAGTTACAGGGACAGGCCTCCTGACTTGGCTCTGTCAGGTTCTGTCAGCCCCACCCACCCCAGGTCACCCGGTCCAGGTCCCTGTTTGTGTCACATCTTTCTGGCCCCCTTGTGTCAACCTTTACCAGACAGGGACTTGTGGTGGGGACCCTAGGCTTAGCCTGAGGCCGAGGCTTGAGAAGCTGCCCTGGCTTCCTCACACCTGGATTCTGAGCCTCAGTTTCCCCATCTTGACAATCCAGGTGTCACTCCCCTTCCTACACCTCTTCAGACTGCTCCTCTCTTGAATCACAAGTCTTCCTCCTACATCCTTCAGTCCACTCCTGCTCCCAGGCCTGCTCCCCACTGGCGAGCCGAGTGAATTAATTAGAGAGTTAATAGAGGACTTTCCAAAGCATGTTATTTCCTCCCCCCACCCAGGCCAGCCCCCACCCTGCCCATCATTCTCTGGGACTGTGTTGTGTTTGTGCTAGAATGAAAGTGGTTCCTAATAGAAGCTAATGTCCCAGAACGGCGGTGCCTGCCTTTAGAAGTGAGGACCCGTTACCCCACAGCTAATTGACTGGTGACTGTTGAAGTCCCACTGTGGCTCTGAGGTAACGACTCTGGGGGAATGGGGGAACCGGCAACCTAAATGCTTATCTATCCATTCTCATCAATCCAGTCAGGTGTCTATCAAACTTGGGAGAAGAGCTGGGGAGATGCTGGGAGGTGTTGGGAGAGAGAGAGAGAGAGTGTGTGTGTGTGTGTGTGTGTGTGTGTGTGTGTGTGTGTGTGTGTGTGTGTGTATGTGTGTGTGTGCATTTGTTCAGGTCATGGAGTGAGAGGGATCCATCTGTCACCTGTCATAGCCTTTAAGGCTGGATTGTGAAGTTCCTGAGAAACCTTTCCTCCCATGCTCAGGGTCCTGGCCAGGACTTGCCAGTTGGACAGGTCCCTTAGTCTGCACACAGCAGCTTGCTCTGTCGGCTGACTTTGCACCCATCCTTCCCATCACAAAGAATAGCGGGTCTAGTTTGCTGCTGTGAGCTGCAGGCCTGGGCTGGCAGTGTGGGATCAACACAGGGGTAGGGTGTTCCTGAAGGCCGATGCTCTAGGCTGTTATAAGCCAATGCGCTGTTCCTTCCTGACAGCTGATCTCCAGGGGTTCCATTTGCAAGGCCGCCTCCCCTCCCTGTGGGCAGCTTTCTGAAGCCTGGTGATTTGAAGTTCCTCCCATTCAACTGTTGGGTAGAGCCGAATGATCAGTACACACTTCTGTTAAGAAGTTGCTGGTTGCACATCTGAAGAACATTCAATTTAACTGTATGGCCTGCATTTATTTCCTAAATCCGGCCGACCTGGGAGGTAACCTGGCCCGCTGGAATGGGGCATGCTGGAGTCCCCAGGCGTGGGGGGGCTAGATGAGCATAGGAGATTGATGATGGCTGGTGTAACTGTTTTCTGGCTCTGAGGGTCTGCTGGAGGTCTAAGAAGGGCTTCATAAGGGTCACACGGTCCACCTCCTTCTTGTCTGGTCAACTCTGTTCCCTAAGAGAACAAGTCCTTAGGTTCGGGTGGCTGCTTAACTGACAAGCTGGAAGTTGATAGGCTTAGTGGGGTGAGAAGGGCAGGCCCAGGGCAGACTCCCTGCTGCACAGAAGCATAGGGAGGGGTCACACTGTGAGCCCCCCGCCCAATATTCCTGCCCCTGAACTGGGCTTAAAGATCTTGCTCCCTCTGCCTTCCTCCTGGGGCAGGACAGCACAGAGTGAGAGGCTCAGGCAAGACAGAGCACAGAGGGTCCGGCCACCTTGACAGGCTTCTTGTGTCTTCCCGCACCTCTGGCTGGCACTGGGGCCAAGGAGACTCGTGCATCGTGTGGAAGCATCTGGGTCAGCTGTGTCACCCGGGCTGTGCTCACCTTTCCTCTCACTGCGACTCCTGCATCCCCAGCCTGGACTTGTGACTAGTGAGTTCCTTAGCCACGTGGTCCCTAAATCCTTAGGACACTTTCTCCCCTTTCACCTAACTGCACATACACAGGGGAATCTGGGGTCACATTCTGTGTGTGCCTTGTTTTCAAGAAAAGCCCTGACCCTCATCCTCAGTGCCTACTTATCCACGGAAGGACCTGGTCTGAATCTCCAGCTCGTCTTTGCCCCCACCCCTCTAGGCCTCTCCTGTCCCTTATTACGAGTGTCCCTGGCCACCTCTGTACCCCATGCTTCTTCTTCTTCTTAAAAAAGATCATATTGGGGCTGGAGAGGTGGCTCAGGGGTTAAGCCTCCGCCTTGCAGGTGGAAGGTCCTGAGTTCGGATCCCAGATCCCACGTATAGACGCCAGGCAGAAGCAGGGGCAGCCTGCGCTTCTGGTCCTGGTAGGGCAGAGCCTGTGAATCCCGGGGCGGAGGAGGTGGAGGCGTCCATGGTGGTTCCCGAATTCGTCCGTGGTTCTACACACACACACACACACACACACACACACACACACACACACACACGTACATACATACGCACACACGCACAATTGAATAAATAAAAAAATTTTTAAAAAAATTAAAAAAAAAAAAAAGATCATATTGTCTTCCAAGATTTCCCAACCCTCCGTCTCCATCACATATTCCCAGGTCCTGTGGCGTGACGACACTTCCTCCCTCTCTCCCTGACCTTGTTGCCCAGGCTGGGGTCTCTGGTGACCTGTCTGCAAATTGCGATTCCAACAATACCTCCTAGTCTTCTGTCTTAAAGACACATGCAATTCTGACGCTCCCTCACTGAACATCCTTCCTTTCTCTGTCCCTCAGAGACATGTTTTCATGTTTTCAATGTAACCTGCATATAACCCAGTGGGTCTGGCACCACCCACCCTCCAGCCTAGGCATCCAACCCCCTCATTCACCCCAGACTCCAGACTGCAGTCATTCTGAATGCACTGACTGCCCACAGCCCAGTAGTTCCAGCCCTTCAGAGAACTGACTTCTGGAAGCTTCTCCTGATGACCTGAAGACCCTCCCCCTCTGGCCTTATCCAACACTCCTTCAGCATGATTCTACAACACCACATTGCTGCCAGGATCCTGGTATATAGCTGATGTCGAAATAGCTGCCACACAGTCCCTAGGAATTGCAGCTTCCTCAAAGGTTCTTAGTGTCTAAATTTGCGGTGACGATAGAGGGCAAAAGGGCACACAGTAGCTTCAAATACAGACTTCACCCCAGCCAAGTCCAGCTCAGGCCCACAGGCTCCAGAGCAACTGTCATTAAGGTCTGTGAGTGTGAGACGCATCCAATTTAGCTCACGAAGGAGGATGTAAAATGTCTCGCTGATGCTTTTTGAATGTTTACTCCATGTTTAAAAGATCACATTTTTTAATATACGGATTAAATAAAACGCCCTTTGAAAGTAAAATGTCTTATTAAAATGAATCACACACACTTAATTTTACTATTTAGTATGGGGCAGTGTAACCTGGTACATGGGGGCTCTCCGTTAGCATCTGTCAGCAGATACTGATGGTGGGCTAGTCTGTCCAGTCTCAAATCCCTGGTTCTCCTGAGCTAGACAGCCTCAGCGAGTCACACAATTGCCTCAGTCTCCCCACCTGCACCTCGAGGATGGTATTAGGGCTCTGCTCACAGGACAGCAGCAGAAATTAAACAAGCTCCCACTGTGGGCTTTGCAGATAGGAAGCCCAATAGAAAAAGGAACCATCACTCACTCTGATTAGTCACTCAATTAATATTTGTTGAACGAAGCGTTGCATTTCTGAATCCTAACCACCTCACCCCCACCCCATCCCGGCAGCAAGCGTTTATCTGTCACCCAACATTTATTCAGCAAATATTTATTGAGACACTACAGTGCGCCAGGCACTGTGATTGACACTGCAGGCGAAGAAGAGCATTTAATCAATCAATTAATGAATTCCATGAATCTTCGCTGAGCCTGTCTTTGGAGCCATGGCTGACTTAGAGTCTGTGGTCCCTACAGGGTGCAGATGCCGACGTTGTGACGGAATTCAAGGTTGGGTTAGAGGAGTCGTTTGTAGCAGGGGTTTGGCACTTGTGGGCAGTATGCTGAGATAGGAGGACAAGAGGATGGATAGAATCCAGGTGGGGAAAAGGGAGTTCTGGGAGATACCGTGAGAGGGGTGAGCAGAGTCCCAGTAGCAGAAGCCGGCCAGGTAGAAGGCTGCTGCTGAGGAAGAGAGCTGCCTCCCCCATCATCCATCAGACAGGGAGCAGAGAGAAGTCGGGTCACAGAACTTAACCCGAAACGCGCGGTCACATCAATATCAGTCCAGAGGGCTGTTTTGTTCCTAAGCGGACGAGCCAGCTGGTTGATTGAATTTTTCACTCATCGTTAGTGTGTTGAAGAGAAATCTAGAAAACACATCCTTTCAGACAGCATCCTCGGCCTCCCTGGGCTGGAGTCCCCAGACCGCAGCATCCTTTCCTGCCTCTCCGCCAGACCCTAAAGCCAGCCTCGGCAGCCAGGTAGTTCAGTGCACAGCTGGTAAGTTAAAAGCAGTTTAGCAATAATTCCACCTCGCACTAAAGACTTCCAGGGACTGTTAATGAATTTAAATGCTGGGGATTTTCTCTGATGCCTCATTGCATATGCTCCTCACATTAAGATGCTAATAAGGGACCTGGTGGATGGAGGTGCTGGAGCCGGACCAGGCAAAGTGGCCTTGGAAAGGGTCACTGGCTGGTCAGAGTTGTTCTAATTCCTTACTAGGGCTTGATCGGCGGTTTCTCTTCTCCACATGGGTTAACTGATCCCAGCCTTCATGGGGGTGGGAGATACAGTCAGCTGGGGCTGAGTTACTCCAGGGCCTAGAATCGGAGGCGATTGGCAGAAGCCTCAGTGAGCACACAGGGGAATTGCTGTGAGATCCAAGGCCGGGACCCCATCCAAGAGGCTGCTCCTTACTCAGAGACCCAGATGGATCTTGGGTGTAGACTGTAAACCTGTGTTCTCAGAAGACTCTAAACTTGCAGGGAAGCCCCCAAATGTCATAGGGATGGAGGAGTGTGGAAGAGGCTGGTAGAACAGAGTGGCTCAGGTGCAGAGAGGATGGGAAGTGGTCTCGAAGGTACTGGGGCTGCCCTTGATGACAGCAGAAGAGGCCTGGAATCCCCATGCAAGATGGGGGGGGTGTCTCCTTGGCGTCTCCACCTCTTGACAGAAGCTAGAGAAGTGATATAAGTACTAAGGCTAAAGAAGAGCTGAGAAGTTGCAGTGCTGAGTTTTGGGGCCAGACAATCTGGCTTGGATCCTGCCTCCGCCATTGATGAGAGACAACCTTTCTATGCTTCGGTTTCCCCATTGCTTGAGGGGTGATGCCAGAACCATCTACCTCCCTCATGTCAGTGACATGAGAACCATCTACCTCCCTCATGTCAGTGACATGAGAACCATCTACCTCCCTCATGTCAGTGATGAGTTAGGGTCGATTCAGGGTCTTGCATGCTGGACACACGTGTTCAGATATCTTCTTGCCAAACTAATTTTCTCTATTTAGTGTCTGTGCATGTGTATTTTGCATGCTCATGTACACACACACACACACACACACACACACACACACACACACACACACTATGGTATGCATATGGAGGTCAGAGGACAACTTTCAGGAGTCAGTTCTCTCTTTCCACTATGTGGACTCTGGGGAGCAAGCTTGAGCTGCTAGGCTTATATAGTAAGAACGTTACTGAATCATCTCCTGGGTCCCATTGAGTCAATCGGTTGTCTTCCAAGGCTTTGGATTAGTGGTGAAGGTGGTTGATCCTCTCCACCCAGTTTTCCAGTTCTTCTTCTAGAAAACAGTCTGGAAGAGATGGGGTACCAGGGCAGGATCCCTATCAGGGGGTGTTGGGGAAGGGGCTCCTGGATATGAAGCCTTTGCACCCCTCCTTTTTCCTGACGACTGGCGTCTCCCATAGTGGGGAGAGGCTGTTGGCCTCTCCACAAGTCACTTCCTTCAGATTCCTACAAATCCACTACCGAATTTGTCAATTTGCTTAAGGATTACAGTAATAAGCTGCTCTTCCTTGACGGCCACAGCCACACAGACCTCTGTGCTCCTTGCTCCCAGAAGTGCCTTCTGAGGCTGCGTGTGAAGGAAGTAAGGTCACTTCACCACAGCCTTTCTCCGGGGGGCCCGGGATTGACCTGGGAGCCTCCTGCAGCCGCTGGGTTCCTGCAGCTGCGTCTGAGTGTGGGTCTATCTGGCACTGCTGTGTGCGAGCACCGCGGATGATCTGGGATGTTCCCTGGCAGCGTGCAAGCCCCCTGGGTCTGTCTGTCTCTGTGTATCCTCTCTCCTCCAGACGGGCTGTTCTCTGACAGACTGAAGGACCCTAGGGGCTTCAGCTCAGTAGCTCTGGCTGGAGTGAGGAATGGGGAAGACCCTCACCTCTTCTCTCTGCCCCCCCCCCAGAATCAGGCCACGCCACACTCTTCCCGGGACAGTTTATTCTTGCTGTCTCTGTCTTCTGCCTCTTCCACCTCCTGCCAGCAGATGAACTGACTGCAGAATAATTGGAGCCAGGGAAACGGCAACATCCATCTTGGAACTGCGCACAGCCTCTGATTAAGGGTCAGTCGGTTAACTCCCTGCCATTCAGCATGTGGACATGTGCGGGCGGGGAATCCTCCCGATCCCTCCATCTCCTCAGCCTGAACTCTGCCTAAAAAGCAGTATGTAAGAGTCTGGGGGGCTCCAGGAGGTCTGGGGCAGACAGACGGTGGGGTTCAGAGCCCGACTGTCAGACAGTGTCACTCCTGACCCCGTCTTGGCATTTCATCCTTCCCAGAGGATTCTGAAACCTCAAGCTCTGGGAGGTTTCAGGTCTAACCTTCTGACAGGCCCTGGGATGGGGCTTGCATACTTCCAGGCATGAGGAGCTCACCACCTCTCCATATAGTTCACTCATTGCAGATCGAGTCCGTTCTGCCTACTAGAAAGTTCTTTCTCCTGTCAAACTGAAACCTGTCCTGTGATAACCTCCATGCACGGTGGTTCTGGCCTTTGTAAATATGCAGATAAAGGCACCTTTATGTTCTCTAGCTGGCCCTGGAGAACTTAAAGCAGGCTGTTTCTTCCTTGCCGGAGAGCGCCTCTCTCTTCTCTCTGCTATCTAGAGCTTCCAAGGTTTCTTTCCATTGCTGGAAGCTCCCACAAGCTTTGGAACTGAAAAGACCTCTGTCTTTGCTTGTCTTGGTAGCAGCTTGGCTGGGTACAACACTTTGCATTCTTGAATTTTGGGGTGCAGATGGGAGACTCTTACCTTTTGGGATGGGTCTGGACAACTAACCCTGCGTGTCTTCAGGATCGATCAAGAAAGACATTGCCTGACCAGCTCCCACCTCATTCAAACGGAAGAGGGCAGCCTGCCCAGCCATGTCCGGGCCCACGAACCAGCATAAACCCAGACTTACGTGTAGGAAACAGAAGTGGGAGTGGTAGGAATTGATCAGGCATCGGGTCAGAGGGAGCCTAGGATGTCCATCATCCAAGCCAATCTTTATTGTAGCATATATGAGTACTTATAGGAAAACAATCAAGAAGCAGGGCCAAATTCAGGAAAACATTGAAGAAGAGCAAGACCAAATTCTTTACAGGATTATGTAAAACGTATACATTCCAGTTAACAAAGAAAAGGCAGAAGTGACATCTACTTGCTTTGGGATCAGACATGATGTCGCCAGGGAGTAAAACAAGCAGTGGCACTTTGTTGCTAGAAGGAAATGGACAATATAGGCCTCAAAACAGTACTTGGTCCGTGCATAAGCATATCTCAAATAGGCAGGAAGGAACTGTTGGTGGAGGTAACAGCCCAGGCAGTAAGAGAAACACAAGCCATCCAAAAACAGCTGGAGATGATCTCTACTCCCAAGGGGAGGAGTTAGGCCTGCCATTGTCTTGCAGACAAGAGGCAAACTCAACCCCCCAGGGGAGGAGCCCCTAGCTACAGCCAGTTTCAGATGCTAATGTATCATCCAGAGAGCAGGCTTTGGGCCGACAACCCCCACACAGCCAGGCTTCCCTCCACCCCCTTCCCCATCCATAAGCGAAGGAGACAGCCCTTGCGTGGTCCACAAATGGTCTCTTGGGTTGAGTCCTTCTCTCTGGCATTGGACTTCTTCCTGCTGCTGCGGTGGGGTGTCTTCTTTGTCTGGCCTGGCCTTCAGGGGAGATTCCCTAAGGTTTGTTGACCCTGGATGCCTCCTCCTCCTCCTCCTTCCATGGGCGTCTCTTGTGGTCCCCAAGTTTCTACAGGACATGTAGGTTGCAGTACTATTTCAAGACGTCCTGTTTGAAAGGGAGGTTTTACCGATCCCTGGAGGCATATCTGAATTATAGACCCTCATGGGCGTGTGGCACGCACTGTTTATGTTCTGCCCTAAAGAGCGTTGTTGAGTTATACAGTCTTGTGGGAAAACGAGGTTGAGAGTAGAGTTAGAATGAGAAGACCTTGGTGGCCTCCCAGAGTGCGTGATCGGAAGTGACACAGCCCAGTCTGCCCAGCCACTTGTGCAGCATGTGGATGGCCCAGTTCCTTTGCACACCTCACCCCATCCATTTAGTATGCTCTGCTGGTGACATCTGCCCATGTCGTTTTTTGGATCCACTGATGTCTTTTCATATTGTTCTATTGGCCTAGGCCGCCCTTGAACTTGTGATCTTCCAGCCTCAGCATCTCAGGTGGCAGAATGACAGACATGTTGCCACCATACCAGACTGTTGGTGTCATATTAATTTAGGGTAACCCCTTCTCTAAGCTGACCCTCCCCCAACACACACAGTGAAATGCTGTTAATGGCTACAATGTCCTTCCAACCTGCTTGCAACTCCATCTAACTTGGGTCCGCTTCTCTAACCTCTTGAGATTGGGTGTTGAGATGCTTTTGACCTGCCTAGCAAGGGCGACCTCCGAGAACCAAGGCCCGTGCTTAGCCATGGTGGATGGCAGCCATGACAGCTACTAGAACAAGTCCTGAGTTGGAGACAGGTTCTTTCCGTGTCAGTGGCCAGCACCATTGCCCCCTGAGTGGGCAAGGCTGGTTCCATCTCTGAGCTCAAGAGATCCTCCCGCTGAATGTAGCCATGGGAGTGCCATAGGTCTGCTTGGGGCGGGGATCCCAGAGCAGTCATCATGTGGCAAGCAGAACCAGAGAGAAGAAAAAAACACTGCTGATTGAATCATTCTGGGTGGCTTGGCGTGTGGAAAAGGTGCTTGAGACACTCAGAGGCAGGAATTTGGGTGTAAACTATGTGATTCCAAGAGGCGTTCTGAGGAAGTGGGGGAGGAGGCAGTGAAGTGTCAGAATCCTGTGGGGGTTTAAGTGCAGGGTAGCAGCATTTCTCCATCTCCTCAGGGGCTCGGAAGCATCATGTTCAAAGAGGAACTGTGTCTCAACTAGTCCCAGGGAAGGACAAGGAAGTGAGCTTGATCTAGCAGCTCCATCCTAACCAGCTAACAGCTGTTGTAGGCTGTGAGTGTCCTTGACTCCCTGCACCCGCAGGCCAGGGTCACGGGAAGCTGTGGACATGTGTCTGCAGGTAGCCTCTTGAGGCTGACCCAGCAGGGTCATGGCTGGGCTGTGCTCAGTAGACTTCAGCTCATTGCAATTTACTGAGCACCCACTGTGCACCTTCTCCCGTGAGGTTCTGGGAGCACAGAGATGACCAGGACTCCCTGGGAGTACAATTAAAAGATTTGGAAAAGATTTCATGACATGGTGCCATCCCTTAGGAACAGTTTAGTGAATAAGGACAGTAGGGGAGCATTTAGCATTCACCATTACTATAGGGGAGGTATTTAGGGAAGGGTCAAGGGTATGAACCATTCCTCAATACGAACATGGCCTCAATACGAACTATAGGGCCATGTGCGTGGCTCTCAAATATCCCATTTGACATTAAAGCAGGTGAAAACCTGTTGCTAATGACTTGAGCCAGGAACCTAATAAACATAAGTATTTGCTTCCTAAGTGTGATCTACATGGAGTTCCCCAGGAATGCACCATCATGCAGATGAAAGGGCCACACTTCATTCGACTGGACTTTTTTTTTCCCCAGGAGTTATTCATCATTTCTGGAAAAATCACACTTCTGATGGCAACACTGTTGAGTCTCAGTCACATGCAAGGCTGTGCCCTTGTCCCTCATGATGACTAGGTGGGCGCAAGCCTCTGACTGCTTGTCATGGAGCCTCATGCTAAGGAGCCAGAGCATCTCCATATGCAAACGCTATTTTATTGTAAGTTATTTCCATTCTACCTTTCCTTTCTATCACAACTAAGACATTATATTGATTCATTTCCAAACGGTGTGTTTAGGTGGGTTATACTAGACATGAATGTCATCTTGGGATGGCAAAGGACTCAGTGCAAACTATTTGTTATCTGGGGCGGAGGGTGGGGGGGAGGAATTGGGTAGGGCTGAGAGCTCGCCTGGCATTTCCAGGCAATTGCATGGTCACGTGGGAAACGGGCTTTGGGAGGAAGACGAACCAACAGTGCTCAGTGACTGGACTCTGGATTCTGAAGGCTGAATCCACAGAGCATCTGTTATCTGCAGCATGGTTCTAAAGAGCAGCTAAGAATGCTCACATATCAGCGAATGTCACAACTCCTAGATCGCAGTATGCATTGGCTACCTGAATAGTTTTGGTGTTTTTGTTTGTTTGTTCATTGTGTGTATGTGTATATGCTGTGTGTACCAGAGGGCACTTGACTGTGTGTGTGCCTGTGTGTGTTCTACCTCCTTATCTAGAGCCATAAGTGCAGACTGCCACCATTTCTGCCTGGCACTTTTACGTGGGATCTAGGAATCTGAACTCGGGTCCTTTTGTTTGCAAGGCAAAGGTTTTAACCTTTAATCCATCTCCCTAGCTCTGTTCATTTGTGTTTTTGAGACAGGGCCTTCCTTATTATGTAGCCCTGGAACTTGCTATGAAGACCACGCCAACTGCAAACTTGTATTGTTCCTCTGCCTCCAGAGTGCTAGGGTTACGGGCATTCATAACCACACTCAGTTCAGTTGCGAGAGTATTTAGGCTATTCCACAAATGAGTGAATTACAAGTCAAAGCTCGGGGAGGTACAATGTCTAATCAAGTGCACACAGCCTTGAAGTCACAGAAACAACCAAATATTCCCTCATCACCCTGTGCAGGCTACATGCTACGTGAAGACCACCGTGGACTTGGCCAGGCATCATATGCCGGTTGAGTGCATGGCGGGCACAAGAGAATAAGGCAGATCTCACGGAAGAGAAAAAAGCAAACAGGCAGACAGGACTTCTGAGCTTCCACACCGTTGACATTTGTGACCAGATGACACGTGTCAGGGCTGCTCTGTGCACCCTTGGTTTCCGCCTGGTGGATGTCAGTAGCACTTCCCTGCCCAGATGGTAATCATGCCTTCTCAGGGACAAAAATCATCCCCTCTGGACACTACTGATGTCAGCTAATAGGACCATACTCAGTACTGTCAGTGCTGTAAACGAGACAAACTGTGATGATGAAGTGGGCATGTACCTGGCTGGGGGGGGCAGGGAGGGGTTCTCTGAGGAGGTGGCCTTGAAGACAGGACAGCCATGCATTAACGGTGGAGAAGAAAGGTTCCTTTTCCATCACTTTCATCTTCACCTTTGCTTCTGACTTTGTAACACCTTCTCAGGTGTGGTTATTTTGCCCATTTTAACAGCAGGGAAACTGAGGCATAGAGGAGGCAGCAAGGGAAGGTTCTTGAGGTTGGCCAAATGAAGGTCAGTGTGGTGGAGCAGAGCGGGTGTTGGGAAGGGTGGTGGGAGGAGGGAGGGGGTGGGGAAGAAACAAAGTCAAGGGATCTGTCTGCCCAGTACTTCTAAGAGTTCTACCAGACTGGGAGGATGGGGCCTTGACTTTTACTTAGTGCAGATCCCTGGCAGACAGTGCGAAAGCGTCCTCACTGGACAGTGGTGAGCAGGGGGTGTGTCTCTTGGCGTCCTTGACTCCTCCTTCTTGGGGGTTGTTCTGTGTCTGTGTACATGTGTATGTTGCATTCTGTGTATATGCATGTATATGCACACGTGTGTGCACATGTAGATTCACTCTGTGTGTATGTGTGTGGAATTGCTCTGTATGTGCAAGTGCATGCGTATAAGAAAGTTTGCTCTGTGTATGTGATGCATGTATGCATGTATGTGTATGTATAAGTTTGCTCCATTGATCTAGAAATTTCCTGTCTGCTCAGCACTTTCAGATCTCTTGTAGTGTACTGTGCTCAAAAACAGGTGTTTTTGAATGAGAAAGCGCACGGGAAGTGCTCAGCTCCGGCTGCAGTTGGGGGCTCACGTTCTTTAGATTAATTCCAGATGTGGCTCTCTCCTTTGTTTCGGACTCATCCATTGGTCTCCAGAGAAGCTGTTCCTCTTACAAAGTTAAACTTGGTCCTATTAGCAGACCACACCATCTGTAGCATATTATGAGTTAATTAAAAATAAACCTGCAATTATCTTGTTAATACAGCAATTATATTACAGTGTAATTTTTGTGTTTAAGCATTAAGTTGTTAAATGTTAAGGTGTAATATATATCACAATTTTTGTAAGCAGATTTGGCCAAAATCTTTATGGTTTTAACCCCCTGGCAAATTGAACAGTGACCTGGGAGAGATGTTGTGGACATGGACTCTTCTCAGAGTTGGTCAGAATGCTGGGCAGGAGGAGGGAGCGGGCTGCTTTTCTTCTCAGGGCTGTCATCAGCTACTTTTTCTTGGCAAAGAACTGTTTTTCACGGGAACCTGGAAGCCCACGGGCTATCAAAGGATTTACAGGAAAAAAGTGGAAGGAAATGAGCAAGGAGGACAAAGTCCTGACTCCACATGTTCTCTGTGAATTTGGGATGTCGGCTTGATAGGAACAGTGGTCAGTTGGTAGAAGGCTTGGGCTTGAAGGGTGGGGACCCAGTATATGTATGCATGTGTGTGTGTGGGTGTGTGTGTGTGTGTTTGCGCGTGTGCATGTGTGTATATATACAGAAGTGTATGTGTCTATACAGACGTGTGTGTGTGTGTGTGTGTGTGTGTGTGTGTGTGTGTGTGTGCACTCACATGCTTGTGAAAGGGGAATACCCAGACAGGGGTGAGCCGAGATGGGGTAGAGAATTCAAACAGTGGGAACCATCATAAGTTTCCTGCAGAAAGTGACCTTCCTGCCACTAGTTGCTCCTAAGTTTGTAGGAAGATATTAAATCCCCATTTTATCCTGGACTTGTATGAAGACCAGGTTTCTCCTGCCCTTGGCTGCTTACCAACTCATCTCCCCAAAGAAAAAGGTGACCCGTGGGAAACAGCTTCACCATCAGCTGGTGGAGCACAGAGCTCTACTGAACCACTGCCCAGCCACAGTCCCCTGCCTCAGCCTTTAAAGACGAGGACATAGAGGCAGATTAGGTTGGTGACTCTGGTGTCTTCCCTAGGCTCTGCCATCACAGTCTGAGGGGTGGGGCAGGTATAGCTGGGTTTTTGCAAGGCACCGGGCACAGGGCACTGCTGTGGACTCCTGGGTTCCCAGCAGCAAAACTCATAGAGTGCTGGCTGTTGGTTTAGGTCTCCAATCTCTGTTCCGCTGGGCTCTCTAGGGAAAAGTGACACAGTGCAGTGACAGGAAGTGACTCCCCCTCTCACATAGCAAACTTCATCCTTAGCTCCCTGTTAACTTCATTTCCAGAGGAGGAAGTTGGGGACCAGAGAGGGGGCAGTGACCTGCCCAAGTTGCCTAGGAGACCCCAGGAGTCCTGTCTGCTCTCAGCGACCTCTGTGTACCCTCTAGGCTTTACCTGCTTGTGTCAGGCGCTCTCCCTACCCCTGCCACCCAGCTGCCTCCCGAGTGAGGTGTCCCCCAGTCCTGCCACCACCCCCTTAGTTTTTTATCCACAGACACAAGCGCCACCCAACTGCCTCCCGAGTGAAGTGTCCCCCAGTCCTGCCACCACCCCCTTAGTTTTCTATCCACACACACAAGTCCTCTCCTAGCTCTTGAGGAAAGAAAGGTTCCTAAGGTGCCACCTGAGCCCCGGGGATAGTGACAAGACCCACCACAGAGCACCTGGCAGGTGGGTTCACATGCAGCTGGGCTCAATACCCCTGGGAAGGAGGAGTTGGGTCAGCTTCGAAATGTTTCTTCAGAGAGGTTTTGGAGCTGGGGAGGATTAGGGCGCTGGCTGGGAACTGCCGGGGTTCAAGTCCAGGCTCTACCACAATCCAGCTGGACATTGGGGTTTGAATATGAAATGTCCATCATAGGCGTCTGAGGTAAATACTTGGGCTCCAAGTTGGGGGAGACAATTTGGAAGGTTCTGGAAACTTTAGGAGGTGGAACCCAGCTGGAGGAAGTGGGTTAGTAGTTGATTAGTAGTTGAGTAACTTTGAACAGTCTGCACATTCCAGCCCCGTCTTTGCTCTCTGTGTCCTGCCCGCCACGAAGCAAGGATTCTCTTCTACCACACTTCCTGTCGCCATGATGTTCTGTCCAACTGCGCAGAGCCAAGAGGCTGTGGGCTGCATCCTTGGGGACCAGGAGGAAAAGAATTTCTTCCTTCTTTTAAAGCCGTTATCTTGGCCCTTTGGTCACAGCAATGATAAACTGATCCACTAGCTGGTCCATCCTGGGTGGTCAGTGACCCTCCAGAGACACGCAGTGAAGGGGACATTTGGGCTGGAGTGGTCCAATGCATTAACAGGGCGTGGCAGAGAGAAGCTTCATGGTAATTTCACTCTCACACTCACTGTCCACTCCAGATGGGGAGTCGTGTATTCATTTGCATCAGTTCCTTCCCCTGGTCCCACCCTGCATCTCTGTGGAGGTGCCAGGCCCACCAGTTGCCTCGTGTTGTGCAAGATTCCATCACCTATGTGAGCTTGGGAAATATAGCTTTCTCTGAATCCCAGTCTCATTACCTATGGAATGGGGGGAATCACAGGGCTGCCAGGAAGAGGAACAAGACAAACTTCTAATTTTGACATTCAAAGCCCTCTGCTTGGAACTCAACTTTCCTTCTCTGGTCTGGTCTTTGTCTTTGCCACCCTTCCCCCCACTTCGGAAGGGTCCAGCTCCTTCTGCTGAACAGTACCCTTGGATTTCCCTCCATGGCCACACCATGATCACATATCCAGATCCTGTCCATACTCAAGGTCATGCTTAAGAACTACCCCACCACTTGGATTTGCCTTCCTCTGGGCTTCCAAAGTATTGAACTTGAGTCTCCATTAAGAATGTGGTCCTCGCAGTGTGTCTACCAACACTCAAGCCTTCCGCCCTCTTCAATGCCATTTCTGTTTCTTTTGTCACAACTCATGTATTAAGTTCTGGTGTGATATTTAAATACAGTGTCAACTTGACAGTTACAGGTTGAGCTTTGGACACAGCTGTGAAGAGTTGATAGCTAAGGCAAACCTTTGAACAAGCTTGCAAGAAATTGACTAATTGGTTTGGAAGGCAAAGCCCTTAGCTGATGGTGCTTTCCAGTAGTGGACCAGATTAAAGAAGTGCAAGGGGAGGGACTTGCCTTCTCTTCAGCCCTATGTTGACTTGCTGTGTGGCATTTGCTACTGGTCTGCTGTTGACTTTCTTTGCTGCTACTGTGTTTTTGTTGTTGTTATTGTTGACACTGGATCCCAGCCTTTTCAGCTCTCTAGTGTGACCGAGATTCCAGGACTCTTCGGGAATCCTTGGCTTCAGAAACTGGCTGGGACAGCGACAAGGGTCTCTTCAGGTTTCAGTCTAGACTGGGACATCTGAGAGGTTCAGCTAAAGACCTGAGTAGCTACAGGCAAGTACTGTGGGACTACTATCTTGTAAGTTAACCTAATAAATTTCATATGTATATATAATTATATATGTGTATATATACATATATATACATACACACACATGCATTTATATATAGTCTTTCTATAGGTTCCATTCCTCTAGAGAACGCTGACATCAGGTAGGCAGCAGTAGGCTCTTTATTTCCTCCTTGCCCTCAGCTGGTCTTCTGCTGCCCACAGCGTCTCCTCTAGCCTTGGCCGTGGAAGCAGCACAGATTGATCTAGGCTCCATTTGACTAGGATGATCATGTAATGGCTGTGTTTCCTGAAGGGATGTGGGGGAAATGCGTGGCCCCCCTAAGCTAAGCACCACCATGTCAGATTAACACCATCAGCTCCCATTCCACGTTTGCAAATTTACTCTTCTGCTTGACTCTTTTAACTATAAAACAGGAGCAACCGTCCCCACTGGCCTGGTTTGAGATGCCGTTGGGACTGAATGAAGTAACAGATGCTGCTTGTGGAGGGCGGCAGCCCATTGGGTTCTTAGATCTCAACCACACGAAGGATGGAGTAGGCGGGACTGGACACCGTTTTCATCTCTCATTCAGGTCTTTCCTTGTAATGCGGCTTCATCTTTCCAACCTGCAGTGGTTCCCTTAGGCAGCTCTATCTCCTCTGCCCTTCAGGAGAGCAGGAGAGATTCCTCGGCAGTCACAGAGTCTTAGTTTCTTTTTCTATGTGGTAGCCAAATACCCGACAAAAGCAACTGAAGTCAGAAAAGGTTTGTTTGGGTCACAGTTCTAGATTGTGTCAAACTGGAAGGGAGTCAACTCCCAGGGAACTTTCGATGCAACCGGCTTGGCCTGTCATGTATGCAGCAAGAATTGGATTTGACACAAGTTGCAACCACCAAATGCTGGAGAAGATACAGGATGTTGCAGTTTGTCTGCATGGTTGCTGATAAATGACCATCAAATGGCTTAAGGAACAAGGGGTTTATTCTCTCTTACGATTCCCAGTTACAGTTCTCAGTCCAGCTTGACAGGAGAGCTCACAGCAACACCAGGGCTGAGGGAACTGGCTACACCATCTCTGCACAACAGCTGAGAGAGGGACAATCCTTACTTGCCAGACCAGCATGTATGGCCAACAGAGGACGCAAATCTCTCAACTAGCTCTCAATGTTTTATTCATCTGTTCAGGGCCTAGTCCCACCCACCATGGACTGGGCCTTCCCCATCAGCTAGACAATCTCCTGTAGGTTTGCTCTGCGCTGAACCCAACCACTAATTCTCCACAAATATGCCCAGGGCTTGAATCCTCAATAGTCAAGTTGACACCTGTATCTAGCTATGACACAGGGTGTCGGGGACAAGAGAACAAACGGCCCTTCCAGGCATGAAAGCATATTATTTATGCATCCAAATGAATTTCACCCTTCCTATATGCCAGCTAGCACTGTGGACCAGGGCGAGGGTTGGAGGGGGGTCAAAGTGCCACAGCCTGTGGAGGGAGTTCTGTAGATGGCATGCGCCTGCATGTGTAGATGTAGGGTGACAAATTGCTTTTCTCATCATTGTACAGTGCACCATGTTTACAGGAAGCTCTGGGAGCAAATGTTGGGTGGGGGAGCAAGAAGGAAGTAGAGGCCAGAATAGGAAATCACAGAGGGAGACCAATTAATCGCTCATTTCGAGCTGCTTTGCACACACTATCTCACACCCTCTGCACAAGATCCTCTCAGGGTAAAATTTAAAGCCAGCCTCTTCAATGTTAGGAAAAAGACGCTGGAGAAGTGAGTTCTCTGTTGGTCCCAAGGCAGGGAAGTGGCACTAGGAACCAAGTCTGATCCAGCGAGATCTCAGATCTTTCTTACTCAGTCGCATACAGTCTCAGGGAATGGCCAGCTAGCTCCCTGCTTTAGAAACAAGGTTTCTACTCTTCAGAACAGCTCAGAGCTAGCCCAGGCAGGGGTTTTGGCCGCTAGCAGCTGGTGAATCAAGCGTGGAATGAGCTAGTGGCTGAGGGAGAAAATGATTTGGGAGGCATGTTGAAAGGAAAAGAGCCTCGCAAGGGTGTGGGGGCGTCCCACGCCTGGGCTCCGTCCCCTCCCGTCCCCTCCCTCTCCCTTTTTCCCCTTCAACCCAAGTCCAAGTGGCAGATTTATTAGTTTTAATTAACAGCCCAAATGCTGGGAAAACGTCCAGATTCCAGCTCTCGCCATCACTGGGTTTCCACGGAGAAGGGAGGGAATGGGACGATGCCAGGAATAGTAATGAGGAGGGGGCAGTCGGAGAGACCTTCCTCCGTGTGTGGGCCTGGCTTCGGAACCCACTAGGTCTCTGACCTTAACCCTCACCTGACCTCGCTGGTGCTGGGGCTGGGCTGGCTGAGGGGAAGGGGAGGCCTAGGCCACAACGACCATGGGCGAGCGGCTGGACTTCACTGTGAAATTCACGGGTGAGACAGAGGGTGATCTGAAGCCCTCTAAGGGTCTTGGGGCCTCCCATGTGATTCTAAGTTCTTTGCAGATCTTTGCGCCACCAGGCCTTCCCAAGTCTCTCATGAAGCTAGCTGGATTCCTCCCCTGGACTTTGCCGTTTCCTGGATCTTCTTTCATGTCAGAAGCAGTTCTTTGCCCCTGTTCCCTGTGTGATTCATGACATGTAGTGGAATCTCGAACGGTCTTGTTCCTATGTCTGTCTGTCTGTCTTTGACCTTGCTGCGGAGCCTTTGCTGGATGAGGTTCTCAGGCACATCTGTGAGGTGCTGGCTGCACCCAGGGTCAACGCCTGCTACCTGACTGTAGGGGTCGGGTGGGTGGAAACAGCACAGACTCAGTAAGATATTGCTCCGTAGTCCTGGGGTGGCTCTCGGCATGGGATACTCCGTGATGAGGCAGGATGGGGGCCACCAGGAGTGCTTCTTCCTCCTTGCTGAAGAGGATGCAGGACTCGTCCAGGCAGTGTGAAGAGGGAGGAGCTTCTGGGATGGTTTGTGACTGACAGCAACTGGTAGGGGACATCCCAGATCCTGGTGAGCGCTGGTGCAAAAGGAAGGAGCTCTTCAGATTTCAGTTCCATTCCTCCCTTCCTCCTCCGCCCCCCCCCATCCGGGCGCAGGCTCCTCCTCCTCTACTGGGCTCTCTCTTCACGCTGCGCAGAGATCATGCAAAATTATTCAGCTAAAATCATTCAGCAGGAAAGACACCGTGAGCAATCACGGTTTGCTGCTGGGAAGCTGCGGCCTGAACTTGGACTGGGCAGCAGGAGGCAGGGCCGCGGGAGGCTGCCTTGTTTCAGAAGTCTGCAGAGAGGGACGACGCAGGGCCCCTGCCAGCTCCGCTCCACCACGTGCTTAGCCTGAGAGGTTGAGCGGGGAGAGAACAGCCAGGCACGTGGGCCTCACCTTGGTGCCGGGCCTTGCTGTGTGCCTGCAGCCCCGGCTCCACCCAGATGGGGTCGTTGGTCTGAGCAAACAGATTTGGGGCTTTCAGGCATCCATGTGGGCTCAGAAATGCAGGTTTCCTTCTGGCATCTGGACCCAGTGGGAACTGGGGATGGAGGAAGAGATTGAGGAGGAGGCAGGAAGAAGGAAGGGGAGAAGGGACGGAGGGTCTAGAGTATGGTCCCTGGCAGGTTACTAGCTGCAGGTATACGATCTGCTTGGAGGGTCCTGGCTCTGGGAGGGGGGTGTATCTCTTCTTGCAATGGAGAAGCCAGAGTAGTGACATTGAAAGTGCCTTGTCCCTTCTGTCCTCTAGGAGATGAAAGAGGAAGACCATCAGAGGAAATGCTTTCTGTGCTGATGGCCCTGCTCTGAGCCTGAAAAAAAACTCTCCATATGCGTTATATATAACATATATATCTTCCATATAATGTAATATATGGTATATAATATATATATTATATAATTTCCTTCCTGTTATTTCAGCAGTGGGGGTGGCAGGGTCCTGTTCCTCTGCACAGGGGGAAGCTGAGGTCCTGGAAAGGTAGATCCATGTGTTGGTTTCTCTGCTTAGTACAGAAAAGACGCTGTTCCTGGAGGTTGGGATGGGGTCTTTTCTGCGGGGAGAGAAAAGCCCTTGGTACTGGGGCAGGTGGGACTCGCGGGTGCCTCGGCAGCCTCCAGCAGCCGGGCAATGTTAAACTGCTTCCTGGGACCTGGGAGGTTCCCGGGTGTTCACTTTATACAACTCATTAAGCTCCCCATTTATGGGTTATTCAATTTTTGATATTTGTGTTATATTTCACAATAAAAAGGTTTAAAAACGCTAATAAATCTCACGGAAACCAATTACACATGTGAAGCATGCGAGGGAGCTCAGGTGGCGTGCCGGCGGCCGAGCAGGGGTCTCTCCGTGCAAATGTCCTGGCCTCCTCACTGCTGTCCCAGGAGGGGAGCGCACGGCGGGCAGCTCAAGTCTGAAGGGACCTGCACTCTGTGACTGGACCGTGATGGGCAGCATGGTCCTTCGGTCGAGTTAGTAAGGACACGGGGAGGTTTGTGGTCAGTAGGTTCTTAGCCTTGCCTTGGGGGCTTTGTCCATAAGCCCACTGTGCCACTAAGCCCCGGGGTGGGGCAGACATTAGAAGGAATCTGCAGCCAGGATCCCCTTCAAGTTCTGCCTTCCCTTTCTGCTAAAGATGAGGATGAGGGAGAACAGGGAGATCTAGGTTGTCGTTACCGCGGGAGGAGAGGGGAGGGGAATGGGAGAGAAGCATGTGGGCTTTGTGTCTCAGAGTGGTAATCTCTCCTTCCCAAGGTCACCCAGAATTCCATGTGCGTCTGAACCAAGGACCCGTTCCCGGGTTCCCAAGACTCCTTTTTCCTTCTGTCCTTCCTTCTACTTTCTCCCCCATCCCCCTTCTCTTGCCTTAGCCTGATCCCCTTGGGGCACAAGGCCAAGATGGCTGGAGAAGGCAGGCGTGTCTCTCTGTTGCCCCTGGAGAAGCAGGACTGGCTCGGAGCACTTGTGACTTCTCAGTTTCTGGAGATTTAAGAGTGGGTGGTGGTGGCCTCTGCATCCCCAGGCTGTGGGCGGGAGGAGGGGTGTAATTCATCTCTCCTCTCCCGGTGCTTAATAAGAACATGGCTGTAAATGTAACCTGGCTGTTTATGAGCCCTGCCGGCTGCAGCCTTTACACATGTGAGCCTGGTCCCCTCGAGTAGCCGATTCCAGGCTGCTGCACGTTCCTGGGGAGGGACGGGGATGCTCATCCGGGCTCTGGCATGGGAACATGGGATCTTTTCACCTTCCCTCTTGTCCCTGCTGCTGCTTCCCTGGTTGCTCCCCTTCCTCTCTCTTCTTCTGCTAGCAATGTGTGTGGCCAAGCCAAAACCAAGCCTGAGACACTGGCAAGACTTGGCCAGCCCAGAGTCCCCTCCCCAAAACTGTGGGTTGTCCGACTCATGCTTCAGCAGGGGCTCCCCCAGGCCATAGTGCCTATGTGTTGTGAGTTTAGGGGTCCGCTGCAGGTTTGCTTCTGTGACATCCAGGCAACCTACAGCCTTGGCCACGCTTGCAGCCAGATATCTCCTGGGAGCAGCGCATGCAAGTTGGAACTACTGCATGCAACAGAAAGACCATGGCTTTCTGGGGACCTGCAACAAGCCAGCATGGCTGCATGGCAGTCGGTCCCACCATGCCTTCACTGAGGCCCACCTTGGCCAACTCTCTAACGCCACCATGTTGTCTTGCCCCTTACAGTCACTGACCAGCCCCTCTGTCTCCATTCGCAGCTGCACAGCTTGGACCCTGGACTTATGGAAGCGGACATGAAGCAGAACACCTGCCTGGGAGAAACTCTTCACCATAGACTGCAGATGTTGGCTGTGTACCCTCATGTATGTTTCTGAACCTCTCTGAGCTCCATGCGGTTCAGGCATGCCAGCCCCTGCCATGCTGGCTGGCTTTGCTTTGTTGAAGAGAGAAGGAAACGATTGGCGCAGCATCGCGGATGTTCTGTGGAGTTTCCTCCCTTCCTACTTGGCCCACAAACATAGAGGTATTTGAAGCAGGGTTAGGAGGAGCCACACAAAAAGGAAAGCCCACAGAAGACTTCCTGAAGCTGGCCAATCAATGCCCGGCATAAGCAGTTCAGCCTCTCATTGCTTAACCGATTTTGCAAGGGGGAAAAAAATCAAAGGATAGCTACAAATGAAAAACAAACAGAGCAAAACCAATACTCATTTATCTAGAACTAGTTTGCTGTCAAGGAGGGGCCGATGCTTCTGCCCAAGGACCCGTCGATTCCAACTGCAGAGAGAGATGACAGGCAAGAGACCCGCTTTCTTCACCAGCCTTTGCAGGACAAAGGGGAGGAAGAAAATGGGGTGGGGAAGTCAGGCTAAGCCGCCAGAGGAAAGGAGAACCCCTCCTTCTTCTCCCCAAAAAAGAAAGATAAAATCTCCAGGCAGCTCTGGGTAACTATGATGTGAGCTTCCCTCACTTGGCTAAAGGTGTCTCCCTCAGTATAGGAAAAGTCCTTTTCTTCTTAGGAGCTCTAAGAGTTGGGAGGGTGGGGGCGGGGCTTGGTGTTCACGGAGACAGACCTGGTCGCGGGGCCTCAGAGCAGGACTGCCATGAACTTCAGGGCATGGTGTGTACTGAGCCAAGCATCTCAGCCAAGAGGGAACGTGGCGGCTGACACCTAACCTGCCCTTGGCACTGCAGAGCCTTTACTCTGTTTTCCGAGAGAAAGAGGTGCATTTTTTTTCTGGCTTATACAAAAACTTCCTTGGGGTTAATGTTGCTCTACTTACTTATGAGGGCAAGAAGACATCTTCCTGGAGAATTAGAGTTTACTTGGACTCAGGATCAAGGGGAATGTTCTGGAGCTTATCCAGGTCATCCGTCCCTGTTTTCCCCCGCCCCTCTCCACTCCCCCCCACCCCCCGCAGTGTGCTAAGACTTTGAGTTCCTTGAGGATAGGGCAGCGTCTCTCTACTTCTGAAACCATCCACTCTACCTCAGTTCTGGCCACCTGGGTAACTGTAAAAGGGGAGTTAGGATGGAAGAGAAGGCATAGGGAAAGAAGCAGAATAGGAGAGGAGGGGGAGGAAGTGCTGAGAGGAGGAAGGAAAGGAAGGGGAAGGAGGAGGAGGTGAAGGGAAAAGAAAGGAGAAGGAAGAAGAGGATGACAAAGAGAGGGGGAGGAGGAGAGTGAGAGAAAGGAGGAAGAAGAGGAGGGGAGGAAAATGCAGCAGATCTTGCAGGGGACAGAGGCAGCTCTGGGAGAAGAAGGTGGGATGGAGCAGATTCCACAGGAGAAGGATTATAATGGAGGGCAGAGAAGCGTAGAGGCCCCACAAGCCCAGGTTTGGGGGCTTGAGGTCTCCTGTGATCAGAATAGCTGTGTTCCTCTCATCTCAATTCATAAACTGAAGCCAGCCCTACAGAAGGAAGGCAGTGGGGGTGTGTGTGGCTGAGGGAGCCTGTGTCCTGGAGAACGGAATTGGTGCCCTAACCAAAGTGGCCCCCAGGGCTGTGTGGCTCTTCCACCTGTTGAGGGACACAAGAGGGTGCTGCTTGTGAGCCACGACAGCGACGTAAAGCTCCACGGATCCACTAGCGTTTTGACCCCAGACTTCCCAACCTCCAACACAGAGCGAAGCAAACTCGCATGGTCTATCAAGACTTGGTTTGTGGGTTTTGCTTTTCTAGCCTGAATGGACAAAGATAAGGCTCCTGCCTGGGACCCAAGGCTCTATCTAGGCTCCCGGAGGCTGCATTTGTCAATAAACCTGGGATGCCTCCCCAAACCCATGATCTAGGGACAAGGACTTAAGTTCTCAGTGATGCTTTGTGGATTACGCGAAGATCTGGTGGGGGTGACTTGGAATACCTTCTGATCTCTTGGGAAAAGATACTGGGTAATAACCAGAGCTGGTTATCCTGTGGTCCACCCCACAAGGCTGCCTACAGGGCAAGGGGGTACTAAGGGCACCATCCAACAGTGGAGCCTCTCCTGGCTTTGGCCCTGGGCTGCCGTGGTCTCTCCCCTCTTTCCCCAGGTGTCCTCTGGCTTTTTCAAAGTTGAACATTCAAACTGTTTAAGTCCCTGAATGCTCAGTGTTCCTGTTACTGCAGTCCCCTAAGCAGACCTACTTTGTACCCCTCCAGGGAGATGGGGCATGTCTGTTTACCCATGTGTATCAGAGGATTAGCCAGTGAAGGTTCGGGGTGAACACTCTTCACCTTCCCGCCACCACAACTTGCAGCTAATATGCACTGGATGGCATGCACGGGGAGGCTGTGTGCGATGCTGGAAAATGAACAACTGTGGACTGGGGAAGAAGACCTGAGTTCGAAGTACCCCTGGGAGCTGGGAAGCGGCGCGCTTCTAACTTGCTCTTTCCTCAGGCCCACTCACTGGTGCTCCAAGTCCAGTCGGGAGCTGGGTGCATATCAGAAAGAAGCTGGCTGCCTGCAGAGGGTACTTTGGATGCCCCTTCTCTTCCCTGCTCTCTGCTTAGCTCCAGGGAGTTCTGTGCTAGCAAAAGCCAGATGGTGAGGTTTGTAACTGTCCAAGTTCCGACTGCATGAAAATTTTGGTATGTGTGGAGGGTGGGTCCAAAAGGGTGAAAGTAGAACTGCTACGGCTCTCTCTTCTCTTCCTCCCTCCCTCCCTCTCTCCCTCCCTCCTTCCCTCCCTCCCTCCCTCCTTCTTTCCTGCCTTTCTGCCCACCTTCCCCGCCTTCCCTCTGCCATGTGTGCAGATACAGTAAACACATCACAGCTTTCTAGCTGGAGGGTCTCAGGGAACCATAGCATAGGAAGGTAAATGTGGAAAGAGAGGGCTTTGGGAACCAGATCCCATAAAGCTCTCTGTGAGCCTCACTGGATCCCATCCTGAGCAGTCTTTCAAAGACTTTGGGGGAATGGCTGAAGGATGGGCTCACATTCAGCCCCCAGAAGTCCCAGTCCCCAGGGGGCACACGCACAAGGGACAGATTCAAACTGCCCTAATATTGGGACCACTATGATTGGATGGACCATTGGGAAGGGTGGAGATGGGAGGCAGGGCCTTGCTGGAGGAAGTGGGTCACTGGAGGAATACCTTTGAAGGCAACGTCTTGCCCTTACACCATGACTGCTCCATCTTGCTGCAGGACTGAAAGCAATGGATCTGACTGAAGCATCTGAAAAGAACCTAAATGAGCCTTTCTTTTAAGTTATTTCCCTTAGGTGTTTTGTCACATTGATAATAAACTAGCAGCACACAACTTGGAATTGGTAACATAATAATTCTATGCAGACCGTGAAAAACTGAGTGTGTATGCTTTAATCGCCACAGAAATGGCAAAAGACTACACAAAGAGAGATAGTAATAAGTATAGTGGGTAAAGTAAGATAGGAGGCAAGAGAAAAAGTTCACAGTGAGCAGAAAAAGAAAAGGGGAAACTGAGAAAAAGCAGAATAGAGGGAAGATAAAACAGGAAGTTGGTCAGCCAAGCAAACCAATAATTGCATTGAATGCAAACAATCTAACACTAACTTTAATGTAGAATCATCAGAATGTATTTAAAAAGAAGTCCACATACATTTAAGCCAAGTAGAAGGATGTAAGTTGGTTCAAGGTAAAAGAATAGATAAGTGTGTACCGTGCATATACTAATTGATTGAGGCTAGGTGGCTATATTAACATCAGACAGTGACATCGCAGCAAAATCAATTACCAAGGGAAGTGTGCTATCACATAATGCTGAAAGTGTAAGTTTACAAAGAAGACATTAAATCTAAGTGTGGACGTGCTTAGCAACCATGCTTCAAAGTACAGATATCAAAAATGGACAGAATTGGGCTGTGGGTGGAGTTCAGCTGGTAGAGTGCTTGCCTTGAAGGCACAAAGCCCTGGGCTCAGCTCTTAGCAAAAACTGGATGCCATCCTGCATGTCCGTAATCCTAGCACTTGGGATGTGGGTGGAGACAGGAGGGTTTGAAATTCAAGACCACCTTTAACTACATAGTATGCTGGAAGCCAGGCTGATCTACATGAGATCCTGTTTCAGAAAAAAAAGGAAGAAAGAAAGAGAGAAAGACAGAGGAAGAGAAAGAAAGAAAGAAGGAAAGAGAGAAAGACAGAGAATGGGAAAGAAAGAAAGAAAGAAAGAAAGAAAGAAAGAAAGAAAGAAAGAAAGAAGGAAAGAGAGAAAGACAGAGAATGGGAAAGAAAGAAAGAAAGAAAGAAAGAAAGAAAGAAAGAAAGAAAGAAAGAAAGAAAGAAAGAGAAAGAAAAGAGAAGGAAATAGTGGGAGGGAAAGAAGGAGTGAGGGAGAAGGAAGGAAGGAAAGAAGGAAGGAAGGACGGAAAGAAGGAAGGAAGGAAGGAAGGAAGGAAGGAAGGAAGGAAGGAAGGAAGGAAGGAAGAAGGGAGAGAAAGTCAACCCAGAAATCAAAGGCTGATTCCTCAAAGATACAATAAATTTGATAAGTTTCTATCAAGACTGAGGGAGAACAAGAGTGAAAGTGAGCGAGGGAGTCTGATACCAAGAATGGAAGAGAGGACACCGTCACAGACAGTAAAAGGCACTGAAGGAGTAATGCAGAAACGCTGGCCATGTAAATTTGATCACATAAGTGAATGGCCAATTCATCAGAGACTGTCACTGCAGTCTGATTCCTGTGACCTCTCCAAAGTCACCTGCAGAAACCCTCAGAACAAAACACAATGTTAGGGGGGGCCTGGGAGAGGTCACGAGGTCAGAAGGGTGAGTCTCTCCAGAATGGGCTCAATGACCTGCTGAACAGAAACTCGGAGACAGGACTTCTCCCTTCAGCGTGGTGTGAGGGTAAGATCACCACTGAAAAGCAGGAGGATGCCCTTACCAGACACCAGACCTGGGGATGCCTTGAATTCTCGGGAACTGAGAAAAAAATATGTGCTGTGTCAGCCTATCTGTCCAAAAGATGCCACAAATACAAGCAACCAAACCATGCCCACGATAAAAGACTCCACTAAAGTTATTCTGTAATTTTTTGAAAGAAAATTGAATGGAAAGATCGTTTTCCCAGAAAATTCTCAGAATAGATTTTTTTTTTAATGTTTGGAAAAATTCTGCACACCCTCTTCCAGAAAAAGAGAAAGGGAAGCTTTTCCAACTCATTTCACAGAACTGTCATCAGTTCCCAACACCAAAGCCAGATAAGAAACACCTAGAACAGAAAGCTAGTCATCAACTTCCCTCATGAACACACAAAAATATCAGCAAATAACAATATATCTAAAACTATAAAAATAACACACCATGACTTAGAAGAGCTTATCACAGAAATGCCAAGCTGGTTAAATATTTGAGGATTAAACAACATAAGCCATCTCATTAACAACATCACTAGAGGCTGATTATATTAACTAACATGATTATGTTAACGAATACAGAAAACACATTCAACAAAATGCAACACTGACTTATGGAAAAAGCTCTCCTTGATGTAAGGGAGCTTTGTCCACCTGATAAAGGGTATCTGTTGGAGAAACTGACAACTAATATCACATTTCATGGAAACAGAGTGTGTTCCCCACAAGGTGAGTAATAAGTAATAGGATGTCATCTCGCCATGCCACTGGGGGTTCTGGCCAATGCAATCAGAAAGGAAAAATAAATCACATGGTTCCTATTTAGAGAACAAATGTGTGTTTCCTTAGAAAATGCCAGCAACCAAATTTTAGTTTTAGTTTTAACAGATTATACACGGTATTTCTTTGTATTGGCAGCAAGAAGTGGTGGGAACCATTGAAAAGATTTCAAAATGGTATTGTTTGCAGGAGCTCCAAATGACCAAAGACTGGGATCACCTAGGCAGAACATGCAGTCTGTTCTGTATACTGCAAACTACAAAATGCCAATGAGAGACTTTGAAGAAGGTCTATGTGAATGGGAAATGTTTGTGTGCAGGCGTTAGAGAAATCTAAATAATAAGAATGTCAGTTTTCTCCAAATAGATCCATACACTTAAGACAATCTCAGTGAAAACAGCAGGAGTCTTTTGTTTGTTTACAGATGCAGACAGGTTACTTCTAAAATTTATGTGGAAAAAAAAAGACAAAAGAATTAGAATAACTAAAACTATTTTGGAAAAAAGAAGAACAAACTGCAAAGACTTCCAGTACCTGATTATTACAGAGCTGCAGTATCAAGGCTGAGGGAGCCTCAAAAAGGAAGGAAGTGAGCACAGCTTCATGGGACAGGACGGGGAGGTGGAAGTAGAACTGTATGTGACAGGCCACGTGATGCCAGCAAAGTTGAATGGAGGTTCAATGGAGAAAGATCACCTGTTTCTTCCACGAATGCTATTGAAACAACTGGATATCCATATACAAAAGCTTGACAAGCTTGACCCTAAACCTTACATAGAAAACACACCATGGATCATAGATCTACATGTGTAGTGGTTACTATTAACTATTGCTGTGAGAGAACCCCAAAATCAAGCAACTTAAGGGAGAAAAGGAGATTTATTCAGCTTACAGTTCCATAGGGGAGATACAGTTTCTCATGGCAGAGGCGGCATGGCTGGCTGGCCAAAGCTGAGGAGGCTGCGTCACTGCAGTCATCTTGGAAGCTGAGAGCTGCAGACTGCTTGCTACAAAGCAGACTTCTCCTGGAGGTAGGGTGGGACTAATCCATCTCAAGGCCCACCCCTTGTGACTGCCTTCCTCCAGCATGGCTCCAATTCTCAAGGTGCCATGACCTTGCCAAACACATGAGACTGTGGGGGACAGGTTTCAAGCCATGACACATGTAAAACAAATGCCAACCTTGTGACTTCAGGTCAGATGAAGAAATCTTACCTGTGACATCAAAAGCATTATCCTCAGAATAAAAATTAATAAAAACATCAAAACAAACTCTTACTAAATGAAAGACATTACAAAGAGAATGAAAAATGCATATTTTTTGGACAGGTTAAGCATTTGCAAATCATAGATCTAACATAGGACTTAGATCTAGTATACATAAAGAGCATTCAAAATTCAAGACTAACAAGTCAACCCAACAGAAAAAGAAGAAATGACTTAAATAGGTGTTTCTCCAAAGAGAATAAGTGGATGGTGCAAATACTCAGGCACATGTCATCAAAGGCAAACCAGATAAAACTCAGTGGGCCACATATGCAAAAAGACTTGAAAATAGGAGAGAGTTTAGCAGGGGAGAGAAGGGGGTTCTAAGGAGAAAAAGAAGGGAGATGGGATTGGAGATTAAGAGGTGAAAATATCATAAATTCACTATATTCATGTATGTAACACTAAAAGATTAAAAAAAGAATACATGGATGGGAAGCAAGATCTTGGAAGGATGTTTGACATCATTACTTACTAGGGAAATGAAAATTATATTATACTATTGCATCCTATTAGAACAACCGAAATGATACTGAAAATAATAGGTGTTGGTGAAGATGTGGGACACTGTAAGTGTCATCCTTTGCTGGTGGGAATGTAAGTGGGATGATTGTTCTAGAAAACACTTTGGTAGTTTCTTATTAAACATATATGTCATACACTTGGCAGTATCTTTCTTAGGCACTTACCTTACAGAACTTATGCTCAGACAACAACATGTAGGTGATGATGTATATAGCAGCTTTACCAGTTCTCACTCCACACTACAAGCAACCCTATTGTTCTAAAATAGGTGAAGCCCATGGTACGTGCATTTAAGGAAATACTCCTTAGCAACAAAAGGAAATTAAAGTCCGATTATGGCTACTGACATGTCAACGACCCCCCAAAGTCTAGCATGGATCACTTAGAGGTAAGGGATTAACAGTCATATAGTGTCCCATATTAAAGGGGAGGGAGCCCAAGAAAAGGCTCTGGGCTATGCCACTGAGTCCTTATATCTCACTAGAGTGGAGGACTCAGAGGGAAGTTTGGCATTCACATAAAAGGATGCTCCAGGGGATGGGAGGGGAGAAGGGGGAGGCGCTGGGAGAAGGGGAGGGATGGGGTTGAATGGAAGCAGAAAAGGGGGGAAGGATGCAAGGGGGACTGGGGAGGGAGGGAGAGGACTGGGGTACTTATTGAGCTGTATGATTGGGGAAAAATAAATAAATAAATAAATGTTAAAAAAAGGAAATTAAACACGGGAACACAGAACACATTGGGTAAGTCTTAAAGGCATTGATTGCCAGTGTCATGAGGCTTCTTAGTGTACATTTGATTCCACACATTTCCGCAGCATTCCAGAAAGGTAAGGTGCCATTATTGAGGAATAGTAGTTAGTTACCAGAGTGTAGGGGCTGGGGGTGGGGGGTTGCTATAATGGAATCGTCTGGGGGGAGGTAATACCTCTGCTTTGTAGTAGTGGGCACATAAATCTGTGTGTTAAAGCTTGTAGAACTGGAAAACCCATGAAAAAGTCAAATTTATTTTATATTTCACAACTTAAAAGGACCAGTTACTAGTGTTGCGATACCTCCAAGGCACCGAGGATGGAAAAGAGAGGGTTGTGGAGGAAATTAAGTCTCTAATCACCAGGAGGTCCCATCCAAGAGCCAACCCCCGAGGGACAGAGTTTCATGGTAGAGAAGAAAATAAAATTTCCCTTTGATCTTCTCCTCGCCGGTCTAGTGGAAGCCCAGCTCTATCGGCTTGCACACGCTGAGCATTAGCGTTCCCCAAGTGGCCTTCGTCTCAGCTTCCTCCGGGGACTCTTCCTCACTGCTTCTGTCGCCGTGACCCAGGCCAGAGACCAGAACGGTGTCCAGCGACTTGGGCCCCACCCCACCCTGTCAACCCTTGAGAGATTCCTCTACCTAGTCTGAATCTCCCCTTATTCCTGGGCCCACCTACTTCCTTTTCCCTACTCTGGACCACGATAGTGCTCTCCATGCCCCCCTGCAACTCCCAGCCTTTCCCAAAGCCATCCTCTGCTCCTTCGCTGCACACAGTACCTGGGTATTCTTTCTGAAGTGCAGGCCTTATGCTGTGCTTGAAGCCATGGTGGTTTTCGGCCAAATGTCCACAGTTTCCTAGGCTTGGCTGGGTGGGATCTGTTTCTTGGTTCCGCCAGTCATCTGGGCTCTGTAGCCAATGTCTCTTTCTCCTGCAACCTTCATTGAATTCATTCTTCCCCTTAGAAGTTCTGTCTCCTCCTGTTCCCTTAACCCGGAATCTAGCTGCAGGAAGGGTTTGGTGTCCAGATCAGTGAAGTGGATGGAGGTGGGGATTGACGGGAGCCCCTCAGATCAGCCCTTGAGGAAGACTATGGAATGGGTCTTCCTGCTCCCTTTCCTTCTAATCTCACTGTGGGGTGAGCAGCTCTGCTCTGCTGTGGCGTGTGACCTCAAGCCTCAGAGCAATGGGGACCGTCAGACTATGAGTCTAAAGGGATTTTGCCTTTTACAAGTTGGGGGGTTCAAGAGTTCGCCTTGGGGGTGGGAAGTTTGCTAACTCACCCCCAGCCCTTTGCTTGGCTGCCTCCTGTTTTTCTTCCCAGCCTATCTTCTCCTTGATGAATTTCTCCCCCTCCCACGCCACAAACAGCTTAAGAATCCCTTCCTGGACTCCCCCCACCTTCTGCACCCACCTCCCTTGCAGACTAGTCAGAGGACAGTGGGAATGAAGTAGGACTCGAATTCAAGACTCTTGCCTCAGTCCGAGGTCCTCTTCCTACACGAGGCTGTGGGTGGATCAAAGTGGAGAAGGGATTTGTCTACAGCCACTGAGCCTGGGGCACAGATTCCGGAGAGCATGCCTGTATACAGTGACCCTCACATGGTCCTGTGACATCCCTGTATTCTGATCAGCTTCTGCAGATGTGCTGGGAGGGGAGGAAACAACATTGCTCTGCCCAGACCCTGCCTTTGAGTGCAAGTTCTGCTCTCCTTCCACTGTGATGAGACATTGCTGCTGTCCAACCTCAGTTTCCCATCTGTGCAGGAACCTGTCTGGCCTGTGTCTTTGGATGGCAGGTCTAAAGGTTAAGGAGAAGTGTTGGCTCTGGGCTAGTGGGACACCACGGGGGGGGGGGAGGAATGAGTGGATCACTCGCCCGTGGTCAGCCACCTCTCTACCCTATCTGGAAACCGTCAGCCAAAGTTGGGAGAGAGGAAGGTGTATGTCTTCAGATCAACACCCCTCTTTCAGCCCCTTCTAATTGCAGAGTGGGCAGCTGCCATCACTCCCCTCCCTCACCCACATTTGGCTCAAACCTCTAATTTGTCAGTCAGAGAAGCGACCAAGCGTCAGCAATAGGTGGGGCGGGCCAGGCAAGAAGCAGCGTTCCCTCCACTCTCAAGCAAGGTGTGGAGGGGTGGCGTGTGATTGCCCCGCAGTGCAGTTGGGGTTGGGGTGACGCCTGGGGTCTCTTGACCTTTCGTTTCTTCATGCGGAGCACACACACCTTGGCTAGAGGCGGGCAGCTGCATGCAGTGGGCTCTTTCTTTGCTTTGCTCTAATAGTCACCATCAATAAAACATTACATTAAACCGGGGCTCAGAGGGGATAATTGAGGCTGTTTGTCACATCTGCAGCTGGAGACAAGGTTGTCTTCTTGGCACAGAAACTGGTGAGTGGGTGCTGCTGGGTAAGCTGAGGACTTCTAGGGGCCCAGGACCTCTGGAGGAATCGGGTCCCAAGAGGCAAGGGGGGTCCATGCCACAGGTTCTGACCTCTTTTTCCCTTTTTTCCTTCCCCATGAGGCCAGATGCTACTGTCAGCAGGACAGGTGGCTCTCTGGCTGAACTCTTGCCAGCTCGGCCCAGTTCCTGCTTTCTGAGCCTCCGTTTTCCTATCTGTGCAGTGGGAATGACCCAATCCCCACACACAGGGCTGGACTTAAACAGCCCAGCAGGTAGGGAGCTCAAGTTGTTAATTATGAGTTTAGGGCTGAGAGGGATGTGGGACCTGGGATCTGTGCCACAGAAGTTTAGGGTAAGGATCACGTCATAAAGTCAAAACTCATGGGCTTCATTTTTGAGCAGACTGCCTGGGTTTTCCACCCAGTTGCTCAACTGCCTGCAAATATGATCACACACAGAAGTAACCTTAAGCCCGAGATGGCCCCTTTTCATCCCTATCCTCTTCCTTCTGCGGCAGGCACCCAGCCTACCTCTAACATGGACAGCCTCCCTTGCAGCCCAGTTGACTGTGGAGCACATCCGATGCCTATCCCCAAGCCAGTCCCTGTGGTCAGGGGTGCAGATGGCCTTTGTTGGCTGGTCTACAGGTGCTTGCTCACTCGTGTGGCTGGGGTGCAGTGTCAACCAGAGCACCCCATCAGCTTGTCCAGACAGGAGCTCAGGTCCTTTATAATAAGGAAGAACAGGGCAAGGCCACAGCCTAGGAAGAAGTAGGGTGTGAACAGAAGAGAGGGAAGCCGACCAGAAGGAAGGTCACAGACTGGCCTGGTCACATGGGAGGGTGTGACAGTTAGATCATCCGTCAAGTTGACACCTTGGGTGTACGCCTCTGGGTACACAAGTGAGGAATTATCTAGGTAAGGCGAGTCTAGAGGAGATTGTCTGACTGCAAAATTGATGCAAGAAGACCCAGCTTCTACCGAGAGGAACCCATTCCCCGGGCAGGTGGATGAGACAGAGAAACAGGTGACTTTGGCGAGTGACAAGCTAGAGAACGAGTATGCAGCATTGGCCTTTGCCTCTTCTGTTCTTGCTGGGGATGTGACATGACCAGACCCCTTGTCACTCGATGCTGGCTTGACTGTCCTTGTCCTTGTCATGATGAGTTAGAACCCGAAATGATGAACACGATGCCCCACCCCCACCCCATTTTTCCTACATGGTTTGGGTAAGTGCTTTTTTTTTAATATATAGCAACAGAATATAAAATGAAGGCAGAGGGTGTTTTCATTTGTGTTGTTTGGGCTCCAGAAGTCTCCAGAGGAACGGAGCATCTCAACGCTCTAAATGAGACATCTCTGCCAACCTCCCTCCCCACCCTCAAAGCTCAGGGAGCATTTTGAAAGGGGGAAGAAAGAATGTAAGAGGCAGAGGTCTCCATGACCACCCACCTTGGAGGTGGTGCTCAGAGTTGTTTTTTGACTAATTAAAGGGGTTTCCAAGTCAGTTTACAGTGAGATGAAGAAGCAGGAGACGGATCCGCTGTCCAGAGCAAATGAGTCCATGGAGATGAAGGATATCTCTGCTCCCAACTCTTCCTCTGCCTCGAAGGAATGGTGTCCCTGTCAGACGCTGGGTCCTGGAAGGTGTGAAGGGAGGGCCCAGGTGCTGCGGACCGAAGGTTCCAGGCTGTTAGGTTGAGCCTTCGTGGCTGTCATGAGCAGCTAGTCGGGCAGGTTCTGAGCAGCAAGAAGCCTGAGCTGTACTGTTTACAATAGCAAAGTCATGGAATCAACCCAAATGCCCAACAGTTGATGAGTGGATAAGGAAAATGTGGTACATTTATACAATGGCATACTACTCAGTCACCAAAAAAGATGAATTAATGAAATTTGCCAGGAAATGGATGGAATTAGAAAAAATTATACCGAGCGAAGTATCCCAGACACAGAAAATTACTCCCTAATAGGTGGATCCTGGTACCAAACCCACTTAGTGACACACCCAAAGGTAAATCTCTGTAATACCTACAGTAATTGCAAAGATTATAAACAGGAAGGAAGGGGAAGGAGAGCCCCACCAGAAACAAGGAAAGAGGGTATCATGCTACCTCAGATAAAATAAGCCACCATCAAGTACTGCAAGTAAGTAGTGAGACATCTGATTAAGCTCACAGACTTTCCTTCCTGGTCACTTGCGACTGAGGGGGTTTGATCTCACCAGTCAGGGAGGGCATAGAGACTGGCAGATAGATAGTAACCATCCTGCAAATGGGAGACTACCCTCCACCCCCTCACTGCGGTCTCCTACTCTTATTCCATCTACCTTTGAATCTACTCCTATAGTAAGACTCTATTTTAACAGCCTTTTATCTCTGGCTAGGAGGAGACATCCAATACCCATCAGGATAGAGCCAAGGGCAGTGCAGGAACAGCAAAACTGAAAAAAAAAACCACAAAAAAGCCCAACAAATCATAATTCAGAACATCAGAGACCCTACATTAACCACCTGGAACCAGGTCAGCCTAATCTCTCCCCATCCTAAAGCTCAGGGAAATTCGCGGAACAGGGGTCAGTAAGATTGTAAGAGCCTAAAAACGAGGAGGAGCAATGATATGTAAGATACTCCACACAAGTTAGGGCCGAAGTAACCATAATAGGACTTTGCATGACCTGAGCAATGACTGACGTAGCATTGACCCCCCAAAGTCTAGCATGGGTCACAGGCACTAGGATCCTTAGAAGCAAGGGATTAACAGCCACAGTAGTGTTCCTATACTAAAGGGGAACACAAGAAAGGGCTCTAGGCAATGCTACTGAGTCCTTACACCTCATCAGAGAGGAGAACCCAGAGGCAAGTTTGACATTCACACTAAAGGATGTTCCAGGGAGGAGGGAAGGGGGCACTGGGAGAAAGGGAGGGAAGGAGGAAAGGAAAGGGGAAAAGGGGGAGGGAACAAGGAGGTACAGGGAGGGGTGGAGGGAAGGAAGGGACTGGGGTACCTATCAAGTTTGTATGAGTAGAAATAATTAATTAATTAATTTAAAAAAGAAGGCTGAGCTGTGAGCTATGTCTTTCCCAGCTTTGTACGCTGAAACCCCGATGGGGCTGTATTTGGAGACAGGACTCTGGCTTTGCAGATCCATCCTTTCCTGTCATGTCTGATCTCTTGAACACTTCTTTTCTTTCAGTATGAGAGATTGAAGCTGGGTCTTATACTCTACCACTGACTTACATGCTCAGCTCGCTTGAATTTTTTTTGGCATGTACGTGTGTATATGTGTGTGCATATGCATTCTGCATGTATGTGGAGACGTGTATACAAGAGGTCACTTGAGTAGGTGCACCTGTGGAGGCCCAGGGGTGACTTTAGGAGTCATCCTGAATTCTGGTGTTTCCCAGGCTCTGCCTTCCAGGGTTGGAATTATTGGCCATGGCCATTTCTCCCAGTATTTTTTACATGGGATCTGGGGATTTGAACTCAGGTCGTTTTGGCTCCCAGGCTGAGTGGGGAGGGCAGGGCTTCCCGGGGCTCTAACGGCCTGGCCTGGTTTCTATGTTATTCCGTAGGAGGACTTCCTCCTTCTTGGGATGATTAGGTCTTAATAAATAACATTTCTCCATGATATTGTACCGTCATTAATTCTGCTTAGCTCTCCTCCGAGAAAATTTGGTGGAAACATTCTCAGTGCCGCTATTTAAAGCTAAATTAATTCAGCTGATTATTTCTGTCCAAGTAGATTTGTGCCCAGGCGGCCAGGGCCAACCAGCATTGAGGAAGAGTGAGGAAGGTGCTTGTCCTCTCCCGAGGCCCTGACCAGGTTCCTGCTGGGTCCCTTATTCCACAGAGCTGAGACCCGGAGTTTCCTGACAGGGTCAGGGAAAAGGAAGAGGGTTCTGATTTGTGAGGGATGGCATGGGGGAGGGTTCAAGTCTTCTGCACCTCATTTAAAGTGAGACTGATCTAAAGAGGGACCCATTGGTTGCTTTTGTTCCTGTTGCACCCCACAAACACACAGAACAGTTGCCAGTTCCTTAGAGAAGACATAGGAAGATGCTTGGTGTTGTGGAAGAAAGTGAGATTTCTGTGTCTGAAACAGTGTAAGCCCCAAGATTTCTGTAGACCAGTTCTGGGATCTATATAAAGCTCAGAGTTCTGACTCCCCTCCCCAGGCTTGACAATGAACTCCTCCTGATATGGTTCCATACAGTAATGATGTTGTCACGCTGTGGTCAGGCAACAGCGGGGTCCCGCCTCTCAGAGTGTGTATGTGGGGGGGGGGGGTCTGATGAACAGCCTTGGGCTCACGAAGCCCTGTTCCTTCAGATGGGCCCCCGGCCGCCAGTACACAGCAGGGTTCTTGTAATAGAGTGTGGTTCTGAGAATTCAGATCTCTACTGAGGAAAACAGTAGAGTTCCTCGGATCGGAATGAGTTTCTGTAAAAACAGACCAGGGGTTTTACAGAATAAAGTTGGTCTCTGTGTGTCAATGTCGGGCTGACTGGCAAAGCCCAGAGCAGAGTTCTGGGAAGCTGAGTGGAGTTCCACAGAACTAAGTGGGGTTCTGCCTAGAGAGCAGGCGCGGAGTCCCCGGAGGCCTTGCAGCTCAGGGCTACATCTGATGATGGCATGTTTCTGTGACTGGAGATACCAAGTTAAGTGAGTTTCTAGGGGGGCAAGTGGGACACTCTGCACCTGCTCAGAATCCTGCCTTTGGGTGAAACAGGGGTTTGCACAACAAAGCAGATTTGCCTAAGGGCACTGGGGGACAATTCTAAGGGACAAAGCTGCAGTCTAGCACACATGTTCTATGGGGCCAAGACAGCAAGCTCTGCGACCGGGAATGGCGGTTACTCTCAGTTGGAAACTTGACCGGACCTGCAATTAGCTAACAAGTCAGTCAGAAGAAATCATCTGCATTAAGGTATCTGGAATACAAGGCTGAACCCTAAGTGTAGGTAGCACTTCCAGTAGCAGACCAGATTAAAGGACATAAAAGGAAAATTCTCTTGCCCTGTGCTGCCAAGCTTGTCTTTCCTGCCGAAGCCAATTCTTTGTTGATATGAAAACCCAGCTTCTTCAACCTTCCGAGGTGACTGAAGACCACAGATACGTCAAGAATCCTCCAACATTCAGCACCAGGCTGGGAGTGCCCAGATCCTCAGCTCCTGAGGCAGCTACAGGAAGGCATTGCTGGACTACTTAGACCTCACCTTGTGGGCCACTCCAATAAATTCCACATATGTATTCTATAGGTTGTGTTTCTCTAGAAAACCCTGACTAATACAGCATCCCTGTGTGATCAAGTCCAGGATAGGTGCTGACATGCCTCACCTTAGCTGCAGGGAGGCTGGAAAGTGATTGGCTGTTTTTTCAACTTTTATGACCAGAAGATAGCTCTGAGGTAAAAAGTGAGAGTTCTTCAAATGAGGAAGAGAGCTGTCACGGTTTGCCTGGATATTGCTAATAAATTCACATTCAAACGGCTTAAGAGAACAAAGGGTTTTATTCTGGCTTGTGATTCTTGGTTATTGTTTCTTGTTCAGCTTGGCAGGAGAGCTCTTACCAAACCAGGGCTTGAATCTTTAATTGTTGACACCTGCATCTAACTGTGACAAGGGCCAGGGATGGATGGACATCCAAAAACAATGTCAGATTCCATTATACATGTGACATTCACACATGTGACATTCTTCTCTGCCACAGGATCTTTGTTCATGTTATTTATTTATCCTGATTGCTCCACTTTCTACCTATCAGTTACTACAAACCTTCCACATAATCTAAGTCTGATTTAAAATAACATAAACTCTGGGGGCTGGAGAAGTGGCTCAGGGGTTAAGTCTCTGCCTTGCAGGCAGAAGGTCCTGAGTTTGGATCCCAGATCCCACGTATAGACGTCGGGCAGAAGCGGGGGTGGCCTGCGTTTCTGGTCCTGGTAGGGCGGAGCCTGTGAATCCTGGGGCAGAGTAAAGGAGGAGGTGGAGGCAGTCCATGGAGGTTCCTGAATTTGCCCGTAGTTCTACACACACACACACACACACACACACACACACACACACACACACACACACACAATTGAATAAATAATAATAAAAAATTAAAAAAATAAAATAACATAAACTCTTGGAGGCTTTCTCTGGTCTTCTTCATACAAACTGTAAACTTCTTTCTTTTTTGTTTGTTTCCTTTATAATTTTTTTTTTTTACTTTTCATTTAGCCCAAGCTGACCTGGAACTCAGTAGGTAACTGAGGATGGCTTTGAACCCGGGTCTCCATCTTCCATGTGCTCAGATTACAAGCACAGGTCGTATGCCTATGTTCATTGCAACCTTTTTGTTACTCACAGACAATCCCTTAGTCTTTGCCATTGCTATACTTATCATGCTGTGGATTTATCTACTTATTGCACATCTGTTGACTGCGCATCTCCTCTCCTGGTGGTTTGCCTAATGATGTGCCGGTGACTATGCTTAACCTCCTTATAGAGATGGTGTAAAGTCCACACCCAGACTCCAAATCCTTCCTGGGCCTTGGACTTCTCTCCCTGAGGGTCCATTGCCTGTATCCCAAGCAGCTCCAGCTCTGTTCCCACCAGATTGATCCACCTCCTAATTCAGGCCAAGTGACAGCCCCGTCCCTATGCTTTTTACCCCTAACAAGGCATTTTGGAGTCATCATACATTTTGTCATGATCTTTATTGTATATTTTGTAATTTTGTGCTTGGGAGGGAGGTGCTAGGGATAGAAGCCAGGGCCTCAGGCACACGAGGCACTCTGCCACCAAGCCATACCTCTACTTTCATGTTCTTTCTGTCCTCTCATAAGCAGTCTGCAGAGCCTGTGGCTCACATTGTCATTGGACTCTAGTCCCAAAGCAACAGTGACTAAAACAAGCTCCAAGGATGTTTCTTTCCTGGGACCCCAGATTCCTCGCCAGCAGTCTAGGGTCACGTGATGGTCTGGATGCTGGCTGATCCATCTTCCTTGGGTCACCAGGACTTAGTGCTACGCACCGGCTCTGCGTTTACACCAGCAGAGAGTTTAGACACCTCAACCAGCCACCTGTCTTATGAGCCTCAACCAGACTTAGGTCCCCACAATCTGGCCAAAGTGAGCTGTGAGGGAGGCTGGGAAACTGACTCTGGAGGGCCCCACGTCTGGACTGAGAGGCTCTGTCACCAGAAAAAAAGGGGGACAGCCAGGAGTCTCTGCCACTGGAGTTTTAAAACAACAACAAGTGGGGCGATAAGAGCTGAAGCCAGCACTCTGGGCACATGCTGGAGGCAGGCAGTCTCGTCTGGTCGCCATGCCATTGTGGCGAGGTAGGCATGGCCTGGGCTGGAGGAGCTATTTAGAGGCTCATCTGAAATCACGAAATGGAAGTGATGTGATGGGAGGCAAGTGTTGGTGCAGGCACCCGAGGCTTTGCATTGCAGTGCATAGAATAGGTGCTCCAAGAAAGAAGGGGTACAGTCTGCTTTCTTCATAGCTCTAATCCCTGGTGGTAAAGGGGAGTCATTTATATTTCCAGGAAGAGTTTCTGTTCTGTTCTTCCCGCCAGCTCCTGGGCCCACCAGGAGGGACGCTGACTCTTTCTTGCCATGTGAACTATGATGGTCCCCTCCCCCTTGCCTTGGCCATTAGTGGGGGATGCATCAGTGTGACATCCCTGGGGGCGAGGGTGTGGTGGTGATGAGAAGCACAGGGAGGGCTGTTTCCTGGTGCGACAAGTCAGTGTAGGCAAGTTCTTGCTGTATCTGTTGAGCTCAAGTGAGCCTGATCCTGCTTCTGTGGTCAGGGCCCTGGGGGGAGACGCTCACCTCAAACCTTCCTGCTGGATATGACAGGACTAGCTAGCTGTGTGCCGGCTCTGAGCCGAACTCACTGCGGACATCTCATTGATCTGCTCCATTGGATAAATCAGACAATTGAGGGACAGAGCAGTTTGGTAACTTCCCCCAAGATCGTGCAAGAAGAGAGGAAGCTGGTTGAAAGCTCAAGGCTATAGTGTAAGCACTCAGCAGTAACGCTCCATTAAGCCATCAAATGGTTCATGCTTCACATCCTGGGGGGAGGGTGAAGGGGGAGCTATGATTTCACTCAACTTGGATAAGACTCACTTTTCAGATGAAAAGACTGAGGCTCAGAGAGCCTCTGATCCTCCCTGGGGACGCGGCTCGCTTTCGCAGCCTCCTGAGCCACCCGTGACTCCCTCCACCGGGACCCACACTTCGAAGGCTTTCTCCCTCCCTCCATACAGCAGCTACAGCTGTGCCTGCTGGTGATGGGCATAGTGGGTGTCATGTGGGGGAAGAGGGCTGTTTATTTACAACGTGACAATTTTGATGTATTTGTTAGGGGGCGAAACACACCCCAGCACCGCACAATTAAATTAAAAGACCGCCGGTTGTAGGCGAAGCGCGTCTGGGGCTGACTTAGAACTAAGCGGCTCAGAAAAACAAAGCAGCATAAATTGTGCTCTCTGCTTCTCAGCCCGCAACGCCCCGCTCCATCCCCCGCAGAGCTCTGGGATGCTGCTGTGGTTGGGAGGCACGTTGGTCAGGGGCGCATCTGATGGGGAGTGAGTCAGGCAGGGTGGGAGGACCTGAGTGTGTTCATTGGTTTTCGTGCTGTTTTAGTCCTTCTGGGGCTGCCACAGAAGAGAAGGATGTCCGTGTTCTGTGCGAGCGCCTCCATCTCTCTTTTGTTCAGGCCAGAAGTGTGATCATTCTGGATTTCCCCTGCCCCTCCCACATGGCAACAGCTTCCTCCTGGCCTCCCTGCCTCCCAATGGACCTTACTTTATAGTTGGTGCTGGTCTCTGACCGGTAGAGGTCTTCAGTGTCTTGACATGTGTATAAAGAGTCCTTGTATCAAACAGGTTTCTGCTGTGTGGATGCCATGTGACGAACATGCAACCCTTAGTTCCTTGTGGCTTATATCACACAATACTTTTCTGGTGCATGGGCCTCAGGTAGACAAGGCAACTCTGTTTCAAGCAATAGGCTGGCTTTAGATCTATACTTGGTGGCTGTCACTGTGGGACCAGCAGCTTTCTAATGGTGCTCTTCCGTGAGAGATGGTTGAGATGCAAGAGGCCTAGCTAAAGCGGGGTCCGTCAAATCCTTTGTTCACCTTTCAATAGCAAGTCCTAGAGCCAAGGCCAGTGTTGGGGTGCAGGAACATGTAACCCACCTGCTCTGGTGACAGGAAGCAAGTCGTCACATGGCAAGAGGAGCAGCTGCAAAATTCCATTACTAGGAGGAACCAAAGCACTGGGATGAGGGGGCATGCAAGAGTCGTATTTGGGAGCCGTGTTACTTATGTACTGTGGCACGGACTAAGTCTCTGGCTCCACAGGGCTTGGATGCTTATTTCATGCTAGGAAATCTGACTGGCCATCAGACTGAGGGACGTGGGTCAAACTACCTTCTCCATTAGACTGGATGCTCATCTGAAGCAAGACTTGCTTTTCCCTTCTATCCAACTAGGAACTCCTGACCAGCCTCAGTATAATGAAGATGTTCTCTTCCTTGTGTGTGTCCCCCCAGCAAGCTCCCATGGTTCTAATGTGTGAGGATCGGGTTCTTTGTACCAGACTGGGGCACCCCTGACTGGAGGCAGGGGCTGCGTCCTCCTTTCAAATTCTTGAGGTCTTATTGGCCTCAGAAAGAGGCAAAGCAGTCTCAGTTCACTTTTTAATGTGTGTGTGTGTGTATGTTCATATGTGTACAGATGCATATGTGTGGATGTGTATTCACATACATGTAGAAGCCAGAGGACAACCTCAGATGTTTTTCAGGAGGGTCATTCACCTTTTTTTTTTTGAGACAGGGTCCTTTACTAATCTGAAACTCACCCAATAGGCCAAGTTGGTTGATTGGTGAGCCCCATGGCGGCACAGACCTATAATACCATTGTATTATTATAGGTATGTGCCACCATGCTTAGCATTTTTTTATATGGACTAGTGTCATAGTTAGATACAGGTATCAACTTTTTGAGCTCTGGACACATTTGTGGAGAATTAGTGGTTGGGTGAAGCCCAGAGCAAACCTGCAGGAGATTGTCTACGTGATGGGGAAGGCCCAGACTATGGGGGGTGGGACTAGGCCCTGAACAGGTGAATAAAATACTGAGAGCTGCTTGAGGAAGTTGGCATCCTTCTGTTCACTTGGCCAGACATGCTGGTCTGGCAAGGAAGGACCGTCCATCTCTCAGCTGTTATGTGGTGATGGTGTGGCCTGTTCCCTCGGCCCTGGTGTTGGTGCGTGCTCTCCTGTCAAGCTGGACTGAGAACTGTAACCAGGAATCGTACGAGAGAATATACCCTTGTTCCCTGAAGCTGTTTGCTGGTCATTTATCAGCAACCATGCAGGTGGATCGTGACAGCTATGACGTCTAGCTCAGGTGCTTGTGCTTGGCCAGGACAAGCCCATTACCAGCCTGAGCTGTCTTCCCAGGCTCCTCTCCATGTACTTCCCGTAGTTGAACTACTAGGCCCATCCTTCCTTCCCTCCACCCTCTGCAAGGGGCTTTCTCCCTTCTGTCCCGAGCCTCTGAATCTCTGAGCAGACATCCAGTCTAAAAATGAAACGCTTTCAGTAGACAGGGAGGCCTGGATGCCAGGAGGTAGGCACAATGTGACAGGTTAGCCAGAAGGGCATTTTACTCTCTAATCTTTCCCTTCTGGGCTGACAGGTACATTTCAAGAAAAATTGAATTGTACATTTCAGCTTCGTTCGCACTTAGCACATCTGGCTAGCAGTGGGCAGGAAGCTTTTGATGTGTGCTTTTTGGTGCCCAAACCTTCTTAAGTCTCTTTGCTTTGAAGCCAGGGAGACCTGCCAGGGAGTAAACGGATTGGTATTCCCTCCAGCAACTCAGTCTTTGGAGACCTGTCTCCCAGCGGGCCAGCCCTGGGGCGGCTGCTCCGTTCCTTCAGCTCACGGATGAGCCAAACCTTCTTGCACACTCTTCCCCCTAGAAGAGATGTGGAGAAGCTTTTTATGTGGGACTCGCCTATCTAACTCTAGTGAAAAGTGACTGAAAAAGGGTTGGACCTCCTGAGGGTTTCCAGTACCCTTCGGTTTCCCACTGATTCCACCAGCTTCCCTCACTCCCCTCTCCCTCCACAGCCATCCCGTGTAGTTCTTATTCTTGACACAGGCACACTGAGGCTTTGAAGAATCCATGAGGGACTCTGAGAAAGCACCCTGATTGAGGTAATCCACATACCAATAGCACCCTTACCATACAAAAGCAGCTGAACCGACTTTAGGGACAGAATGGTTTGATTCCCTAAGTCTTTCTGACTAAGAAAACTTGCAAAAGAGACTGGGAACAGCTTCGACCCCTCTGTTAGTTAGGGTTATCGAGAGGAGCAGAACTGTTAGGATATATGGGTTATATATACACAACGTACATATTATTGGACTGACTTACAAGATAAAAAATGTGAGTAGTCCAACAACGGCTGGCCATGGCTGTTCAGTTCGGGAGCTGAGTGGCTCAGGAGTCCCAGTCTGGTGCTGAACACCAGAGGATTCCCAAAGTCTCCCAGTAGTCTCAACCTGACGCTAAGACTTCAGGATTCCTTGAAAGTCCCCGAACTTTCTTCACATTGGAGAGGTTGAAGAAACTGTTCTCTGATACTAGCAAAGAACAGCGGCAGCAGGAAAAAAAAATGAGCTTGCCAGCATGTGGTCAGCAGAAGGGGAACCAGACTCCTCCTTCTGGCAGTCCCTTCACCCCGTCTCCTACTGAGAGGCACCACACACTATGGAGTGCGTCTTCCACATCAATGAGACAGTCTCCTGCAGGCTTGCGCAAATGCTTGCCTATCACTTCTTCACAGCTGCGCCCAAAGCCCAGCCTGCAGCTATCAAGTTGACACCCGCCTCTAAGTATCACAACACCCTTCCTTCTGGTCCTGTGCCTCTCCAGCCCTGGAACCAGTGTAGGCCGAGGCCATGGCATTCCCTGCTCTTCTCAGTCCACTGGAAGGACGCGTCCCGTCTGTGGCCCTGCCTAGGGAAAGGCGTACTGGAGGAGGCGTCACACGGCAGCACGTGGACAGTCTTGGGCACCGTCCCTCTGCCTGGCTGAACGGAATGGGCGCCTTGAAGACTTGCTTCCCTGCTCACCCAGGTGGGCTTGAGGGCCCTGAGCTGCAGGTGACTCTCTGAAGACCAGTGGCTCTCAGAGCTTGGCCAGGGCGGGGGAGGCATCTCTGTGGGTTTTCCCCCATTCTCCGTGTGCTTATCTGAAACACTAGTGTATTAGTCAGGGTTCTCTGAAGAATGGAATCTCTAGAATGTAATATATATATACACACACATATATACGTATATGTATATACACACATATATATTATATATATTAACTTTCAAGAAAAAAATATATAAATTAACTTTCAAGAAAAAAAAAACACATCGTTGCTCCTAAAGATGGGGAGGAGCAACGATATGCAAGATATTCCACACACGTTAGGGCCGAAGTAATCATAATAGAACTTTACATGACCTGTGCAATGAACAACATATCATTGAACCCCCAAAGTCTAGCATGGATCACAGGCACTAGGATCCTTAGAGGCAAGAGACTAACAGCCACAATAGTGTACCTATACTAAAGGGGAACACAAAAAAGAGCTCTGGGCAATGCTACTGAGTCCTTACAGCTCATCAGAGAGGAGGACCCAGAGGGAAGTTTGACATGCACACTAAAGGATGCTCCAGGAATGGGGGGTAGGGGGCATTGGAAGAAAGGGAGGGAAGGGGGAAAGGAAGGGGAAAAAGGGGGAGGGAGCAAGGGGATGCAGGGAGGGGTGGAAGGAGGAAGGGGAATGGGGTACCTATCAAGTTTGTATGAGTGGAAAAAATAAATTAAAAAAAAACAGTGTCCTTCAAAGTTGCCACCTATAGCTGCTTTGCTTTTGACCATAATGTCCCACAAAGCTGAAAGATCCCAAGAAGGTCTCAGGCTTTCACTTCACTGAGGGTCAAAGACGCTGGGTTCTGATGTCAGTGAAGAACAGTTGGGCTCTGACGTCAGCGATGAACATCGAACAGCAGCAAGGTCCAGAGACCAGGCTCCAAAGGCAGCGGGAACAGCAGCATGTGGAAGGATGAAGCTCTGTGCCAGCCAAAGACAAGGGCAGCATCAACAAAGAAGGCCACAATGCTTTAAAAGTGAATGATGCTGTCCAGAGTGGACTCCACTGCAAGTCGACACAAGATAAAGGAAGAGCAAGTCCCTCCTCTTTGCACTTCCTATTCTCTGGTCCACCACTGGAAAGTACCATCTACTGTGGGCTGGGTTTTCCACAGCAATCAATTAAATACCTGCAGACTCGTTCAGGACCTGTTAAGTAGAATCTCCCTCCTACCGTTCCCTGGGTGGGCCAGGGAGGCCTAGCTTTCCACCAGCGCTCTTCCGAGTTGCAGGAAACGTTGGTTTCTGTCCAGCAGGTGCACGCAGACGGTGGGGCAAGGACTCTGCTTCCTGCCGGCACAGCTGGGAGTCAAGGGCCACAAACAGTCTGCAACTGTCAAGTTGACACTGAAATGTAATCGTAACAACCAGGAAGGATATGTCTTCATAGAGACTCCAGCCCAGCCTGACACCCAGGGTCTGGAAATAAATGAAGAGTTGGGGGAGGCAGGGGTCTGAGTCTAGAGAAAAGGGGAGGAGCAGTCTGAGAATAGAAGTGTGGCTGTGGGGAATAGGGCAAAAATATATATCTGTAGTTGGAGAACTAGACTTGAGACAGAGGATCCTGCTTGTGATGAAAAAGGCATTTTAGGGAGCAGGATAGACATCCTGTATTACGATATCAGTATCATAAATCGAGACACAGAGAGCCCTGAACCCCCTCCCCCCAATCAGACAGTAGAGATGTGTTGCAGGTAAGAGCTACTGTTTCTTCTGAGGTCTGAACAACAGGACCAGAGTGGCCTGTAGGATGACCTGGTGAGAGGGCTTCCTCCTTTGACTTGGAGTAGCATTAACCTCCCCCCACCCCCGCCCACGCCATCCTCGACCAAGAGGCACAACAAAGTGGGCTGTGCTGAGACTGTAATGTGAACTCTTCATCTCCTATTTGCTTCCCGTTGCAGGGTAAACTTAAGGACTCCTTGACTGACAGCTGACGCAATGCAGTAGTGGGATCCTGGTTGGCGGGAGCTGTCCAGGCAGCTCACCCGCTCAGAGTGGCCCTTGACTCCCAGCTGTGTCCTCAGGAAGCAGAGTCCTTGCCCCACTGTCTGCGTGCACCTGCTGGACCGAAACCAACGTTTCCTGCAACTCGGAAGAGCGCTGGTGGAAAGCTAGGCCTCCCTGGTGCACCCAGGGCACGGTAGGAGGGAGACTCTGCTTAAGAATAGACAGAGTCATTATCCAGCAAATAATCGGCATAATCCCGGAAGACGCATGGTTCCCCTCCGGTGCCTTCAATCAGCCCTGAAAGGGAGCGGAAACCTGCACAGGCATCAAACCCACGCAGGTGGAAGCTGACAGCTCTCTCCAGCCTGCTCCCCACAGCCCGCTCCAAGCTCCCAAGCACCTGGTTTGCCAAGTTGGTGCCTCGACAAACCTGAACCTGCTGGGGAGGTGCCGTCCCTGGTCGCCGGGGAGGAAGCATTGGAATCGCCGGCATGGGACATTTGCATCCTGTCTGTGCCACTCACGGGCATGACCAGGGTGTCAAATATCTGTAACAATAAGACAAGGATCTGTCACTTAGCAGAGGCTGCATGAGAGGATGTGTAGAATGATTGCCACGTGCTCTGCGCTTTATCAAGGTGATAATCTAGCAGATGCCTGCCCGATATCCCTCCTTCCTTCCTTCCCTCCCTCCCTCCTTCACTCCTTCCTTCCTTCCTTCACTCTTTCCTTCCTTCCTTCCTTCCTTCACTCTTTCCTTCCTTCCTTCCTTCCTTCCTTCCTTCCTTCCTTCCTTCCTTCCTTCCTTCCTTCCTTCCTTCCTTCCTTCTTTCCTTCACTCCTTCCTTCCTTCACTCTTTCCTTCCTTCCTTCCTTCCCTCCCTCCCTCCCTTCCTCCCTCCCTCCTCTCTCCCTCCCTTCCCTCTGTCTCTCTTTCCCTTCCTTTCCTTACCTTTCTTCCTCCATCTCTCCCCTTCCCTTTCTCTCTTTCTCTCTTCCTTCCCTCTCTGACCTTCACTTTCCTTCCTTTCTTCTTCCTTTTCTTTCCTTCTCCTTCCCTTTCCTTCACGTCCCTTTCCCTCTCCCCTTTCTTTCTGGCTCTGGTTAATGTTCATAGATTTTTTTAAAGATTATTTTCAATTTGTCCCACCTTTATTATTTGTAACAGTTGGCCCTTTTACCCAGTGTTTTTAGCAATGTCATAGAGGGAGGAGGGGATTGATTTTTCCCCCTCCCTTCAAAACCTTTCTTTTATTTATTTCTATTCTTTTTGTTATTCATTGACCATACAATAAAGTTACTTCATTTGCACTCTGTGTTCCCCACTCTAACCCACCCCCTTTCCCACTGCAAATCTTCTTCCCAACCAGTCTGGGTGTCTTTTGGCATATGTGTCTCGTTGAGTTTCGCCTGGGTTGCCTGTGCTGTCATTTGTTGGAGCCCCGCTGGAACGTGGATGGTGAACCACGGAGAAGTTCCCTTTCACACAAGCCCTCAAAAGTCTCTTAAGGAGATGCAGAGCATCCTGAATCCTTCCCCTTTCCGTGGCGAAATGTTGATAGGCCAACTATTGTGCAGCTCCTGTGGAAGTAGACACAGCTGTAGTAAGTTCAAGGGTGTGGCAACCCCGTCATGTCCAGAAGATGCGGTTTAGTGGTACCCTCCCTATCCTTGCTCTGGCTCTTACATTCTTATCGGCCCCTCTTCTGCGATGTTCCCTGAGTCCTGAGGTAGGGGGTGATTTAGAAGACTCTGTGGCCTTTCTATCCACAGTGTCATCTTAGACTAGATAGAGCCTAAGAAATAAACACCAGCGAGGCTCAGCAGATTTGTTTCCTTACCCTCAACAGTCACAGCTGGTGACAACCCACAGGCTCCCAAGTCTGTGGGGGAAGGAGCATCCCAGGCAAAGTGTGACTTGAACTGCCTGCCCTTAGCTCAGCCTCCTATGGGCTGATGCACCACATGTGCCCCCCACAGGGTCCTGCCACATGCAGGATGGGCTGGTAGGGAGGGTGGCTGATGGCAGACATCTGGGGGCTTTCCTGGGGTGAGAGGCCACAGCTGCTTTTGACTCTTGAGGTGCAGACTTCCTGCAGGGATGGAGGGGTCCAGGAAATGAAACTACTGAGGAATCGAAGGAGGTCATGATCCTCCCCCAAAGGAGACAGAAAGACATGGTTCATGGACCTGTTTGCATAGCACACAAGGACATGCAACCTTCAGACTGTGGAATGCCCTGAGTTCAAATTCTGACCCAGCTGTTTCAAGGCTGCTTTCATTTTATCATGGGGCCCAGTGCCCTCTTCTCAGGAGTGTAGAGGCTAAATGCAGCCCAGAGCACAAGAGCATAGAGAAAGGCCGGCTTCCTCCTCTCCATAGCAGGCCAGCACCCTGACTTCAGACTGGAAGGGAGACAAAGCAACTGAATGGGCATCTTCTCCCTGCCAAGACTCTTGTCTTCCAATGTGATACCCTAGCTACCCATAGACAGCCCAGACACTCTGCCCTTTGGAAACAAACCTCAATTAAGGTCTGTGTACCGGTTAGATACAGGCATTGATCAGCATCTTGGAGCTACCTGACTACATAGTAGGTAGCAAAGTAACAGATGTCGGGCCTTGAGTTACAAGATGTGGCTTTCACCTGGCTGGACTTCAGTCTTAATTTTGACTTGATATTTTCTTGCTGCATCCTTTCTTTTTAAAATAAGAATGTTTGCTCTGTTATATTGTATGCTGGGAATACTTGCTCTTGATTTTATAGAAGCTTATAGTCAAGAGACTTAGATTTTTTTGAAGTATTGCAACTGAACTGTTAAGGACTTTGGACATTCTAAAGCAGGACTATAAGAACCTTTAATCTTGGACTATGAGGATTTTTAAAATTGGCCTGATTATATTTTATACAACAAAAGATGTATCTATAGGGAAAAGGATTGAAAAGTTATAGCTTGAAAGTAAAGTGATTGTATGTCAAGCTGACAAAGGAGTAGAATATGCTAGTCAAATATAGGTGTCAACTTGACAATTGAGAACTGAACTTTTACACACGCATATGAAGAATTATTTAGTTAAGGCGAGCCCTAAGCAAGTCTGTGGGAGTTTGTATAATCGATGTAGCGAAACCCAACCTATAGTGGGTGGAACAATTCCCTGGGCATGTGGATAAGAAGGTCGGTTCAGTATTTTGGCAGAGTGGCAAATTAGACGTATACGCCTTTCTCAGCTTGTGGCTATGATATGGCCTATTTCCTTGGTTCCTGATATTGGCATGAACTCTCCTGCCTTCGTAATGGATTGTAACCAAGAATCGTAAGAGTGCTTAAACCCTTTGTTCCTCTCAATTGTTTAGTCGTGTTTTCTTATGAGCAGCAGAGGAGGACCTGGAACAGCCTGCTTTGGGAACTGGCCTTTGGAGAATTCCATTTCCATGTAAACGTTCATTTGCAGAGTCTGCAGAGCCAGCCCTGACTCAAAGCCTTGTTCCAAGAACCAGGGACACAAGCGAAGCAGCCAGGGAGTGGGTCCAGGTCTGCTCCGTGAGCTTCATGGCTAGGTTGGGGTGCTCTCTTTTCCAAGCTCCGCCTGTTGAACTTGAATCCAGTGTGGCTGGTCTGTTTGGTACTGAGCACTCCAGGATGGTTAAGAGTCTATCTCTGCCTTTCAGAGCCTTGATCTGTCATGGGGAGCCCTTCCTTCCCATTCCATCTTTCCCTTTTCCTCTTCCTGCTTCCCTGTGGGCTGCAGGGGAGACAGGAACAGACACAACCAGTGCTCTTGCTGACTCCCACAGGCAAGGAGACTTCACGCCCAGGCTTCCAAGGTCCCTGTATCCCAGATCCCTCTTCTTTGTCTTTAACCTCCCAGTTGAGTGGTGACCTTTTCTAGAACCTAATTCCAGCCCCTTCTATTTTTAGCCCTGCTTGGGAAAAAATCGCAGAATTCCAGGTTGAGAGGGAGAGACAGACATAGCTGAGTCCAGTTTCTACTCCTGAGCTGGTAAACACCCCTTCCACACTGAGTTCTACTAGTTCCCTCCAGCCATTCAGAACCCTGACTCTATTCCTTCTAACCAAATAAAGCTGGAGGTCTGGTTAAAAGAAGGCATTTTTTTGAGAGACAAAGAGAGAAAAAACAGGTACAGGGCAGATCTGGCTTTGGGCAGAAGAGGGCTGGGGCCAAGCAAGACTATAGAGACTCGGGCTCCATGTGTGGTTGTGTGTTCTTCAGACAGCCCTGGAAAGATCCTGGCCTACCCTGGACCCTCAACTGCCCCTCAGTTATTATTTAGCTTTGCACGCGTCACTGTTGCTGGGACTTGCTGGCCGCAGTCTCTTCAGACACTTTGTGACCTGTGCACCCAGAAGAAGTGCATGCTCTGGGCCTGCAGACCCTCCGCCTGCCCCTGTCATGTGCATTGGCAGCTCTGACTGATGACAGGACTCTCTCGGCCTTCGCAGAAAAGGAGGTGGCGGATGGGCTGCAGCGATGGCTCAGCTGGCAAAGTATTTGCTGTGCAAGCCTGAAGACATGAATTTAATCTCCTGAATCTGTTTAAAAAAAGGGCAGAGAATGTTGCATATTTGTATCCCCAGTGCTGGGGATGTGGAGAGGCGGGGATGTGCGGCCCATTGACTAGCCAGCCTCGTCTGGGCCAGTGAGTGATCTTGCCCCCAAAACAAGATGGCTCCTGAAAAACAGTGCTCAAGATTTACCCAGAAGTATGTACAAACATATGCATGAGGTGGGTACACACCTGTGCACACACACACACATACACTTAGGTGTGCGCATGATGCACAAAGAGGGCTAGGGAAATTACATCCACCCCTTTCCTAGCGAGGGTCTGGGTCTTTCAAGAGCCCCTGTAATTCTCCAGGCCCTGAAGCCAAGGCTTGTGGGCACACGTGCATGACGAGCTTCCAGGCACAGGTAGACAGGCAGGCGCGCGGCTGGGTGGGCGCTGTCCGTGGTACCAGCGTTCTCGGGAGGCACAGCGGCAGGACGTCCTCTGGGGGCTATGATGGGAGTGGAGGTGAGGTTCCAGCCTGAGGATGTGGCTACTTCTTCAGCTCATGGCTGCCCCCCTTGGAGCAGGGGCTGGAGAGATGGGGGCAGCACCTGAAGCTAGGTGGGAAGGAAAGGGAGCAGGATTGCCTCTCACTCTGCCCCTCTCTCCCTGGGGCCTCCATTCCGGCCTTCAGGCTGCTCTTCTCACCTCTGCTGCTTCCTTCTAAGGCCCTCCGGGCTTTGCCCCCCATCCGGGGCTCTGCCCCCCTCAGGCTGCGAGTGCCTGCCTGCTCAGCTGCTTTCCTTTGTCGTCACTTTGACATGGACTCTCCATCCTGGAGCTCAGACATCCCAAACTCGGAATGACCTTCCCTGTCCCCGTTCTGAGTCTGCTCCTGTTGCTTTCCGTCCAACATGAATCTCAGTGTGTCATCAGTAGCCAGCCATTCATGGGGTTTAGTAGCCCGAGAGAGAGAGAGAGAGAGAGAGAGAGAGAGAGAGAGAGAGAGAGAGAGAGAGAGAACATAGAAGTTTTTCTTTTCTTTTTAAAAACTTATTTGTATTCTCAGAGGTGGAAACAAAGCTTGGCAGAATATAGATGCTTAACAAATAATTACAGATAGGTCAGTGGAGGGTGAGGCTCTCTGCAATGTGCTGGGATGAAGGAGAATTAGAAATAACCACATGCACTTATTGAGTGTTTACTGTGTACCAGGCATCTTAATGCCAAAAGCTGACACATAGCACACATTTACCTCACGAGCAGAATTATATCCCCCGTTGCAATCATCTGGGAAGGAAGGGATTCCATTAGTCCCCTTAATACAGGAAGACCCTGAAGGAGAGGGACAGTCCCATCTCACTCATGACAGAGCTTATTCATAAACTAAGGCTGCTTGTGCCAAACACTCCACTGGGCTCTGGCTTCTCTTTTGCAGCCAAGAAACCAATGCTAGACACAGAAAGGTCGACAGGACACATCTACATGCTGCCTGTCATATAGCGGGAAACCACGCCTTCCCACTCCAACTGACAGGTGGTCTCTGCTGTCTAGCAAGAGTGGGGAAGGAACCTTTTTGACTGGACCCTGCCTATCTTCAGTCCTGTTTCCAGGCAACCTGTTTCCTGGGCTCTGCCCCCTGGTGTGACTGGGTTGCCATGGAGACCACAGTGGGTATAGGGACCTCTCCAGTTTGGCGAGGCAGCAGCTCTAGTCTCTACCTGGCCCCCAGCCCACCTCGGGGCACTTGGTATTCCAAGTTAGATGTTCTGATATGCTGCAAGTCAAGCTACTGGCTAGAGGACTTGCTGAATCCTCAGATAGTGGTAGGGAGCAGACCAGGGTGGAGGGGATAGACCCCAGAGCCTGATTCACTGGAGTGTAAAATCCCCTTCCAAACTTCTGCTTTAAGATACTCCCATCACTCCCAAATTGTCATCTAACCCTTGACTGTGTCTTCCAGAGACAGGAAGGAAAGGAGATTTTGAACTTTTCAGCAGAGAAGTCCCTTTCTGTTCCCCACACACACCTTTTTTGTTTTGTTTTGACTTGTTTTTAGACACAGTCTCACATACCCGAGGTTAGTTTTGGACTTACTATGTAGCCAAGGCTGACCTTGAACTTTTCATTCTCCTGCCTCTACGTCCCAAGTGCTGGGATGACAGGCACGTACCACTATGACCAGCATATGCGATGCTGGGGGTCACCCCAGGGCCTCGTGTATGCTGTATAAACTCTCTGCCAGTTCAGCCACATCCCAGCCTTCTTTTGTTTTCTATTAATATATTTTATTTTGCTTGTATGTGTACAAGAGAGTATATATACCTGTGGAGCCTGAGGGTGACTTCACAAATCACCTTGGATTTCTGCTCTGTCTCCTTATTGCTTTGCTCTGGGGTTTCCCAGGCTCCACCTTCCAGGTCCAGAAGTACAGACCACAGCCATTTCCACCCAGCATTTTCACATGAGATTTGGGATCTGAAGTGAGATCCTTTAGTTTTCAAGACAAAGGCTTGAACTTCTGAGCCATCTCTTCAGCCCACCTTTCCTTTTCTGACTGAAAAATATATAAAAAGATACTCCTTCATAAAACAAGTCTTTATGAGATGAAAAAAAATGCTCATTCCTAAATGAACACATCCCCAATCTCATTATATTAAATTGTACAAAAATAAAATTGATGCACCATGGTTGAAGAGATGGCTTAGAGGTTAAGACTCTGCTTCAAAAGCAAAAGTCCTAAGTTGAATCCCAGGTCCCAAGTAAAAATACCAGATAGAAACAGTGTTGACCTGAACTTCCCATCCTGGTGGGCAGAGCATGGAAAACTCACAGCAAAATGAAGCAAAAAGAGGTAGAAGCAATCTAAGATGGTTCCTGAAGTCACTGTTGGTTCTTCATAGGGACATACGGTGTGCCTTCTGATACACACACACATACACAAATAAATAAATAATTAATAAAGTTTTTAATTAATTTTTAAAAATTTATTTAGTTGTGTGTGTGTAGAACCATCATGGACCGCCTCCACCTCCTCCTTGTTTACTCTGTCCCGGGATTCACAGGCTCCGCCCTACCAGGACCAGAAACGCAGGCCATCCCCTCTTCTGCCCGGCGTCTATACATGAGGTCTAGGATCTGAACTCAGGACCTTCTGCCTGCAAGGCAGAGGCTTAACCCCTGAGCCATCTCTCCAGCCCCATAATAAAGTTTTTAAAAAGTTGCCCCATTACTAAATCCTGTCCCTTGAGGCTAAAACTTTTTTTGTGTGAAATTTACATACCGACTTTTCTCTCCTTTTCTAGAAGATGTATTAAATTAGAATTAGCTTCAATTTGTTTTTAATCTCACTTTCTTTCCCCTTTCTTATTAATACTATTTTTAATTGATATAAATCATAATTGGAAGCATTTGTGGGGTGCAATGTGATGTTTTGATGTATGTGTCCAATATAGGAAGATTAAATCAGCTAATTAACATATCTATCTCCTCACTCACTCGTCATTATTTTGTGTTTGAAATTTACTGTCTTGGCTGTCTCGACATGAATCTTGCCTTTCTTAAACTTCACCATACATACTGAGGACTTCCCAGTTTTGCATCAGCACCTCTTCTATTGAGGAGGATGGTTTTGGGGGCAGAGTTTTAGGGGCAGAGCAGAAGAAGCCTGAGGTGTGTGTGTTGGGGGAGTTAGTTGTTCCCTGAGCATCTCTTTTCTTGATGAGCAAGGAAGAAGCAAGCTACATGGCCAGTCCAGCTGATCCTCCCATCATGGAGTCTGTTTCTCACCACAGTTGTCACAGGATATAGGGTCCCTCCCATGTTTGTAGAAGCAGAAGGTGAGCGTTGGATCCTCGAGCCAGGAAGTGGGAGGAGCCCAGACCTGGATCCAAGGCTGTCCCCTTCCAAGCCCACAGGTTTTCCCCAACGCCACATCTGCAAGTCACCCAATCCCCTGCCCTCTTCCCTACCCCCGCCCTACATGCTGTCCTTTCTCTGCTGCAGTCAGAGCCAGGTAGAGCCCGGAGCTTCACAAAGCGTTCGGAATTCATAAAATGGAAATTTATTGAACGAGTCGTTGGAGAAGGCGAGTAATGAAAACTGCTATATAAATGACGAGGCCATTGGTATTATACAGCTGGAGCTAATGCTGTTAGTCCCCTGAAGGGCTCAGGGCCTCCCAGCTCCGCCCCACTTGGCTAGCAAGGATGAAGGACTCACAGACAGTTGGGCCACGTGTGCTCAGTCCAGCATGCTCTACACCCATGACCCCTGGGGGTGCTTAGTGACAGAGCAGGAACCCTCTCCCCCCCACCCCGCTTTCCGTACCTGTTGGGCTGTCTATCAGCTCTGTGATGGTTTTATGTTGCCTCAATTTGAAGACTTTCATCATTTCCCTTTCCGACATTCCAGCTCTGGGATGGTGACGTATCTCGCATGGAAGTGGAGCTGTGGTTTTGCTCCCCGATGCTGCTGATATGATTGTAACTTAAAGGCAATGGCAGCATGGAGTTGAAGGGATGCTGTATTGTTATTAGTCTAGTATTGTTAGTACTTCACAAATCTGGTGTGTAGGGAAAAATCACAACTCTTACCTCAACGGTACAAGAGATAGTTTATTCTGGAACCAATTTTTTTTTGACTTTTTTTTTTTATTTCCACTCATACAAACTTAACAGGTACACCGGTCCCCCCTCCCTCCAACCCCTTATCCCCCTGTGCCCCCCTCCCCTGCCCCCCTCCCCTCCCCCTTCCCTCCCCATCCCCGAGTGCCTCCCCTTCCCATCCCCGGAGCATCCTTTAGTGTGCATGCCAAACTCTCCTTCTGGGTCTTCCTCTCTGATGAGGTTCAAGGACCCAGTGACATTTCCCAGACCCTTTCCTGTGTTCCTGTTAAGCATAGGAACACTACTGTGACTGTCAATCCCTTGTCTCCCAGGATCCTAGTGCCTTTAGCAAATGCTAGACCTTGTGAGGTCAATAGTGTGTTGGACATTGCAGCAGGGCATGTAAAGTCTAAATATGATTGCTTTGGCCCTAACTTGTGTGGAGTATCGTGCATATCATTGCTCCTCCCATCCTTGTGCTCTTACAATCTTACCACCCCCTCTTCTGCAAATTTCCCTGAGCTTCAGGATGGGGGGAAATTAGGCTGGCCCATTTCCAGGTTATTGATATAGAGCCGCTGATGTTCTGGATTATGGTTTGTTGATTTTTTTTTCAGAGGAACCAAATTTTTGCATGACCTTGGCTCAGGGCAACACAGATTCAAGTTGCCTTCTAATTCCATGTGTTCACTGTGATAACAGTTTTAGAAAGCAAAGAAAACTATAAATCAAAATACTTTTCAAATATGTTGATGGAAACACTAGGTGTATGTGGGGGAATGTTATAGTAAGGGTGTGTGATAATTAATCCTGGGTGTCAATTTGGCCACACCTGGCATTAACTAAGATCAGCTGAGACTACCTGAAGGGATTATAGGATCAATACATTTATAATATAAAGACAAGCCCTAGATCTGATTGGAACCTCCCTAGATGTAATTGGAACCTCCCAGTGGTTGACCAGATAAAAGGAACCACAGAAGAGAAGACTGGGAAGAAGAGAGACTCTCCAGAAATCCTCCAGCCTTCAGCCATCACCCATTAGCCTATTGGATGTTTGCAGTAAACGTAGCTGCCTCCAGCTTCAGCCACCAGCCACGTCACCTCTGGCATGAGAGACTGTTTCTCCCCGCTGGAACCTAAATAAATCTCCCTTTCCCTCTTATGAGGATTGGCTTTGGGTGATCTTTCACAGCAATAGTTAAGAGTAACTGGTGCAGGATGGGAGAGCTCTGTTACAGGTCTTAGCTGTTGCCTGAGGACATTCTTAGTCTTTTGGTTGGTGAGAACTAATCTTCCGTTAAGTTACCATGTCTTAAAAGGTTTCACCTGATAATCACATGATGAGAGATCAAACACAGAGGATGGGCAAGGAATGCCTATTAAGGGGGTTTACAGAGCACGCGGGACAAATTGTAATTAGGGTTCACATCTGCAGCATTTCAATTCCCTCTGCAACCACTGAAATCTCAACATCAATCAGCCTTCTAGGTATAGCTCTTCCCAAGCTTTGTGGCTGAAGTTTCCTTTCAGGGCCCTTCCTTCTCTCAGGTCACTACTGTTCTTCATCATAGCAAGGAAAAATCTTTCTGGTAGGCAGGGGAAAAGGGGGTTTGTAGTCACGGGCTGCATGACTTACTCTCTAGTGCTAGCCCTTGGTTTTTTTGGCATTTGTTATTTATTTACTTATTTTCTCCCCTTCTCCCTCCCCCATATATGTGTATACACGAGCACCATGATGCATGTGTTATCACAGGACAACTTGAAGGAGTCAGTTCTCTCCGTCTACTATGAGGGTTTTAGGAATTGAACTAAGATCTTGAGGCTTGGTGGCAAGTGGTTTTATCCCCTGAGCCATCTCCTCGCGGCTGACCTTAGTCTTGTTTGACTGAAACACATTTGAGGCGTGGGATCTTTAGCACTCAAAATGTGTAAGTCTAGAAGACCCCAGAGTGGGTTGGACAAATGTCTGGGTCTCTGGGCTCTAGTTTCTTCCTATCCGTTGGGAAGAGTGAGAGTATCATTCAGGAAAAACAGAAGTGCAGGCTTTTGTCTTCCATTTGGACAATGACAACTTGTTGGAATTTCTGACTCTAAAAAAAGCAGGGGTGGAAGGTTGGGGGAGGGAGCTAATTCCTTGTAAAGGCCATAGAGAGGCTAAGCTCCCATGATGCATGTGAAAGGGTCCCACTGAAGCCGCAGGTCTTCAGATGTCAGGCTGGCTTTCTCCCTGTGAGCAACTGCCTCTCTGTCCCCTAGAATATGAGATCTGTAAAGACATGGCTAGGGCAAAATGGAGAGGGTGACAGAGAGGAGGAAGGTACATTGAGAGGCGAAGGGCAGGAGGCCAAGGAGGTAGAGGGGCCTCTGAGGGCTGAAATATGGCTCCTTTCTTTCTGAAATGGGCCTCTTCATCAACTTAATGGGGCTGTAACTGAGCAGAGGGCCTCAGAAGGTGGAAGAGTTGAGTGGAAGTCACGGCTGCCAGCTCTGGGGTGTGGGTGGGAGACAGTGGATGGGCTCAGTGTATAATGATCAGTAAAACAGAAAGTCCAGAAGTGACAGCTGACCTTCCCCCACTGTTCTGGCCGACTGTCAGGACTATCAGAGAAAAGGACCTCTGAGACTTGAAGCTCCGAGTCTCAGGCTGGGAGCAGAGAGGAACTGATGTCAGCTAGAGGAGTTTGTCTCCCAAAAGAGATTCACACATCTCTGACAACTTTGCAGGCTAATGGGCAGAACCACACCTGGAGTAGAGCTGTTTAGTTGTGTATAGCTCCTGCCTTCCCTACTATTTAAAGCTCCACATCTTCTGCTCAGAATGTGAAGAAGAAACATTTAGACTAGAATAAGCCTCTTCCCAATATGGCCACTTATTGAATGAATTTTCCTTCTCTGCTTTGCCACTAATTTTAACTTTTAAAGAATTATCTACATTGCATTTCTTTTGTGATTATTTATTTATTCATTCGTTATTTATTTGTATGTGTAGGCATGAATTTGTTCATGTGTGTGGATGAGTGTAGAATATAGTACTGTGTGTGCCTGTGGGGGTCCATAAATGACATCAGGAATCATCCTGAATTACTCTACCTCCTTTTGCTTTGCTCTGGAGTTTCCCAGAATCTGCCTTCCAGGGCTAGAAGTGCAGGCTGCAACCATTTCTCCCTGGCATTTTTATGAACTCAGGTCCTTTTGCTTGAGAAACAAAGCTTTAACCCTTGAGTCATCTCTTCAGTCCCTTTATTTTAGTTAATTAAGAGAGAGAAAGAGAAAGAGAGAGAAAGAGAAAAAGAGAAAAGGAGAAAGAGAAAGAGGGAAAGGGAGGGAGGAGGGAAGGAGTGGAGAGAGAGAGAGAGAGAGAGAGAGAGAGAGAGAGAGAGAGAGAGAGAAGAGAGAGAGAGAGAACATCATGCCATGGTATCATGGTGCATGGGTTCAGAGCACAGATTTATTTTCACCCTGTGGGCTTCTGAGAATCAGACTACTTTCCAGGGTTAAAAGCATCATCTTATCCCTGAGCTATCTAGCTGACCTGATTTGAATCATTAATTTAATAAGAATTCATGGCTGAACCAGAGACACGGATCCTGGCTCTTGTGGTCCTGCAACAGGTGGAAGCCCAGAGCCCACCTGATGGTTGAGACCTTGCTGGGAGGAGCGGAATTCCTGTAAGGAGAGGAGTTCCCCCGTGAGGCTGGATGGCTCTGCTCCTTGACTTCCTATGTCTGTGTCTGACCCAGGCAAGCAGTGGGAGTACCGCAGTCTCATAGACCCACAGTGCCAGTGCTGGGCAGGGAGCAAGGTGCAGGCGCCTGTGGGCTGGGCCAAGTCTTGTGTCCTTGGTGTCACATGGTAGTAGCTCTCTTTCCAGTGCCATGGACTGGTGGGGGCTCCAGAACCCTCTTGGCAGACAATGGTGGTCATCTTGAGTTGTGCCATAAACTTTTAATACAAAGGCTGAAGAGAGACCGACACAGCCCTCTACAGTACTCCTCTTCTGCTCCAGAGCTCTCCGGAGGTGTAGTTTCAGGAAAGGACCTTGCTTAGCGAATATTCTGGATTTGTGTCCACAAGTTGTATTATGCTGAGCCTTAACTTGGGGAGAGCTGTGCTGAGACACAGACAGAGGACTCTTGAGGGGAGCCAATCCTGCCCCTTGGTCTTTCCCACATGGAGAGGGTTTGCTGGATCACTGGAGGAAGAAGGCGAGGGTCCTCAAGATAGGTACTGCCTCGGGACAAGGCATGAATTGGATGGAAATAGGAAGACAGAGCTGGATTCCCAGCTCCTAAGGAGAGCTGGGTGAGGTAGCTGAGAGAAACAGATGTTCCTGAGTTTGGACAGTGTCCCTGCTGTCAGGATCTACTGAGAATGTATGGGGTCTCAACACGAGTCCATCACAAGTGTAAGAACTATGGGATGCAAGGGATAGAGCAATTTGCATTTATTTTACATGCATTTTGCATATAACATTAGGTCTCTAAGGCTGCTTTCAGATAGCCTTGAAGTATCTTTTGTGGTTTGTGTGTGTGTGTGTGTGTGTGTGTGTGTGTGTGTGTATGGTGCTTGGGTATGTGTGTTGAGGTGCACATGTGCCACATCATGCGTGTGGAGGTCAGGTGACAACCTTCAGGTGTCATTCTGTGCCTGTGTGAGTCTGGGACTCTTCTCCATTGCTTGCAAACCAGGCTAGCTGACTTGAAACATTCTGGAGAGTCTCTTGTCTCTGGCTACCATTTCCTGTGGGGTTTTAGGGATTGCAGATGCTTCTGTCACTGTGTCCAACTTTATGTGGGCTCTGGAGATCTGAACTCAGGTCTCCCTGATTTCAACCCCCAAACTGCAATCTTCAACCATACCACTTATTCATCACTGTTTGAAGGACTCCTGGAGCTCCACTGGGATTAAAAAAAAACAAAGGAGTGAGGGAGGCATTGTCCCCAAATCACACTACCATGAGAATAAAAATGTGGTCCCTGATTCTGCTCCCATGGGGCATTTTATATCACATAATGATAATGATGGCGATACCATCATTACCAAGCACACATCACTTGCTGGGCACAGATCAAACATGTGAATTCATTCTGCCCTCTCACTGACACTGGGTGGGCAGTAGTATTATTCCTGCAGGACTCAAGAGGGCACTCAGGAACAGAGAGGTTAGCTGGCTTGCCCAAGGTCACAGAGCTGGACTTGGCAGAGCTGGAATTCAGATCTAGGCATTGTGTGGCTACAGGTCACCCCTCCCTGGCACGGCATCCTGCTCTGGGCATTCATGATCAAATCAACCAAGTTTCATCTCTGCCCCAGGATTGGCCCTGGTCCCTCCTTAGCCCCCTTCTTGATGCCCCCAGTATCAACTGGACACAGTAGATATAAAAGACCAGAGTCCCTGTGGCTGGGGCTCGGCCCAGAGATGATTAGAAGCTGATTGCCTGGAGAAACACTTTTTGTCTCTAAGATGTCAAGCCCAGGGAGACAATTGCTGCAGGAGTCACATTCGTTAATCTCACATTCGTTAATTTATTTTATTTTCCATCCTCTGAATTAGGCGAGCCTCTTGAACACAATATGCAAATGTATGCAGAGCGAGATGAACAGGCATCTTTGAAGCCTCTCTGTATTAGAGGTATTGCAGCCCTCCCCAGCCGGCGGGGGAGAGTGGGGTGGTGGACAGAGGTGGGGGAAGGGCCCACGGTCACTTCTGCAAGGACGGCCCTGCCCAGCATTCTGTGCAGGCGCCCTCTGCATGGGAAGAGCTGTGTGGCCATCTTTACCACTGGCTTAGGAGCCAGTGAGGCCTAGAATAGTAAGATGACCTGTTTAAGATCATTCGAAAAGCAAAGATGGGGCTGGGACACTGATCCCAGGCCCCTCTTCTGCTCCCCCCCCCGCCTTTACCCACACCAACCCTTCCTGTGCCTGGCACTTACATGACAGGCACCACAGCTGGGCAACCTGACAGGGGCTGAACAGTCCCATGGTCCTGGGAAAGGCAGCCATGGATGAAGGGTCTCTAGTCCTTCTACCACACAACAGCCTCTGCCCAGGAGTATCTTTGTGTGTTTAGCCTGGGCCCTTAGATGCTGAGATGGAAGGAGTCTCTGAAGAGATCCCGTTCCTTCTCCTGTTCTCTACAGGGGACAGAGTTGCTGCTTGCTAAGTGTCAGAGACCCCTGGGCCAGAGGCTTTGGCCTAACTGTTGGAGGAGCACCCTTGACTCCTAGGAGCACAGCAGGATGACTTTTCCAGCGTCAGCCATGAGGAGGTGAGAGAGAGAAAGAGAGAGAAAGAGAGAGAGAGAGATATTCTAGGAAGGAAGACCCTCTTCTACCTCCCCTCTCTTCTTCATGTCCGATAGTGACGAGCTTAAAACTAGCATCTTGGAGCTGGAAAGATGGCTCAGAGGTTAAGACTCCGCCTCAAAAATAGAAGGTCCAAAGTTCGGATCCCAGGTCCCACATAAAAATGCCAGGTGGAAATAGCAGTGGCTCATACTTCCTGCCCTTGTGGCTGGAGCCTGGGAAATCCCAGAGCAGTAAAAAGGAAGCAGAGGCAATCCAGGATGATTCTCAAAGTCACCCTTGGTCTTCCACAGGGACGCAGTGTCCTCTGATACACACACACACACACACACACACACACACACACACACGCACACGTCACACACACGCAAAAATAAATAAATAAATTTAAATAAAACTAACATCTTGAAGAATAAAGACAGCAAAACAGAAAAGATTTGAGAACTGGAAGTCATACAGCTTGGATTGGGTTCAGAACTAAGAGCTATTGGGGCAGGATGGGGCGGGATGGGGTGGGGGAAGTGAGGTCCTTGGGAAGAGGAGGAGAGGACAGAAAGCATGTGGCATTTCAAGAAAAGACTACCGGAGACAAAGAGAGGAGGGTAGAAGGATTGCTAAGGACATGTGGACCTGCAGAGTAGATTATCATCTACCTGTGCTCCTGTCTTCCTCTCAGGAGAGCCAGAGGATGGGACAGGGATCCGTGGAGACCATCCTTTCTTCCACAAGTGGTCCTATTCTGAGGAGCACACAAGGTTACAGCCTATGGCTTGGGGGAAACATGTCCAGACAGAACTCGGCTGCAGCCTGGTGTCAGGAGAGGAGCCGACCATCTGGCCCAAAGAAACAGACATGATTGGCTCAGACAAGCCACACAGCCAAAATGCAAAGTTTCCCTGGAATCCCTGCCAAAAATAAAAATAAAATAAAATAAGAATACAGGGATGACAGGCAGGAACGGCCAGCACCTCCCCAGGGCAACCTATGGCAGGCCACTGGGACGCCATCTTTCCTCTCCCCTCTCCTTACGGGCCTCTCTCCAGTCTTGGCTTTTATGGGAAGGAGTGGGAGGCCACTTGAAAAATAAATAAAAACTTTAAAGACAAATAAATAAGAGAGCAGGCCGCTCTTTTCCCCTTTAATTTTTTAAAGGAAAAATTAATTTTCCCTTGCTTAAGTACCTGTCAGCTTAAATTAATGTTTCTGAGAGCAAAAATGACAGAGAAGTTGGGTCATTAGGCAAATTCTAATTAGAGGCTCAGATGTCCCTTTCTAATAAGATGTTTCATATATTTCATTCTGTTCTTGCCTCCTACCGCCAGAATGTCTGCACCCACTGGAGGCCATTGTGGAGCCGGAGAGAGCTTAGTGAGGAGAAAGATTGGGACAGGGAGGACAATGGGGTATTGGGGGCAACACAAGAGGGAGGAGGTGGTGGGAAGAGAAGAAGTTTGCTTGCCAGGGCCCAAGCTGGCTTCCTGCCTCTGTGGTGGGCACTGCTGGTACTTCCACAGTGAACTTTATCCCTAGACCAGTGTGTGTGGTGTGCTGCATGTACACATATTTGTGTATGTGTAAGCATAGTAGTGTGTACATGGGAGCATGCATATTGATGTGTATGAATGTGTATGTGCATACATGTGTATGCGCGTACATGTGTATGCACATGTATGCATGTGTGAGCATTGCATATGGGATGCGCATGTATATTCATGCATATGAATGTGTTAGAGTATGTATATGTGTAAGCATTTGTGTGTGACTATGTATGAGTATATGTGCGCATGTTTGTGAGAGTGTTTGTATGAGTGCACATGTGTATCATAGTATTTGTGTGCATATATGCATGTTAGAGTGCATGTATGTGAGAGTACATGTGTGAACATGTGTGTGAGAGTACATGTGTGCACATGTGTGCTGAAGTGCATGTGTACACATGTGTGAGTGAACCTATGTGCCCCGGACAGTTGCTGAGACCACAGAGCTGCCGCAAGGGTTTTGAGGCAACCTCCTCAGATTCACACTAGTCTCTAATGATTGTCCTTGGACTACTTGTTTATATTCCCTAAGCCTCAATTTCCCTCACCTGAATAACAGGAATGATGGATTCCTTTCTCTTATGGATGCTGAAAGGATTTAATCTGATGGAATGTTAATAGACGCCTTTCAAATAGGACACAGCAGCAGGAAGCCCTTGGGCTAGCCACAAGTGTGTCCACATACTGATGAGAGTCTGGGTTATGTTCACGGATGTGGTCATGCATTTTTGTAGGAAGAGTGTGGACTTGGAGCCTCACACCTGGCACTTGCAATATGGGTCACCTTAGTGGGCTGCCTTATACGAACTTTTTAGATCATTGCGTGTGGAGAAGCTTGGGATGGAGACCTTGGCTCTGAATGTTCCTCCCTGGTTGGGACTAAGACTCGGGAGCTTGCAGCACCTCCAGGAAGGAGGGGGGACAGGAAGGAGCCCGCTGCCCTGACCTCTCTGTAGGCAGCACCGGAGATGGGTATGAGGATCTGAGAGTAAACAAGCCTGTATGGATATGGTCAGGGAGCAAACTCTGCAGGGCCCTCCTCTCTGTTCTTAGTCAAGTCTAAATGGGAACCATTTCCCCAGGGTCCTGCAGAGTTGGGGGAGGGGCAAGAAATCAACGGCCCTTTTAAGAGCCCGATGGCCAGGGGACCAGGACAGATGACATAGACCTAAGGGGACTCTTGGATCCCTGCCAGATTTTTCTGTTTTGGGGCATTCATCCCTCCTGGGAGCGGGGGGGGGGGAGGGGGGGACAGCAACTCTCAAGGTAAGGTAGAAGAACACACTGGTTGTGGGTACCACTTGGTTAAACATGCATGCTCCCCTGGTGTTTGAAGAAGCAGACAGAGCAGAGAGAGAGAGAGAGAGAGAGAGAGAGAGAGAGAGAGAGAGAGAGAGAGAGAGAGAGAGAGAGATACCTTGATGAGGTCCTTATTGAGTAGAGAGGAAAATGGTGCAGATTCATCCAGCATGTACTGCGTTCCAGACATTACCAGCGACCATTCCAATACCCCGATCCACTTGCTGTTCCAAAGACCCCAAGACACACTATTATTACAGATGGAAAACCTGAACTTGGGCCATTTCCTCCAAGTCACATGGATGCTAAGCTGACAACCAAATGTGGGTCTGCTTGGGCTTGAAGTCTACCTTTTGTGAAAAAGCCCATGTGGTATTGTAAGGACTAAACCCCTGGGAGGAGGCAGAAGGCCAGAGCCCCTGCAGATCTGACACCTTTCCCCTGGGCCTCGTCCTCCCCCTGGGTCAGTAAATCAAGGAAACTTGGCAACTCCCAGGCTCTCTGGAGAGCGGAAGTAAAGTAGGGTGCCAAGTGGCTGGTGCTGGGGGGGGGGCGAGACTGAGCTGAGGCTGCTGCTTGCCCTGACTCATTGGCCCAAGTTCATCTTTGGGGCAAGAGGTACAAGCCGAGGGCAGAGCCATTGCCGGGGCCATTACTCACCAAGGCAACACCTCGGCAACAGCCGTCACAACCGCCACACGCTTGCTGGCTGGACTCAGCTTCCCATGGAAAGGAATAGAAATTGCATTCATTTTCCAGGAACAAAGAGGCCGGCTCGCGCCGACCTCGCCTGCTTCCTCCCACCCCTGCCCTGTGCCTGCCTCTTGTCTGGTTGCATAAGGGTTTCTGCTACCTTTTGAGGGGACCCAGGTGGTAAAAAGACAAAAGAGAAAAAGAAAATGAAGCAGAGAGGCAGAGACCTCAAAAAGGTCTTCAAGGACCTTTGTCATCAACACCTCTTCCTTCACCCAAGGAAGATGGAGCCGGGTTTGAAGGGGTATGACAGGAAAAGAAAGGATAGAAGTGCCCGACGTTGAGGGCAAGGAAGGGAAAGTTGAGACAAAAAAAGAAGAGAACGCGGGCAGGGGAGGGAACACTCACTTTGGATCCTCTGTTACATGGAGTCCACATAGAGCCTCTCATTTGGTCTTCATGGTGACCCATCCTTACTTAATTTTAAACACCAAGGAAACAGGTGTTTAACAGGGCAAGTGACTTGACCAGGAACAAAAAGTCAAGTCAGGATTTTGGATAGAGCCTCATCTGACTCCTGAATACTTGAATACTTTCTACTCTCCCAAGTTCTATCCTGACAAGGAATTGGGGATGCTGAATTGCAAAGATGGGCACTGGTGCGATATTGTTCTGTGGATTCCTCTGGGTCTCTTTCTCTATATCTATGTGTGAAATGAACAGATCTGGCGATTTCTAAAGTTCCTTTTAGTGCTACCTTTCTAGGCTTTAGGATTGGTGTTGGGTGCAGTGAGTGTGCCTGTAATCCCAGCACTCACTAGGCAGAGGCGGTAAGATCACTGCAAATTTGAGGCAAGTCTGGGCTACATAGTCAGGAGCCCACCCAGGACAATGTAGAAAACTCCTTTCCTAAAACACTAAGGAAGAGAAAGAGGGAAGAGACTGAACTGGGAAGCCAGAATGTGTCAGAGGGACATCTGGTGACTTTGTCCTTGGTGAACTAAGGGGAATCTGCTCCCAGCACCCAGTCATCACATCTGCAGCCGACTGGAGGTTTTGGATGTGATTTTCTGTTCTGCGAGCATATGGCTGCAGAGCTGCGAGCAAAGACAGCCCAGCATTGGGGCTCCACCAGGAAGGGAGACCCCAGAGATTTCTCCTAACACCACAGTCTCCTCTTCATCCCATACACCACAGATTCCAATTAACAGTTTGACACCAAAGTTCTCAGATACCTTCCTGCGTCTGGATACACTGAATGATGGAGACTGTCATGGCTGGGAGTGAAGGAGGTGGGATGTGAACATGTGAAAAATGTGAGCATTCACAGTCCTGGAGGTGCACACTTTCAGGAAGTGTCAGGATTCCAAAAGTACTCCTGGCTGGACTAGAGGAAGAGACAGCGATGTGCCTGCTGGAGGAGGCTCAATGCCCACTCTGCGAGTCTCATGGGAGTCTGAGCCTGATGGGGACCACAGGGATCATGGGGGAACCCCATCTCATGAGATGCTTGTGGTCTCCCTTAGGGAATGAAGGTGGTTGAGGATGGTATTATTCTCATTCTTGTGGGTAGCAAGGGTGAAGAGCAAAGCAGTTAGGAGAGCTAAGGGGAGCAAGCATGATAAGAAGATTCCTCTGGAAGCTTGAGGGAAAAAAGTAGCCCTTAGCCTGGAGGCAGGTCTCCATACTCTTCCTCAGACTTATTCCAATGTGGAAAGTACGTGCATGTGTGCGTGTGTATGAGTGTGTAAGTTTATGCGTGTGCTGTGTGTGTTTTACATCCAGCATGGAAGTTCTAACTTTTAAAATTTTTTCAACACAAAACAGCATCAAGGAAGCCTTGAGAAAATAGAATTCTCTTGTCCCTTCCTGGTCATTTGGGGCAGAAAAGCTTAAATTGGGAATGGTTGGATCAATATCACATCTCAGTCTACCCATTTGAAGTTGTTAAACGGTGCACTCTGATGAGACAGAGGAAATGGACCAGGGAGTTGGAAGAGCACTCCTGGGGTCATCAAGCGACTTAGAAGAGTCTGTCCCCCTCTCTGGGCCTCAGTTTCCCACTTCTAAAATGGCTGATCAGATTCACCATAAACCCTTCCAGTTGCTGTCTGTGGTGCTAAAATGCACGACCACCAGTGATAATCACCCATCTTACAAGTGGCCCAATTACAGTCATTCTTCTTGTCTGTCAACCAAACTATATTATTTACTTTTTAAAAATAGTATCTCAGGTATCCCAAGTTGGCCACTAACTTCCGATCCTCTACCTTTACCTCCCAAGTGGTGGGATTTTAGGTGAATACCACCATACCTGGCTTCATGCAGAGCTGGGGACCAAACCCAAAGTTTCGTGAAGGCAGTCAGGCATTCCGCCAACTGAGCAATGTCTCCAGTCCAATAAGGTTTTACATTTTAATGATTTGCTCAGTTGACAAATAGAAATTTGCACATATTATTGGTGTGCAACATGTGCTTGGGGCATATATGCACAAACCCTCAGAACCATGAGTAATAATAGTCAGAATGCAAGAGTCGAACCCTGCCTACAGGCAGTATGTGCAAGCCAGAATATTGTGTGCACACGGAAGGGCCAGGACTAAAGGAGGCTGGGAGGTATTTGGCTCACCCCTCCCTCTCAGCTCATCATCATAATGTTGTCTTGCTCAGAACAACCTTTTTATCTTTTTCTCCAAATTTTTATGTACATTACCAGTGAAGGCCATGAAGAAAAGTGCTGTGGACCTGGAGAAGAGAAATTTACTTCTCAATTACTTGTGCTATCCTAAGTATGGATTCCCTATTTCATATTCTCTCAATGGTTCATCCATCAATAGCTCATCTTCTTGGGAACTGCCCTGAAATAACTCTATTTTCCCTACTCCTGGCTTTAATACAGGGATGGAACTGAGCCTCAATAATCAGGAGTGCAAGTGTCCTTGCCTTCTTAAATTTTTCAGGAGGTAGTCAAAGTCTTAACATGAATCTGAGAAGAGTGAGGTGTAGGAGGAAGGGCAGAAGAGAGCCCATCATTCATTGAGTTCTCACTAGGCTTTTGGTGTTTTATATTCATATATCACAAAGTCTACAAAACAGTCCTGTGGAGATTGACGTCTTATTCTGTTCATGCTGTTATAACATAGGATCAAAGAACAGGTGATTTATAGAGATCTGAGGTTCATTCTTCACAATTTTGGAGTCTGTAAAGTCCCAAAACTCCAAGTTCATTGTCTGGTGGGTGTCAGTGTCTGCTTCTAAGATGGTGTCTTGGAATAAATGTGATGTCTTAGTGAGGGAAAGGTGCTCTAGCACTCAGAAGGTGGGAGGGTGAGCTCCCTCCATCAGACCCCTTTACGAGGCACTAATTCATGGGAGACAGATCATCTCTCATAACTTAAAGGCCTCTCCAAGAGCTCCGCCTTCCAACTGAGCTGCATAGGGAATTAAGTTGCCAACAGATGAATTTTTGGGGGTTCAAGAACATTCAGATCATAGCAATTTTTAATTCTTATTATCCCAGGTTTTCCTACACAGAGAATATCTGGCTTAAACTCACCAGACAGGAAGTGGAAGATGGTTGCTTCTAGTCCACAGCCTGTACTTCTTCCACTCCAAAATAAATGCAGGTGCAAGAGTAGGAACAGAAATAGCCTAAAAGGATTTCTTATTGAGTTATCTTAAATTGCCCTGCAATTATTACCCATCTTTCCCCATCTGCAGTCCTCCCCCTCTTCTTACTTGCAGCAAGTGAAATGCAAGGTTCCCTCTTGGGGTGAGTCAATTTCTCTTCCTTCTCTGGAGAGAGGAAGATAGGACGGGGTTTCTCTCTCCTTATCTTTGCCCTTTAGATCTCAAATATGCCTCTTGGGAGATTTTTTTGTCACACTAAATGACTTTACAAAATTGTAAGTGTTCAAACAATGCTCTCTGCTCCACAAGGGTCGTTTGGTGGCTCTCTGGACTAGTAAATCTGCAGGTGGGGAGGCGTCCTGCTGGGATCAGCACTGCCTGCTCAGGAGCCTTGGCATGAGCCGTCCCTCCCGCATTTCACCCCTGTACTGTGTGGAAGGATTATGTGAATAGCGCGTGTATCAAGGGGAGGGGCTCTAAAATGCCCAGAGGAAAGCACTGTCCTGTAGATGCCAAAGAATGCGATAGAATTGGCAATGCCACTCCGAAGAAATCAATTACATCACTTGTGAAACACAAGTGATGTTCTGTTTATCTCACAAGAATCCTGTAACAATTGCCAAGACGTCATTAAGTGAGGGGATGCAAAAGAGAGACCAGGCGGGAGTCCCTGGGGTTAGGAGGAACAAGACCAGTTTGCAAGCATGGTTTCAGCACCACGGACAGTAGCAGAGCTAGCTACATCTCCCCTTCACTCCGACTTGCACTTGCTTGTGGCTGAGGGCAAGACTTTCTCTTCTGACTTCCCTCTTCTGACCTGTTTATTTGATCCTTGTCTTCCTCTTGCCCCAGCTTGAGCATCTCCTGGGGCCATGAACAGCTGGCTTTTCCCTGGCACGTTTACAGATGGAATATGCAGCTTCCAGAGCTCAGGCCTCTGACATGGAGGGCATCTGGGCTGCTCAGGCCTCCCCCCCTCAGGGTAGGTGACCTTCTTATTTGATGAAGGAGCAGGTGGGTTGCTTTGGCTCTGGTTAGGATTTTTGCTGTGACAGGTGGCCTAGAACCATTGGGCAGGAATCCTCACCCTGCCCCCTCATTCCAGAGACCTTGGCTGCAGGATAGACTGAAGAAAAATGAAAATTAAGGTTTATTATGGAATTAGGGCCGTAAAACCACAGGCTACTGGAATGTAACAACTACAGTCATAAACCAAGAGTCTGCCTTGATCCTAGAATAAAAACTGTTACATTTTAAACAAGAACATTTACGGACGGGTAAGAGAGTAACTTCTGCTCTTCTTTAGGAGGCTTTAGTGACTGTTCAGTTAGATGGGTGGGCAAAGACATCCAGGATGGAGAAGACTAGTGTACATGAAACTGTGGCTGAGGTTTGAATTTCATGACTGAGGAAGCAAACTAATTTATCCAGGTGCTTCAGCCTCTAAGTCACATGAGGGTGCTTATGTGGAGATTTAGGAAGCAGAGAGCTTCCAAAAGACCTCTGGGGAGGGGGGTCTCCTTACCCAAGTCTTGATTCAGTGAGTCATGGTTGTTGCTAAGAATTCTGGGTCATCTGTTTGGGGTTCTTAGTTGTTTACTAAAGGAATTTAAAGATGGCTCAGAAACAAGACCAATGAACATTTTTTAGAGTTCTGAAGAAAAAAAAAAAAAAAACCAGAGCAGAGCAGGCAAGTGGCAAATCCTAGCAGGGGCCAGGAGGAGGAAGATAAAGAGGAAGACAAAGTTATGCCCTTAAGTTAGGCCTGGAAGTCAGCAAAGGAATTGGCAGAGTAACAGTAAGGGCTGCATCAGGGGATGCATATGTGGGCTTTGGAAAAAGACCGAGAAAGATAAAAAAGAAAACGTGTGGCTTTTGAGCTCAGAACTCAAAAAAATGGGCTCAGTCAAAATACATGGCAGAAGTTCTGTGAGCATCTGCTTGCTTCTGTGCCAAGGGTGAGGCTTCTGGGAAGGACAACCATGTGATCTCATAGGGGGTGATTATTCCTCCCATCTCTTTAGTATGTCTTCAGGTGACTCAGCTTTCTTGGGGGCTGGGCTCCTGGCCAGGTGATCGACAGGCAAATCTGGATTAACTCAAAGAAGAACATAGGAAATATGTTCTGGTCTTCAAGGCAGATCATAATGTCAGGTCTCCATCCAGAGAGGTAGAACCCAACTTCCATTCTAGGAGGTGGGTCTATCCTCATTGACTTCCAAACTTGCCAGTTCTTGTTGCTAAAAATAGTCTCTGAGAACATTTAGAACTCAGCCCTGGGCTCTTTTCTTATGTTGATAACTTGTAGGGCCTCCCTTCATCTGTCTAGGTCATAGAAGAGGGGCTGATTTACAGGATTAGACTGGCTATTCCCACAAGCCAGAAAAGCAAGGGGTGTCACTAAATCCAGGAATGTCCCTAACTAAAGATGACACATCCTCCGATCTAAATTCATCAAACATTGACTTAACAAAACTGTATTGAGCACCAGAGCCTGGACACAAGGGCTGTGAAGTGGATTGGATGCAATTCCTGCTCTCGACCTGAGGTGCAAAGGTAACTCATCCGACCTGTGGCCCACGGGCCATAAGCACATCAGGATAGTGATGAGTGATGCCTAACACAAAGCATTTTTAACTAATTTTTTGGCAAGTGTATGGAGGAATGTGTGTGTGTTTGTGTGTGTGTGTGTATGTGTGTGTGTGTGTGTGTGTGTGTGTGTGTGTGTATGTTCATACATGCCTGGGTGCGCTTGCAAGTATGTGTGTGAAGGCCCAGAGTTGAATTATTCTTTGGTAGTTCTCCACATTTGTTTCTCAATTGAACCTAGAGCTTGCCAGTCAGCCAGGGTAGCTACCCAACTTGCCCTGGGAGCTTCCAATCTTTGCTGTCTGGGTGATGGATTTCAGGTAGCCACCATGGCTGTTGGGCTTTTACATAGGTTCTGGGGATCCAAACTCTGGTCATCACACTTGAGGGACAAACACCTTATGCACTAAGCCATCCCCCCAGCCCAGATTTGTAGGTTTTTTTTTTTTTTTTTGAAAACCTGTGCCATGGTTCATTAGGTGGCAACTTCATATGTCCTCACTTTGTGGAAATGGACCATGAAACCCTATTTGTATCTTCCTTCTATACCATTCTGTCTCTTTACTGCATTGAGAATTAGCCATTTCAGCAAGGAGCTAGAGCCTCCTAGGGAGATATAAGGGCTTCATGCCAGAGGACTCTAGGCAGTCTTCCCAAATGAGGGCGTGTCTGACACAGAGCTTGAAAGATGTGGAGATATACAACTAGCTGTGTTTCACCTGCACCGATGTTGCAGGTGGCAGAAGCTGGAGTGGAGTGTCTATTCTGGAACAGCTCCTGGCCAGGCTTGCGCAGCAGATGATCCTGAAAGCTGTTCTGCTGCCAGGATGGACGTAAACCAACACTCCCTAGAGGTGGGATCCAGGATCTAACTTCCTAAGGCAAGAAACGCCACCCTCCTCCCCAGGTCCTTCCCACCTGAAGATTGTATCTCATTCCTCTGTTGGGAAAAACCAGAGTAGCCTCCCAGAACTTCACAAGGCCAGATACTTAAGAGGAACAAAAAAGTCCTGTGGTGAGGCCACGTGGGTGAGCAACATCTTCTAGACACTACATTTGGGCCTCTGAAATATACTAACCTGCCCAGGGTCTGCCTGAGATGTCAGAGCCGAGACCACAACTCAGATTTCTGGATGCCAAGACAAGTTCCTTAGGCTCTAGCATTCTAGAAGCCCTACCTTAGCCGAGCTTGAATACCTTCCTTGGCACGTGACTCTCATTTCTTTTCTTGACTCTGAGAGGACTCACAGCAGGGTGTCCCTGCATCTCCTGAGTTTGGTCCATGTTTCCCCAACTGCAGCAGCATCTGCATATTTATTAGACACCATTGCAGGCATGAGGACAGGCACTCTTGTATACACTTGTATACCCATAGGTAAGTAAGTATACCCACTCTTTGCAGCTCTGTAACTGTCCTGACAGGAATGAAGATATTCCAAAGAGACACTTGTGTCCTTCCCTTTGGGTGTCAGATTATTGCAATGATGAGTCCCAAGAAACTAGAATTTCCCTGGGAGTCTCATGCTGGGAGATGGGAATAGCTAAGGCCCTGGGACCAGCCACAGGAAGAACTCATCTCCTGGAAAGATTTATGGTTTGTTGGGGACGTTGCAACAGACACAGGAGCTGACACAGAACTGATGGACAGGACCACACCTTGACCACGACTCCTTGCTATGCATTATCTCTGACTCTATTAAACTCAACCCTCAGGTTAACACACCAAAGATGAACTTGAGGGTCACTGGCCCTCTCCATCCCTCTTCTCAGTGTGGCCATATTGAATAATCCCCCTTTCTGTTTCTCACTGTGGTGTGTTCAATGGGTCTGTGAAGGATGGGTGGTTGAATCTGGCTTATTGACTTAACTCTGTTAACACTCTGAGCTTTGTCCTCTTATTACCCACATCCTGGCGATGGGGAAACTGAAGTGTAACTCAATTAACTCAAAGTCTCACAGCTAGGAAACATCAGCTCTGAGACATAGGTCTGATGGATAGTCACTCCTTGCAAACTTCTGTCAAGCTCCTTCCGCATGCTTCCTTTTCAGACCTCACCACTGTCCAACTTTGCACAAATCCTGACAGGCTGGTTCAGTCTCCTCCTGCTCCTTCAATATCCATTCACTGCAGCTAGGCTTCTTTTAGCTGTGAGGTAACACTCATATATGACTTAAGGGAGGAGGGGAGATTTATTTGTCTAATGTATATCACACATAGTTGTCATAGTTAGGCACCGGTGTCACCTTGACAGTTGAGGGTTTGAGCTCCGGGCACATTTGTAGAGAATTAGTGGCTGAGTTAGACCAAGAGAAAACCTGCAGGAGATTGTCTAGCTACTGGGGAAGGTCCAGCCTATTGTGAGTGAGAGCTGATTGAGAAAGTTGGCATCCTTCTGTTCACTTGGCCAGACATGCTGGTCTAGCAAGTAAGGACTGTCCCTCTCTCAGCTGTTGTGTAGAGATGGTGTGGCCAGTTCCTTTGGCCCTGGTGCTGATGTGAGCTCTCCTGCTAAGATGTATAAACAATTGTAACCAGGAATCATAAGAGAAAATAAACCCCTTGTTCCCTTAAGCCATTTGATGGTGATTTATCAGCAACCATGCGGGCGGACTGCAACAATAGTCCATTGCGGTGGGACTCATAAAGTGGAAGGCATGGCTAGAAGCGGAAGCAGGAGGCTGGTTCAGGTCACTGCAACCATCCAGGGGAGAGCGAGGGAGAGCAGCAGGAGAAAGCAGGGTCAGGCTACCAAACCTCAAGGCCTGCCCCCTATGATATGCCTCCAGCAACCTTCCCAATCATTAGCATCAGCTAAGGATTCCAACACATGAGCCTATAGTGGGGGTGGGGATGTGGGGGAGAGAAACTCACATTCAAACCATGACACTGATCAAACATCTCACCTTCCACCGTCTCCCTGACACAGCATCCCTGCATGCATGTGGAGGGCCAAGGGTGCTATCAGGAGACATCCTCCATAGCTCTTCCACCTTATTGGTTTGAGACTGGGTCGCTGAACCCTGAACTGAACACTGAGATTGCTTGATAGAGCTAGTGCCTTAGCCACCTTGCTCTGGGGATTCCCGGGCTCTGTTCTCTGGGGCTGGATTACAAGCAGGCCACCAAGCCCACTTGACATTTTTCATGGGATGCAAACTCTGGTCCTTTTGCTTTCATGGCAAGTTCTTTGACCACTTAGCCTGAAAAGATAATTTAATATAGATTTTAAGCACAAGGGTTAGGAGAAATAGAAGTGCTCAGAAAAAAGTAAGACACACTTGAGAGCATAAGTGTGTTTGGGCAAGCGCTTTTCAAAGAAGATGAGCAGAAAGACAGACAGACATAGGCGTCAAGGAAGAGTCACATTTCATTGTCTTGACATCTGTCATATAGAGCATTTTGGTGCTCAAGTTACATCTCAAAAGGCTGCTAAGGGGGCTGAAGAGATGACTCAGGGGTTAAGCCTCTGCCTTGCAGGCGGAAGGTCCTGAGTTCAGATCCTAGACCCCACGTACAGACGCTGGGCGGAAGTGGGGGTGGCCTGCGTTTCTGGTCCTGGTAAGGCAGAGCCTGTGAATCCTGCGGCAGAGTAAACAAGGAGGAGGTGGAGGCGGTCCATGGTGGTTCCCGAATTCTCCCGTAGTTCTACACACGCGCACACACACACAATTGAATAAATAATAAAAAAAGGAAGAACTTATAAGAAACAAGGCTGCTAAGAAAACTTGTCTTTTGCTTACTCTTTCAGTGATGGAGATTATAGAGTGGCTCCGGAGGTTCCCTGGATGTAATTACAGTCTGATGAAGTAGAACTGTTTTGTGCATGTTCTTGTGAATGGAGTTTCTGGTTAAGAGTCACAGAATACCATTGGGAAAGGATGTCACAGGCATCTGCCCATCATGCTGGGATTCTTTTTTTCCTGAGTGAGGGGCTCCTTCCCTTCTTGTGACCCCCCCCCATTTTTCCCTGTCTTCCCTCCTAGTCTCTCCATGACTAATCTTCACATGGACACCCCTGACTATTTTCTTCCCATGGTAAGAACATTGAGATACAGGTTCAAGGTTGCCATTAGTGTTGACTCTCCACGTGATTTTGGACAAGCCATATTGTTTCATTTCTCTCTGGGACCTTGGACAAGCTGTATCGCCTCATACCTCTGGAACTCAGTGTCCTTTGCTGACAAAGCAAGAACAATCATAACTCATGCTGCTCTGGTAACTAGCTTCTTACATAGCGCTGTGGCAGCATCTGAGGCTTTGGCTTTCAGTGAAGAGAGTGGCCATCTGGATTTCACATGTGAAGAAGTGCAGGCCTCGAGGACACGACCAAGTTCACCAAGCTAGCATGTTCTGGAAAAGACCTTGGACGCAGGACTTTGAACTTTGCTCTGGAACATGCAGGCCTTACACTAATCGCTTTCCAAAAGGCCTGTGGTGTACATGGGGATGGGAGTCTGGAGGGCACCTACTGCCACATTTCCAAGCTTGTGTGCCTAGGAACAAAGAACTAGAACACGAACGCATGGGTGTGAAAGAGGGACGCTTTATTAAGAAAGAGAACCTTCCTGAACATGGAATCTGGCCAGAGAGGTGGGAAATGTGAGAAGCTCCAAGACCCCAGGAGTATGAGTCTTTATGGCTGATTTACCTAGCACTCTTTTGAGTAGTTCTCTTCAGCATTTGTGGATTAAGGGCTTTTCCTGTTCATGTTGTCTGACCCTTTCAAGTAAGTAGCCCTGGCGGACAGGGGGATTTTCCAGTCTTTTTTCCCTGTCACTGGTTTCTTTCATATTGCGATAGGAGAGTAGGTACTAGAAACTGTGACATCGAGATGAAAACATAAAAGAGGCTGATTGGCAGGGAGAGACTGGAAGTTCTTTCTCACTGAAGCCCCACGTAAGGAACAGAGCATGCGCAAGAGAAGACCCAGAGAATATGAACTATGAAAGGGGAGAAGGAGTGCCATGTGAACTTCCCGTCTCATGCTCCTGGTGGCTCAGGGCTTTGTGGTCCTTCAGCGCACCAGCCCACCCATGTGCAGAAATGCTCTCCTCTTCTTAATAAACTGTCTCTATTTTATTCGAACCATGTGTCCCCCAGTGCAGTATTTTGACCCTGGACATCAGAGTCTGGAAGCGGGTGGCATGCTGGGTTTTCTCACTGTGTCTCTGATGACCCCCATGTCCTACAGCTGCTTGCTGACCTCGACCCCTCGCCCTAAGACCAGGTCATCTCTCTTGCTCTTCTCTAGCTTCCAGCTCTGGGAAACTTCCAGGATTTACAGCTTTCCTAACCCCTTGTTTGTCTTTCAAACTCTAATAGAATGGAATATGAGCCTCTGTGAGTCCGGTTTTAAATTATTTTATAAACAAGGCTATCAACCCAAAGAGGAGCCTTAGCTCCCTGAAAACAGTATGTTAACCTCTCTCCATCTCTCCCTTCCTCCCTTCGTCTCCTCTCTCTCTCTCTCTTTCTTCCTCCTTCTCTTCTTCTCCCCTCTTTTCCTCCCTGTCTCCTTACCTTCCCTCTTCCTTCTCTATCCTCCCTCATCACCACACTGCCAGCCCCAGTCTGCTCTGGCTGGGAAGAGCCCAGGGTAATAGTGCGCTCTTACAGTGAGGTCACCCCGAGGAGCTGGTCTCTTGCAGTGAGGTCACCCCGAGGAGCTGGTCTCTTGCAGTGAGGTCACCCCGAGGAGCTGGTCTCTTGCAGTGAGGTCACCCCGAGGAGCTGGTCTCTTGCAGTGAGGTCACCCCGAGGAGCTGGTCTCTTGCAGTGAGGTCACCCCGAGGAGCTGGTCTCTTGCAGTGAGGTCACCCCGAGGAGCTGGTCTCTTGCAGTGAGGTCATCCTGGCTTGTGGTACAGACACACGGCCGCATCTCAGCTTGAAGCAACGACGTGGGCACATGAAGAGCTCTTTCGCAACCCGCCATCCTCTCAAAGGGGAAGGAGGCTCCCCCAGGCCGTCCTACAGTGCAGTCTGCCTTTTGAAAACAGCCATGATGCCACGTCTTGCCCTTCTCTTCGCCAGCTCTGGAGAGCTCTTCTCCCTGGCTGGCTCCTCCTTTTCAGGCATCCACCCCGAGATGGCCAGAGATGAGGCTCAGCCCCCAGAGAGGCAAAGGGAGAAAGGGCAAAAATATAAAATAAAGATTATGCAAAAGCATTACCCTGCCTGTTTCTCCCATCTCCCTCATCTCCCCGGGTAAATTACCCTATTATTCTGCTCCCTTAGGACTCGCGATCGTCCTTATTTCTTCTTTTGAGCTAAAGTCATTCATGCAGTAAATTAGTTCTTTGCTTCGAAATAGCTCTGATTGTAGCCCGTCGTTGCCACCAACAGCAGCAGCAGCACCTCCCAGGACAGTTCCAAAAAAAATGGGTAAAAGAAAGAAACAAAAAGAAGAAGAAAAAAGCTCCCAACAACTCTCCCTGCTGCCCACTCCATTCACAGATGGAGAGATGCGGGGTGCTGTTTCCTGGTAAATGATTTCTTCGAAAGGCAAATTTGGTGTCCAGAGGAAGTGTAGAAGCAGCTCCGTTGGGACAGGCACTCCTGGCTCCCACAATTGTGCCCTGATGCTCTGTCTCCCCCTCTCAAATACAAGCCTTGGATCCCCTCAGATTGTACCAGAGGGTACTTGAGTGTACATGGCTGTGGAGGCCCAAGGGTGAAACCGGGAAGCATCCTGGATGTTCTACCTTCTTACTGATTTACTCTGGGGTTTCCCAGACTCTGCCTTCCAGGGCTGGAATTACAGGGTAAGGACATTTCCACCTGGTGTTTTTAGGTGGGATCTGAAGATCCAACTCAGATCGTTTTGCTTGAGAAGAAAAGGTTTTAATACTGCACCAGCTCCCCAATATCTCCCAAAGTATTTTTAAGAAAAGATTTGCTTGTTTGAGACAAGGTTTCACTGTGTAGCCCAGGCTGGCCTTAAACTTATGTGTCTGGGCTGTCCTCACATTCCTGGTCCTCCCGCCTCAGCTTTCTGAGGGCTGGGATTACGAGCATGTGCCACTACTCTAACTTCAAAGTAGTTTTTAATGAAAATAAGTTTATCTATATCTTGTATCTTAAAAATCTCCCAAGATTCTTCTTCCTGACTTGCATTAAAAACCTAAGGTCAGAAGAGTCTGGGCTTCTCCCCCAGGTGCCTATGGTTGTTACCTGCTTCATAGAATCCACTGGCAAATAGTTGCTTGTTGTCCTGTAATTCTGGTCTTCTCTTGAGTTTTCAGGATAATTGTGTGTGTGTGTGTGTGTGTGTGTGTGTGTGTGTGTGTGTGTGTGCTGGGAGATGATTAGGCACCCACAGTTTTCTTTCAATGACTAATGTCTCTGTTCAGCTGTCTTCTCTCTACAACTCATGCCACCAGTGCAGATTAGAATTCAATCCCTAGCCCCATGGTGGCCTTCTAAATGAGTGGCCTAAGGGAGTCTGGCATAGGAGGACCCTGGACCACACTTTCACTATATGTATCTGACATCCATAGAACATCATACTCGATCATTGAGAGGTTTGCAAAGAGGAAGGATGGACAGAGCTGAGCAACTCAGTGGCAGTGCAGACATTTATTGGTGGGAAACTTGAAAGGGGGGTGTTGTCTGTTGAAGAACTAGAGCCTTGAGCCCCACTACCGGTTGTTAAAAGGCAGAAAAGGAATCAAGAAAGGAATTGTAGAAGAAACAGTAGCAACGCCACGAAGGAACAGCAGGGAATCTAAAAAAATTTAGTTACTAAAGTTCAAAGACTTTCCATTGCTTAACCAAAACTGAGGGCTTTACACAATGGTGTGGCCATGGCTAAAAATAATGTGCTTAAGATTTTTAAAAAGTAATTTAAGAGGTTAGCTTTTGCTCATGTTCAAAGACGAAGATTTGGAAGTAAAACACACATATATGAAACATTCAGTGAAACAAGTGTTCAACGTACACTCTAAGATTTATTGTTAAATATGTCCAAACAATGTCCTAGAGCAAGAATGTCTGTAGGTTATGAATCCCATCCTGAAAAATGTGATCTTTGAAGTGGAACTTCTGCACCACCCAATAGATAGGCACGGCACAGTGTCTACCATGGGCCCCTTCACAGAGAGTCAGGCTCAGTCACTCCATCATGGGCTCCCTCACAGAGAATCAAGCTCAGTCACTCCATCATGGGCTCCCTCACAGAGAGTCAGGCTCAGTCACTCCATCATGGGCTCCCTCACAGAGAGTCAGGCTCAGTCACTCCATCATGGGCTCCCTCACAGAGAGTCAGGCTCAGTCACTCCATCATGGGCTTCCTCCCAGAGTCAGTCTCAACAACTCTCATCTGGCCTCAGGCTGCCATGTTCTGTAAGTTCTGTGTTTATAGGTATGTACTGTCCATGCCTGGCTTGGGCTGGTTTCTTCAATAACAATTCTGCTGTTGTATATGTGACTTCCTTTCCAGAATCATTTTCCATTTTCTTTACTAATCTTTCAGAAGTTCATTTGGCGAAGTTCTTTTGGTGGATAAATCTTTCAGATTTTGATTTCCTATAAATATATTTTTCTTATATTTGTTCCTAAGAGACAATATTTTAAGGATCGGTGGTTACTTTTCTCTTCATTTAATTATTTTTATTGGCAACTTGTACTTTTACAGCAATTTATACAAATTCCTTTATTTTCACAATAATGTGTGGGTATGACTATAGATTTCTAAAACATCTCACAGGATATATATTGTGTTGTTTTGAGTATGTTTTTCTGTTATTTATAGAAACCATTCATTTTTATTTTCCTAACTTTTTGTATTCTTTTTATTTGGTTTCTGATTAGATGCATACTTGATCTTTTGAGTGTTCCATACATCTTAACCTTTCATTACAACATTGATCTCTGAATAATTTCCCCAGATTGATCGTCCAGTCAACCAAATACTCTCTTCAAAAGTGTTTAATTCCTGCCCCTAGAGGCACTGCACAATGTAGGCTCTAAATTAGAGAAATTTGCCTTGACTTTGCTTCCTAACTGCAACTCAGGCCTAGATCAAAATCTAGATATTATATGACATCTAAGCCAAGCACTAACCTTAAGCAAAACTCGAGCCCTAACTCCAGACTGAGACCTAGAATGAGTCTTACTTGTAACCATAGCTCTGTCCATTGTGCTAAACTTAGCTCTAATCCTACCCCATCTGGAAACCTAGTCCTAGATCTAATTCTGACTCATGCCTAAGACTTAGCCATAGCTCATAGCAAAACCATATCACTTGTTCTAACACTGGCCAAGGACTTAGTATGTATCTGTAGATTAATAGTAGCCCTATACATAATGTAAATCATAACACTAACCCAGCCCTAGATCTAATCCTAGACATCATCTTAATTTAAACCAAGCCCTACACCTAGGGATAGCATTAACATTAACCAGAACCAGAGTTATTACTCCAGATAGAGACCTAGTATGACTCTTTACTGTAATAGTAGCCCTATCCATCAACCTATTCTTAATCCTAACCCCATCCCTATCCATAACCCTAGCCATAGTTAAGTCTGACCCATGCCAAAGCTTCTCCCTTAGCTCTAAGCAAAACATTAACACTTACCTTAAAACTAATCAATTGCCTAGTAAGTGCCTACAGACTAAATTTACCCTAGTCATAGCTTAACTTGTAACCTTAACCATATCCTAAGATCTAACCCAAACATTATATGACACCAAAGCCAAGTCCTACACCTAGGAGTAGGCACTAACCTTAACCAAACCGGAGTACTTGTTCTGGACTGAGAACTAATATGACTTTTAGTCATCATTGTGGAACTATTCACAGATCCAATCCTAACTCTAACTCCAGGCCTATTCCTAATATTGGACCTAGCTTTAAACTTGACCCATGCCCTAAACCTTACCGTATCTCTAAGCAAAGCAATAGAGCCTGCCCAAACATTGGCCAAGGACCTTATATGAGATTAAAGATTAACTGTAGCCCTACCCATACCCCAAACCTAACCCTAGCTCTAGATCTAACCCTTGATATCACAGCACATCTAAACCAAGTCATACACCTAACCCTAACCATATAACCTGTCCCAACACTATCCCAAGACTTAGTATGCATCAATTAGCTCACTGTATCACTATCCATAACCCAAATCCTAACCTTAGCTCTAGTCCAGAGCATTTTGTCTATTTGTCTGCTGGTAGACTCAGGTTGTCTCTATGCTTTGGCTATTTTGAATGTAAGGTAGATACAGCACTACATCTAACCCAAGACATATATAAATTTTATCCATAATCCTAACCAAAACCTGAGACCTAGTACAAGCACTTATACCTACTTTATCCTGATTGTACTCCTATTCATTGCCCTATCCCTAAACTTAAGCTTAGCTATAGCCTTGACCCTAGACAAAGCAATGCATGAAAACTAAGCCCTACTTCTAGCTGTTGCACTCAAGAGTCTATACAGTAACTACAGCCCTATTAACCTCCTGACTTTTAACAATAACCCTAACCCTAATCCTTGGTCTAATCTGCTCCATGCTGAAAGCCCAGCTGAAGCACTAACTGAAGCCATATCTATAGCCCTAACACTAGTCTAGGACCTAGTATGCATCTATCATCTAACTGTAATGTAACCCTGTCCACAGCACCAGTTCTAACCCAAACCCTAGATCTAGCTAAGCCATAACCATAGACATAGAATTACATTTAAACCAAGTCTTATATCTAGATGCTAAACTAACCTCAATCATAATCTGAGTGAGCCCTATCATTAAACTGAGACTAGTATGAGTCTATATACTAAAAATAAAAATATTCTGCTCTATGGATACTTTAGCTATTGTGAATGTAGACACAAACACAGTTGTACTTTTGTCTGTTTGACCCTGTTTTTTTTTAATTATTTGGAGTTTACCTAGGAGTAGAAGTACTGTGTCATATTGTTCTGGATCTAAGGGCTTGCTGGTTGTTATCTTCATAAAATAATATGAACTATTAAATGGGAATGAGTTGGTAATGTTTACTTTTGTTTAAATAAAAAAAAAAAACAACAGTTTGGGTACTCTGGGGGATAAAAGCTGGGAGCCCTGGAAGTTGCCAAGATGGGGGAAAAGTTAAATCTTTAGAGAAACAGAAACAAAGCCCCTAGTTATCAGGGAACACATGCTTAGATTTTAAATGTTTAGACAAAAGCAGTATGGCTGACATGGTGGGAACTCTGTTTTGCTTTCTGTCTTTGCCTTGCATTGAGAAGAGAAGGACTGAAAGAGGAGAATCTTGGCAGCAAGACACAGATTCTTCCCATATTTGGCAGGTCTCCCAGTGACATGTGTCTTGGGGATGGGAATGCTGGCCAGGTGACTGACAGATTCGCTGAGTCATAGGTCCTAGAACTCAAGCTCCATTAGAGTGGCATAGGAAAGACTGGAAGAGAGTCTGTCCCTAAGAATATAGAATTCACGTAGTTGGTTTTTTGAACAGCATATTATTCTCCAAAGAATCTGTGCCATCTACATAGCCACCAACAATGATTTAGTGTACTCATTTTTTTTATATTTTTAGTAATACAATGCTTGGCATTTTCCATTATTGCTGTTATTTTTACCTGGTAATAGGTGTGACGTGGAATCTAACTATGATTTTAATTTGTGTTTTCTAAGGATTGGTGACAATGAGCATTTTCTCATGTCCTTATTGAATATCTGTATACTTTCTTGCAGAAACATTGATTCAAATAGTTTGCCTATAATTTAATTGGACATTTTTCTTAATAGATACACTAATCATTTATATGTTTTAGATATTTAAGTCATTATAAAAAATTCCAAATATTTTTCTCTTTTCTGTAGGTTACTTTTTAGTTTTCTTGGTAATGTCTTTTATACACAAATATTTTTAAATCTTGATAGATCAATGTTCCTATTTTTCTTTAGTTGTTTATGTTTTTAGCATAGTGTCTATGAATCCATTGTTCACTCCAAAATCATAAGGATTTTCTCAATTTTCCCACATGTTTTCACCTGCATTTTCTATTTTTAGTTCTTACATTTAGGTCATTGAGTTAACTCATGTATTTGCTATGAAATGAAAATCTAGCTTCATTCTTTTACATGTGGAGATCTAGTTTCCCAGTACCATTTTATTTATTTCTTTTTTTTACAAACACATTTATTTTAGCTTTACTTTTTCCAGTAACATTTTAAAATATGTATTTATTTATTTACTTCAGAGAGACAAAGGAAAAGAGAGAGGAGAGAGGAGATGGAGAATGAGAGAAAGAGAGGAGAGAAAGATAGAGAGAGAAAAAGAGAGAGAGAAAGAGAGAGAGAGAAAGCTGTGATCTGCATAGGTACATAGATGAAGATCAGAGGTAAATTTCTGAAATTCAGTTCTCTCCTTCTACTATCTAAGCTTCCAGGAATCAAACTCCCAGTAGCCATGCTTGTACACAGTTTCTTTCACTAGCCAGAATATCTCACTTGCCCCTAGAACCACTTGTTGCAATGACTTCTTTCTCCATTGAAAAGACTTGAAACCGTTATGAAAATCAATTGGCCATTGTCATGTGACTTTAACTGGGGAGACACAAACAAACATCTACTCATCCCAGATAGGCCCTGAAGATAGACCAAAGTTTAGAAAATGAATAAAATTTTTGGGTTTCCAATGGCATTTACTTACAAGAGTATATGTGAGTGAAGGATTAAAAACCGGCCTTAGTATGGGTGATAAATCACAAAGGTTGTATCCTTTGAACTCTCTGGACAATTTATAAGCATCTCAGCTGACCAAAGAGTCTCCTTTTCTCAGCAATCCTTTGTTGCTCCTATAACCTCAGAACCTGAGGCGTAAGTCTTGTAAGATTCAGGAGCTTTCTGAGCCTTACAAGTTTCATTGAGTTCCTGAAATTTGAAGGTTTTGGTTACTTCTTGAGTCTTGTGACCCTTCTTTTTCCCTCCAGGAGGGAATGCTTCAACCCACAAGAAATAACTACTCAATGCTCATGAAGTTATTACCCAGAGTCCAATGTGATGCTGCTGGTTTGTGTGACTGTTCTCATGTCAATATCACTTTCTTTTGAATATGGTAGCTTTGCAGAAAAGACTGGTTTACTCAAAATTACTCATGATTCCACATAAATTGGAGGATTAGTTAGGCCATTTCAGCCTCGACCTTAGAATGTTGGCAAGGATTGTTTGGCTCTGTAGATTGCTTTAGATAGAGAACTTGGCAACATTATCTTCCTACTCAGGTTCATGTCTTTCCATTTTTTAGACTGTTATTTCTTTTCAGCAATAGCCTGTGGTTTTTAATGTAGAAAAATTTCACTTCTTTGGTTAAATTTATTTCTAGATATTTTCTTTCTTTCAGATGCTATTGTGAATGGTGATGCTTTTTAAACTTTTCCTGCTCTTGTTAAAGCTGTACAGAAACGTATTTTTTTGGGAGGGGTTGAACCTGTGTCTTGGATTTTTGTTTTGTTTTGTTCTTTGGATTTTTTTTAAAAGATAGAATCTCCCTTTTAGTCCAGACTGGCCTTAAGCTCACAGACTTCCAAGTGCTGGATTACAGACATGCATCCCATACCTGACATTACTCTGCATTTCTGTTTATTTTTCTAAGTCAACTTCAGTAACTTTTTTGGTGTGTGCACATGAGAGTGTGTTTGTGTGTATGTGTGTGCTTGGATATCAGATGGCACTGTGTGTTCCCATGGAGGACCAAGGGTGACTTCCAGAAAGAATAATCCTCAATTACTTCTCCCTCCTTTTTGCTTTGCTCTGGGATTTCCCAGGCTCTGCTCACCAGGGCTGGAAGTGCAGGCCACAATTGGCGTTTTTACATGGGACTTGGGATCTGAACCATCCACACTGTGTGCACATGGAGCCCACCCCATGAGAGGCCTTCACGTTGTGAGTACGCATATATGGAATTCAGGGTTTTAGCAGGCAGTGTGGTATGTCAGGCTATTAATCATTCAGCTGTCCACAGGTCAGAGCACTGAATGTGGAAATAGTCTCATCTCATCCACTGTCTGACGCACATGGAACACAGCAACCACATGTGTAGTGCCTCTGGGGTAGCTATTTATTTTTCTTGTCTAATTGTTCTTATGGTAAAGTTTGAGGTGCTGAAATGAAAGCAGATGGTCTTGTTTTGCTTCCCCAATTGAAGTTTTGTTATTGTTTCAAACCCCTCATGTGACAACTGTTTCATATTTCCTACTGCCTTTTAGCCCAGAGATGTGTTTATCTTTTTATTTGTTTCAGTGAAAGCCTCTTTTGGTTATCTAGTCTGTTCTTGTTAGACCCTAATCATCAACGTGTCAACCTCAGATGACGCGTACAAAAGAAGAGATTAGTTTTCACCACTAGTTGGATGGCCCCTCTCCACTGTCCTGGCAATAACACAGATCATCATGGACTCATGACAGAATGTGAGTCTCCAAGAGAATCCAGAAGTTAGTTAAACTTAGAGGGGCTGGTGGGACGTGAGAGAGACTGAGAAAATGACTGGCACGATGGAAGATGCACTATCTCATGTCCACACGATAGCCAGGTGCGTTCAGATTCTTAGACAGGGGCCATGAAGTTGTGTGATCATGCAATACGTTGAACTCATGTCATGGGTTGCTAAGGAACTTTGTGAACATGAGTCATGCTGTCTGCAGAGAGCAAGGTGAGTACGTACAGTCACTTTCCTTGGGCTGTTCTGAAGCAGGGAAGCAGGGCGTCCACTTTCAGCCTTTCCTCTGCTATCATCTCCCTGAACTTCCCATACAGTTCACTTCCCTTTCCCTGGGTCCACCCTCTCAGAGAAACTTTCCTGAAAGCAGAGTGTTGGGCAATCTGTCCTCAGGACCACAATTCTATTGCCCATTTTCTGGTCTCTATGTGCACCCCAACCTGGGCTTCTGCAAACCCAGGTGTGTGAAGGCAGCGCAGCTTCTACCTGCCTGGTGAGCTACTTTGCACTTGCGACCTCTTGCCAACACCCGGGGCTATATTGCCCAGCTACATTTGCTGGGGGTGGGAGTGTGGGGAGGAAGGGGACTTTCAGTTAGGCAGTCTTCATCTTAGTCTCTGGAATTTCTAAACTCACTGCAGAGAATGAATGCCGTCTTCCTGACTCCGTGTGAAGCCTGCCTGAGTGAATGTCGGCTCCTGGGATGATTGAAGTCAGAGTGCTCCTATTTGGATCCTGTCAATCACGCCTCCCTCACTCTCTGTGCAGTGTGCAGATCCCAAGTGAGAGTCCTGTGGAAATGTAGATAAGCGAATGACAGCCTGCTGACAAGCCCTACCAGGTGGAAGGCACACCCAGGGGTACTTGTGATGGTAGAGGTAGACCCCCATCTTCAGGAAGCTCCAAAAGCAGTGGAAGAAGCATCACCTCCATCCTAGGAAGATCTACATCTTGATTAAAAGGTCTCCTTATGTGGTATAGCAGATCTCATCCCTGCCCTAGGGGGACCTCTGATCTGACAGGGGCGGGGGAGGGGGGGAAGACACCTTCCTTTGGGGGGTGGATGCAGCATGTGATGGACCCACCAGATGTTCTGAATAAGGGGTTCAGGCTGGCTGGGGATGACTTGATAGACAGTCCTTGGGAAGATGATGTAATCTTTCAAATGCACAAGTATGACAAGGTCCTAGCTGAGTCCTGTTGCCCCGGGCAATCTGACCCCTCTTTTCTATCCTTTCTGGGACCATTCAGAGATTATTTTTGTGTTCTGGATCAGCCCTGAGTTACCTTCCTCACTCTCTTTCCCCAAAGATTTAACATGAAATCTCTAAACATACAAAACAATTTGATACACTGCTTGTCTGACTGTCAGTAGTGTGCTGTGTCACCCCCACAAGAAAAGCCTGTGGGTACAGCTATTGTCAAATCTTCCTTCTGCGCTATGTGAAAACATCATGCACAGCCAGAGTTAGCTTGTCCTGAACACTCTAGTTCAGGCACCGTTCAGTGCAGTTTACATTCGCCTGTGTTCTCTTGTGTCTGTGTGGGTGGGGAGACATTTATATCAGTGACACGGCCACATGCGCCTGTCTTAAGCGCGTCCTATAAAGCAGTGCTCCCAAGGCCCTTATGTGTTGTGACCCCCTAGTTCTCTGAAAACCCAGAACATTTCCGTCACCCAAAAAGTCTGTTCTTGTGCTGGTCTCGTCTGATGGAAGCACCATGGGTCTCATCTAAAAGACTCAAAAAGAAAAGCCACCTCTCCAGAATGGCAGACACATGGAGCCACGCAGTCTATCCTCACATGAGCATCTCTCTAAGTTGCCCATGAGATTCACCTAGGTTAACTTGTTGTTCCTTTGAACCTCTGAGAAGTGGTCAGCCATTCGTTCATCTTTTCTCCTGTTCATCTCCTGTTGGGAGCTGTTTCCAGGCAGGGGCCACTGTGAACGCAGCTGCTATGAATAGCTTTTTGGAAGTCGTTTCCTGGACAAGCGTTTTCCTTTCTGTTGGGTGAGCACTTAGAATTGGAGCTGCTGGTTACAGGTTAGAGGGATGCTGAGTACTTGTGCTTACTGTGAAATGTCTGTCCAACTACTTTCTTCTTAGGTTGTTTGTGCCTTTCTGATTGTGCTGTAGTTCCTTTATCTATTTTTAATACAAGCTTCTTCTCAGATACATTTTACAGATATTTCTTTTTACAGTATACATTGTGGCTCATGTTTTTTGTTACATTCTCATGTGCATGTGCATGTGGGGTGCCTGCACATGTGTCTACATGTTTGCATGTGAGTGGGACCCACGTATGTGCATGGATGTATACGGACTTGAGTGCACATGCATGTGGGGGTCCAAGGATTTTTTTAAGGTATCATCCTTGATGACGTTCCACCTTAATTCTTTTGAGTTTAGGTCTCCAAAGCTAGAGTGTACCACTGTAGGCAGCTTGCTCTGGGGATTCCAAGGCTCTGCCTTCTTGGGCTGGAATGACAGGAGGACCACTACAGTTGTCTGTCACTTTACATGGGCTCTGGGGATCTGAACCTGATCCCTTTGCTTGCATAGCAAATGCTTTCGACCACTGATCTGTCTCCCTAGTCTTGCCACTTATTTTAACTATGCTTTTGATGAGCAGATATTTTACATTTTTATGAAGACTAAATTTTTTTTTAATGATCCTTTTTTGACCTCCTTTCTAAGAAACCTTGCCTTTGAGTAGATGATGAAAATAACCAGTTTATTATAGAAACTTGATAGTTTTTCCTTGTGTGTATAAATTTATGTATGGTTCATCTTGAATTAGATTTCATATATTATGTGAGCTAGGGGTCAAGTTTTGTTTTTGTCCTATATGGATAATCGACTGTTTTTCAACAAACTGCCCTCAACCAGAAGGCCTTTATTCTGTCCACAGGATTGTTTGTGTTCCTTATTGAAAACCTAATAAATGCAGGTCCACTTCTTGAATCTCTTTATTCTTCCATTGAATTATTAGACTTTCTTCATTTTATTGTCCTGTCTTAGTGAAAGTATATTGGTTTTGCAACAAACCTTGACATTAAGTAAAATAACCTATATTCTATTTTATCATTGTGAAGATTGCCTTGGCTATTTTAGGTTCCTGCATTTCCCTATGAATTTTATAACAAGCCTGTCAATGTTGACAAAACATGCTAGAAAATGAGCTTGTGCTAAATCTATAAAAACTAAAAAGAAATTTATAGGTTAGGAAGGATAAATATCTTAATAATGCCAAAATTTCTATTATTACCATTATTATTATTACGTATGTGTGTATGTTTGTGACGTGTGGGGGCACGTGTGCCACAGTGCACATGTGGAGTCAGAGGACAACTTCATAGAGTTGGTTCACTTCTTCCCTCTTCACATGGGCACCAGGAGTCAAACTTAGATTGCCAGGCTCTCGGCAGCAAGAACCCTTACCCACCCAGCCATTGCAATGGTCATTAAGTTTCCTAATATGGGGCTTAATTCATCTCAGTGATCACTTTGTGGTTTCCACTATGTTGGCCTTTCACATCTTTTGTCAAAGTTATTCCTAAGTCTTTCAGGGGTTTGCTGATTTGATAAGTGGAATTCAAAACTCTTTTGTCTTCAGGTAGTTTGCTGCTGCTATGTGGAAATACATGGAGTGCTTTATTTCCGTGACTTCATTGTGTTCGTTTATGATTTGTAGTTGCTCTTTTGAAAGTCATACTGAATATTTTACACAAAGTCATGTCATCTGTGTGTTGAACATTATGCTTTCAGTTTTGTTTTCTCAATTTACACTCTGGCTTGCATCTCTAATAAAATGTTAAATGGATACAGAAAGAGTGAACATCCTTCTTTGTTCTTGATCTTTTGTGGAAATGTCTATAATAGTTCATCAGTCAATATGTTAGCTATAAATGCGTCATTGAGTTGAAGAAATCCCTAATTAGCTCATGATCGTTTGCTTTTCTTTTTCTCCTTCTTCCCTTCTTCCCTTCCTCCCTTCCTCACCTTTCTTCCCTTCATCTTTCTTTCTCTCTTTCTCTTTCTTTCTCTCTCTCTTTCTCTTTCTTTCTCTCTTTCTCTCTTTCTTTCTTTCTTTCTCTTTCTTTCTTTCTTTCTTTCTTTCTTTCTTTCTTTCTTTCTTTCTTTCTTTCTTTCGTCTGTCTTTCTTTCTTTCTTTCTCTCTTTCTCTCTTTCTTTCTTTCTCTCTCTTGCTTTTTCTTGCTTTCTTTCCCTCCCTCCCTCCCTCCCTCCCTCCTTTCCTCTCTCCTTCCCTCCCTCCCTTTTTCCCTCCCTCCTTCTAGCAATTATTCTGAACTCCCATCTACTTCCTTTCCCTTGACGGGCAGTTCTCTCTCTCTCCCTCCCTCCTCTTTCCTTCCCACTCTCCCTCTTCCCCTCTCCCCCTCCCTTCCTTTCTTCCACTTTCTTTATTGATGAATTTTATTTATTCTTTGACAGTCCTTTACATGTATATAATACATTCTGATTATTCCATCCTGCACTTTGTCTAATCTTCCTCCCCACCCTGGCCCATCTTATATTATGTTCCTGTATTTTGCTTTGTTTTGTGCCTCACTGGGCTTAACCAGGGCCTTTTGAATGATCTGGACTTAAATGGTCCTATCTCTTGGATCGGAATAGGCTCCCTGGATATTATTCTCCTCCCTTCTCCCCTGCCAAATTTATCAGTTGCTGGTTGTTCATCAGTACTTTGTGGGGCCATGGGTTTGTCTTCTGTTCCTAGCTGACCGTTGGCCAGGTAGGTCCACTCTAGGCCTAGTGTCAGTATCCACCTCTATGCGGGTTCATGCTTGCCACGCCATGCTGTGTTGGGAGGATGGCATTTCACAATCCTGTCCCTTTCTTCTGGCACTTACATTCTTCCAGTCTTCTCTTCTACAATGACCCTGAGATTTTAGGGGTAGCATACAGGTCATGCTGAGGACTGAGTCCTCTGCCTTCACTTATTGTCAGCGTCTGGTGCAGCCGTGGTTCTCTGCATTTACCTCCACTCACCGCAACAAGAGGCTGAGGGGCGTCTTTGTATCCTTTCGGCTCCTTCTTCTGTGATGTTCTCCGATTCGTGAAGGGAGAGGATTAAATGTCAGCCTTTGGGCTACTTCATAGTCATCTGTTCTCTGCTGACCACCACCTATTGAGAGAAGCTTCAGGTACATCCCAGTCTTCCACATGAAGCCTTCCGACTTGCTTCTTCCTGTCTGTCGGTGGACACTCTGAATGTGTCACAGTTAGGCACAGGTGTCAACTTGACAGTTGAAGGTTTGAGCTCTGGGCACATATATAAAGAATTAGTGGTTGGGTTAAGTCCAGAAGTGAATCTGCAGGAGATTGTCTAGTTGATGGGGAAGGCCCAGCCCATGGTGGGTAGGACTAGGTCCTGGAATAAAATACAGAGAGCTGATTGAGAAAGTTTGCATCCTTGTGTACTCTTGGCCAGACATGCTGGTCTGGCAAGGAAGGATCATCCCTCCCTCAGCTCTTATGTAAATAAAGATGGTGAGGCTAGTTCCCTTGATCCCTGGTGTTGGTGTGAGGTTTCCTGTCAAGCTGGACTGAGAACTGTAACTGGACAGTCGTAAGAGAAAATAAACCCCTTGTTCCCTTAAGCCATTTGATGATGATTTATCAGCAACTATGCAGGCGATCTGCTACAGGATGGAACTCTACAAAGGAACTCTACTCATTACTGTCTTCTGAAAAGAACATGTGCACTGGTACCTTGCGTCTCTTTTTTCACTGACCCCTGACCCCAGTACTGTCCCCTCATCAGGAGGCCATGTATAAGATTTATTGCTACTTTTATTGCTCCCTGAAGCATAAACTCAATGCAGGACCAGCGAGATGGCTCCATGGGTAAGAGGCTCGCCACGCAGTCTGACAACCTCACTTCAGTCCCTAGAACCCACATGAAGAAGGATGGCAAGAACCAATTCCACAAAGTTGTCCTCTGATCCCTGTATAATTGCCATGTCACATGGGCATCCACACATTGTATGGTCATGAGAACAGACTGGATGGGAAGTACCAAAGGACACCTGGAAAGAGCTCAGGTTTCTTATGCTGTTGGGCCCAGAGGAGTTGCAAATCTGAGTCCCTAAACACATTTATACAGTTCAGCACCGTCTTAGACTTGACCCATTGTGAAGTGGCTTGAAATTATAGCCTACGTGACTACAGGTTTATGCAAAGGTTGCTAGCCTTTGTGACTACAAACTTCCATAGGAGTCTTAGCAGGAAACTTATTGCAGAAGCAGGTACAGGGAAAGGACTCTTTCTACAGGCAGCTGTTTGTCAAGACAGTGCTTCATAGCATTAGGAAAGGGAACGCTGTCTCTCATCTAGCTTTGACTTTTACATCTCAATACACACATAATGATAATGATGATGGTGATGAGGATAATAATAATAAAAACTTTAAAAGCTCAATACACACTCTCATAAGAGCTCCCGTGTACCCTCAAAACATGGCAGAGCCCCACAAATGCTTATCATTGCTCTGGGTTTTCCATTTGCCTCATCTCTGGTTTGTTTGCCTGCCTGTTCTTGAAGAAATCCTCATAAGCATCAAGCACTGGGAAGGGGACTCGGCGATGACCTAGCTGTCGTCATCAGTGGCAAAGTGCCATTGACTAGGCAGCCTATCTGCAGGAGACTTTTCCGCCATTTATCTGGAAGTCGGAAGCTGAACCTCGAGGTGCGGCGTGCTTGGGTGTTGGGCAGGGCCCTCCTCTACAGTGGATAGAGAGTGGGCAGCCTCCCCTGGTTCCTTTTATTCGGGTGCTATGATGGTTGGTCTCCATGGTCAACTCAAACATGCCTCTGGGTGGGTCTACGGGGGGGGTGTGCTTCTCAAAAGATTTAATTGAAAGGGGAAGAACCACTCTGATGGGAGACACACCTTCCCCTAGGACAAGATCCTGGACTGAATGTAAAGGAGAAGGCAGGTAGAACGGCAGTCCTTCTGCTTCCTAGCTGTGGACACAGTGTGCCCAGCCCCCTCCCGCACCTCTCACCACGCCTTCTCCACCATGATGGACTCTCCCTGAAACCAGGAGCCAAATGAATCCTTCCTTCATTTTTAGTATCCTTTTCATGTCAATGTCCAAATAAGGAGAGGCTATTTCACTGTGCTCTCTGGAAGTGACATGCGTGTTCTTCTTTTGCCCTATCCAACTGCCTGGTTGGACACATATAAATGACAGCTTCTGGCCCACATGCTACTTTGCACAAAAGGGCTTCTCCTTCAACCTCTTGCTCCTCTTCCTCATTTTTTAAATTTTCTATGTGTGTGACTGTTGCATATGCACATGCTGTGCATGTGTAGAAACCAGAGGAAGATGTGGAGTATCCTGATCTATGACTTCACACCTCACTACCTTAAGACGGGGGCTCTCACTGAATCAAGATCTAGATTTGTTGCCAGCAAGCCCCTGTTCCCTCCCCAGCACTGAGGTTACAGATCTTATGACAATGCCTGGCTTTTTTGCGTGGGGGTGGGGGGGGAGGATACTAGGGATTTGAACCCAGGTCCTAGTGTTTGCGTAACAAGTCCTTTTACCCACTAAGGGATTTCCCCAGCTGTTTCTTTCCTTAAGTTGTTCTTGTGAGGTATTTTGTCACAGAAATCAGGAAAGGAACATGCAAAAGTAAGAGGTTAGCTGGCACTAATCCTGTTCCTAAAGGTTCCACCCTCGTGGCTTCATTACCCACTGAAGGGCTGTCTCTTGATGGTATCATACTCCTGGCAGGGTAAGAATTTCAAAATATAAAATGGGGAGAGGTCACGGACATTCCATTCATCTTAATAACACACTGCTAGTGCACATGGCATCGTAGTCTTTAGACAAATTATAAAGGTCAATCCACGTAACTACTCAATCCACTGTGAGTAGTCTCTTTTTACCTAGGAGGAAACTGAGGCACAGAGATAGTAAAGATTCCCACAGCGAATGGTAGGTCAGGAGCCAGGAATCCTGGCTGAGGCAGATTTGAACTTGGTTTGGGAAGCCTGTTTACTAATTGTGAAATAATAATAATTACTGGTCGTAGAGTGTTTTATACTTACGAGACACGGTGCCTCGCATATGAGATGCATCCCTTCATTTGAATCCTCTCTTTCAAGAAAAACCTCTCTGAAGCCAGAATTAGGATTCATATTTTGCAGATGAGGAGATAGAGAATTACAGGAAGTGAATGTGCTCAAAGCCATTAGCAAGTAAGATGTCCAGCTGGGACCAGAGCCCAGTTCTAACTAGCTCGGAAGTGGAAGTGGGTGGTCACCTCTGCGTTCTGCTGCTGCTGCCTCTGCAAGGAGCCATCTTCCAAAGTCACCTGGGTCCTACTTGATGGGGACCATCATTCTGAGAATGATTGACCCAAGATTTTCCCAGGTCGGCTGGAACCTTTCCAGGACCAAGGAGCACACTGTCTCCTGGGACTGCCCATCCGTGGCCTGATGGTGCTGTGATAGGGACCCTTCCAGAACAAAGAAAAGGCTATGTGATAGGAAGGGACTAACTTGGTTCAATCAGTATTGAAGTGTGTATGTAAATCCCAGCATATACGGGAGGTGTAAAGAAAAGTATTTAAGGCAACCCTCGCCTGCCTTCAATATTCAGTCTTTAGACAGGAGTCTGCTGAGCCCATACCAGTATGAAATACAGCTGCTCTCTGAAGAAAGCCTTGGTGTTTCCACTTCTGTACAGATGCCCCACAACAAGGCCACAGAACTCTGTTTTCAAATCTGCCCAAGAAATAGAACCCACCTCAAGTCCCTAATAAATACCCTCCAGAGTTGCTCAGATCTGCCCTCTTAGGAGTCTTGGCTTTGCCTGTGGGAAGCTTGAGTCAAATCCCTGCCAGAAAGTGGACCGGCTAGCCCAGGGTTGTTCAGTGCGGGGTGGGGAGGCATCCTCCCTCTTCCCCCCTCCCAAGGGATGCACAAGTATTCAGGTCTTTTCATCTAAAGTGGTTTCCGAACTGTCTGGCTGAGCGATTGCCTGGAGCCACCCCTGTTTAGCATTCATGTGGATCCTGGCTGGGCTACTGCAGAAGTAAATCACTCTCCTTGCTTCCACCCACCCATCCCCAGCCCCTCCCCAGCCCCAAGGAGCTCCTTGGTCTCCACGGCAACGCAGCCATCTGTTTCCCATGGCATCCCAGGCCAGGAGAAGTTCATTCTGTCCCAACTCTGCTACTGAGTTAGGGGTAGTGTAGCAAAAAAGCAGGAGGCAACAGGAGATGGGAGAGGAGGGTGGGCACGGGGGGGGGGTCCTTGTGATCCCACTGCCATTCTGATCAAGGCAGCTGTCAGCTGGAAGGGCCCTCCGAGGTCACGGACCCAATGCTCTCCTTTTATGCAGCAGAAGCTGGATGACAAGAGTACAAAACCATAGATACGGCACATTAGCTGACAGAGCTGGGTCTAGCGGGCAGCTGATAAACATTCTTTGGATGAATCATAGAATCATAAAGAGTTACAGCAGCCAACACATTATGCAAAACTCCCGCCCAGTGCAGGAAAGTGTCCAGAAATCAAACTCTAAAATAGACGGCTGTCCAAAATATGCTTGGGTGCTTCAGGAGACAGTGAGTTTGGTACCTTGTATGCTTCCGGGACCCAACACTCCGAATACAAGAAGTTCTGCATAGTGGCCTCTCTACCTTCCCTGTAAGGCGACACTTCAGTCTGGTTCCGGGTGAAACCCTTCTGAAATCGCATTCTAAATCTAGTCATCTGGTCACAAGGACAATAGAGACCACCCATAAGTTGGAGATGGTTCTGAGTCACATCTCTCCACTCAGTCATTTGCTTTTAGTTCCTCTGTCCCTGGGAGAATAGGTTCCATGCGCCTGGCAGGAGTGATGACCCTTTATCACAGAAACTGAACCCCCCCTTCCATTGTCCCTGCCCTTCCTTCATGTCTCTCAAGCTTTGAATTTCCTTGGGGAAAAAGTTTGTGGGTAGACTGTGGGCTCAGGACTTAGAGAAGGTGGTGATCTTGAGGCGTGGAGTCAGGAGGATGAGTCAGGGCTGAGAAGAAACCGGAAGGATGTGACTTTGCCTCACTTTCTTGTGACTGTGATCAATGCACGACCCAACAATTTAGGGAAACGAGGGGATATTTATTCAAGCTCACAGTTTCAGATTACTGTCCATTATAGCAGGAGCGCTACCGGAGGGAGCCCAGGGAAACTGACCACACCATATCCGCAGGAACACTTGAGAATAGGGCATGCTTTCTGGCTTGTTAGTCTGCCAAAGCCGCCTATTTCTCTCTCTCCATTTTATCCACATGTCCAGAGAATGGTGGCATCCACTGCGGGTGGGTCTTCCCACATCAGCTAGAAAATCACCTACAGGCTTACATTAAATTTCTCCTATGAGGGTTTCAAGGCTCAGTCTTCAATTGTTAAGTTGATATCTACAACTAACTACCACAGATGACCTTTGGGAAACCTAATTGTTTTCTTTCCATCCATCGCATTAAGCTGGACTTCCCAATTAGACTGAAAAGCTCAGAATGGCTTTGTTCTACTTAACAGACCATCTTTCCCGGCCTTGTAAGGAAGCTGATGTGGGAACTGATGGGTAAAGCGCCTGCTTGCAAACATGGAAACCTGAGTCCAATTCCAGGAGTCCATATGGTAGAAGGAGAGAACTGAGTTCAGGAGGTTGTCCTCTGACCTCCATGCTCTCAGGCTAAAATAATGTATATATATAATTTTGTTTATTTTATTCTCTCTCTCTCTCTGTGTATATATGCGTGCGCGCGCGCGCGTGTGTGTGTGTGTGTGTGTGTGTGTGTGTGTGTGTGTATCAGAGGGCACTGTGTGTCCCTGTGAGGACCACGGGTGACGTTGGGAATCATCCTGTATTACTTCTACTTCCTTCTTGCTTCACCCTGGGATTTTCCAAGTTCTGCCCACCAGGGCCGGAAATACAGGCCTCTCCTGGTTGCCCCTGGTGTTTTTATGTGGGACCTGGGATCCGAACTAAAAAGACTTTCTGCCTTTGAGACAAAGTTTTAACTCCTGAGTCATCTCTCTAGCTCCTAAAATATATTTTTTAAATGAAAATGATTGCAAATGGATGAGTGGACATGTGGGTTTCCTTGGTCTTTTTTTTTTTATTATGTATTTTATTTATCTGTTTGAGAGGACAGGAAGAAAGACAGAATGTATGCACACTATGGTACACGTGAACAGAGGTCAGAAACCAGTCCTCTCCTTCCATTATATGGCTTCTGGAGCCTGAACTCCGGTTGTCAGGTTGAGCAGCAGGTGTCTTACCCACTGAGCTATCTTGCCAGCCCCTTCCTTGGCCTTAAATGGAATCTGGGAGCTACTGTTCTACCACAGTGGGTAGTGACTAAGCCAATCAGAGCAGCATGCAAATGAGAGACAATCCTGAGCAGCCTTTCCTTGGTCTTTCACCAGCCTATTCACAGCCTTATCTTTCTGATTGGCCCATTAAAAGACAGCTAAGGAGCTCATCTCTATTATCTTCTTTAATGGGCCAGTGGGCAAGGCAGAGTACAAAAGAGAAGCTAATTAGAAGGGGCCCAACAACAGACGGCACGCTTTCTTCTGTATTGCAATGTGTCCTATTGGAATGTTGCATTCTGCTTGATTTCAAATATTATAACAGCTAGTGGACTTGCGTAGATCTGGAGTGGGAGGGAAAGGGGGAATGGGAGAGGGCAGGAGAGGACAGATTCAGTCAAGCATGGGACCCATAAAGTAGTTAGTAGTAGCCTTTTAACTGACATGCCCTGCCTGTGTGCGCTTTCCTTCATTTTCTTTTGTTTTATTTTTATTTTATCTATTTGAGAGATGAGAGAGAGAGAGAGAGAGAGAGAGAGAGAGAGAGAGAGAGAGAGAGCATGCTCATGGAGGTCAGAAATCTTTTCTTTCCTTCCACCAAGTAGGCTCTGGGGATCGAACTTAGGTCGTCAAGGGTAAGGCTGGTGTCTCCAGGCAGCCCTGTTCTCTTCTTTTTTGATCGGTGTCAAACCTCTCTCTACTGCTCCCTCCCTCAGATGTGCTCCCAGGGACCTTTCCAACATTTAGCATCAAGACCTCCGGGCGTGCCTAGAGCAGGGATTTGTGTGCTGGGACCAGTCTTGAAGATGGATTGTTCCCTGCAATAAAGATCGACTGATTCATAAATCTGGTTGCCAGATTTGATGAAAGTGACTGCCTGCATAATCCCGGAGCTGGAAACGCCAGCTAATTCCGTGCTGGGCCAGCTAAGACGTATAAAACATAGATAATGCCCGGCTCGCCGCCATGGGGGCAGTGTGCCGTGAAAGGGGCAGAGAAGAACAAACCCTCCTGATCATGGGGTCAGATCTCTGAAGAGCGGGGGATGAGCTGGGGACAAAGGACTGCCCTTCTCCCTCCTCCTCTTCTCTCACCTCAGCTTGAATCCCCGATCTCCCAGCCTGAGATGGTCTCCACAGCACTCAGATTCAGGCTGAACATCTGTGAGGAAAAGTGGAGTCAGCCTGCCTTCCTTCCAGATGTTTCTAAATACCGAAGTCTCCATGCACAGAAGAAAAAAAAAAAAACAAGTATTCCACACTGATAGCTTTCTACATTCATCCAGATGTTGGGGTGCCTGGCAAACAAAGTCTGGGGGCAGTCCTTACTTGATCTTTCCTAGAAGCCTCTTTCTGGCTTGAGATCCTTCAGTTTCTGTGAATTGCTGTACAGAAGGAAGGTGATAGTCACACACATGGACACATTCCTTTTGGTTGCTTTGGGAAGGCATTTCTGTAGGACCAGAGCCATTAGGTTTGTGTAAGGTGGGAGACAGGGGGTCGTTCTGCCACCCTTCTCTCTCCTCACCCAGCCATGTCCTCAGTTAGTCAGTCACCTGCTCCTTCCCACCAAGGACTGGATGAGTGTCTCCCGTGGGTCAGTCCAGCTTCTTAATTATCTTCTAGCTTCTTTCCCATGCTGGACGCAGAGCCCGTTCCTTCCAAGGCTCATCCACTATGACAGAGACACCAAGAAACCAGTTCCTGGTGGGAGCCGGAGTTCCCCATGCTCTAATTAAGGAGAGGCAGGAGAGGGAGGGCACAGAAGCCCAGCATGCCAAGCTGGTAGAGATGCAGGTAGACAACCTGCATCAGGCTCAGGATTGAGGATCACTGGACCATCCACATTGCTTCCCAAGCTGCGCCAGCAGCTTTGTGGCTTTGGGTGGGTTCCTGGCCTTGGCTTTTCTTCCTTCCTTCCTTCCTTCCTTCCTTCCTTCCTTCCTTCCTTCCTTCCTTCCTTCCTTCCTTCCTTCCTTCCTTCCTTCCTTCCTTCCTTCCTTCCTTCTTCCTGCCTTCCTCCCTCCCTTCCTTTAAAAAAGCTAATCAAAATACTTAAATTTGCTTTAAACTTTTTAACCTTTTTTTAAAAAAAAACTATTTCATTCTTCTAGTTCCACAAGCATAGTGAGCATCCATCTGTCATAGTTAAGCACAGGTGTCAACTTGATTGTTGAGGGTTTGAGCTCTGAGCACAGTTGTAGAGAGTTGATGGTTGAGTTAAGCCAGAGCAAACCTGAAGGAGATTGTCTAGCTGATGGAGAAGACGCAGCCCATGGTGGGTGGGATTAGGCCCTGGATACATCACAGAGAACTGGTTGAGAGAGTTGGCATCCTTCTGTTCACTTGACCAGACATGCTGGTCTGGCAAGTAAGGATTGTCCATCTCTCAACCGTTATGTGGTGATGGTGTGGCCAGTTTCCTCGGCCCTGGTGTTGGTGCATGCTCTCCTGTCAAGCTGGACTGAGAACTGTAACCAGACTGTCGTTCCCTTAAGCTGTTTGATGGTCATTTATCAGCAACCATGCAGGCGGACTGCAGCACCATCCCTGCCTCCTTCCCCCTCCCCCCAACTATCCCCTTCCCTCCCTTTCTCAGTCCATCCCACTCCCTCCCATTCTCCTACCTATCTGCTTCTGTGGACCCCAGGACACCTTCTGGTTTGTCTATTTTTTTTAACTTTTCTACTTTTATAATCATATTACCCAATATCCTGCTTCCCTCCATCGTCTCTCACTCCTATCCCTCCACTGATCCCATACTCCTGCCTGTCTGCTTCTGTAGATTCCAGGGTTCCCTCTGTTTACTCTTGTGGGGGTTCAGACTTCTGTGCATACCAAGTTCTTGGGATTTCTTTCTGCAAAGCAGGGTGCTAGCAGGGTCTGCCTTGGGATTTTTATGGGGAGATATCCTACTTACTCGATGCTGTCATCCAATACTTAATCAAAGCATTTTAAGGAAGGAGGGGTGTATTAAGGCCACAGGGGATATGATCCCTCATGACACAGGTGTGTCACACAGTGTCCACAACAAAGAGGCAGTAATCAAGAAAAGCTGGTATCTAGCTTGCTTTCTTCTTTTCATTCAGTCCGCAGCCCAGGGGATGGTGTCACCCACATTTAGGGTGAGTCTGCCCACCTCAGTTAACCTAGTCTAGATAATCCCTCCAGGCATGCAAGAAGGCTTGCTCTTCAGGGTCTCTAGATTCTGGCAAGTTGACAATCAGTATGAACTATCACAGGTAAAATAAGCCAGCGCAAGCCCGGGGGTACAGCTCAGTGGTAGAGCATTTACTCAGTGCATTCAAGGCTCTGGGTTCAATCCCCAGCAGCACCCTCCCCAATATACTAATGTCTTCCTTTGTGCAACCACTGAAGTTTCTGACCCCCATGGAATACTGCAACATCACACAAATCCTACACTAATGGGGTCCTAAGCTGGCCTGAACTCAGATATGCCAGTCGGATTACCCTCACCTCCTTGTGACTTGTTTACAAAGCTGGGGGCCCTTCCCTCCTTCTATGCTGTCCTGACAGCTTCTGCTTATCTTGAAGGTTGCGCAGCACAGGCAGGCTGAGCGGGGTCCTGAGTTTAGGAGCCTCTGGCCCCGAGGGGGAGCAGTTCTGTGGATCCAGGAACTCTGTCTGCCCTCTGGGGGATTTCTGTGGAGGTCCCTTTGCACAAGCATGACTTGCTTTGATGGCCAACTGGCTCTGCATTCTTCTCTCCTCCCCAGAAGTTGAAAGGTGGGGCTGGAAGTTCCAGAAGAATCTAATCACCTGAGTGTCTCTTGTGGCTCCAAGCTAATGTCCTGATGTTATGACACTCTGCAGGGCACTGGCTATAGCTTCTCCAACAGCACAGATTTAGAGGTGACCAAGAGTGACTTATTACCAAGGATATACCTGTCACTCATGAGACTCCTAAGGTTTTTAGGAACTCTGTTTCTGGTACGAGGAATAAAGAACAAAGACCCAGGACATTTTTATTGTGCTGACAACTAGGAGGGGCTCCAGAGTCAAGCCTCTATTCTGGGGTTGGCTCTCACTTTCTCTTTGGCCTGGCACTCTTGACGGTCTGTTTTACGATGTGTGTGCAATACTGGTGTGTATAGGTCATGCTGGGTACATGGGTCAACCAGAGAGGGAGTCATTGACATACCTCCAGATGTTCACACCAAACCTAGCAGAGGTGATGGAAAGTCTATGGGGAGGGAACAGGGCCTGTGACTGGGGAGTTTGAGCAGAGTTGAAGCTGAACTAGAAGGGCTCTCACCTTGCCTCTTGCCTCCCCCATTGTGGCTGTTGCTTAGCTCCAAATACCTTTTAAAATTTTTCCTTGCAACACACATACATGTACACAAGCACACACGTGCATGCACACACACCCATACCTGCACACACGCATGCTCTCTTTGCTCTAGTGTCAGCCTACCCCTGCCTGACAGAGTAGAAACATATGCTCAGATGGAGAGGATGATGTGGCTGTAATCATCACGCTCACTGAGGCCACTCAGTGGAAAGTCCTTCCTGGCCTGGCCTTACATCCCGGCTCCCATTGCCCTCGCTCACACACTCACTCACAGTTGGGTGATTTTACAGGTGCCTAGATGTAGCATCTTCCAGCTGCTTCTCAGCGCCTCCCCAGAGCATGGCACAGGTGCGGCTAGTTCCTGCCCACAGAGAGCCCCAGGCCTCTTTCCATGACGATCCACTTCTGTGCCAGGTGCTGTCAGAAACTTGGGCTAGAGCAGCAAGCACAGAGAACCAAGTCTCTGTCTTGTGAGCTTGTTCAGAAGCAAGCCGCACACACGCCAGGACGGGTAGGTTAGGAGACCAGAGGCAGGAAAGAGAAAAGGCAGGGGGTGGATACTGGACTCATCAGCGAATCCCAGTAGAGGAAGGAAGTGCAGTAATGGTGGGGGTCTGGAGACTTGAAGAACCAGGGAACTTCGATCACAAAGACAAGGGTAGGGGTAGGACTTGCCTGGGGAGTGAGGGTGGCACAGTCCCTGATGTAGCTGGAGAATATCGAGAAACAATGCATTATGGTTGAGATCATCATTTACAGAGTCCCGACAGTCATTGCAAGAATGCTGGCTTTTGCTCTCTGTGGGTATCAGTCCCATGGGGTGTCCTTCTCAGACCCAAGTTCCAGCAACAGAACAGGTTCACTGTTATGCTCTCTAGAGCTAACCTGCTCCCCTCTTCCTTCCCCTCTCCTGCTCTCCCTCCTCTACTTCCCTTGCTCTTCATACGTGACCGTGTCTAAGGGGACGAGGCAGGTGTCTCTCCATGGCCCAGTCACACTCTGTACCTCCAGCTCCATTTTCCTAGAGCCGCCTTCTCCAACCCAAGGCTTTATGCCAAGCGAGTGCCTGGTCTGCTGGTGCTGCCCGCCTGGTGTGCCCTTCTTATAGGCACAGGTCTGCATCTGGAGGGTAACCCCTTAGATTTCCAGGTTCTTGTGTCTGTCTCAGAACAAAGACTTGGACAGAGACACATGGCTAGTAATAGAAAAGGAAGACAGTGTTCATTAAGGGAGAGAGAAACAATTGCAAGTTTGGAAATGAGCCAGATCTGGAGAGAGGCCAAGATTCCGAAAGAACCAGCCTGGGGCCTGTGACCTTTCTATGGGTCATTTATATATAAAGCACTTCCTCATCATGCCAGGTTTGGTTGTTTCCAGTCTTCCTCGTCATTACCTTTGTTGCAGTTTGCCTGCATGGCTGCTGATAAATCACCATCAAACAGCTTAAGGGAACAAGGGGTTTATTTTCTTACGATAGTCCGGTTATAGTTCATAGTCCAGCGTGACAGGAGAGCTCATAGCAACACCAGGGCCGAGGGAACTGGCCACATCCTCTCTACATAATGGCTGAGAGAGGGATGATCCTTACTTGCCAGACCAGCATGTCTGGCCAAGTGTATACAAGGATGCCAACTCTGTCAACCAGCTCTCTGTATTTTATTCCAGGACCTAGTCCCACCCACCATAGGCTGGGATTTCCCCATCAGCTAGACAATCTCCTTCAGGTTTGCTCTGGGCTTAACTCAACAACTAATTCTCTGTAAATGTGCCCAGAGCTCAAACCCTCAACAGTCAAGTTGACACCTGTGCCTAACTATGACGGCCTTCTTCCCATGTTAATCCGTGAGCCTCTGGGCTCTCCCTATCCTACCTCACCCTGGCAGCTGACTTGCACGCCAAGGATCTTGGCAGACATTTTTTTTTGCAGTGAATGTAATGGTCCCTTTTTCTACCTGGCCTTGAAGCAGAGAGTAGCCCTGGGCTCTGGGGCTAGACAGCTGTCAATTCTGGAGCCATGTTCTTGCTGGGTGAGTTGAACAGATTCCTGGGGTCCTCTGAGGAACAAGAGTGGTGTCCAACTCCCAGAACAGCTGGAAGGCCGGGTGCAGACAGCACATGCCTGCCAGGCAGCAAGAACCAGACAAATCTGGGTTTTTATTATGGCAGCAGCTTCGATAAGCTGACAGTTCTGCTATACCATGTGCAGAAGTCCCCAAGATCCCCAAGGCTGGAGACACTGCTCAGAGTCCAGATGTGTCTCTGGGGCAACTGTGGGTTCAGCACCCCAAGCCGAGCCATGCAGAAACCAGCTAGCACTGGTCTTCTCCATACAAAGCTGCTTGGTCCAACATCCTCCTGGGTTTCTCTTTGATGCGTTCTCTGTAATTTTTGGTTAAAAAAATCACACGTAATAGGGCAAGGAGAGTTTAAACACTGGGCCACAGGACATTCAGGTCCTTGTCCCTCTGGTGAGCCCGTGTGCCCTTGAGCAGGTTGCTTTCCTTCCTGGGTCTGAGCAATCATTTTTGTCAAAGCTGGAGCATGGTCCCGTGAACCAGGGGTCCCCTTGGCTGGAGAAAATCTATTCTGAGGATCAGAAAAATAAATCAAAGCCAAGTTCTGGTGGCCAAGTTGAAAGCGGCTGGTCTGTGAAAGGAAGGTTTAAATTAAAGAAGAGAGGGGGAGAAAATCGTGGGTCCGACAACAGCAATTGTGGGGGGAGCAGAGCCAGCGAGGTCGCGTTGTCATCTGTGGCGGCTGAGCACTGGACGCTGCCGCCTCACAGGGAAAAGGTCCTAAGGGTGGAGACTGGGAGGGGTGCAAGCAGGAGAGGAGGTGGGAATGCGGAAGGGGTGTTGGGGGGATGTAGCCAGAGAGTCTGGTTTGACAGTGGGAACGTATTGTTGGCTGAGCTGAGAGGAGTGAAAATAGGTGGGTGGGTTGGTGGGTGGGGGCTGTTCTCTGCCCAGGCAGGGCATTTGGTGGAACAGCCTGGAAAATTGGATTGTACCATGAAGGGGCATCACAGGACAGCTAGACACCAGGGGGTTTGCATTTGTGCCTCATCCATGTGATTACTTAGAGCATTGGGGCTAAGGGTTGAGTGAGGGGTGAAGACAGAACCAGGTTGAAGGGTTGAGTGAGGGGTGAAGACAGAACCAGGGTGCCAGGCCAGGTCAGATAAGAATATGTGTAGGGAGAAGCCGAGATAGGAGGATACATTCCATGTGGTTCCCACGCACAGTGAGTAGGGAAGGGGTTCACCTAGAGGTGTTTGGAACTGATACCCAACAGAGAGTTGGGGAAAAAAATATCAAATAAGCGGTTCCGTGTCACAAAGGACAGAGGTTTGTGGTCAGGTGTCCCAGGTTGGTAAGGGTCGACGGGAGGTGTAGTTCAGGGACGGCAGAAGTCCAAGAGGGACTGGCAGCTACAGATATGTGTGAAGAATAGGCGGAGGCCTGATGTCAGCCGTGGTTTCCAGGCACACTAACTAACCATTACTAGAGTCACAGAGCCCTTGGCCAGAGCAGCTTCAGGTCTACAGGGCTCCATCCCTTGGGGGACAGGCCAAGCTGACCCCTTTGATGTCCAATTCTCCAAAGCTCAGCACCTGGGGATTCAGAATTTGCATCCTGACATCAGCTGGATGGACAGTGGAGAGCTGACAGGAAGCATGGGTAGAGAGTGGTGTGTGTGTGTGGGGATCTCAGCAAGGCAAAGCCCCTGCCAGCAATGGGGATGCTTTAGGAGAGGCAGTGCTCAGCAAGGAGCCAATGTGCAGAAGGGAGGGGATGGCAAAATCTGGAGACCCACATAGGAATCCCAGTGGCTCCCTATAGCAGCATGAGTGGGTTTATATTTCTGGTCACCAAAGACTCCCAGGCTAGCACCTCTGGCTTGCTTCAGGGTATAATCTGTGAGGTGAGATAGCCTTTGGTATTCAGAAATGAACCTGGGGATCTTTTTTTTTTTTAATTTCCTTTTTTTTAATACATTTTTTATTATTTCCGCTCATACAAACTTAATAGGTAGACCAGTTCCCTCCCTCCCTCCTCCTCTCCCCAAACTCCCTGCTCCCCCTCCCTCCCTCTCCATCTCCCAGTGCCTCCCCCCCAGTTCCCAGAGAGTCCTTTATTGTGTATGCCTAACTCTCCTCTGGGTCCTCCTCTCCGATGATGTACAAGGAACCAGTGGCATTTCCCTGAACCCTTTCCCATGTTCCCCTTAAGCATAGAACACTACTGTGGCTGTCAATCTCTTGCCTCCAAGGATCTTGGTGCCTTTAGCTGATGCTAGACTTTGTGAGGTCAATAGTGTGTTGGACATTGCGCAGGGCATGCAAAGTCCTATTATGATTGCTTCGGCCCTAACTAGCGTGGAGAATCTTGCAAATCATTGCTCCTCCCATCCTTTTGCTCTTACAATCTTACCGCCCCCTCTTCCGCAAATGTCCCTGTGCTTCAGGATGGGGGGAGATTAGGCTGGCCTAGTTCTATGTGAACCTGGGGATCTTGAGGTCACACTTGGCCAGGTTTTGAGGACCAGTCAGACTGAAGATGGGGCTAGACTAGTGAAGAGCATGGGAGGGGTCGTTGTGTTAGAATAGCCCGGAAAGCCCAAATGAGTTGAAGAGAAGGGGTGTCCCCAGTGAGAGAGCCCTGAGTGTGGGAACGCCTCAGCTTTGTATGATCCCCATGGATGAAGGAACCCACCTTCTGGCAGAGTCTCCACAGCACCCCACCCTCTGATCTGGTCAGTCTTGGTTAATGTTCCTGTAACGCTGTGCCCCAGCAAACATCAGTGGCCATGGGCCATTCTTTAGGCCACTCCCACCTAGCCCTGGAACACAAGACCCTTCCAGCTCCCACTATATGACACTAAGAGCCCAGGATTCAGATTTCTACAGATCTGAAGCAAATTCTGTCCCCAGTTTATAGCTCCGTGACCTGGAGCAAATCCATCCAGCTGCCCAAGCTAAGGAGTCCTTCAGCAAATAGCCCTTCTTAGTCCTTCTTTCCTGCACCTTTGTCAGAGTTAAATCATGTGACGAATATCAGGGACCCAGCACGCACTCTGCACAGCTCACAGACCCAGTTTACCTCCTCCCCACAGTGAGCAACTCAAGTCTAATCTGCACTGCTCAGAGGTCTGGGAGTTCAAGATCTAAGTCATCCAGAGGCCTCACGGCTAGGTGAGAGGATGTGTTTTCCCCAGTAGCTACAGCCTCTGTCTATCTCTGGTCCTCCAGGCTCCCTCTTGCCTTTGCGTTCACAGATATGAAAGGACCACAGCCTGACTTCCTGCCCTGCTCCAGGCTGGCTCCGAGCCTCCAGTCAAGAGTTTCTCTTGCCTCAAAAGGAGAGACAGCATGTTCAGGCCCCTCCCAGCCGGCACAGACACCCCCCCCCAACAGGGGTTTCATAAGTCTGACTGTTCCCTTGCTCCATCATCCCCCTGGGGCTTGATTGCTGAGGCAACCTTAGGTTACCCCGCCTCCATCTCCTGTAAGGCAGCCGTTGGAAAGGGGCCTGCAGGACCCGTGAGAGACTAAATAGCCCTGAGAGTCCAGCCTGGCCCTTTCTTCAGCATCCGCCCCCTTCTCTAAGAGAGAAAAGAACAAAAATAAACCTCGCTGTCATCAAGCAATTAAGTGGCAATCAAATTATCCAAGGACAGGAAAGCCAATTAATAAAGGAGCAATGAAAGCCAGCAGAACCACAGGGCTACGAGCCAGATAAGGCGACAGTGAACGCGGGTGCACGGCAGCTCTCAGTCACAGCCTGAGGCTCTGCGGGACCCTACTCGGAAGGAGGATCTCAAGTGAGCCCTGCTAGTCCCTGGAAGATTAGGGAAGTAAGTTCTTGTGTTTGTGCTCAAGGGTTAACTTGGCACGTGGTTCCACCGCTGAGCTGTGCCCCCAGCTCCCTCTCTCTTCTTTATTTTGAGACAGGGTCTTGAGCACTTGCCCAGTGTCATGGTTAGGCACAGGTGTCAACTCGATGGTTGCGGGTTTGAGCTCTGGGCACATCTGTAGAGAATTAGTGGTTGACTTAAGCCCAGAGCAAATCTGAAGGAGATTGTCTAGGTGATGGGGAAGGCTCAGCCCATGGTGGGTGGGATTAGACCTTGAACAGGTGAATAAAATACTGAGAGCTGATTGAGGAAGTTGGCATCTTTCTGTTCACTTGGCCAGACATGCTGGTCTGGCAAGTAAAGATCATCCCTCTCTCAGCCATTATGTAGAGAAGGTGTGGCCAGTTCCCTCGGCCCTGGTGTTAGTGCGTGCTCTCCCGTCAAGCTGGATTGAGAACTGTAACCAGGAATCAATCATAAGAGACAATAAACCCTTGTTCCCTTAAGCGGTTTGATGGTCATTTATCAGCAACCATGCAGGTGGCCTGCAACCCCCAGGCTGGCCTTGGACTTACTGATTCTCCTGCTTTCACCTCCGGGGTGGCTGGGCAATATCACCTCTCCTTCCAGTTACTTTTCTCTTGCCAGTTTGTACATATAACCAAACAACTTGGGGGAGCGAGCAGTTTATTCTAGCTTATGGTTCTCAGTTACAGCTCACCAGCATGGCGGGATCCTTCAAACCTGCTTGAGTTGAAGAAACTGGCCACACCATATCCACAGGAAACTGATGGAGGGAGTTCCTAGCTTGTCCTTCTGCCAGAAGGTAGAAGCAGATCTCTCCATCTCATCCATCTGCCCAAGGGAATGGTACCATGGACTGGCTCTTCCTGCATCAATCAAATCATCTCCCGCAGGCTTTCTGAGGGCTTGCCTCAGCTAAATAATCCTTCATAGGTGTGCCTGAAGGCTCAGTTTTCAATTGTCAAATTGGCATCTGTACTTAATTGCCATGCTCATGTTCTAGGAGACCCATAATTCTTAAAACAGAAACTCCCCCCCCTCAAAAAAATGTGTTTGGTGACAGCACTTAGCCATGTGGCAATTCCCAGAACTGACCACACCAGACACTCCCACTTATCCTCACCTCCCCCCCCCCCCCGTGACTCTGAGAGAGGACTAACTTTTGTCTAACATTCTTTCACTACCTACTCTAACTGCTCTACTTCCCTGGCAACCCCTTAGCAATGTCGGAAAGATCTGAAAGGTAGAAATCCCCCTTTGCCCGGTGGGCTCTGCAGATTCCCCTCCATGCTGTCTGTGGTGCTTCTCCCTGAGGTTAAGCTATCCATTTTGCACTATGCTCTCCCACCTTAAGACTAAACTACGGTTCCCTGGCTTGCAGCCCCTCAGCGCTAATAAGCCTCATGCTTCTTAAGTCTCTCCCTTGTATTAGCTTGCTTCAATCAGTGGACCTCTACACTGACCTACGCCACAGCTCCTAAATTGAAGTGGCAGGAGGCTATAATGACAGAGCGCACCCACTGTGTCCTGTGATTAGCCGCATGCTCCACTGTGGACACGTTCATGCCTTTGATGACGGGACCACCCGGAGGCGTTAGGAAGTAGTCGGAATTCTCGATTGAATTCACTCTTAGAAGTTTGAAAATGTCAGAAAATGGATTTGAAACTGTCATGCTTACTCTGGGGCTGAGGGAAGCAGCCCTCTGTGGCTTCCTGGACACCCTGTGCCCAGATGTCCCATAGATGGAGGCAGCTGGGTTCCGGTTCTATGTGCCTCAGGTTGAGTAGCCCCCTCGGAATCACCCAGCAGCTAGAGAGCCTTCACTTTAGGGATTGCTGGGTCCCTAGGACGCAAAGGCGAAGTCGAGGATGAACCTGTCTGGTGAGTTGTGCTTGCTCCCTCTGCCTTGGCCCTGGTCCCTGCTGATCCTGGGATCTGGGGGATTTGGACTGAAATCTGACCTCCTTCTCTGGTGCTGGTGCTGGTGTAGCCAGAGAATCTCAGGGTGGCCCGAGGCCTGACACAGAGCACTGTAAATCACCAGCTTGGAGAAAAGGGCGCCATCTATCCTGCCTCCTGTGGTCTTCTGCCCGAGACCCTTCCCTCCCCAAGGTGTAACTTCAGCCACTCCCATCCAGTCTGGGTTGTAGGTGCAACGCCCTCTGCTGTTTGGGGCCTGCACGGGCCGATGTGTGTAGCCTAAGTTTATAGGTCAGGGTTGGAGAGGTCTGATTGGAGATGGGGACATGTGGGGTATGGTCTATAAGTCAACAGCTTTCCATCACTGGGACAAAGTACTCAAGAAGATGAATTTCAAGGAGGAAACATCTAATTAGGTTTATAGGTTCAGAGCGCTCCATGCACGATTGGCTGGCTCTATGGCTCTGGGTCTGAGGTGAGGCAGGGACCCTGGCAGAGCTGAGCTGCTCAGCACATGGTGACTGGGAAGCAGGGAGAAGACAGGAAGGGTGGGGACCAGACAGACTCTGCAAAGACATCCTCCAGCAACCATTTCCCCCAGCTATATCCCGTCTCTTAACAGTGCATTCAGCTAGAATATTCACAACAGATCAATCCACTCAGTCAATGCCTTCCTGATGCCAGTCACCCCCCAATAGCTTTACCAGCTGGTGACCATGCCTTCAGTCCATGAACCTTCTGATGCCAACCTGGGAGGCTAGGTGAGACTGGGCTCCAGACCAGCTGTTAGGGCAGGAAGAAGATGGATACAGGATGGCAGCCAGGGCAGACTGTGTAGTGTCGACTTTGAAGAGTAAACTCCCCAGACTCCCAGATCTACAGTCACACACCGAGCGTTCCCAACACCCCAAGCTCTGCAGCCTGGTGCCCGGAGCTGCCCAGAGACAAGCAGGTGATATTTTGATCCAGCATTCCAGTGATCTCGGTTGGCTAGAGCAAGCCTTGCATCCAGCAAGATAAGTCTTAGGAGAGGCAAAGGGTCAGTCTTATTTTGGAGGCAGAAGCTGGGGCCAGAAGAAATGATAAATACCTGGGTCTTGCAAATGACCAGGCAGATGATCACCACTGGTCCTGGACTGTGATGACAGCAGCTAAAATAAGCCACAAGATGGTTCTTTCTTTGACAAGTCAGCCCCTCATGTAAAATTTCAGGGGCTGTAACCAAGTGGGAGGGTGTCAGACTGTCCTTAGGAAGCAAGTCCAGGACTACCTCTAATCTGGGGGTTAGATATTGAAAACGTTACACCGGACACTCTCCAGTCTTCTTAGATTGCTACGACTGGTGAAACATCAGGTCTAAGAGCTGTGGGGAATATAATAATACGACAACTCAGGCTAGAGACAAAGAAGAACTTCCTAAATCTTTAGGATCTACCAGCCAAATGGCCATCCTTCTTTGAGCTTGGAATTAGAAGACAGCTCTCCCCGAGTGTACCCGGGACCCATTAGATGATCACAGTGTGTCCCTCCTTGAGCTGGTGGGCCAGAAGACAGGAGTGCAGCGGGGGAGGGATGAAGGGCCAGGAGACCCTGCAGCCACAGCTGGCTCTGAGCTCTCCTTTTAATCACTCCTCAGCCTAATTGGTCCTCCAGCCCCCTCACTGTGGGGAGAAGCCTTTGTCTGCTGCCTGCATGTTTACTAAGCAAATGGGGTTTAAAAGCCTTCACAGACACAGAGAAGCCATTTAGGAGACTCGGTGGGTAAAATTATTTATAGAGATGAATGGTTATGTTCTCGTTCCTTCGGGAGCTCAGGAGCCATATGCCGCAGCCGGTTGCTCCTCCTCCTTGCCTGAGCACCGGCCTGCCTTCCTCCCAGCCCCTCTCTGTCCTTTGTGTCCCCCTCTTCTTCCCCCCCCCCAGTCTCTGTGTTTCTCCAAGACCTGGAACTCTGCTCTCTCTCTCTGGCCCCTCACCATGCCTCAACCCTTCTTCCTCCCTTCCTTCACCTATTTCCTTCTGCTCCGGGGGGGGGGGGGAGCTCCGTGCCTTATTCTCCATCCTTGTAGCTCTCAGGTTTTCTCTGTGACTCCACCTTGAGCAGCCTCCATCTCTCCACCTGTCAGTCTCCCTCTTGTGGGGCCCCTCCCATCTCTCTGTGCTCTGTCTCTATTCCTCCCTCCTTCTCCCCTCTGGTTGTACCCTGTGCTCCCCTGCGGATAGACACTCCCATGTGTCACGGTGAAGGGGCAAGCTCTGGGTCTTAGACCTACGTCTCTCTTCCAGTACTCAAGGGCCCTGGGTCTGGCTCCGGTTCAGGATTCTCATCAGCGGAAGCCTCTTTGATTTCCCTTCAGAAGCCCGGCCCAAGGGGTCCTAGACTACCCAGTACTAGAGCAGGAAGCAGAAGACCCTCTCAGCTGAAAGCCACAGGCCTGAGGGTCAGCCCAGGAAATCCAAGGGACTTCTAAGGTCAGGGACTCCCAGGGAAGCTCTTAGACCCCGGGTAGAACTTGCACTTTCTCAGAGATCAGGCCTTCCAACGACTTCCCCGCCCAATACTCTCCCATCAGCCAGCCAGGCATGTGTCTGGCCCTAGACCCTGTGGTCTCTGATACAGTGCATCTATTCAGGAATCTGAGATTCTAGTTTCAGATCTTGGTCCCCTGGCAAGCAGTTGCTTCTTGGTGCTTAGTGAGCAGAACTGCCCTGGGCAGGAGCCGGGCATCAAAGGGCCTGGGCTAGGGAGAACTAGTCTGCACAGTGTAAGGGGCTGGCTGGCTGGGCCTCAGTCCTGGCTAAGGAATTTATGACGACTAACCAGAAGCCCTGGCTTAGTCCTGTTCTTCACTAGAGCTGTTAGTTTCTTTCTTTAGAAAACAAGATTGGTGACAGATAATGCCCCACTCTTCAGGTTGGGGCAGCGTGACTTGAGTTAGGTAGCTGAAATCCCTGTGTTCTATTTCATGGCACCCTGCTTCTTGGTTGCACAACCCTGTGCAAGCTTCTTAACCTCTCACGCCAGCTTCTCTCCAGAAGGGTGATACAGGCTCTCTAAGAGATGAATGTGGTGACACATGTTGATAATTCTAGCCCTCAGGAAGCAGAGGCAGGAGGATGACAAGTTTGAGACCCCCCATCTCAAAAAGAAAAAGTAAGTCCCTTAGACCAATGGATTCCTGAGGTCTTGTCTGCAGAGTGCTCAGGCCAGATATGTTAACTGCTCCGTGCTTCAGTAAACTGTCTGTATTCGGTCTCCCCTGCAAGTGGCTGAGGGGACCAGATGGATGGCACTGCAAAACTCCCTGAGGAGCAAATGTCACAACAGTGTCACCTATTCCTATTAATACAGGGTCTGGCTCACTGTGGGATGCTATCATGGTTAGGTACAGGTGTCAACTTGGCAATTGAAAGCTTGAGCCCTGGGCACAATTGTGAAGAATTGGTAGTTGAGCTGAACACTGGGCAAAACTGTAGGAGATTTTCTGATTTGATAGGGAAAGCCCAGTCCAGGTGCGTGGGCAAATGGATAAGATGGAGAGAACCGATTGAGGATGTTGTCATCCTTTGGTGTACTTAGCCAGACATGCTGGTCTGGGAAGCGAGGATTGTCCCTCACTCAGTGGTCCCGTGGAATGGTGTAGACAGTTCCCTTAGCTTCTGGTGTTGATATGAGCTCTCCTGCCAAGCTGAAGAAGGAACTATAACCAAGAATTATTAGAGAGAATAAAACCCCTTGTTCCCTTAAGTTGCTTGACTGCAAATTTATCTGTGGCATACAGGCAAACGTGATGGGATGCAATCTGTGGCATTTTCAAGTGGCAATTAAGAGCTGAGTCTTTAGATACACCTATGAAACATTATTTAGTTAAGCCTCTGAGCAAGGCTGTAGGGGATCATCTAATTGACATGGAAAGACCCAGCTCAAAGTAGGTGGAAATCAATCCCTGGGCAGGCCGATAAGAGGGAAAAGGAGCTAGCTGACAAGCTGGCAGACTGGCAAGCTAGAAAGTATGTTTCTTCTGGGCTCTTTCTGTGGATACAGTGTGGCTAGTTCCCATGACTATTGATGAACTCTCCTGACATCACAATGGATGGTAACCTGAAAGAGATGTTGCAAGAGTTATTCTGGAATAAGTCCTCAAATCCCAGTTAGGGTAGGAGAGAGGAGCTTTATTCATTGGTGGTCTGGAGTCCAGGTCACTCTCCAAAGTCTTCAGCCCCACACTCAGCTTGTACTTTCATTTTATACTAAAGCAGGGCAGCGGCGGAGCAAGTGAAGCTGGACTTTACAGAAGCAGATGCAAAGGTTATTAAGTATCAGCCAGCGGGCTGACTGCAAAGGGCCCACGACCAGATGCAGGCTGCGGGGATGGGGTGGTGTCTCAGAGACTCAGTACTTTTCCATCTCAACTTATGCTTAACAGTAACTTAACAGTCTACATTTTCTACCTTACTATGAGCATGAATAAAAACCTTCTCATTCCCCTGAATTGTTTGTACTGTGTATTCATCATGGGGGGAAGAAGGAGGAAGAGAAGGAGGAGGAGGAGGAAGAGGAGGAGGAGGAGGAGGAGGAGAAAGAAGAGGAGAAGGAGGAGGAGAGGAAGAAACTGACACAATCCAGATAAGCCCCACCCCTGGAGACTCTGACTCTTCTCCTTGCTCTGTGAGTCCTTCCTTCCTGGTCCTGGTCCAGTCAGGTCCCAGAGGGAGTCATTGGACTCTGACCCAGAAGTACAGAGGGTGTGTGTTTGGTATGTGTGGGGGGGGGTTCACTCGAGGGAGCTCCTGGTCTGCAGCAGAGAGGAGGGCTGTGGTCTTCTCACAACGTCTCTGCACCCTCCTGCTCATTCATGTCTCCATCACCAGGGCCAACAGGGGCTCTGGGCTCACAATGGAGCCTACATGAAGAGCCCCAGACAGTGAGTGCCCTCTGCTGCCCATTGGCATGCACCTGGGAGGTTGGAGGAAAAGAGGGATCCCTGCACTGAATACCCCACACCCCCCAACTCATTCCAAGCTAAGTAGCCTGGAACATCAAGCTTCAGTCCCAAGCCCCTTTGCTACCAGGCACAAGGCTCTCACGATGGAGGGCACAAGTGATCCTGACATTAATCTTCTGCAAGACTTCCCTAGGGACACAGTAGCCCTCAGTGCTGGTGGAGGCGGCCTCCTGCTTTGCAGTCAACCATCTAGATGTTTTGAATCTCTTTATCTTCTGGACATCATTTTGCTGGTTCCTAGAAAGAAAGAACAATCCCAGCTCCACTTAGCCTATGGTGGTTCTGTGTGTGGTTATTAAGTAATCAATCACGTGAATAGCAACCAGCATTTATTGAGTCCTTACTATGTGCTGAGCTCTATGCTGAGCCTTTGCACATGGTTCTGTGTGAGGCTCTTGACCGCAGAAGGTAGGGAGCAATCTGAGCTGTCTCTGAATGGGGAGAAGGGAGACAGTGCCTCTGTGGTGTGCTCCTGAACTCCACCAGCAGGGATCCAGGATTCAACTCAGGAGCTCAGTGCTCCAGCACCCCTGGGGGGTGTAAGATATGAATCCCTTTCCTCCCTGCTTGCCTATTGTTTCAGTTGCATTTCACATTGCTCCACAAAATAGCCAGCCCAAGCAACTTAGGGGAGAAAGACAGACCCGGTTACGGCCCATCAGCTGGGAGCTTGTAGCACTGGACTATGGCACATGCACAGTGAGAGCAGAGGGCAATGAATGAATCAGTGCAGCATGCTCAGCCCTCATTCTTACAGGGCCCTGGATAGACTGCCCGAGCAGCGTCCTGCCCACAGTGTAAGGCTTGGTCTTCTCCTAACAGTCGTGCAATGACGACAATCCCTCACAAGCATTCCCAAAGGCCAACCTTAACCTAGAACATCCCTCTCAGGCGGTCCTAGATGTTCAGTGGACAACGCCAACCACTATCCCACTAAGGGCCCAGTCTAGTCTTAAAGTCACCACCCCCTCAGCCGTGGTCACAGGATGGGGTAATTGATGGCTACAGGAAGGGCAAGAGGGTAGGATCAGGTGGGTGGGACTAATGGAGTTCCTCCTCTGCCAGCCATGCACCCCCTACTATGTTTCACCATGGCGAGGAGATGCTTTTACTTCAACATGCCCCAAAATGATGACTCTGGGGGCCCAGACCCATCCCTGGCACTTGTCAAGACCCAATAACCTCAGCTCTTATCAGCACCTGTGAGATGGCACCTCATCCTAGAGTGACTGAGATGGACTCTGCTCACAAGCCCCACAACCCAGGGCCAGGTCCCCATAGCGAATCCCTATTGAAGGTAGCAAGAGAGGGACGGGGGAGGCAAGAGGGGAGGAAGAGACTCAGACAGGCAAAGTGTGCCCGTCGGAGCCACCAAAAGGACTCTCCAGCCAGGATCCTCCTGGGAGGAAGGTGGGGCCCAGCCGCACCTGCTGCCAGGAGGAACTGGCATCTGGCAGGGACTTATTTCCTGAACAGATTCACTCCCCCTCAGGTGTAGGAACCTTCCTCAGACACACCTGAGGTGGAGGGTGGGGAGGGGGTGGAGCCTGGGCCATCTTTAAGGGGATGCAAAAGTAGCTTGGCACCCCTCTCATACAGCCCCCCTGGAGATGCTACCTGCCATTTCTAGTCTTTCTGGGATGGAGATGAAGCTGGGCCAGGGTAGCAGTGGGTACTATGTCAGCATCTGCTTGGTGTTTCCTAGGGCACAGAGAAGGGTAACCTTCCTACTAAGGTCACACAGAGCCTGGGATCCTCTGTGTGATGCGTTCTTTGTACACTCCCATTTCCCATTACAGAGCCACGGGAGAGCGGGGGCAATGAGTGAAAACATGGACTAGTGTCAGCCCTCAAGAAAAGAATCAGCGATGAGCAGCGAGTTCAAGGTCAGCACTCACCTGCCGTCTCTGTCTGCGAGGGGGCTGCCCCTGGGACTGCGGCGGGGAGCGTATACCAGGACAGAGCTCACAGTCAAGCTTTGGAGCTCAGAGCTTGATTGATGGGTCGGGTAAGAGGACTTTGCTTTGAGGGTTCATGCAGGGTGGGCTCAGCCCACCCGTGATCCGCTGGGCAATGTTCCAGGCTCACAGGCTGTGCTGGAAGCTGAGCTGCCAGAGGACGTGGGGCCTATTGGCAGTGTGGCAGCTACACTGTGGGAATGGGGAGAAGATGGAATTTGAGAGGAGATGCTAGGCAGTGCTCCAGTGTGCAGGGTCTGTTTCTGACGGTGCCCGCCTGGATGCCAGCTGCAATGGGCTTGTTCTGCTCTATGCAGGGCCACTGAAGCCACTCATGCCAATCCCTGATGTGGCCATCAACAGTCATCTCTCCCCTTCCCCCTTGCAGGTGGAAACTGCCCTCACTCAAATGTCCCTGCTAGCCCTAGATACAAAGGCCATGAGGCCAGGAGGCCAGGGGACCATGGCCAGCTCTCTTGTGGAGGGGATGCTGGACCTCCCCAGCAGAGGGTGATGAGGGGGTGAGGGCTACCATTTGCTCAGTCTGTAGACACCATCAGTTCTTGCGATACCTGAGAAATGTTCTGTCACTGTTCCTCCAAGTAGAGCAGGCCACCAACAAACACCTAGATGGGCGATTCACTTGGATACATTCAGGAGCTCTTAGGTGGTGGAGCTGGTGCTCAGAGACTGGCTGGCACTCAACACCTTTCCCTTCATCTCTACCCCCCAAAACTCTGCATGTATGACAGGGGTTGGGGGGCAGGCAAAGGAAGAGAAGATGCCCACCCAGCAGGGCATAGATTAGAGGTAGGGGATGAAGAGGAAGGGCTGGGGATGCTTGAGGAGGCTCGGATTCGGGTGGGAGACCTCAGGAAAGGCAGGAGAGGCTGGCATTGGTCGAGCGAGTAGAGTCCTATAGAGCTAGAAGAGGCAGAAGGCATCTTCAGTGGCCTTATGTTACCTACATACCCACATGCCACCCTGTGCAGAGGCTTCCCCCAAATCTTTCCTACTGTAACTTTAGTTACAGGTGGCCTAGGCTGGATGCTGTCTGTCTCACATCGATGCAACTGTTTCCTTAATATCTTTCTTTTCCACCAATCTGTGAGCTCCACAAGGCCAGCAGCTGGCATCACTTTACTTATTTTTACTTTTTTACCCATGTCATAGTCACACACTGGTGTCAACCTAGCAGCTGAAGACTCTGAGCTCTGGACACAGTGGCGAGAGATTAGCAGTCGAGTTAAGCCCCCAGCAAGCCTATAGGAGATTGTCTGATTGACAGGGAAGGCCCACCCTGTGGTGGACAGGACTATTTCCTGAGCAGGTGAATGAGATGGAAGGAGCTGGTTAAGGAAGTTGGTATCCTTTGGTATCTTGGGAAGACAAACTGGTCTGGCAAGTGAGGACTGTCCCTCTCTCCATGGTTCTGTGGATATAGTGTGGCCAGTTCCCTCAGCTCTGTTGATATGGACTCTCCTGCCAAGCTCAACAATGAGCCATAACCAAGATCGCAAGGGCAAATAAAATCCCTTGTTTCCTTAAGACATGTTGTAGTTAACTTTTCAGCAACCATACAGGCAAATTGTTACAACACGTATCTATTTATTTTGTATATGCATGTGGGCATGCACGTGCTGCGACATGCAGTGGAGGACAGAATTCAGCTGGAGGGAGACGCTTCTCTCTTTCTGCCATGTGGACGCCAGAGATTGAACTCAGATTGTCAGGCTTGGCAGGAAACCTTTACCCACTGAGCCATCTCACTGGCCATTTATTTATTTTCCCATGGTGACTCTACAAGGTGGCATTCTGGGGACAAATTCTGGGTACTTGATACAGACTCATCAAAGTCTGGGATGTAGTTCCTAGTAGACAAATGGTAGGCGTGCTTAGCATGCGTCAGGTTCTGCCTTCACTTCCCAGAGCTGCAAAAAACAAATAAGCAAATAGATAAATAGGCCAGATATGGTGGTGGACATCCGTAATCGCAGCACTGGGGAACTTGAGGCAGAATTGCTGTAAGTTTAAGACCAAGTTGGACTACGGATTTAGACCCTGTCTCCAAAAAACGAGAAACAAATAGAAATATACATGGCTCAGTAGTTACTTCTGTCATTACTATAGCAAATGAGAAGAAAGGGTTTGGCTCGCAGTTCCAGAGTCACGGCAGTAGGAGCTTGGGCCAGTTGTTCACATTGCATCCACCACAGGTCAGGAAGGAGATGAATGCAGATGCTCAGCTCAATTTATCCTCTTTTTCTGGTGTGTGTGTGTGTGTGTGTGTGTGTGTGTGTGTAAGAGAGGGCACTTGAGTATGTATGCCTATCGAGTTCCAAGGGTAATTTTGGGAATCACAGTGGATTTGCTCTACCTCTGTGTTGCTTTACTCTGGGGTTTCCCAGGCTCCTTTCAGGACTAGAATTATAAGCTGCAGCCATTTCTGCCTTGTGTTTTTTACATGGGATCCGGGAATCTGAACTAAGGCTTGTGAGGCAAAAGCATTAACCCCTGCGCCATCGCTCCAGCCCAGCTTTCTCCTTTTAATTCAGCCCAGGACCCCAGCCCACCACAGGAAGGTGTAACCCACATTTAAGGTAGGTCTTTCCACCTCAACTAACCTAATCTGGATAATCCTTCACCAACATGCCCAGGAGCTAGTTTCCATGGCAATTCTATGCTTTATCAACTCGGCAATCAAGATTAATCACCTTGTCAGGGGATTTGTCAATCAAACAGCTCAAGGCCTGTGGGCCCTTCCTCTGCCCCCCGTCTGCTGATATCTGGCTCCTTGGTCCGTTCTTGACTCTCCAGGGAGGGATTTTCTCAGGCAGCTGGGAGGTCCTGGAGAGGCTCGCAGGTTGGAAGTAGGGGGTCTTCTGTAGTTTTGGGCTCTGTTTCCTTGCCCTCCTGGTTCATCCCAGCCTACACATCATCTACACACCAGGTTAAGAGTGCAAAAAGAAGGCCCATGTACCTTAAGTCTAAACATCTGAAAAGTCACCTGTTTAATGGACAGACTAGTAAACAAAATACATGTTATCACTGACATGTATCCATGGCATGTCATGTCAAAAGCTATGGCAACCAAAGACACCTGGAGAGAACTTTTCCATGCGTGTCCTGGCGTTCCACTGGAGGTCCTGGTTACAGTGAGTTCTAGCATGGACTTGGAAAGGAGCCAGATGCCAGGCAGCAGAGAGCGCGCATCCTGCTGAGAGGGACTCAGCAAAGACAATGAGTTGTGGCAGTAGAAGTGGGTCTGGGTCTGCTGTGCTGACTCACAATCCCAGCTCCTCAGCCAGCGGAGGCCGGCTGGCTTAGTTTCATATACTCATTGCTGTCATGCATACATAACCCAAACAGTTAAGGGAACAAGGGACTTAGTGCAGCTTAGGATTTCCAAGCTGCAGTTGATCATCATGCAGAAGTAGCGGCAGAAGCCGAGGGAACCATCTGCAGCAAGAGCAGAGAGAGGGCGGGGCCACAGCTTGCTTTCCAGCTTTCCGGTGTATCAGCTTGTTCAGACCAGCTCATTCTCCTCCCTCTTTTCCACACACCCAGGGAATGGTCCCAGTCACCACCGCCTGGGTCTTCTCACACCAATTAGATAAGCTCCTGTAGGGCTGCTCAGAAAGTTGTTTTAACTAACTCTTTATGGGTGGGCAAAAGGCTCAGTTCTCAAGTGTCCAGTTGATACCCGAAAATAGATGTCACACAGGGGGATTGCAAACGCAGGGCTGACCCGAGCCACACGTAGTGAAAGCCTGCCTGGAAATAAAAAGTAAAAAGGGGGCTGGGGATGTAACTAGTGGTAGAACACTTTTTGAGCTTTTCTGAGACCTTAGGTTTACTCTCTGGAACTGGAAAAAAAAAAATCTAACTACCACCATCACCACAAATCCTTAGAAAAAGTAGTCTCCTGTGAGAGGAGTATTAAGCTGTGGAAGAGTCCGAGGGAGCTGTCTGGAATGATGGATCATTGTATCTACACTGGGGTGCCAAAGAATACACAGACACACTCATCCAAACCCATCCAATTATGCACTTAAAATTAGAGCATTTCATGGTCTGAAAATTAAACCTCAAAAACAGCCAGAAAGTCTTAGTAACATGAGGTTCAAGGGGAACTCATAACAAATCATTGTTTAAATAAGACACATGAAAGCAAACCGTTACATAAGTACAATTTGTTTTTCCTGTAAAATCATCCATTTGTAATTAAAAATGAGGATATTCCAATGCTTTTTGTTGCATTGATACTAAATGATCCTCCTAACTGTAATCCCGTCCTGCGTTTGCAATCCTCTGGTGACATTTATTTTCAGGTATCAACTGTAGAACTGAGCCTTTTGTCACCCCCATAAAGAGTTAGTTAAGGCATGCTCTGAGCAGCCCTATAGATTATCTATTTGGTGTGGGAAGACCCCCCCCATAGTGACTGGGACCATTCCCTGGGAATTTGTGAGTCCCAGATGTGAGTGATTGTCACATTTTAACAAAGTCCAAAGAAACACCTGAAATTAATTTAAATAATGTATTTAATAATGTCTAAGATGCTATTTCAATAGGCAATCAACATCAACATTATTATTATTGCTGTTGTTGTTTGACAAGGCTTCATTGTAGCTCAAGCTGGCCTGGAACTTATTAAATAGCCAGGGATGACCTTGAAGTCCTATTCTTCCCACTTCCACTTCCAAAGTAGAGGGATTACAGTTGTGTACCCCCATATCCAGCCATTATAAAATTATTAATGAGATTATTATATATATTTTTAATTTTTTTATTATTTATTCAATTGTGCATGTGTGTATGTGTGTATGTGTGTGTGTGCGTGTAAAACCACAGACGAATTCGGGAACCACCATGGACGCCTCCACCTCCTCCTTGTTTACTCTGCCCCAGGATTCACAGGCTCCGCCCTACCAGGACCAGAAACACAGGCTGCCCCCGCTTCCGCCTGGCGTCTATACGTGGGGTTTAGGATCCAAACTCAGGACCTTCCGCCTGCAAGGCAGAGGCTTAACCCCTGAGCCACCTCTCCAGCCCCTATTATATATCTTTTTAATACCAGTCCTTCAGAATTTAGTCTGTGTTGTATACCTATAGTGCAGATTTGTACAAAGCTCGCCACATTTCAGGTGTCCAATGATGTCCAAGTAGAGACAACAGAGCTGTGTCAAAGCCTTCAGACAAAGGATTAGAGAATAAAACACCGTTTTTTTCATGTCCAAATTTTAATATATTTTTCATTAACATTTAAGTTCAAGTCATCATAAAAAAATTGGAAAACTTAGACATCTTACATCTTTTCAAAAAAATTCAAAATGATCTATTAAAATTAAAAGGTATAATTCATACTACAAGAAAGGAATATCAACCATTCAAGTAAGTCATTTATATACAGCTGGCGTCTTACCTAAAAACTTTGAAAAGATATTTAAATATTATTAAATATTTTTAGAATGACAACAATGTTCACGGCTCCAGCATTAAATGTCCAATTTCTTGGTACTGCAGCAAATGTGCCCTGGTTTTTATATCTAGACCTATATGTATTCATATCATTCCATGGCATATATATTCTATGTGATGATTCAAATTGCTAATGTTGCAAAATGTTCCTTGGCCGCCGTGCAAAAGGGAATGAAGCCACAAATAATGTACCAGTGGGGACATTCAGCATCATCCATTGCAACAGGATGGCTAGGGAGTGGACACTTGGCGTTGCTTGCAAACGATGAGGCTTTCTTTTTAAGAACCTACTTCATTCCCACTATCATCCAACAGAAAAGGATTGGAAAAATGAACTAATTTCTTCTCTTTCTTTACCTTGGGACTTCTGCCGTAATTTCTTCTCTTTCTTTACCTTGGGACTTCTGCCGTTTAGATCCTTTTCACATGCAGAATGGAACTGATGCAACCGTCTTGCATTTGGACTCAGTGGTCTTAACATTGAGAATCTAGAGCCAAAGATGGGGGATGGGGGTAGGTAGTTCCCTGGTGCCTAGACGTGCCGATCATGAGAACAAGTACTTGGGATTCTGGGTTATATCACAGTGGTCTTGAGCCTAATGTGTACTGTGTCTGTGTTCTTAGAGGGGTGTGTGTGTGTGTTTCTTTGACTGCCTGTTTAAAGCTAAATTGTAGAAGTCATGCTAATTGTTTGGCTACTGTCTTAGGCTTCCTTGGTATTGAAAGGGCTGAATGGTTTTAACATAGACCAAATTACATGCTACTTATGGTCCTTCAAGAGTTTGCTGGCTGTGGACAAGGGTCCCTTTTGCCTAGTCTCAGCACATCTCTGCCTTGAGAATCCCTTGAGCTGAGATCACATGTGTAAGAGATTTAGCCAAGCAACTACTTCTGCTATAGTTGTTGGGAAGACCTGAAAAGGGGTTGATAAGTTTTCCCATGGCAACTCTACAAATTCAGCTCCAAGGTCTTCCATTATTTCCTCCTTCCTTCCTTCCTTCCTTCCTTCTTTCCTTCCTTCCTTCCTTCCTTCCTTCCTTCCTTCCTTCCTTCCTTCCTTCCTTCCTTCCTTCCTTCCTGCCTTCCTGCCTTCCTTCCTGCCTTCCTTTCTTCCTTCTTTCTTTCAAATAAGTTTTACATTTATTATTTATTGTGCATGTGTGTGTGTGTGTGTGCACGTGCTTGCACATACAAGTGCTCATACTACGTGTGCATGTGATAAGAACTTGTGAGAGTTGGTTCTCTTCTGCTGTGTGGGCTCCAGGAATCGAACTCAGGTTACCAGGCTTGGTGGCAAGTGTCTTAATGGCTGAGTCATCATCCCTTGCTCTTCTTCATTTGTTTTCTGTAGTGAGACTGTCCCCATGCATTTAGTGCAGTGATCAAAGAGAGCAAATGGTCATGGGAATTTTTTTTTTTTTGCCTTTCCATCGTTAGTAGCTCTTCCTATCCACATGAAGCACAGGAGCAGAGTTAGCACCAAGTCCTCTTTCCTCTGACCCAGTATCCTGGATGGTAGTGGGAATGGCCACGAGGCCTAGGCATGCTGGGACCTATGCTTGCCAGGAAGCTGATCCACTCAGTGGGTTGTGGCCAGCATTGAGTAAGAAAGGAGCATGGTGTTGAATGGGGGTGTTGCCATGCTCCTGGTGGCATTATTATTTTTTTAATTTGTTTCCCATCTATCTCCTCCTCCAGCTGCCTTGTCCTTAGGCAGCACCTGGTATTGGCACATGGTAGAGCCGCAACCCATAGACACAATCAGCTGTCTCCGGCACAGGTTGTATGCCATGCCTGGGGAGGGATTCACCCACAGAACCTTCCAGGAGCTCGCAGTGCCCTCTGGGTGTGGGGGAACAGGACAGGAAGCTGGCAGCAGACCCTTACTCTGAGGACAGAAACTTAGAGGAAGGACTCCGTCTGAAGCTTCCACGCATAATTCAGCTTGGAGCGATCTGGAGGCTTCAGCAGAGAGGAGACAAATTGAGCTACTTGTTGAAGGAACGCATGAACAAATGAGCCCGATGCTGGAGCTGTGAACTTTAAAAATGGGGGAAGGGATTGCCTCTGAAGTTCACAATTGAATCCCTGGGAAATGTTCCCTGGCGGAAAATGGGACAAGGGAGGGGAGAAGGAGGCAAGCAGGGAGGGGTTGCGGGAGAGCAGGAGGACTCATTGAGGTCAAAGCCAAAGGGTGGGCCTCGGGGCTCCTCAGGGGGGTCTCTCCCGCAGTCCTGGGAGCCCAGGAGACTGTGAGATGAGCTGTCACTGCCTGAGGACAAATCTTTTTTAATTTTGTTCTCTGGAGGAGAGGGCGGGGCCGACCAGCACTGCAGCAAGAGATTGGCTCAGTAAGTAATGGACCTGCTGGTGCTGCCAACAGCCCTGGTGAGGGATGAGAGAGAAGAAGTGCCCCCTCCCCTTGCCAGTGCTGGAACTGGCCACCAGAGTGGCCGGGCACTTTCCCCCAGGCCTCTCCTGGGACACAGATGCTGGAAAGGTTCTTAGGCGCACGCTCATAGGGCATCTGGAAGTAGCCTTCACGGAGTTCAATGCTGCATCTGTCTGGGTCCTCAGTGGGCCAACTGTCCGTTGACTAGCATGCAAAATGCTGCATAGGCCAGAATTTCTTTAAAGGTGATATGTGTGTGCATAGTTGGGTGGTTCCTGGTTTTCATTTGTTTCTCTCAAGGAGCTCTGGTCCCATCCCACTTAAGGTCTCCCGTACTTGTCCCTATGTCTTACAGGTGGGGTTTGTCTAGTGTTGGGGTGGAGTCGGGGTGGGTCCCAGGGATGGCTATGTTGTGGTTGGTCAACTTCATCTTCATCTCTCCATAGTCTCTGTGGCTACTGGCTAAACAGCGACACCGAATAAGAAGAACTTGAATCCAGGGCTCATGACTTCCCTATGTGCCCTGCACTTGTGGACTTTGGAATAGAAGGGCTGAGGCTGAGGTGTGAGATCAAACTGGGGTTCAGGAAGTCTGATTATATGTGGCTATTGTGAGACTTCTTCTAGGGAAACATGAAAAAAAAATGTCTTTGGCCCCAGACATGGTTCCAAAGACAGATCAAGTCTAGCTTGATGAACCAATGAGATTACAGGGGTTACCTACAGAAGAATAGGTGACGGGTGACGGGTTACCTGCAGGAGCATGGTGAAGGGGTACCTACATGAGCATGGGTGAGGGGTTGCAGTGAAGGGTTACTTAGAGCATGGGCAGGGGGATTCTCATAGGAGCAGGGCCGCCCACCCAACATGGTGACAATTCACAAAAGCCGCATCATTGGAGCCCCCTGATCAATTACCAGGCAGATACAGTGGAAGACTTGTGTTCTGCCCAACGATCATCTCTGGCTTGGGTAACCTGGTGTGCAGAGGGAGGACCTGCAGCGTCTCCTAAGTGTCCTTACCTTTCTGAGTCTTAGAGCGGCCTCCCTCCCCCTCCAGGGCGAATGTTTCAAATGCCAGGCAATAGCCACACCTCGTTATCACAGGGGGAGCTGTCCTTTCTGCTCCCTTCAGGGTCTTTATGGAGACAACTGAGAACACGGTAGGGACCTTTCTCCTGACCTGGCATGTGTTTGATGGCCACATGCCAAAGGTCACCCGGAGATGCAGGGAATGTGGGAGGCGACAAAATCAGATGTAGCCCAGAAAAGGAGTTTTGAAGTCAGAGGTGGCAGGGAGGCCAGGTAAAAGGTTCTGTGTTTGCCTCAGTTTCCTTATCTGTTAAATGGTGAGATCGGAGAAGGCCTTTAAGACAAGGAAATGGGCATGAAAGCACACAGATGCCCAGGGAAAACAAATAGAAAGCTCCTAACAGGAGAGATGGAGGTGGGAGGGCCGTTTGTAGGAAGCATTGATTTTCACTAGACTCCCGTAGCGGTCCAATAGAGCAAACCACTATGGAGTCACTCATGCTAAATGTAGCTAATGAACTTAGGTGTACACTCAGGGAACAAACTGCTGAGTCTTGGTCAATTACAACAGCTGAGCTCTTGCCAATGTTGTGTGGCCAAGTGACTCAAACCAGGTTAATGTCACACCAGGTACACTCCACTCCTCACCCCTGTCTCTAAGGTCACTTCTGTCTCCTATCCATAAATCCCGCCTGAACATGTGGCAGAGTTCTTCACTCGCTTCTGGTTCTGAGGGCTACTCAGTTCTAGAAGCATAAGAGACAAGTAAGATCTTTCAGTTAAATGTGTTATGATATTAACTTTTTTAAATGTTTTTATTTTACTCATTGAAAGATGGTGCATGTGTGGCGAGATAAAGAGAAAAGTAGGTGATTACAGCTTTCGGAATTTCCTCCACCATGTGGGCTTCTGGGAAATTTGGTCTCCAGGTTTGTGAGTAGGTGCTTTTACCCACTGAGCCATCTCACTGGGCCTTTAACGCTAACATTTGATAAGTCCAACCCTGTTTGGTGTCTTCAGATGGCCCCACCGCTTCTGACAAATCCACTTAATACACATCTGATAGACACCGTACTGTTTGTTTTTGAAACAAGAGCTTACGCATCCCAGTTGGCCTTGAACAGGCTCTGTAGTAGAGGGCACCTTGAACTCCTAATCCTGCTTTTTAGGGGTACTGGGGATAGAATCTAGGGCCTAACTATCATTCTACCAACTACTTTCTCAGCCCAAAACTGCATGCTGAATTTTGGTCTATTCCCAGGCCAGGGGTATATATAGGAGAACTCAATGTCAAGAAGCCAGGTGGTGGCAGAGGGCCGACATGCCCAGACAAGTCACCGCCACGGGAAACAGGACACTCTTGGGAGGCACTGATAAGCAGGACATTTGGAGGATTAGGTGGATTACAGCCATTTTTGATACATGATACTTTCAACTTGGGATGGACATATTAGGACGCAGACCGCTGTAACTGGGGGGAAATCGGTAACTTCAATGCTTTCTTGGAAATACAATGTAGTTGATGTATGCATTTGACAGAGACTTTTGGGAGATAGACTCTAGACTCTGAGATGTAAGGGAAGTGTGTGTGTGTGTGTGTGTGTGTGTGTGTGTGTGTGTGTGTGTGTGTTTGCATATATGTTCAGGTATGCATGCAAGATGGCACTTGAGTGTGTATGTGCCTATGGAAACCCAAAGGTGATTTTGGGAATCATCCTGGATTACTCTATCTTCTTATTGCTTTGCTCTGGGGTTTCCCAGGCTCTGCCTTCCAGGGCTGGAATTTCAAGCTGATGCCATTTACATCTGACATTTTTACATAGGAGGCAAAGGCTTTGACCCCTCAGCCTTCCCCTTAGTCCAGAGTTTGGGCTTCATGTGTGTTCCAGCCCATAATAGTCCAGGATGCAAGTGCCTTTACTGGTAGTGCTGAGTGAGTGAAAGGAGATTCAGAAGGGATGTGTCTTGGGAAGGTGGGAGAGAAACTATTCTTGTCCTGAAAGCCGAGTTTGAGAGTGAGGCTGGATGCACTGGGAGGTGAGCTGGGAGGGCACTGAAGACTCCTGGCATGAAGTGCTTATGCGCTGGCCCAGGAGAGCCACAGAGACAGCTCAGATGAAGGGCTGGCAAGGCTGGGCTTGGGGAACACTGGGGGAAAGTGGCCATTTTTCTCTTGGAGCATCTCAGAGGGAAGAAAGATTACGGCATGAGTTTTGGTCCATCTGAGTTTCTAACGCTTGGTTCTTGACTGCTCCAAGGGTCCTCACTCGGGGCTGACCCTGGAGTCCTGCCAATCATGGGCAGCCAAGAAACGAATCCCATCCCTGTCCTGTGTGGAGATTGCTGAGCTGGGCCGACTCCGCCAGCTCTCTGCAAGGCTTGCTGTTTGCCACTTGGCTGCGGAGCAGATGGATGGCTCGCGGGCCCCATTTTTCTCCCGCAGCAGCGGGGAAAATGAATCTCGCCAAGTGTCGCCGACACTATCCTACCAGGTTCCACGTCCAATGCCGACCGAGGCCGCTGACAGAGCACGGGCCCATCCCTCAGCCCTGTGCTGGGGCCCAGGGGACAGAATGGGGAACATTTAGCATCTCTGTCTGACGGCTGCCGCCCTCCCCCATCTGTGCTGGCTGCCGGAACTTGCTGGCCTTACAAAGAGCTGATCCAGCGCAAGGCAGGGGGAGCTGGACCTGGGAGGGGCTGAGGAATGGCACCAGTCCTGCCCCCTCTCCTTCCCTGCCACAGTTAGAAAGCAGAGTGAATGGGGGATGTGTGACTGACTGACCAAAGATAAGTCTGCAGGGGACAACCATCATCAGCTGTCATAGTCAGACACAGGTGTCAACCTGATGGGGATTCAAGCTCTGGGCACATTTGTAAAGAATCAGTGGTTGAGTTAGGGTCCCAAGCAAAGCTGCAGGTGATTATTTGAATGATGAGAAAGACCTAGTTGGTGGGGCTAGTCTCCTGGCAGGTGGATAAAACAAAAGGAACTGGTTAAGGAGTTGGCGTCCTTTGGTACACTTGGTCAGACATGCTGGTCTGGCAAGTGAGGATTGTCCCTCTGTCAGCAGTCCTGTAAATATATGGATATGATGGGCCAGTTCCATTGGCCCTTGGTGGACTCTCCCACCAAGCTGGATTAAGAACTGTTACTGGATTATCATAAGAGAAAATAAAACTCTTTGTTCCTTGATAAGCCATTTAGTTGTGAATTTATAGACAACGATGCAGGTAAACTGGTACATGAACCTGGACTTGGATTCCCACCTCTTTTATCCATAAAACTCTAGCAGTGTGGATCAGACACTATGCTGCTTTGCTCTTCTAATGTTGGAATGAAATCCTTTCAATTGATGACTCCACATTAACAGTGAGGAATTTGAAGATGTGGCACTTGTGGTCCCCACTGACTGAATGCTTCCATGATACCTGAATCTGTCTGGGAAAGCTCACCTGTTCTCACTTGGGTCGAAGGCCCAAATCAGCCCCATCTTACAGAGTGTAGTAGCTGAGATAGAAAGTGATGTTTGGAAAGTGAGTTGTGAACCAAGATTCAAAGTCCTTTCTGTCACCTAGGAGACATCGATATCTCAATTCACAGGCACTTTTGGGGGCCTGGATTTAGGGAACTTTACAGAAGAGGAAATGGTTGGAACAAGAGACCCTGGAAGAGACTTTGAGAGAGCTTTTTGGGAAGACGTTTGATTTCCCAATTCAGTAAACTCCAGCGGGCCTCATCTCTCATCCACCCACATCCTCACTCCTCTCTCTGCATCATGATTGTCTTCAAAAAACCCAGGGTGGGCAACCTGCTTGCTGACTCCGTGTTTAACTCCCTTGTTGGTGTACACCAAACTCGAGGTCCTCTCCTGCTGGCCTGGCCTGTCTACTGCTGCCATGTCTCTGGCTTGCTCACCTGGCCCAGTGGGAGAACCCTTGCTCCTTTCTATAATCCCCCATCTCAGATCCTCTCTTGTCTCTAGATCTTTCCTAGGTTCTAGGATCGCGCCACTCCACCTATATGAATTTGCCTTATGTTAGCCACAGGGAGTTTTGATCTTTACTAGTATCATTCCTACATTAGCCTCCAAACTTAGGCCCACTACATGACCTGCACCCCAACATCAGACACTCTTACCATCAGACACCCCCTCTGCACATACACCACTATCATCAATACTCCTGCCTCAGACACCCCTGCCATCATATACCCCTACCATCAGACCCACTCTATCAGACACTGCTGCTTCATATATCCCCACTTCAGACACCCCATCCATCATGTATCCCACCATCAGACACCCCCATTGGAAACCACTACCATAAGACACCCATAAATTCCATATCTGTGCCCTCTTACCATCCTTTCCTGTCTCACCCTGGCTGCCTCACTGCAGAAAGCCTTCCTCTGGAGGGGCCAGACTGGTATGTCTGGGAGTCCCTATCCTAGGGCACAGGCCCATTGGGAGGGCTAAGTTGTTGGCCTTGGGAAAGGAAAGGCCAGGAAAGGTGGCGCTGAGAGAGGTGGCAGTTGGCCAGCTAAGTTGCATCCTCACCAGCCTGTGAACACAGCCCAGAGAAAGGTCATCGGGAGATAAGCTCTCTGCCTCGGGCTTGGGCCTTATCTACCCCCTGCAGATAGACATCTCAGTAGCCCATGGACTGCTGTGCCAGACTGGGGAGGAAGAGGAGCAGCATGTGCCCTGGCTTGGCAAATAGAAGATTGGCCTGTGTGGGCTGCGTGCCTGATTCTGTGCTGGAGCCTCTGGAGTCTATCTAAGCATTGCTGTCCCCTATAAGGTCACCTGACCCAGGAAGAATGATTGACAGCTACCCTACCTGAAAGTCATTTTGAGCCCTTCATTTCAGGAACTCAGGGCCATGAGGCCACATCTTAAGAAATGCTTTGGGGCCTGTGAGATGACTCCACAGGTAAAAATGCTTGCTGGGTAAGCCCTACGACTTGAGTTGGATCCTGGAACTCATGTAAAAGTTGGATGCAGGGGCTCACATCTGTAATCCTAGCACTCCTGTGCTGAAATGGGAGGCTGAGAGAGAGAGAGAGAAGAGAGAGAAGAATCAGCTGGAAGCTCACAGACCAGCTAGCCTGGAGTACCTAGTGCCACAGAAACAAGAAGGACCCTCCTCAACAAGGCAGAAAGTAAGAACTGACTCCTGAAAGTTCTCTATGACCTCCACGTGACTCAGGTCAGGAAAGAAGTCATGCCTCAAAATGCCAAGGCAAAAAGAAAAACAAAACAAAAACCACCCAAATCAGAGGACAAAACCACACCTCCACGGCTCCCCATTTTTCTTAGAAAGCTCTGCTCTTGTGGTGGGTGCAATAAGGCGCACCAACCCTGTGCTCTTCCTTCTGCCAGACTCACCCAGAGCTCTGTCATCCAAGGGAATCTTACCAGCTCCTCCCAGAAGCTGCTGTGTGGAAGACTGGGGCACCCCCACATGAAGGCTTCTGTCCCCAGGTTCCACCCCATCAGGCACCAGCCCTGAGTGAATCATTTCATTAGAGTTAATAACATAGTCCCTTTTACTGCAGTGTTTCCAAATAGAGGGCCCTCTAGTCCCTTTAATGAACAGATAAGAATCTTTGTAATTAACTTAGTGATGGCTTGCATGTGAATGGCAGTCTTCTGAATGCAGAGAAACCTTTTATTTACTGCTGTAAGTATGGGCTGCATGTGTTCTTGGCCACCCTCACACCACAGGCTCCCCGCCCCCGAGAGATCCAGAAGGTTATTTATGCAGGTGAGCAGCAGTCGTCGTCCATAGAGAGACCACTGGACACAGGAGCTTGCAACGGCTGCCTGGCTGTGCCCCCCACTGCACTAAATTCAGTCTGTGACCTGTGCCTTCCTACCTTCAACTCTGCCCTGATGAGGGGGCTGGGCAGCAGGTGTCTCTCCTTAGTACTGCATGGGTATCATGGGGCTCCAGAGTCTAATGTGCACATCTGTGTGAGGAGCATGTGTATGTGTGCACATGTGCATGCAAAAAAAAAGTGTGCACTAGTACACGCGAGAGGAATGTGTACAAGTGCACATAAGAAGTGTGTGCATGTGTGTGAGGAGCACGTGCAAGATAGTAGTGCATGCACTAGGGCCCATAAGGACTGTTCGCATGCATAAATCAGGAGTATGTGCACATGTGCATGTGAGGTGTGTGCAGGAGTTCATGTGCAGAGCATGGGCAAGAGTACACATGAAGTGTATGTGCACATGTGTACATGAAGGGCGCATGAACCAGTTACTGAATGTGTGTGCATGTGAGGAATGTGTACATGTGTATGAGGAGCATGAATCCTTGTCTCTTTCCACTGCGGATCTCTGTGACTCTGTCCTCTTCCCTTGCCAATGACATCGCTCGCTTCGGGTGGAGGGGAGTGGGTGCTCCTGTCAGGTCGTGCTCCCCTGGAGCAAATTCCTTATCTTCTCATGTCACAGTAGTAGGCTCCCTCCCTGTATCTCAATATTCTTGGTAGAAATTTAAGTGTCCAACAAACTGGGGGCTCTTTGGGGGAGGCTAGTGTGTATTGCCGGGTGATTTTCATGGTTTTACAAATGGAGGAATAAGGGCTCGGGGCTGGTGATAGTGACTTAAGTTCTGTCGGCCTCCAGCAGCCCTTTCCATCCTGCTGTGGGAAGTTCGATTCCTTCAAGGAAGCCTTTCCTTCCCTTCCCCATTTATTTTTACTTATTTTAATTTTGCGTGAGTGTGTGTGTTTGTGTGTGTGCGCACAGAGGCCAGAGATTCACACTGTGTGTCTTTCTTGGCCATCCATAGCCTTGTTTTCTTTCAGAAGGGTCTTGATTATTTAGGTTTGCTAACCCTTTGTCTCAACATCTCCGGTGTTAGGATTGCCGATGTGTGTGTGACCACACCCAGCTCTTATGTGAGTGCTAGGGATCCGACCTCAGATCCTTGCGCCTGTTTGGCGGGTACCCACTGAGATGTCTCCCCAGACCCCTATTCCTGAATTCCTTGCTCGAGCTTCCAGTCCCTGGGTCCGAAGCATTCTCTGAAGGAGAGCAGAGTTTCTGGCACCTGTTAATGTTCTGTTGATACCTGCTGGAGACAAGAATAGTGTAGTCTGCTGCCGTTGTGCGGCACGGGAGCTTAGGGGTCCGTGGGGAACAGGCCCTGGAGAGGGACAGCTGAGCATGTTTTCTGTCCCACCTGCTTCTGTTCTGTGTCTAGATCACATTTTGCTTGTGAGCTGATTCATGAGGCCGACTCCCCAGTGCTCCTCAAATAGCTCTCTGTCAATCACTGTTCTTTACAAGGTCTCTTGATTCATCTTCAGAGTTGAAGACAAATTTTTAAAGAAGAGTTCGGTGCCAGGGCCATTTCAGGGGGGCTATTAACTTAATGTCCCACCTCATCCCCACCAAACCCATTTGCGCTTCACCTCTGGAAAGGTCAGGCATTCCCAATTCCGATCAATTGCTTCTGAGTTCTCCAGTGTGACAAGGCATGAGAGATGAAGAGAAAGGGACATGCATTACCGGGTTGGGCTGTGTCGTGACCGTAGATCTGTTCCAAGGTTTTCTGTGTTGGCTTCCATTTCTGGGTTGGCAAAAATCGAGGCAAAAGCCATTCCCACAGTGCCCGAGTCTTTCCTGTGGTCACCTGGGCTTAGGAGCTCACTTGCGAGAGCACTCTGCAGCTTGAGTGAGCAGCGGCTGTTTTCCGGGGCTCTGCACAGACTGAAGCTGTTGGTCAGTTCTGACTCTGAGCATTGCTGTATGTGCTTCCCGCCCAGGGTCTGAGGTCCACTTCTGTCTGCTGCGTTCTCCCTCACCCTGCCATCCTTCCATGCTTCCTCCAGGCAGAGAGACATCTGAGCCCCAATCTGGAGCCTGATCTACAACTCCATGCTGATGCCAATGCACCTCTTCTGGCTTCCCCTGCTTTGCATAGAGATCCAGGCACAGAGCTGGCGGGTGCAGGCTGTGAAGGCTGCAGTCTTGGTCTTCACAACCAGTCTCTGCTGTGAATGTTCTTGACATCCTCTACCTGTGCAGCTTGAGGATCCCTCCCCTCCTTTGTCAACCCAGAGCAAAGCTGTGGCCATCTCAGGTGGCAGTGGGCAGTTGACCTGTCTCTCCTATGAGTTGGTCAACTGGACCTCGAGGAATGGCCCACGTTGCTGCCCAGACTCCTAGCACAGCCCAGTGCACAGCGGAAGCCTGATTTGATGAATAAACAAATGGTTCCATGCTTCAAGTTTAATACCAGTGACCTTTCGCCTGCCACCTTGGAATGTTGTTCTTGTTGCATCTGCCTCCTCCTCCTTCTCCTCCTCTCTTTCTCTCTCTCTTTGTTCTTCCTCTCCCTAAGTCCCAAGGGGATAACTTGGACACTTAGGATCATCTGCACTGATAAGAAGTATAGGAGGTCCCAGACCAGATCTGGTACATTGAGTCTAGAATTCCAGCCACTCAGCAGGCACAAGTTCAAGGCCCGTCTGGACTGCAGAGTGAATTCAAGGTCAGCCTGGGCAACTTAGTGAGACTCTACCTCGAAGGAAAAGAACGCGTGTGTGCGTGTGTGTGTGTGTAAAGAGGGCTAGGGAGTGACTTGGTGGTGGAATACCTAACTGATGTTCACATGGTCCTGGGTTCCATCCCAGGTTCTGACAAAGAGCAGTACCGAATGGGATGAAATGTCACTCAGTATCTGTATTAAGACTTTGGCCTGCAAATGTTTATTGAACACTTGCCAACTCTAGATGCCATGTTAGTACACAGGACTAAGAAAAGTGATGGGAGATGCCCTCGCCCCTCCAAGAGCTAGTCAGAGGGCATTTGCACAATGGGTGTCTGTGCTGTGTGTTGTGTAGGAGGGGGTATTTCAGGGGAACTTCATGTGAATCCCAGAGTCCTACCTTGTGCATGAATTTGCTGAACTCTGTTTGCAAACCCATGGAGAGACTGTCAGCTTCCAGTTCTGTTCAGAGCTATGCCTTCCTGCAAGCTGGGCTTTGGCTGCAATGGAGTTCACCCAGTGAGAGCCTCTAAATGTGTGGTCTCTACCAGGTGCCCTGACTACTGCATCACCATCCAGAAGGGTTTACATTCCTTGGTTCCTTTAGTTCTGAGAGAGCCCAGGGCTGCAGTGGGGGTGAAACAGGTGGCTATGGCAAGCGGGTGTCTTCCTGCGATGGGCAGAAACCTATTCCGGCAGAACTAGCACAACTCCAGTCTGCAACAGTCGCTCCCCAGAGGCTTGTTCCAAATAGTTGGTGTCGTTCACCCTTGGGCGTGGGATTGCCTAACCGGCCTGACAGTCTCCTGCCGGCTCCCATCTGAGCTGCAGCGCCCCTGTGGGGGTGACTGCCTGGGATGGGGTCTGGTGTCCAAGCCAAGAGGGAGTGTGGTCCACAGATGGGAAGGAAAGGCCACACACCCAACAGAGCTTTCCTATTCTCCCTATGCGGAAGAAAAAAGGGACTTACAGGAGTGGCAGCAAGAAACTTCTAAGAGGAGGTCTAAGGGCAGCAAAGGAAACTATGGAAGGCCCACCCAGCCATACACTGCTCTTCGTATTGTTGCCCATCCACTCCCAAGGTTTTGCTTGAGGCCTGTCCTTCCCTCCTCAGCAGACACACGAAGCAGGAGCCCCCTCTTCGAAAGCTACCTTTCTAGGACACTGAATCCCTTGTCCCTGTGATTCAAGTGTCCCGCAGCACTTGAAGAACTCCAGGGACTTACATGTCGTGAGAACAGGTCAGCAGTCTGGAGCGGTCGGCACAGCCTTGTGCGCAGCGCATGTGCTTACAAAGACGAGACGGAGCCAGTTTTTGTGTACTGTATGTTGGCCGGGAGCGGCTGCCCCCCACTTCCAAGCAGGTGTCCTCCATTTATTTATGAAAAACTGACACAGTGGTGGGTAGAACCCGAGAGAAGAGTGGCCGTGGGATGGGGAACTGGGGGGATGCCAGCTCCCTTCTGCCTTCACCTACCCATGGACCCTCACAACACTCTCAGCCGCCCCCCTCCACACACACCCCAGGGATGCTGGCAGCAGCTGCCTGCCCTGCAGCGCATACGGAAGCAGGGGCGAGCAGGGCTGGAACTAAGGCGCGGTAGTGTTGACCTGGCCGGGGCGGCAGGCTGCACAGCACCCACTGCGCTTGCTCACTCGGTTGTGGTGTGGCCAGAGGGATGAGGCTGCCTCTCACGGGGGCCCTCCTGCAGGTGGAGGAGCAGAGAGAGTCCCGGGGAGACCCCAGGAAGGTGTCCATCTGACACCAGACCCTATGAAGTCAGCTCCATGCTCGAAAGGTCTCCCGGAAGCCAACAGACATCCCATCCGGGGCGCCCCCTGACAGCCAAATGTTTTGTCCGAAGCGAGATCCTTGGCAAGGTAGGCAGCCACCACCTCCCACCCTGCAGGACAGAAATCCCTGAATATTGGTTTGAGGAAAAAAAAAAGTCTTTGTGCAGCCTGTGACACAAGAGCCCTCGGGCCCCCTGCATAGGGGACCTCAGGGCATGTGGGAGGCAGGACTGGGCACAGTGTGGACCCACCTGGCCCCGAGCTTGGCTTCGGAGCCTTGCTTTGGGGGCAGGGGGTTGTCTAAGACTGGACGAGGTTCAGAGAGGGTGGAGCAAGGCAGGGACTGCCTTCCTCCCTCAAGCGGCGGCTGGAAGGAGCCCTCCACCTGCAGGGGGCAGGAGAGAGTAACAGTGGCCGGCTGCTGCCCTTCAGGGCAAAGCTGCGCGGCAGGCACTATCCGTTCAGCGGTCCTGCGTCCCTGTGAGCTAGAGGTCCTGGCCGAGCACCAGCCAGAGCATGTGGGTGGGATGGCCACCAACTCCCAGCGAACCTCTATGCGATCTCTTTGATTCTGCGCATGTAATTGTGCAGGTCCGGGGGCGGAGTGGGCCGCGTGCTGCCGGCCACATCCGGGCAGCCCCAACCTAGGTCCTCTTCGTCCTCCTCGTCCTCTTCGCCAGCAGGCACCGAGTCATAGGCCAGCTCCTCCGAGGGCAGCGTGGTGAAGGTAGTGAACTTGACCCTCTTACGCTTGGAGGTGGGAGAGCTGGCCGGGTCCTCAGTCTGATCCCGGGCTGAGCCCCCCGAGGAGCCGTCCCCTCGGCCATGCACCTGGCTCTGAACGCTGGTCTGTGAGCTGCCGCTGCTGTGGTGGTCCCCATGGCAGCAGGCAGGCACGGTCTCCAGGGCATTGCCTGTGGGCGGCGAGAGCTCTCCCTGCACCCGCAGCGGCTGCCCGTTACCCAGGAACACCCAGTGGTGAGAGTGGTCCATGCTGGTCTGGCCCTCTGGTGGGATGCGCTTGTGCCGGTAACGCAGCACGAACACGATACAGTTGATGAGGAAGACAAGGATGGCAAGGCAGAAGACCCCCAGCAACGCATACATGCCGATCTCCAGGTCCGTCAGCCCCCGGGGCATCTGCAGGAAGCCGGTGGGCAGCGGCATGTAGTCCTCTGTGGGGGGCAGCGGGCCAGAAGTACCAGACCCAGGGATCTCCAGGGCAGGGACGGCAGTGCCGGGTGGGCCGGCTCCCCGGGTTTCATCATCGCCTCCACCAGGCCCTGGCTGACTGGTGCCTGGGTAGTCGTAAGTGGGGTCCTCCTCGTCCCTCCCGAAATGGACCCGCAGGCCCACAGGGGTCGTGGCAAGCACGCTCTTGCGCTTGGTCTTCTGACAGCTCTCAGAGATGGTGAGTTCCGCCCGGATCAGCTCCCCTGCTCCCTCCGCTTCGGCCACCACCAACGGGAAAGCCTTGTTCTGGATCACCGTGGCCACCCGCTCATCCAGACTGCTCGCCAACAGCCCATAGTCCCGGGGGTTGTACAGGGAGAGGGGGGCCGTGGTGCCGTCACTGAAGGAGAGCCAGAGACTCAGCAGGGCTTCCTGGTGGAGGAGGAGAGAGGACAGGAGTCAGTCGGTTGTCTCTCTCTCTCTCCTTAGCTGCGTTGTTAGGTTCCTGGCATCGGGGCTCACTGACTTGTGACCTGTGGAACTCGGGACCAAGGACAGGGCTCTGGCCCCTACACACAGCCTGCGTGGGAAGTCTCTCCTTGGTGACCTGCAGGTGAGTTTCCTCTTAGCTAATTCTAGTCTCTACAAGCTGCAGAGGTGGCCCCGCCTCTCCATGCCTGCCCTTGGGATTCCCCACGACCAGACCATTGGCTGATGTAAGGATGCACACTCATCCTCTCATCTGTCAGCAAGACTGTGCAGATCGCCTTCCTACAGTGGAGGAAACTGAGCCCAGAGAGAAGTCAAGGGTCCTGGGATGCAGCATGGGGGGGTCCTATGGTTTGACATCTGTTGATCAGCTTCCCACCTCTGCCCCTCAGCCAGTACTTGCACCATGCAGATAAGGCTCCAGAAATGGGTTTGAATACTTTCTAAGGTGGCAGAGGTGATGGCCCCTGAAAATTTAGCCCCAGAAAGAGCCTTGGGACACTGCCCAGGACCCCATGCAAGGAAGGGTGGTGGGAACTGAGCACCTTTGTAGATCTTGCTATCAAAGGCCATGAGTCCAGAGACTCGTGGTCCAGGGCCGGGCAGACGGTTACCTGTTTGACAGAGCTGAGGGTCGGCTGTGTCGTGGTGGTGGCCAGGATGGTGTGGCTGCTCCCGGGACTGGGCCTCAGGGACAGGGACAGACTGGCCACCACCTGGGCCTGCAGCTGTGTGATGCTGACTTTCTCCTCTGTCACCGTCAGCGGGGTCTCCCCCAGCACTCCCTCGGTCAGCGGGGACACCACCTGAGACAGAACAAGGCGTGAGAGACGAGGCGGTTCCACCAAGGTTCCCCGCCCAGGGGAGACTCTCAGCCATGCATCACTAGAGTGATTCTCAGAGGCTGAAAGACAGGTCGATGTGGGCTCTGCCTCGGGTGTTTAAGTGGGAACCAGGGAGAGAGTCAGGGGTTCACAGGGGCCCGGCAAGGCCGCAGATGAGAGGGGAAATCAAACTGTAGGAGAAGCAGCCCTCCCTTCTGGCGGTGATAAGCCCGATGTTTAACCTCAGGATCAGGAAGGCAGTAGGGAGTGGTGGGGACTGTGGCAAACAACTCACATAAAGGGGTAACCTGCCTGTACCAGCCCCTGAATAGATCAGGTGGAGTGCAAGGTTAATGGATTTATTTATTTTTGTCAAACTAGAAATCAGGATGGCTTATAAGATGGGAAAATACTCAATTTTGAGGCGATGGACCAATCATTTCATGAACAAACCACATCTGCAGGCAGCTCCCAGCTTCTGGGGGTGCTTCTGACAATCACCTTGGTGAATACTTTCTACCCAGTCACCCCACCGTCAGAGAGCAAGTTGTCTTAAATCTCCAAACGTGCCTTCCAGTTGACTCAGTGATACCCCTTCTCTCCACAGATGTTCTTGGAGGTTCAGCCCTACCTCCCCCCGCCAGCAGGGGATGAAGGCTGAGAAGGTTTGGATGAGGAAGACTAGAGCTTGACCTTGGAAGGTGCAACCTCGGGCAGAGGAGCCGATGGAAGAATGTGGACCCTGGAGGCCACCAGATCGCTCAAGCTGAGTTCTCCACCTACAGGCAGCCCGGGCTTCCGGCTCCTCCCCTTTATGTTTGGGCAGAGCCATCTCCTACCTTGAAGAGGGTGGTGCCTGGCTCCAGACCCGCCAGTGTCCTGTTGTCCACCATGTATGCCACTCGGGGGTCGGCCACCCGCATGAATTCGCTGACCAGGTTGGTGACCTCCACCAGCCAGTCGGGGCCCAGCATCGTGACCACCTGGTCGGCACCCTCAGATGACGTCGTATGGAACTGAGTGAAGACCTGCAGGGTGCTGTGCTGGTACTGTAGGGTGCACCCTCGGCTAGCACTCGGCCTCCTCTGCTCCTCTTCCTCCTCGTCCTCGTCTTCACTCTCCCGGGCTGACCTGGGGGGGGGAGGGTGCTGAGGTCAGGGGTGGTGAGGCTGAGAGTCTCTCAGCCGAGCCCTCTAAGTTGCACACACCTCTCCCTGTGTATTTGCTCTGCCGCTCCTCTCTCCAGCTCCCCGTGGACGGACGCCCCTTCTCTAGCCTACGCCCACCATGACTGGGCATGCAGGCAGGTATCCTACCTTCTTTCCTGCTCTTTTTCACCCTCCCAACCTATGTCTGGGAACAGCTGATATCCAACTGTGACACACATTTGGATTGTGCACATGAACCCTAAATCAGAGTTCACTGAACTCTGATCTACAGTAGCTCTCCAGTATGAATGTGAACTATCCCTCACAGGCGCATGTGAACACTTGGTACCTGGAAGGTAGTGCTGTCTGGGAAGGTTACGGAACCTTTAGGAAGTGAAGCCTTGCTAGAGAAAGTCACTGGAGGGGAGAGTAGGAGACCTCGGCATTCTATGGCTCACCCCCACTTCCTGTTCCCTCTCTTTGCTTCCTGGGTGTGGCTGTAATGTGCACCAGTCACCATACCTCACCTGCTGCCCATCACACCTTCTCTGCCATGATGGATTCTATCCCTTTGGAACTGTAAGCCAAAAATAAATCCTTCCTTTCTCCTGTAAATCTGTTTTTTTGTCAGGCGCTTTGTCGCAGGCAGACACATGTAATGAAACTGTAACACGTTGTGAAAAGCAGAACTTAGGTGATAAACTGATGTTTAACTGAGGAGCTCTACAGGGGAGGTGTGGAAGGTGTAGCCTGTTTTTTTTTTTTTTTTTTTCCTTGCTGCTTTTAGTAAAATGTGAGCTAGGAAAGAAGAAAAAAACAAGCCACAAAGCAAAGGGGATCCTGGACTTAACGGTTTGGGAAATCCTTGGCCTATGCTAATTGGAAAAGATCAAGAGATTCGCTGCCAGAAAAGGCATGCTCTAGAGAGCAGGCTTGCCAGTGCTTTGTTAGTATCAACCAAGCAGTTTATCCATTCGCACAGAGGGCTTCTCCCCCTCCCCCGTGCTAACTATAATCCCCACCACAGTCCTGTGAGGTGGTGTCTTCCTCTTTGTATGGACGAGGAAACGAGGCACAGACAGAGAGAGTCTGTGTAAGTACCCAGAGTTGCACAGCTCGTCACTGAGGAGCCAGGCCTGAAACCAGGCTGTCTGGCTAACAAGCTAAAGGCACCTTCAGCACTCAAGACAGCATGGCCAGCGCTCTGCAGCTGGCTGGCCCAACAACATCCCGGGCTGTGCCCCAGCCCACAGGACCAAGGGCTGCCTTCTATCAGGAAGTCCGGGCGATCAGAGGGCATATCTAAGCCGGAGGGGCTCTGCTCCATGCCGCCGTACCAGCTCTTCAAGCCTCCACTGCATGGAACCAGTTCTCCCTTCTCTCTGTTTTTTGCTCCAGCCCGTATGGTCGCCCACCATGGTCTTTGCCGTCTCTTTCTTGCTGGGGTCTATTCAGGCAGCTCTGAGTAGGTGAGCATTACATGCATCTGTGGCCCACTTGGATGGACATTAGGTGTGTCCTGTCCAGGGAACGAGTGTGTGCACCATGGCACATCCATGCCTATGATCTCAAGAACGCTATTGTGTGCCCAGACAGGGACTATGGATGCTATGTGCATGCTGTTAAGGATGTCCCCAGATGTGGCCCATAAGCACAATGTTGCTGCTGCTTGGAGTATCCAGCTGGGGCTGTGGGTGCATTGTGCTATTGTATGGGGTGTCTGTCCAGCTGCGGCCTGTGAGTGCAGTGTGCTGCTAAGTGGGGGGCATTCTGGCTGCCCAAATGTTCTCTCACCCTGTATTCCCACGGACACCTTTCTACTTGCAGTTTAAGACTTAGGAATCAGCTCTTCCAGGAAACCTGCCTTGATTTCTTGAGGGAAAAGGACCCCCTCCCTCATGCCATTGGATGTGCAGCATATAGACCTTCCTGTGCACCAACATGCTCTGTGGTGTGTACACATCTACCTGCCTTGTGAATTGGTGGCTTACCTAGTCACATTCACTCTGTGTATCTCGAACACCTGTCAATGCCTGGCACACAGCAGTTGCTCAATAAAAGCATGCAGCCTGCATCAGTGCCTGCAGACTCTACCTACTTAAGGCATTATACAGCAAATACAACCACACTATGTCAGGGCTGTACCTCCGGTCGGGAAGAATAGGCACTCGCCACCCCTTCACTTGGCTGAGGCGAGCATCGGAGAGTTCGATGTGCAGAGGTAGCTTTGGGACCCAGACTGTCATTTCCAGGGGGGCAGTGAGAACATCGTAGCGGAAGGTGACTCTGGCATTCATGGACCCTCGAGATTCCTTTCCACTCACGAACACATAGTCGCAGCTGCTGGACACCTGAGGAAAGACAGGAGTAAGCCACAGATCTTGTCCCGCAGGTCCTCCCGATGCTCACAGTGCAAGGACTTGTGTCTGACCCCAGGGCAGAAAGACAGGGGAGACAGAGCTGGCCACAGTCGAGGTCATGAGAAGCTTCCAGAGAGTCCAAGCAAGTGAAGGCTCTGCTTCCGCTGCAGGACGCCAACCTCTGTTCCTGCAGGGACAATTCCTTCTGTCCGTGGCAAGGAGCCATGTTTTAATAGGGGCTGTTTCAGGGCCGCCTCAGACTCTGAAGCCAGGTTGTTGTGGTGTCCTCCATCCCATAGGGGGCGCTCAACTGGACAGGATACCATGGAGGCAGAGGCCACTCCGAAAGAGGCAGGTTTACTTCTCCATGCCTGTGTGGCATAGCTGTCCCAGGAGAGGGGGAAGTTGGCTAATTTTAGATGAGGAGGCTGTTCCTGTATGGAGAAGGAGCAGTGAGGAAAACACAGGATCAGGGAAGCCGCAGCACAGATGGGTAGACGGTGGCTGCTGGTATGTATGCGTTATTATTATGTGCAAACGATACCTGCTTGGCTCTAGTCCCCACGCCTAGAGGCCTCCCGATGAATGTTGCAGGCTCTCTGAGCACGTGGTAGAAAGCGGTGCCCATTCCCTCACTGCCAGGGCTTCAGGACACGTCTAGATGGCTGAGTGTGCCAACAGTGCCTGGGTATACACCTGACACACACTGGAGCAAGTCCTGTGCGCACACACACCTGGCACAGGCTGCGGCGGATCCTGTGTGCACACGCAAGACCATACTTAGGGGCATCGCTCTGAGTCTGAGAGAGATCTACCATACGGCCGTACCCCCTGAAGTCTCTGTATAAGCAGGGAGGTGCTGGGATTATGCCTCCTGATCCATGAAGATGGGTCCCTAGATCACCCCGAAGTCCCTGGGGGGAGGGGGCAGAGGGAAGCCAGGACAGCAGTCCTTCTGGAAAGGTTCCTTTTCCTGCCGCAGAAGGCCGAGGATTCCATCTGGTAGCTGGCAGGATCTGTTTAGAAGACTGCGGACGCCATAAAGAGCCCAAGCGCATTTCACTGAAATTTGTAACAAGCTCATTTAGAACCCTCCGTGATTCCCACTCACGGCCCACAGGTTCTTGGGAACAGGTGCATCTGATCCCATCTGGCCCAAGCAGTGAACAGGAAATGATCTCTACTCTGACTTCCTGGAGGACATCCTTCCCCGATCAGGGTCGACAAGGAGCCCCAGGTTCCCTAGGTCTGCAACCCTAGAGGCAGAGCATCGAGAGACAGTCTGTGAATATAGGGAGCTCAGTGAACAGGGTGGGGTGCACCAGACTCCTGCTCTCCAGTGGATTGGTCCTGAGAGTGGAAAGTCAATCCAGCTTTTGAGTCACTCCGTTTTTGCCCTGTTGGAGGCCGGTCTGCCTCACCACGACCACGGCTAGACAGACTGCCACACTATCAACTCTATTGTCTCCTGCCCGCTTTTGTTTCTGATCCCTGTCCAAAGTTAGGGGAGGAAGAAGGTGGTCAGGAGGGGTCCTCTAGGAAATGGCTGGGTATAGGAAGGCTCACAGCTGGGGTGGGTATAGGAGGGTTCACAGTTGGGTTTGGAGGTGCTGAGATAGGTGAGGCAGGTGTGGGCCCACGTAACTGTGTTGAGGCTGCTTAAGAACTCCAGCTCTGCTCTCCTGCTCTCCACACTGTAGGATCCTCCCCATCCGCCTCTTTGCCTGGCTTAGTAGCTGTCACACACAAGATTTTCTGGGTTCAGTTCAACTGCATTTTCCCTTCCTGCCTGTCTTATTCTTACAGGAAGCTCACTAGACTGGTCAGAGTTGGACCTGGCCAGGACTGGGGATACACAGGGACGTGTCCACAGATGTGAGGCTGAACTGTTCTAGACAGCAGAGAGGGGGAAATGCCAGTCCACAGTAGGGCAGGTGCATGTCATCTTCAAGGGTGACCAAGAAGAGTTGGGGTGTTGTTCCTCCAAATGTCTGAGGCATTCTTCCCCCACCCCCAAGAATCCATCTGGGAAGCCCACCTTGATAATGTCCTCATTGTCAGACTCGCACTCCACTAGGGTAGTGACATCAAGGACAATGCCCGTCACCTCGATGGCCATGACCTTGACAGGGATGGCCACCGTCCGGCCCGTCAGGATAGCAGTGTTGATGATCTCAGTGTCCTGCAATGGAGAGAGGGGGAGGGGCTCTGTGTGCTGCACTCTTGTCCCCCGGACCAGTTAGCCCTGCCTGGCTGTTGCCTCTCCTCAGATGCACGTCATTCCTTTGGAGGGCATCCTTGTGCTTTTCCTGGGGGGGGGCGGGGGTTCAGTTATCTGAACTGCTGCAGGAGCCTCGCTCTGCTACCAGGGAACACCCTCCCCGGGTCTCTGATGTCGGGGCTCTCAGAGTGACATCAGCAAATCCTCCTGGCTATCTGAGGTGCTCTGGGCAGGTTCCAAACACTCCGCCCACCTTCTACGGTTGTGCTGTTTGCACCTACTGACCTTCTGAGCAAACCTTCCACATCCATGTGCCTTTCCTGTGAGACTTTTTCCTTCTGCAGCACATCTCTCTCACTGTCTTTGATGGGGTGATCCCCTCCCTCCTTGTGGTGTTCAAACGAGTGTATGCACGTTTCCCTCTATAGGTGTGTGTGTGTGTGTGCGCGCATTTGTGTACCCATGCATACACACACACACACACACACACACACACACACACAAGCATCAGTTCCCAGTGATCCCAGTGGTTTCTCTCTCACCATGGCCAGGGGCAGGATGGCCTGCAGGTCCCTCTGGATGACTGTCAGTTCGGTGACAGCACGTTCCAGGTCCGCCAGAACGCCATGGCCCCGGTAGTCGATGTGCCACATGATTCTACGCTTCACTGACTGGCTGGTGAAGTTCTCCATCTCGAAGTCCAGCTGCAGAATCTCCAGGGGAACCTGGGTGTCCCTACAGGACAGGGCCGGAAGGGGAGGAGGCAGAGGATGGAGGGTGGTAATCTGCAGCTCCTCTGAGATTTCCCCTCCTCGACAGCTGTTCTCTGCACCCCAGAGGAGTCTTCGGTGTACCCTAGATCCCAGCCCTGGGAGTCCACGTGAGATCCGTTCCCTATACAAAGCCCATAGACAGTGCCCAGGACTCACCAGAGTGACAGGGGCGTGTCCTGCACCCAGGCCACATTCACAGTGGCTGTTGAATGCTTTGCCCCAGTCAGGGACTCTGAGGTCACGTGCCACTGGCTACTTCTTGATTTGGTGCCTCGGAGGGTCACACCCTTCTTAGCCTTCACCCTGGGACAATAGAGAGAAAGAAGGACAGAGGGTCAGGGGTCCAATCTGCTCATTTGGCCACCAGCCCTGAATTGGAGCTGGGGCTGAAGAAATTAGGCAAGCCAAGTTACCCCATGGCTTATTCTAATACCCGGTACCCTGAGGCTAAACCTTCTGATGCTGCTGTCACTTCTACTGTGTCCTTGCCCAGCTTCTACCGAGTGTCTTCACGCTTAGTGACATAACCTCCTCAGGAAGCCCCCAAAGACTTATTAGTCTTTTTAGTTTTTTGTGACTGGGTCTTGGCCTTGAACTCACTATGTGGCCAAGAATGACATCACACTGCTGACCCTTCTGCCTCCACATCCTGAGTTCTAGGGTGGCAGAAGGTGCCACCATGCCAGGTTTATGGTGCTGGCGATCAAACCCAGGGCTCCATAAATAAGAGGCAAGTGCTCTGCCAGCTGAGCCACACCTGTAGCCCAGAACCTCTTCCTTTTACTGAGCTGGGAGTAACCCGAGGACATTCTGGGCAGGAAAGAGCGACGTCCCTCCATTTCTTTGGATGGTCACGGGGTAGAGGTATCCCCTGAACTGTCACTTCTCTGACTGTGATATCAGATCACTTCATAGCTTGTGAGATGCATATTACTGTAAACACACTTCGTCTGTGTTGACTAAAACTCATGACATTCACCGCCCTAGGTCTACGTGCTCTACTATTAATGCATCGCTAGATGGCTGACAGAGTTCATTCAGGTACTAATCATTGAAGGTGGCAAGACCCTCTCCAGGAATATGCGAGCTTTGTGGTGGCACTCAGGAAGGAGATAACACTTAAAGTCTGGAAGCCACTAGTGATGATTCAAACCATGCATGCCTCGTGTGAAACAGGACGCCCCATGCAGATAGGCTTTGTCTTATGGTATCTGTGCATTCATGAACTGTGTCTTTCTCAATGTCTAGAAGGAACTGGGACTCTTGAGAGCTTTTCTCCTAACTTGCGAATGGGGGCCAGTATCCAGTAGCTGCTCCTGTTCACCTCTTGGCCACTAGTCCAGAGTTGCTCTCAAATGCCCAATCTTGGTCCCCGCGCTTGTGGAATGCAAGCGCTGCACCAGCCTGTATGTAGAGTCCTCCAGTCCCGGGCCTGTCAGTCTGACACCCACGCCTAAGAGGCGCCCATCTCCATTATGAGACAGGGAGGAGGCAGAACCTGGGATTTCATTAGGTCAGGACTGCAGAAACTCAAAGGGTGACATCACCAAGGTTGCAACTAAGAGATGGGGTGAGGATGTTGGGACTCTGCAGGGTTAGGGAGCCGTGCCCACCTACCGTAGTGTGAAGTGCTCCACACTGGGGCTGACAGCTGAGGAGGAGTTGGGCGCCAGGTAGAGGATGATGGTGAGCACCTCCCCGGGCTTGAGAGGCCTGTTGGGCAGGCGGATTATCAGGTTGCTGTCCAGCCGGTGCTCCTGCAGGGTCCTGCGCGGCGGCGGCCGGAACAGGCTGATGCTGCCGATGCGTAGCAGCGGGTGCTGCGTGGGACTCTCGACACGCGCGCCCAAGCCGGATCCGGCCCCCCACTGCGCACCCTCGCAGCCACCCTTGGCATTGGGGGCGTGCAACGTGTAGTACAGTTCAACCTGTTGGCTTTCCCCAACTGCCTCGGGCTCCAGCCCGTCTGGAGACTTGCGGCGAGCGCTGGGCGGCGCGACCGGGGCTGGGGGTCCGAACCAAGCCAGGGGAAGCTCGGCGCGTGCCAGGCAGGTGGCCTGGCTCCCTTGCAGGCGGCAGGAGCTCTTGACCTCGCGCGAGTCGCGGAAGGCGTGCAGGCGGACGCAGGGCAGCAGCTCGGTGACGCCGAAGTCGTCCCAGTCCCTGCCGGCCACGTAGAAGAGCACCTGCGCTACGGGCTGCGAGGCGGGCACGCGGGCGCGCACGATGAAGGCACGTACCTTCCAGTTGACGGTCAGGCGCCCCGGGATGTCCAGGGTGCCGGAGGGCTGCAGCAGCTCCCGCACTACCACCTGACTGGTGCTGAAGGACCCTAGAGACACGTTGAGGATCGGCAGCTCCCTCGTCTGGAACACCACGAAGGGCTCGGAGCGCTGCAGGGAGCCGTTGGCCACCGCGGCTTTCGGTGGCCGAGTCTCCCGCAGGAAGAAGGCCAGTCGTGGATGCAAGAGGCGGTAGCTGACCGGCAGCACTGGGTTAGCCTGCGGTCCTGGGGGGCTGGGGCTGGCAGGGTGGGAGCGGCTGGAGGCTGGGGACAGAGCACATCAGACCAGAGGGGGTCAGGAGAGGCCTCTGGAAACACTAGGGCATCCCTACAGCCCTCCCAAGTCCTGCAGGGGCCACCTGCTCCCCAGTGGCTCAGGTTCCATCTGACTCATCATTGAAGTCAAGTACCAGCCTGGTTCTGCCTGCTGGTGTGAGGTGATGTTTTCTCCTCTCCCCTCCTCAAACCTTTAAATGAGTCAAACTTCTGCCTCTAAGTGCCAGTCACAGGACCTGACAAAGTCAGAGAGAGAGAGAGAGAGAAAGAGAGAGAGAGAGAGAGAGAGAGAGAGAGAGAGAGAGAGAGAGAGAGAGAGAGAGAGAGAGAGAGAACACGCATTGTACAGGCTCCAGCTTCATCAGAACAGTTGTCTTGGATCCCAGCCTCTGTGCATCAGCTGGACACATGCGCTCAGCAAGATTTAGTGTGTTTGAGCCTCAGATCAATCCTTGGAGTGGGAGTTGTGACCTCCAAATGTTCTACTGCTTTCCTGTCAATGACTTCTATTCTCGCAACTTATGGACGGAAAATCGAAGGTCGAGGCGCATAAGTCACCCACCGCTCACAGTAGAGGGTCAATGGTGGAATTCGAACCTGGGGCACCTGACTGCAACAGCCATCTCAGATGACATGGGATTCCTGACTCCTTCTCACCATTTACTATAGGGAATTCTGTCCTCAGCCTTTCAGTGCTAAATGTGCCCCTCCCCCACTGCCCTAGGAAGTTGCCAAGTCCTAGCAATTCTTTGCTTAACTCACTGCTGTGTCTTAAAGGTTCTTTGTCTTCCATGTTCAGTCTAGCTTCATCCTGTAGTGATGATCTAAAGCTGCCTAGCTGGGTCTTTCTTCCTTCCAGTGACTTTGCCCTTTTCCTGCAGCAGCCACAGTGACCTGGGCACAGACAGGACCTCAGTGTCTCCCGTCCCCGGCTCAAGGTCAGGGACTGGGAAGGCTCCTTGCTGGAGGTCTGAGGTTGGAAGTCCTCCTCTGCATCTTTCCACCGATGCTCCAAGTCTTGTCCTTCAACTCTAAAAGCAGGTGGTAACTGTCTCACCAGATGCCATTTGTGTTTGAGAATCACGGAAGAAAACACCCTAAGTCGCAGGACACAGCACAGACCTGTGTGGGTATGTGGGTGTCCCTTGATGGTCTCTCTTGCCTACGTTCACAGTAAACTCCCTGTGCCTGAGCGTGGCACTCAGGATCCTTGGCATGTGGCCCCCTAGGATTCCTCTTCAGAGTCCTCACTGGTAACTGGACCCCTTGCTTTGTCCTTGCTCTCTCTGTCTTTGCTCATATTTCAGCCCTGCATCTTCCCCCCTTCCCACCCTCCCCCTACCAGGTCCACCTGCACTGCCTCTTTCTCCAGAAAGTCCTCCAGGATGTGTCCTTAGCCCCTGGGAATTTCCCTTGGCTTTGTCCTTCTCAAAAGGGTCTCTTCAACTCACACCTGAGTGGGGTCCTTGCCCTCCAGCCAGCCCTTGACTAGTAGTCATAGGTAATCTACTATGAGCAGTTACTGACTCATCTGTCCAAAAGAGAAGCCCCCAGTCAGTACTAGGCATCCCATGCTGTGAGTACATGGGTATTTATCACTGTTCACAGCTTGACAGATAAAAGAAAACAAAACCTACCCTGTACAAAAGCAGGGAACTACAGATTCCCAGATCTTGGAGCTCCAGCATTTTCAACCTGTTTAGAATCTGCAGTTTAATCCTCAGTTGAAAACCAAGGCAATTAAACTGCGTGTGGTGGTCCAGCACATGGGAGCTAAGGCAGGAAGATGGACACAGAGTTGGAGGCCACCTTGGGCCACAGAGCAACACCGACTCTAAGCAAACAAATGAAACAAAACACCAAGAAGCTCAGACTTTCTCCAGCTCCCTGCAAGAAGCCCTGAAGCATGCTGGGAAAAGAGGAGGAGTCAAGACGGGGCCTGGAAAGGTTCGTGAGATGTGGCGAGTCCTCTTGGCTGGCTCTTTGTCCGTCCAGCCCCCAATCCCCTCCTCGCTGTTTGGGGGCTGGCCCTTGGAGGGTACAGGGGAAACCAAGACAAGGTGAGGTGAGCAGACAGTGACCTCAGACTCAAAGCTGAGGTTTCTCCGTGTGCAAGCTGTCTCCCATATTGAGTCTGTTTTTACTCTAAACTTGCACAGGTGACATTAAACCTTGGTCACCTCAGAGGGACCCTAACGGTGTAGCCTCGTGTCGGGGTACACTGCATCCCTGTGGTGGGATTGTCCAGGACCCGTGAAGACTGAGGCTGGGTGGGAACAGCCTGTGCCTGTCCCTCTAGTTTGGAGGAGCTCCATTCAGTGGGCTGAGTGTGTGGGCAGGATGGAGGGGTGGGGTAGAGCGTTGGAATCCCCATGAACTTCCGGAAGCTTCTCAGCACTTAGTCTCACTTGCCCCTTCACCCTTTTCATGTCTGACCATCTGGAGCTTTTTCAGGCAGAGTGGGGACGGAAGCCACCAGACGGACACTGGACACCAAGGGGTGTGAAAGAAGGGACTGGAGAACGGGTTGCATGTCTTTTTGCCTCCTGAGTGACGAGCTTGTGGCCTGGCAAAAAACCAAGATTCTGGATCCTCGGAGCACCCTCGCCATGATCTGCTGAGCCATTTCTGCCTGGGCCACAGCCTGGTGCTCTCCCTGGAGGGCCGTTTCTCTTGCCTCGTTTCCTGTTTTGGTTGGGGTAACTTTCCTGTGCATCCTATTTATAGTAGCCTAGTGGCTGGAGAAAGGACTCGGGTGTGTGAAGGGTTTGCTACACAAGCATAAAGACCTGAGTTCAAATCCAAAAGACTCCACGTGAAGCTGGTGGCAGCAGGGCGCGTGTGTAATCCCACTACTCCTGTAGGAAGATGGGAGGTGGAGACAGGGGAATCCCTGGAAGTTCTTGGGCCAGGCCTGTCCTTCCTTAAGTTCCTTATCTTGTGTCTCTTACCGACGCCCAACTAGGTGTGTTAGACACGAGTAGGCTGCTGCCACCAGAAATTAGCTTGACCAGGACGACATTACCAAATTCCCCATACATACCAGGGTATGCTGAAGGGCTGAAGCTCTGAATGTGTGGCAGTGATTTCCTCATAGGTGAGGCACACAGAAGGATCCTGGAGGAGCCCTGGGGACTAGTGACGCCTTGTGGATTGAGACACTGAGCATGTGACACAGGGAGAGTCAGAGCCCGGCTAAGCTAGTGGCCTTCAGAAGGGGCTAGGAAGATGAGCAGCGCACTGCTCTTTTCCTGTTTGTGTCACCAAGGTCCCTACAGCCCTTGTCACCCCAAGTCACTGAGTCACTCATCCTGCTGGGGGCTCGGAGGTCTCCTCTGGGGCGGACAAGGCGAGTGCCTAGCGCCAGTCTGCTCCCAGCTCACGCCCAGCTGCGACAAAAGGAAGTTGCTTGACCCCTGCCCTTGCCCCCCCCCCGCTTTCCTAGGGAGGCCCCGGAAGCATGTGATATGACTGAAGAGCATTGGAGGCGTGTCTGCTGCAGGCAGCAGGTCACTGGGAGGACGGGACCCTCTGCCTTGTTGCCATCCCCCCCGTACAAGGGGTTTCTCTGTGTCTTTTTTGGCTCCCAATGGGTGCTGTGTTGCAGGCTGGCCTGTGTCCCCTTAGTTCCCATACATGTGATTTCACAGCATGAGGGTGTTTGCAGACAGAGTCTCTTAGGAGGCCCCAAAGATAAAATGAGGCTGTGAGTCTGATGTGACAAATACACCCAGAGGAGAGATGATGTGAGACCAGAGAAACCAGCAGGAGGAAGCCCTCACTCCGTGGGACCCTACCCACACCTGTCTCAGGCTCACGGGGAGAAGCCCTCATGAATCCCCTGCCTGCCAGACTTTGTCATGGCAACCCTGGCACATGAACACTTGCAGACCTGCTGCTTGCACTCATCTCTGCCTCAGTTTCCCCAGTAAGGCATGGCAGCAGCGTGAAGAGGGAGGATGACAGGCTTTTTTGCACATGGACAGTGACAAGTCACCGAGAGGCCACACCAACCCTTGCTACATTGTGCCCAGCAAAGGAGCCTTCCCACATCATCTGGGGCTGGCTCCAGCCTCCCCATCCTTGGAAAGAAGAATGAACAGTACTTTGCAGAAGGGTTTCCCACCCACACACCAGGACCTAAGACAAGACTGGCATGTGGGGTGGGCAGCTTGCCTGCTTGGCAATTCCTGCCTTCCTGAAGATCCTCTGCCTTCTGGTCTCTCTGTGCAGCTCCGGCAAAACTCACTGAAGCCTGAGCAAGTGCCATGCAGATGCTCAAAGGACTTCCGCATGAGTGACATCTGTGATTGTTCCCTTGGGGCCAAGAGATGTTGGCTCACATGTCCCCTGGCAAGTGTAGAGGTCCCTCAAGCTCCCTCTGCCACCAGATGCTTAAGATTGTGGGGGTTTTTTGTACCTGTCTTTGCTTCTGAACTGAGATAAGGGGGACCTGGGCTGGCTAGTTCTTGCCTGGTGTGCAGTGTGGCTCCCAGTGGGCACCTGCCAAATGGTCTGACCCCCTTATGAGGCTGGGGGCAACTACACAGGACTAGTGGAAGAACAGTCCCCTCCCTACTCATCTCAGGCTAACACTAGGTGTCTGGAAGCACAGGGGATATTCTGGACACCCCCAAAGACCATCTCCCTCTTGTAGAATCCAGCCCCTTCCCCCTTGTTGAATTCATAAATGCTGGCCACCTTCCTGCATCCATCTAATCAGGATCACATGCCTCCTGCCTCTTCCTCTAATTGTCCCCAAATTAAAACGAATCACTTGCAAATCAGAAAAAAAAGATATCATTAGCTTTGGTGAGTTTCAGCAGAGGGGGTACAGCAGGGCTCAAGGGTGCTGGGCTAGAGATGACTGGGTCTGATCTCCTCTGTGTGTGCGTGTGTGTTTGAGAAGAGAGATTGAGACTGTATATGCGTGTGACTGTGCTTGTGCACACGTGGGCCACACAGCAGTCAGTGACTAGGGATCATTCAGCTCCTGCTCCTCAACAGTCAGGAGTAAGATTCAGCTAGAATGAGAACAATACTAAAGAGTTTCAGGCCCCAGTTAAGTGAACACAGGCATTCCTGGGAAGCTCTTGGGAACTGAGACTCCTGGGAATTGGTACGTCCATCTGTATCCCAGTGCCTGTAGTTTAGAATGTTGAGTTGAGCAGAAAGGGGGTGGGAGCACTGACGAGGTTGTGCCACACAGCAGAAGAGCTGAGATGCCAATGGTTCACGATGATGGTGTCCAGTACTTACAATGGACTACAAACCTGTGGATGGGTGGGGCCCGTGAGAAGGCTCGTGGGTGGGATGCTCGCATGTAAGTCTGATGACATGAGTGTGATTTCCAGAGCCCACACAGTGGGAGGAGACAACCGATTCCACCAAGTTGTCTTCTGACCTCCATGTGCAAACCCATGGTACATTTGTTTCCTGCCCCCGCCCCACCCACCCACCTACACACTACGCAAACCTAGGAATGGATGGATAACAAACTAATAACAGGGAGTGGAGCATGATTAATGCAGATGCTTGGTATCTGAGGGGCTGTGGGGTCCATGCCCAGGGAGCCCAGATGCCCTGCCTCCCCAAGCCTGAATTTGACTGCTGTGAGGGAAGCTTCAGTCTGGAGACAGCATTGAGGTTTTTGTTTTGTTTTGTTTTTGTTTTTTAATTAATGGCATTCAGCATCAGCAAGGACTTAAAGAGATGGGGGCATGCTTTGTGCCACTAGAAGTATCAATTGGACAACTTCCTAGAAAGCAACTTCAAAATGTTTCTTCTTCTTCCTCTCTTCCTTCTTCTTTCTTCTCTTCCTCCTGCTCCTCTGCCTCTTCCTCCTCCTTTTCTTCTTTTTTCTTCTCCTCCTCTTCCTCTTAATGACCTTTCAAGGAACTGCCACTCAGCACCTTTATCGTATGAGCAAGGCCCTGTACTCAGTGCCTTCCCCCAAACGCAGTGTACACACACACACACACACACACACACACACACACACACACACACCACTTTAAATGCCTTGAGACCAAGACCGTTTGCGTCTTAAGCCAGCAAATCCTCCCCCAGGGAGAGCAGTCCCCAGAAGGCTGTCTGTGGACAGGAGGTGCTAATTAGCAAAAGCTAAGAATCAACCTAGAATGCCTCAAAATAGGGTTGGGTTCAAAATATGCAAATGTACCAGAATGATGCAGGATCCAGGGCAGATGAAGTTCCCAGGGGAATATGTACTGGTGGGGGGGAAAGTTCACAGAAGGGCAGGAAGGGTCTGTGGAGGCTTATCTAGAGACACAGGCCAGGGAGGAAGTGTGTAGAAACTAATGCTTATCTCTGAGTGGGGATTATAGTCACTGTCCTTTGCCACTTTATGCTTTTTGTGGATTCTCCAGTTGTGTGCACTGAACATGCATCCTTTGTAAAGTTAGAAGAAAAAAAAAAACCCAATAAATGTCTTCAGAAAATGAAGGAAAGAGGATAAAGCTGTTCCAAAAATAAAAATAAAGGAATTAAAAAACAAAAGCAGGAAGAAAGAGCCCTTGTGGCTTTGGTGTCACACAAACTCATAACACAAACTCATATTCAAATGGCAGCTGTGACACAGCTCTGTGACCTTGGGTAAGATACTTAACCTCTCTGAGCTGCCACTTCCATGACTGTAAAATGAGAGCCTATTTCATAAAGTTGCCATAAATAAGTAAGGAAATTGGTGTTGTCCCAGAGACAGAGTAGGCATATAGTGTTTATTTCTTCTTTTGTTCCTTCATCCATTCAGCAAGCATGGATCATCTAGGAGGGAAGGGCTGGCCGGTTTTGCTTGGTACCCAGCACACTGTATGGGCCGTGGCAGGTGCTCTGTCAATGTCGGTTAAGTTAAATGGGACAAGTCAGAGGTGACAGAGCAGGAAGCAGGGTCCCAGGGGCGTTGGAAGAGGACCAGAAGCTGGAAGGATACCAGCTGTTGGGGCCCTAGAAGCCAACTCAGAAGGCCCTGCCAATGGCCTGCTGTGTGACCTTCAGCGGGGCCCCTCCCTTCTCTGGGCCTCATGGTGAGCTAGAGGTAGCCACAGGCTCCATTTATAGGGAGGCCTGGGATGTTCTGCACCATTCAGAGCTCTGTGGGTTAAAGGGGTGACAGCTGAGTACCCTTCCCCTAAACAGGAGCTTTCCCCTGTGTCTGGCAACCAAAGTCACTGGCTGACCCTCAGGGAGCAAGTAGGGCTCAAACAGCTGCAGCTTTGGTTATCCTGATGCCTTGCGTGGGGTTGCTTCCGGATTTTTTCAAAATTGCACAAAGGTTGTGCCTAGAAGCTGGTTCTTATAGCAGGTAGAGTTTGGGGGAAGGGGAGGGCAGAGATGCCTTCAGCAACCCAGAGCCCCCAGGCGGCTCGGGCTCATCCGTCTCCTGCAGCCCTAGGTCCTGCAGAAGCAGCATCCAGGGCTGATCCCTCCCCATTCCCAGGACAGCTGCCCCCACAACCCAAGGCTGTAGCGAGTCCCTGGGGGATGGGATTCAGGCGCCCCTTCCCCTGCTCTAATCCTGCCTTGGAGTTGGAGTCTGCCACGTGCCTGGAATTCTCCTCCTTTCCACTAAAGGGGGGTCAGGGTTCTTGTCAAGAGGACATAAGTCAGAAAGGCCATGCGTGGTGACCGAGCATTTCACCTGCGCTTCCACACTGTGCAGTGGGGGGTGGGAATGGCACCTCTGTTGTGGGCTGCTTCTGTTACAGGGTTGTCTGTAGGTGTCCCCAGCTCCTAGTCACTGGCTTCCCCATCTTTGACTTGGAGCCCGAACTACAGGGGTTCTGTGCTGACAGTGGGGTTTGAACCAGTTATCAGCACACGCGGTTGTTTTCTTGACTCCAGGCACAGAGAGTACCAGCTTCTAGTGCTGAATGGGAGGGCTCAAGATAAAGGCGTGCATGAATGGATGAAAGGGGCGGGGCTGGGAGCTGTGCCTTCACCAATGAGCGCGCATGCGCGCGCACATACACACAGCTGTCAGTATCCTAAGCAGGCAACCCTCTCTTTCCCTGGCCACTCCTTTGGTTCCCTCGGTCTGCAAACCTCCATCAGAGCAGAGACCACTGCTCCGCAGAGTAAAGAAAATCAGAGAGACCTGGACAGAGGATGCAAGAGGTCAAGAACTGCTTCTGAGATCCAGGTACCCAAAGGATGGAGGGCACAGACCCATGAACTTGCAGCTGGGCTAGCGGGTCCCACTCACAAAGACTCACAAACAGCACAGTTACGACAGTTACATAGCACCAGAAGTGGGATCCCTGCTAGTTCTGGACCCCTGAACTGCACCACCAGATGGAAAGGCTCCCTGCTGCTCTGCCACGCCCTCTAGTCTCAGCTCCTATAGGATCCTCTAGGTGGGAGGAGACAGGTAGAAAGAAAGGGCTTGTAAGAAGTTCAAAGCCTCTGCAAGGTATATGCAAGCTCTAGCCTATATTGTATTGTCCCTGGGCTTCAGGGGCCCCAAGGCAGGGAAACAGGAGCTCAAAGACCCAGGGCTAGGAGAAGTCCAGACAGGTTATCAGCTCCAGAGGAACAAAGGAGGAACAAAGACCTGCCCCTTTAAGTGCAGTCACTTGGCCGTTGACCTCTCCAGTATCTATCTCCCTGTTGGGAGCCTGTATTTGCGGATCTGTCTCTATCTGTGACCTCAGGATTGCCTCCAGGGCCCCCAGAGCGAAGGCTAGAGAGCCAGTTACCTCTCCAGCTGATTCAGCCCCAGGCGGGTGAGAGCCGCTGTCCTCTGAGAAGACAAGAAGCCTTTGTGCTTCTGGCCAGCAGCCCTCCCCCCCCAGAGCTGTGCTTCTGTTCCAGAAATGTGGAGGGCCCCATCCTTTGCCTCCAGTGGCAACCTTTCCAGCAGCAAACCCTCAGCCACGTCCTGGGTCTGCCCAGGTGCCAGGACTGGGGGAAAGGGGCTGGGACCCTGGGACTAGTGTTTGGTCCCTAAGTGTTACCATCATCTAGGGCTCTTGGCTGGGCTTCAAGACATGGAGAGCTTGTCCATGTCCAGTCAGCTCTCCTTAGGATCCCAAAGACTCAGCTTCCTGCCAGGTTAGGGTGGTAAGGCTTGGGCTGAGCAATGATGCCAATCACAGGCATGAGGTGCTCGCGGGCGCTTGCCTTGGTCAACCAGGGAGGAGACACGCAGAAGCAAGGTAGGTAGTGTAGTATGCAAGGAGCAGGCCCGGGGGGGTGGAGACACCCCCCCCCCCCCCGGTCTCCTACAGGCCTCTGACCTGCTCTGGGACCCACCCACCTAACCCAGCAAACTAGGCAGGGTCTGGGGAGGAAAAGAGACCCAAAATAAGGCAGACTGACAGGGGGCTTGAGAGAGGATGAGAGTCAGAGAAAGAGGCTGAGAAGAATGCCCAGGCAGGAGACCTCTCCCTGCAGCAGGGCGTGGTTGGGAGAGGAAAGTAGGAAAGGAGGAGGGTTGGGGAAGACTGCGAAGGAGGTGGGTACCTGCTAAACCTGCACTTGCCTGGCCTGGAGCTGAGCCAGCGGGGGAGGGAGGGGGCGGGCGAAGCCCAGAGTCACACTAAATGACTAATGCACATTATCCTAATTATGGCAGAGCAAGCTGGGCCCCCCCACCAGCACAGCCCCCGACAGCGTGCATCTCCTAATAAACAATTAGCCTCAAACAACAGAAAAGGAAAGTGTGCCTTTGAGAGAGAGAGAGAGAGAGAGAGAGAGAGAGAGAGAGAGAGAGAGAGAGATCTAACATGGGAATATGCCTGCAGGAGTCAGGGTGTGTTTGGAGCTGGGTTTGGAGACATTTAGGGAGCCATGTTGCCTCTCCAGCCTGTTCAGCCCCAGGGGTGTGTGTGTGGGGGGGGTTGAGGGCTACAGCAAACAGCCTTGTAGGCTCTGGCACGCTGGGTCCAGCTAACTTTCCGAGTTGCCTCTGGAGTGCTAGGCTCTCGGTGTTGGCCCTCACTATAACCCAGTGGGAAATAGCAGCATCCTTGCTTTTGCTAATGAAGGATCTGAAGCTCAGAGGGGCTGAGAGCTGTGCCCAAGACGGCCCGTCATGGGGATGGGACTTCCTCACTGGGCCACAGCACACCTGCGCATGAATGAGCTCAGGTGGAGTGAGATGAGTCTCCACTGTGACTGCAGACTGGAGGCAGGAAGATGCTGCTAGGGTTCTAGAGGCGTGGTACCGCGTGCTGTCAGCCCTCCCTGCCCTGGTGGGCTCTGTAGGGACTCCTGTTGGGGAAGAAGACCCAGGTGGGAGGCCAGTGAACCTCACAGGCTATTTTCTTCACTTCAACTGTCCCCCCTGTGCTGATCCTGGACCTCCCTACCTCACTCAGTTCCAAGCTTGCCTCCTTCTGAGTATCCCCGAGCAATCGCCAGTTCTAGGCCAGGAAAACCTGGCAGTCAGGATATATGTGCTCCAGGAGCAGGGCAAAGTATACTGGGGATGGGCTTCGATGCCTGGGAATGGCAGGCTTGGGCATGTTTGCCACCTGTGAGTCATGGATTGCCTGTGACTGTCACAGGTTTGATACCTAAAAGCTCCTTGGTTCTGGGCTAACCCAGAACTCAGCCGATCTTCCTTTCCATCTTCCTTCAGGGTGATGACAGGGTCTAAAGAAGGTTGTGGGACTACAGTGGTAGGGGGAGGGAGCTGGAGTGGGGCTAGGAGTCTTTCCTGCCTATATACAGGTATGAACTCAAGCCATTTCCTCGCTGTGCTGCAACCCTTCCATTTGCAGAATGAGCCCCAAAGCTCCCCAAACACAGCCGGGAAGAGGGGTGCGGGGTCCACACAGCCCGCTGGGCCTCATCATTCACTCTATTCTATTCCAGCAGTGCCTGGAAGCCCAATCCTGTTGGACCTGGTTCTCTACTGTCCTGTGGAGGGGCCTCGGCATTTGGCTAGGTCAGCGAGGGGCCTCTGAGGCGGTCCTGTTGTAATGCCGGTGGTGCCGGTGCAAAGCCGGGGCTGCAGAAGGAAAGTCTTACCTGGGGTTTCCGACGGTTTCATTCCCAGTGGGGGGCTAACCTTTCAGCTCCCCAGGCTAATATCCTCCTTCCAGAATGTTTCCCTCCCACTACATCCTGATGTCTGCCCTTACTTCCTCTGCAGACTTGTCTTTTTACTCCTTGCCCCAAGACCTCTGAGCATCCCCAGGCATTCTCTCTTTCTGTGCCTTGCAGGTGCTGATTCCCGGCTGCTGTGCTTCTCCCCCAAGCCTGGGGGATGTCACTGGTCCTCCTACGTCTTGCAAATGTTGCCTCTTCTGTGAGGCCTTCCCTGGCCACTCCTCCGGGGCTAAGTTAGCCCCTGTGCTCAGAGCTTCTCACACCTACCTCCTTGCTCTGCAATGGAGGCCTGACTGCAGACAGTGAGTGACCAAGCTTTTGTGCAGCTGATACTCGTGACACTCACCAAATAAATATTTACCCAGCCCCACTCTGTAGAGATCCTGCCGGGAACCACGAGGGAGACAGGGATGAAGAAGGCTGTGTCTGCCCTTAAGGAATTTGCTGGCTAACGCGGAGGCCAGACAAGTACATAAATAACATGCTAAGAGGTGGGAAGTGTCGGGCTCACTGGGCCTGTAGCGTCAATCACCCACGCAGTGACAGCCAGCAAAGTGGGAGTCGGTACAGTCACAGAGAAGAGTCCTGGGACACAGGGCTTGCGAACTTCAACAAGGAGTGCTTGGGCACTGGGTGGGGCCAGGCCCTTCATGCACAGAGAACAGGGGCTGAGGATAACAGGTGCGTGTGGTGAGATTTCGGGGTGTTGAGACTGGATGGATAGCATGGCACTGTGAGCTGTGGCATACCCCCCCCCACATGGCACAGAGCAAAGTATGTAACTTAATGAATTCACTAAGTTCAGCACCATCCTGAGGTCAACTGGCCTAGTCCAGAAGGACAGCGACCCCTCCAGGGGCTCTGCTCACCCCTAAGGTATGGACAGTTGTTCCTCCCTCCTCCCCACATAACTGCACCCATATTCTCCGCTTGCTGCACCCCAATGCCAGTTCACCTTGTCCTCCCACATTCCTGCCCCTTTCTTGTCCAGCCCCAGATCCTCCCGTGAAGGGCCTGGGAGTCTAGTACAGGGTGAGGCACACACAGAGTTGAACCCAGGACCTCCCCAGATGCCCCCAACCCCTAGAACATGCTGTTGCTCACTTCCATCCACCCATTATTGGAAAAGATTTAGAGGTGCCTCCTCCTCCAGGAACCTGGACCCCATTGCACAGCCAGGCTAGCTCAGGGATTCTTCTCTCCGACACCACAGGACTTGAGATGATGGCGATTATGGTCGGATCCTCTCACCTATCTGAGTCAGAGCCGTTGAGGGATGCCCTCTGTGAAGGGCCTGCTTTCACCGCTCCCATCCTCCTGACTCCAAAAGTCAGATGGAGCCTTCAAGAGGGCTGCCCTCCACTTCTGGGAGGAGGCCACACAAGAGCAAGGCCCTCTCATGCAAAGCTAAGGCCACCTGCTCCCTGGCCTTGGCGGACAAGATCATGCCTGTGTGCACTGAGATGCCCTGGCTAGATCTGGTTGCCAAGCACCAGACCCTCAGCTGTGAGAGGAAGAGTCAGAAGGCAGATGAGGGGTGAAGGGGGTCAGGTTTCCAATTCAGGGGCAACAAGTTTCCACCCAGAAAGTCAAAGTTTGGGCTGGGATGCAATTGAAGAGCAGAGTGCTTGCCTGGCATGGCTGAGGTCCCAGGTTCGATCCTCAGCACCACACAGGTCGTAAGTGCAACTAAGCTGAGTCAGCTACCTGCATCCTAGGGCATCTTTAGCAGCAATTAACAGGCAGTATCATCAAACCACGGACTTCATGTCTTCCATCCTCTGTCCTCCATCAGACAATGCATTCAAGACGGTGAGCTCAACCTTAGACAGAAGACATGCAGCAGCTCCCCCAGATCTAGTGCAAAAGCACCTTGCACAGTGTGTCTGTTGGGTCTCATCTTCTATTCCCAGTACACAGCCCCCAACCCAAGGAAGTCTCAAGAATGGGTGAGAAGAGCACGCTTTGATGACAAGATGTATCTTTGTCCCACAACACTGGGGCACCAGATCTCGGTTAACCCTTTGGGCACATAGGATCGTTTGCTAATGGGACGATTCTCGGAGGCTATCTTGGTTGTTAGGAGAACCAATGGGGGGCTTAGAGAGTTGGAACTGTCAGTCCCACCCTGGGTGAAGTGAGGGACCAAAAACTCATCTAATCACCAATGTCCCGGTGATACCACCTATCAAGTCTACTTGGGGGACCCTCCATAAGAAGCCTCCGGGGCATCCCCTAGGGGAGCTGCTGGAGTGGTGAGCAGATCCTGCTGTGCATGCCGCTTTGTGGAGCCATTCTTCCATTTCTTTATGATACTCCATAGGAATCAGGAACATGAGCAGCATTGGCCCTGTGCTCTCTGAGCTGCAACAGCAAACAACTGAAGCTATGGAGAGAGCTGTGATAGCCAAGGCATACAGAAACGAGGAAGCCCTGGGTACCCCTTGCTTGCTGCTGGCACTTGGGGTAAGGGGAATACTAGCCGTTTGTGACAGAATGGAGTTGATTTAAGAGCCATTTATTTGGTATCTGCAGGGGACTATAGGCTGTGTGTGTGTGTGTGTGTGTGTGTGTGTGTGTGTGTGTGTGTGTGTGTATGTGTGTGTGTGTGTGTGTTTACCCGATTTGGTGCCCCAGTGTTGTGGACAAAGATACAGGCCATTAGGAGGAGAAATGTTTGCTGCCTCCAAAGCATGAGGGATTCTCTCTAAATCAACCATAGGCCATTCTTCCCCTATCTGAACACCTTCATCTTGTAGCATGCTGCCATGCTCATATGCCTCCCTGTGATCTGTAGCCCCTCAAGGAAGGGGACAGTGACCCTCACATCTCTCCAGCTCTCAGCTGACATACAGTAAGATCTCCCTATACCCTGGCTTACTAGGCCAGAGAATGGGATTTGGAAGAGGCAACCTTGGAGTTAAAAATGAGTGTCAGGGGCAGAGCTGTCTAGCAGTGGAAGGGGCTGCCTTGCTGGGCAGAGAGAGCTCTCCATTCCTGGGAGGAGCTGGGGCATGTGAAGTCCTGGCCTCTGGCCACAGGGGCATAGCTGGCATAGGAGGCATTTCACGTGAGCAGCTCTGTGAGGCTGCCACCAGGTGTTACTGTGCACCATTGGGGATGGGGAGGGGTTCAGTCAAGGAGCAGATGGGACAAGACTAAGGAAATACCATTAGCCACATCTCTGGTCGCTGGGAAGGTCCTGGAACCCAGAGTGGTTGTGATTTGGGTCTGGAATGTCCTCCAAAGGTCCAACTATTAACGGTGAAAGTCTGATCCTCAGTTTGGTGTTATTAGAAGGTGGTGGGCACTTCAAGGGGTGGGTCTTTGAAAGAGACAGTGATCCCAACTCTTACTCCCACTCAATTTCTCTCTGTCTCTGTCTCTCTCTCTCTTGGCCAGGATGGGAATGATTCTGCTTTACTAGAGATCTTTAGGCAGGGTTTTTACTCCATTGTGGTTTGGAGCTACCAAAACCAGGGGCCTTTCCTACATTGATACTCTTGGCTGCTTGCTAGAGTTGATGGGACACAGGAGGGATGGATGGAGACAGATGTTGTATTCTGCAATATAAAGAGACATCATACTCTGCATTGTAGAAAGGAAAGTGCACATGCCTGTGATCTCCAGCTTAGCACATCTGGACTGTTAATGGGTTGTTTGTTCTGAGTTAACCACCTCTCAGCCCAGATGCCCCTGGAGGAAGCCAGGAGGGTTGATACCAACTGAAAACTAACTTGACTCATTGTTTCAAGATACACAGGGACATCCAGAGAATGAGGGAAGAATACAGGATATGGTCCACAGAGAGAGACACACATCCCAAGTAGGCACCTGACCAGAGAAGGGTGTGAGCCAGGAATGACTGACCGTTTTCCTCCTTCCCCCCAGCTTCCAACACAACCTTCTGGCTGGTGACAAGATGGAAGATGGATCTGCAGGATGCTAATCCCTGGTCTTCTCAGATGCCCGGCTCTCTGAAGAAACAGAGTTTAAAGATTCAGATATTCTCTGCTCACTGGCCTTTGAGACACGGGCAGCAGCTGGAGCTCTGGCATTCTGGCTGCACAAAGGTAAATGGCTGATGCACTGGGCAGGGTACTGCTCTCAGGCCCTGGTAGGTAGTTCCAGCAGAACTGAGGCTGGTCATCCCTTTCCTAGCAGTCCAGGGGGTGATGGACAGGCAGAGCTATGGGACAGAAGGAGTCCAGGACCAAGCCATCAGTTCCTCCAGTTCTGTCTGGCCCTGCTGAGGGACCTGGCAGGGCCCATCCCTTCCTGTCCTTGAGCTTCATTTGCTGTGCTGGTGGCTACTCAGGCTCTGAGCTCTGACCCACTCTGCTTTTGGGCAGAAGATGAAACTACTGGTTTCAGTTCCTCGGGGCCCACGACAGTCCTGACCCAGGGAGTGGGGGAGGGGAGTGTTGTCCCATTTCTGATGTGGAGTTTGTACTGTGGACTTGAGTTAATTGATGAGATGTTAGTTCTCAGGTCACCCCTGGAGGTCCATATGACTGGACGTTTTCAACAAGAACGTATATACTCCAAGTTGAGCTGAGGTAGGAGGATCGGGAGATCAAGGTCAGCCTTGGCTACGTGGCAAGTTAAAGGCCATCCTGGGTTACCTGAGAGCTGTCTCAGAAGGGAAAACCAGAAACAACAAACAACAGCAACAAATGCCCTCAAAATAATCTGCCAGGGCAGCACGGTAGCCCAGGCCTAGTAATCCCACTACTGGGAGGTTGGGGCATGAAGATCACAAGTTCAAACCCTGCCTGGACTATGGAGCAAGTTCAAGGCCGCCCTGGGCCATTTATTGAAACCAACCCTGTCTTATAATAAATAAGTAAAAAAGAAGGTTGGGTATTTACTTCAGTGATAGAGTGTTATCCTAGTATGTATGAGGCCCTGCGTTTGATTCCCAATACCAGAATACACACACACACACACACACACACACACACACACACACACTCAAATGACCCAAAAATTGAATTCAGGGGTTAGAGTACATAGCTCAGCGAGACAGAATTTGTTTAGCGAGTAGAAGAAAGCCTCCGGGGTTTGATCAAGAAACACACAAACAGGGTGGGAGAAAGGCTGTCAGAGAAGCACCCAGTTGGGCTGAGAGAGGTCAGCAAGACACAGCCCAGCTCTGCTGACTCACAGGAACAAACACGCTTTGCTTCAGGCCATGGATTTCCTGAGGGAGGGATGTTGCTTGCTATGGGGCTAATAAATCTTTCCTAGACTGGTGGAATCCCGGGAGCTTCCCTGAGTCTCTGGAGGTTACTGGGGCTCTTCCTCCGCCTGCAGGCAAGGCCTTGGCTTGGGACTAGCACCCTAAGAGACCATGTACTCCTCTTCCTAGAAAGGAGTTCGTGTGGATAGCAGGGCCAGGCTGGTCTTTCACAAGGCTGGGGTCTCAAGGCAAGCTGGCTCTAGAAGGATTTGCCTCGGGTGGTGTGGAAGGCCTTCCAGAGGAGTGGTAAAGCCCCTCTCACATGATCCCACCCTTCGAAGCATGGGTCCTGTGGGTTCCTCCTCACCTGTTCCTAAAGGAACCGCTTTTGCTGGGCCCAGCCTTGAGAAGGCGTGTGTGGTTTTGCAGTTGGGCCCAGCCCCACTCGTCCTACGGGTCATACTTGAGAGCCCCCATTGCCTGTGTGACAGCTGGGGACAAGGGACCTGAGTCTGCCTACTTAGGACTTCATGGCTCATTACGTGAAGGACCGTGAAGTCAATACAAGTGCTTTCCAGGCACAGAGGACGGGCTCAGCCCACTCCTGCGGCCAGACGATCCGCTGGCCCTTCCCAGACTTCCCAGTCACCTAACCTGCTCAGGGTAGCTGAGTTCAAAGCTTGGGGGCCTCCAGTTTCCCTGCCACACAGAGAGAAACTGGATTCGAATCCAGGGTCTGTCGCTTCCCTATTGCGTGACCTTAAGCAAGCTGCTTAGTTGCTGAGCTCACCAGCCACCTGTTCTTTACAGGCCGGTCACTTTCCCATTCCCCTCCTGGCTTGGCAGTGAGAGAGCTTCACCAGGGCCTGGCCCGGAACCAGGCGCCATAATAAACCTCAGCAGCTGCTGGTAACAAACAAGCCAGCGCTTCGCCGGCTTTGCCTCTGTAGCTGGCCTTTCTCTTCCCAACTGCATTTCTTTCTTGATTCCACTTTTCTGAGGCTTGCTGCGTGCCAGGCGGTCATGACACACACACACACCTCCAAACTGGTCTCTGAAGGGGGCTGGAAAGCACTGTGGGTGACAAGTGTCATCTGGGAAGCGGAGCAGAGCCCCCACCAGGCGATGGCCCAGGGGTCCGCCAAGAAGCCAAGCATGGCAGTACACACCCGTAAAACCAGCACTGGAGACAGGCAGGAGGATTGGTGAATTACAGACCAGCTCAGAACACCTCTACCACCAATGAAATAGACTTTGCCAGGAAGAACAAGTATGAGGGGTGGTCACAGCGAGAACCTAGAGCCCTCCGATGCCATGAGTTCGGGACCACCAGTCACTTGTGCTGGGTAGGGCATAGTGTGTGTTTTGGGGTAAGAGAACGGGGACTAGTGTGATGGGCAGCAGACCTGGTGAGGTCAGCCCAGGACACCACCACATGGGGTCAGGAGCACCTTCCCTTCACCCTGGAAGTTGGTGTGGTGACCAGGTCAGCCTATTGGAAAGAGCTCTCTTGGAGAGTGGCCTGAGGAGAGAAAGAGAGAGAGAGAGAGAGAGAGAGAGAATAGGAGGAGCCCCATGATTGTAGTTGCCAGAGTTCAGGGGAGAGACACGATTCCTGAGTAGGACAGTGGAGTGAGCAGGGAGGGACGAGAAGGACCTTTCTGGAGAGATCCTCTGAAGAATATAGACGCCACCGTTCATCTGCTAGGCTGGGCCTGGCTCCAACCCTGCAAAAGTGGGATCTATGAGGGCCCTGTCCAAACCTTCTCCATAGCCCCTGTGGTACTAGAGATGGGTAAACTGAGGCGTGGAGCTAGCTGAAGGGACTGCTGGAGCTCACGGCCGGAGGGCGCAGGGCCACGCGTCCGTTTGGTTTCTGACTTGTGGTTGCTCCAGCCCGCTGTGGACAGGCCCGCTCTGTGGCTGGGGATGCTCTCTTGATGAGATCCGGTGACTAGGCACTCCCTTCCTTCCAGAAGGCTGGGAGCTGAGCAGGAGCAGCTGACTTACATCTGGAGAGGTCACATTTTTGTCTCTTCCTCAGCTTTCTTTTTTGCAAGGTGGGGCCACATGCTGCCAAAGTGGTTTCCAAACTGTTTCTTAGAACCCAGAAATTACCAATAGGAGCCTGCAGTTCCAGAACTGGGTTCAGATCTCTTCTCTGCCAACATGGAACCAACAAAGTCCCTCCTCTTGGGATAAGGAACGAGGTCCTGGCCCTAAGGATAATGGAGGGCCTCAAGGTCCTAAGGCCTGGTGTGGTGTGTGTGTGTGTGTGTGTGTGTGTGTGTGTGTCTGGGGGAGAAGTCTTGTAGCCAAGGGACTCTCCCTTTCTCTCTTGTCCTCTCAGGTCCCATAGGGGCCAGAGCTATTAGGAGACGGGACATTCAGTCAACAAAGACAAATTGGCTTAATTGACCCAAATTAGCAGCAGAGAGGGACCAAGGGCCCAGCTGCCCTGTGCATTTAATCACTGTCACCCTGTGTGGCCAGGGACAGCCCTTCCTCCAAGGCCATTAGGGTCACCTCCCCTGTGAATGGCTGCCTCTCTGGAGTTTTCTAGCCGCAGGAAGTGGGGTTGGGACTCTGCGAACAAAGAGAGTCTCTGGCTAGAGACCAGAACTGACAAAGGACTTCATTGGGGGACCTCAAGCCCCTTGTTCTGAGTTCAGTGACATCCCCTGGGACAGAGAGGGACTCCCTGGGGCTCAGGGGCCCTCTGGCCATAGCACCCTGGCAATCTGGGTTTCCTACACAGCAATAGAAAGACAGCTCCCCTTCCTTGCCTTTCTGGCCCCAAGCATTTTGAACACTCAGATGTTCTTCCACCTTTGATACCCACTAATATTGTCTCTATAGAAGAATATGTTGAGATGTGTTTCCAAACTCTGACAACCAATTCCCAATGAACCACTGGTAAGCAGCCTGCTTATAAGTTGGAGAATCTGGGTGAAATGTGGAAGGGGGGTTGCTTTCACTAAGCCTGGGAGGGTCCCCTGAAGGCCTGTCCTAGGTGGTCAGAGGGAGCAGGGCCCTAATGGCCCACAGAAGCTGCCAGCAGAAGCTGGAAGACAGCTGATGAGTTTTGGGCAGGCTGGGCCCTGGGTCAAGAAAAAACCAGGAACAGCTGGGCATACGCAGAGCCTCGGGGTATTTTTTAAACGGTTTTAGGGGAGCATGCAAGAGCATCCCCTCACAAAGCAGAGATACCAAGCAAGGAAAAGATTGGGCCTAGTTGGATGGAGAACTGCGAGGTTGAGTCAGGAGGTCCCTGGGGGCCAGAAACAAGTAGGCCCAAGCAGCTGTGTGTCGGCACAGGCGCACCGTCTAGCTTCAGTGCTGGAGATGATAGGATCACTATGACCCGGCTGCTTTCCTGAAGTCCAGCAGCTGGCCAGCAGAGTCAACAAGAGTCGTAGGCACAGAGTTGCACAGGGGTAAGCTCACCCCTGAAGGTGCTCAGGAGTCCCCAGAGACCTCACCCCAACGAGGGTAAAGAAAGAGAAAAGGGAAAGATCTGTGCAAGGGAGGGGAGCTGTATTACTGTTCCTGTATAAGAAACCCAGATTGCCAGGGTGCTATGGCCCGAGGGTCCCAGGGAGTCTCTCTCTGTCCCAGGGGATGTCACTGAACTCAGAACAAGGGGTTTGAGGTCCCCCAATGAAGTCCTTTGTCAATTCTGGTGTTGTATGTCAGGTCTATGCTTGAAAAGTTCCTGAACTTGAAGTATTTTGGATTTCAAAGCTTCAGAACCAGAATGTTCAACTGGTGATAGGTAGCAATACTCTGGTTCCCAGGCTAGCCCACCAAGCAGACAGAGGCTGCTCATAGTTCATGTAGCTACTATGTCTACTGAATTCCTACCAACAGTGACACTCAACAGAGGCTTTTAGAGGGTGACGGCTGAACAACAGGGGACTGGTGAGAGAATCAGGAATCAAAGAATTAAAATAAGCAACAAAAACCAATTTTCTTCCAAATCATTAAAAAAATAGTCCAAGGGAGTGACCTGAAATGAGTCAGCAGGTAGAGCGCCTGCTGTATAAGCATAAGGACCTGCGTTTGGATCTCCACTACCCATGTAAAAAGCCAAGTGTGGTGGGTGTAACTGTAATCCTAGTGTTGGAGAAGGCAAGACGAGGATCACTAGAGAGCGCTGGCCGACCAGGCTACCTGAATCAGTGAGCTCCAGGTTCAATGAGAGAAGCTCAAAATACAATGTGGAGAGCAGCCAAGGAAGCTATACAACATTGGTGTCTGGCCTTCATATGCATGTGCACATGTGTATGCACATGAGCATACATACATGTGCACATCTACACAGCACAGGCCCACTGTCATGGTTTGAAATATGGGTTGACCCCGCCCCCCACAGACTCCTGTTTGAATGCTTCGTTGATGTTTGGGAAGGTTGTAGCAACTTTACAAGGTGGAGCCTTGCTGGAGGAAGGCCTGCCACAAAGGATCAGCACCGAGGTTGGTTAGCCCCACCCTGCTTCCACTCGGAAGTCTGCTTGGACATTAGCAGTTCATCCTCTCAGCCTCCAGGACGGATGTGACCTAAACCACCTTTAGCTTCTGCCAGCCTGCTGTGCCTGTTTTGTCATAATGGACTGTACCTCCCTTCTGGAACAATGTAAGCCAAATAAATTTCCTTTTCTCCCCTTACGTTGCTTGAGTCTGAGTGGTCTCACAGCAGCAGAAAGAGTAACTGTCACACCACCTTCACACTTCCTTCCCCTTCCTCGTTCCCCACATCCTGACACCCCATGTGACTGGGCCGAAGTACTGGGATCCTTCCTGGGTCCTGGGTCAGTCTCAAAGCCAAAGAGTCTCTTGTCATGCAGCTCCCGACCCTACTCCTCCCTCTTCCCTTCGCAACAGTGGGTTGTCCCAGAATCACCTGAGAGCAAATTCGGACCCTAGACTGGACTTGAGCATGTGTCAGGGTTGTACCTGAACTCAAGGGACCCCAATACATTCCCATGCCCCATCGCATGGAAGCATCTTCCATTCACTTTGCACGCATCACCAATGAAGGTTTTCCACCCTAAAAGCCCCTGAGCAGAACTTTGTGTCAGGCAAACCACCCTCCATGGCGCTGCCGATCAGTAGGCAATGGGGGTGAGATGCCTACAGGGTGCCCCTGTGTGGGCATCTAGGACACTCCCTAATGTGAGCCATTTATCTTCCACGCTCCAATTCTCCACCCACCTTTGTCCCTGCTGCATGACCCCTCCGCGGACAACCCAGAGGGAGCCTACTCCCTCCCTCAGAAAGTCGCCGCCTAAGGTTTGCTATGGACCAGCTGGGTTTCGCTGCTGTTCTCTGTGGTTCTCAGCTCTGTGCCTCGACTTACTTCCTGTAGAGGCCACGGGCCTGTAGGCCTTGCCCAGGCCAAGACAGCGTAGCTGGGTGTGAATGTCTGAGCAGAGATCCAGGCTGAGGGGGATGGATCATACTGCTAGAACAGCCAGGGTCTGCAGCAGGGGGTGCTCAAATCTTGGGGCACACAGTGGAGGGTGGGGAATTCGAGAGGTCAGCACACCCCACTGTGGGGCCCCTAGAGCTAGGCTAAGGCTGTCCCTGCCGAGGCCTGTAGCTCCTGCCTACGCAGGCCACATCCAGGCTGTGGAAGGTAATTTCGAATTTGTCACAATTATTCACTTAATTGGGTTCCAATTAAACGGGAGAGGGAGCGGAGGGCTGTGCCTGGGTTTGTCTTCCTCCTTCCTCCTCAGCACATCAAGGGAAGCACACCAGGATGACAAACAACTTGGTTCCTTGGCATCCCTGCTGCCTCCCAAGCCTCTAATCCTGCGGGACTCCATCCATGGCCCTGGGGTGAAAGTAGCCAAGTGGGAGCCAGTTCATCTCCGGACTCCTACTGGAAGACAGAACGGGTCACCAGGGAAGGGAGCAGAGGTGTCCTCACTAACATTGGCTTGTGGGTCCCTCAGGAGCAGGATGCCGGCACACTCGTGGAGGGAAAACGTGCACACAGTACATGTACTAGCTCCATGGGAGCACACCAAGGCTGCCATGGGGGCATGGGGAAAGTGGGGGTCTTCTGCTCTCCTTTCAGTCGGGCTTCTGTGGTATATGTCTATATTATGTAAGTACACTGTGATGTGACACCACATCACTGCATAACATCACGGCGTATACGCTACTCATTCCCTGGGTAAAACCTAATTCAGAAAACCACTGCGTGTACACAATACTATCATATCCCGGACAGTGAAACAGGCCCAAGAATGGAAAAGGGACCCACTCAAGGCTGGATGCACCCCTCACTTCAAGTGTCTGTGCCAGGCAGCAAGTGTGGAGGAAAAGCTGGGAGATTCTGAAAGAACTGGGTCAGGACAACTGCCCAACTCCTGCACTGCGCCCCTCAGGGAGGTCCCTGTTGCAGTTTGTCTGCATGTTGCTGATAAATTCATGATTAAAGAGCTTATGGGAACAAATGGTGCTTTTCTTTCTTATGATTCTGGGTTAGAGTTCTTACTCTTGGTATGGCAGGACAGCTCATGCCAACATCAGAGGCTGAGGGAATTGACCACACCGAATCTACAGGATTGCTGAGAGAGGGGCGTGCCTCTCTTGCTGGACAGCAAGACCGCCAAAGTTCGCAGAAGAGTTTTGACTTCCTGAGCCAGCTTCCTCTGTCTCATCCACCTGCCTAGGGATTGATCCCCCCACACCATGAGTTAAGTCTTCCCATATCAGTTACACAATCTCCTGCACGCTTGCTCAAGGGCCTTAGCTACTAATTCTTCACAGATGTGCCCAAAGCTCAGCCTTCGATTGTGAGCCAGGCGAGTACATGAGAAACTTTTGTAGAATGAATGAATGAATAGATGGATGACTGGATGAATGAACATATGCTGAGGAAGCCTGTGCCCGAGTTTCCATCTGGGCACTGCCAGCCTTGTTTCTAGACTTGGGAAGAAGAACCAAGGCTCTGTAGAGACCCTGATACAGCAGAGCCGCTGGCATCTCCCCAGCCCTGCCCAGAGGGATTTTAACTGATGGGCAGCCCCTCCTGAGAAGCCCCTAGTCGACTGAGAGAGGTGGTGTCTCCAGAGGAGTCCTGGAATGAAGAGCATGCTTCCTCAGATAGAAGTGGGGACCGCAGGACTTGAGAAGGGGTTGCCCTCTGTCAAAAGTTGCATCCTGCCTGAGGTGACCCCAACTCAGGCCCAGCCCATTTCTGTGGCCTTGGAACGAGAGCTGAGGGCAGCTGGAGTCCTGGAGCCCCAATGCCCTGTGGGAAAAGCAGAGGCAGGCAAGCCATCGGCATTCCGGTCAGGCAGTCTATTGCTGACTTATTATTACTTCCCCCTTTTTTTTTTGAGCTACTTAGAGCAATTTACAGAAATCATTTAGGGGCCGTTTAGGGAGAAGAGAAAAGATGAAGACTTTTAAAGGCAAGGCCTGGCGATGGTTTTATGCAAATCAGCTCTGCAGGGCCTCGGAGCAGGAGAGTAGATTGTAGGGTCATGGAGGCGGGGTTGCAGGACTTTGGTCCCCAACACCAGGGCAAAGGACCTGAGGAACCAAGACAAAAAAAAAAAGAGAGGGTTGAGGCAGTGTGGAAGAAAGCTAGTCACACTATGCCTCAGTTTCCCTTTGTATCAGGCAGAGCTGATGACTCTGTGGCCAAACCAAGTGGGTATGGTATAACCTGCAAGGGGCCAGAGGGAGAAGGGGTCAGGGCCTGTGACGTGATCCTCCCCCTATCTCTCTGCCCCCTGTACAGTCACAGCCTCTCTAAGCCTCAATTTTCCTATTAACATGACGGATCGTGATACACTGGGAATCACGATTCCTTATGTTAATAGGCACAAGGTGTGTTCAGCTCCTGTGGAACTGCCATAGTCTTTCATTACATGGGCAACTGTGGGGGCATCAGGGGCCAGGAATATGCTCTTCAAATGCCCATACTCCAGGAGGGGAAGAACTGTCTGCCCCAAGGCTGGACAACTGGACTTCCCTTGATTGGGACCAGAGGACAGGTGCTAAGAAAGAACTGTGTATGTGGCGCACACATGTCCGTGATACGGGAGGGCAGATGTGAGGGGAAGCAAGGACAATCTAGTCCTCCATTAGCTAGCTTGTAACTGTCTCACACCTGCCTGTTGTGTGGCCTCTGCTTGGCACACAGAAAGTCTTCGACATCGAGTCAAACATTAGCTACCACGAAGCTGAACACGCCTCCAAGCCCACAGTAGCTTATCAAAACAGTGATACTCTTAGTATTCTATTACATAAACGTGGGGAACAGCACAGAGAGGGTAAGCCACTTCCCTAAGACCATCTAGCTAGGATCGGGCAGATGAATGGAAAGACAAGTGAACGAAAGAAAAACTTATTTTATCTCTGGTCCCCACCACCCATTTATGAGCAATCTGTCTTTCTAGTCCTTGGAGGAAAGGGTGAGGAGACAGGAAGGAGCCATCTCCACTAGTTATTCCTTCATCTTGTAACTATGGAGTGCACATCTCTGAGTTGGGCTCTGGTCTAGGTGTTGGGGTGCGCTTCCTGACAGGGCTGTCCCTTTCCCTGGTGGCTTAGTCTCTGAGCAAGCGGGTTTACAGGAGTGTCTAGGCCACAGGAGAGACTCTAGAGCTGAAGGAGGGGACAGAGGGGGCTAGGATAGGCCAGTCTGGAAAGATGCACCTGAGAGAAGAGCAGATAGAGCTGACAGCAAGGCCAATTCTCTGAGGCTCCGGCATTTTGGGGACAGTTGAGAAGCCAACGTTCGCAGACGCCAAGCAGGTCAGAGGCAGCGTCAGGAGAAGGGACAATTCTGGTTGGTTTGGGATCTGCTGAAGGACTTTGGTACGATGAAGAGGCAGGGGAAGGGATTCTGAGCAGAAGGGTGACTGGATCTGACCCTGACTTCCAGGATCCTTATTTTGGGGGCAGGGAGGGGAGCGTGGTCTCTGGAGGCCAATGAGGAACCGTGGCTTTAGCTGCCTGTGAATGGGAAAGCTCCTCACACCATCATGAATCACCCTAGCCGAGAAAGGGCTGAGCAGGCTGCGAGTGGGCAGCAGACTTCCAAAGAGCAGGAGGATGCAGAATAGCTCCCCAGGACCAGTGTGGATCCCCCAAAATAGGTCCTGGAAATGCCTCTGCAGAGTGCAGATAGAAGGGCCCCACGGTGCACCCAGCTTGCAGAGTGGGGAGCACAGCTGCCGGCAAGGAGGAGGGCAGCCCAGGATTCTGAAGATGTGGGAGCAGAGGAAGAGTGCAAGAACTTCAAACATCCCCCCCATCTCTTCCATGGGTTTCTGTGTCAAAACGACTGTCTTTTGGATATGTGGGTTAGAATATATTGTGAAAATTAGTATCATTTACACCAGACGTATGGCTTCTGCTATATTTCTGGGAGGCAGTGCCAATCTGACTTCGTGATCTGACTTCAAAGTCAGGGAACACACACACACACACACACACACACACACACACACATACCCATAATGTAAGGGTTTGCCTTGTTCATGCACTCTCTGAAAACACAGGCGCAGGGAAGAAAACCGCTAGGGAGAGGAAGAATGTGTGGATGTGGGGGAGACTGGGCATGGGGGTTCTGGGATAGACCCACTGGAGGGGTACAGATCCCTTACTAGGTAAGGCACCCACCCTCAAGGACCCTACCCGATGGGTGAAGTTTTCTTTCCATTGTTTGCAGATGCAAGAACTGAGGCAGAAGAGCAGAACACCCAGGCTAGTAGTGCGAGAAGCTGCCATGGGACCAGGGTCCTCAGAGATCCATTCCGTGTCTCCCCTGCAGGTCTTCAGGCTAGAGGATCAGAGAGATCTGGACTCTGTGTCAGAAACCTCCTGTGGCCCCAGACCTCCAACCAGGGCATGGCTGCCGGTACTGGGTACTGGTGGAGTGTGCCCTCCGTGGGGGAGGGGATGCAAATCTCAAGAGGCTGTGGCCCGGCCAAGCAGGAGCCGTGGTGCTGCTGCTGCTGCTGCTGCGGTGGGGCCAGGGGCGGAGACCCAGGCTGCAGCGGAGATGCTGGGAAGAAAGGAGGGAGGGGCCAGAGCTGGCTACTGTGGTTTTGAAAACCAGCAGCATGTTGCTAGGAGGCATCAAGGCTAAAAAAATGACCCCGACAAAAAAAAAAAAAAAAATCAAACCAGAGAACAGCTCTCCGGGAAGCCTTTGGCGTATCTTGAACGCGTTTCCCAGCAGGCCGAGGCCCGGCTCGCAAGAGGCGAGAAAGGAAGAAACAAGCCCATGTTTCCTGAGCCCTGCGGCAGGTGCCTGCTGTTTGTTCTGGGTGTTTCCACGGTGGCCTCTGCCTGTGCACAGCTGCCTCTTCTCCCTTGCTGCAGGTGGGGAAGCCGAGGCTCCCGGAGATGGGTCTCCCGAGCCCCCTGCTGCATTGCCGCAGACTGGAAACCCATGGGGTGGTACGTGGAAACTTCCTGGTAGTCCCTCACTAACTCCTGCCACCTCCCTGGGGCCACACGCTGGTGAGAGTCCCTGGGGAACAGGGGGAGAGACTGTCCCCTATCCCCAACCTCTGTGCACGTGTAATGAGGCTGGCCGGGCCTCCGTCAGGCTGGGCTCGCTCTGCCACCATTGCCAGGAGTTCAAAAAACTCTTCCAGCGGCAGAAGAACTAGCTGAGGGCAATGGCCAGGCCCGCGTGCTTCCAGCCCCAGGCAGCTCCACATCTCCTCCAGCCTTGGACTGCAGACTTGCTGCCTCCCATTTGCCGGTCGACCTTCTAGACTGAACTGCGCAGCTGAAGCATTGCCAGGCTGCTGGCAAGCAACAGAGGTGGCACTCAACCTCAGAGTCCTCTGTCTGGTTCTGAAGCGGGCTCTCTGCCGTCTGCGGGACCACCTCAGGTGGCTTCTCCCGGTCATTTGTTGTCCCAAGATCCCTACATCCATCCACCTCATTCACTGCAACAACTCCCTCTCCACATTGCATGCATCTGCAAATTGCTCCCCTGACCTGGTTAAGAATCCTGCTTCGATCACATTGCCCCTCCCTCCAGGACTCTTAGTGGCTCCAGAACTCTCATGAAGTGGAGGGTCACAGTTCTGAGAGATCTCGAGAGACCACCTGGGTAAGGGACAACCGACCTTGCACCTGGCAGAGCCTTGGCTGGCTGAGCACCAGGTCACCAACTATTCTAAGTTACACCGTCTTTTCTCCTTCTTTCTGGGGTGCTCTGCATCCCTTCCAGGGTGGCTCTGACTGTGTGGGTCACTGGCTCCTGAGCCTCGACTCCTCTCCCCAGGAAAGCGCAAGAGACCACTGGGGACAGATATTCCTCTGCCTTCACCTTTCCACTCCACAAGGCTTCCCGCCCACCACGCTGGAAACAGTAGTGATGATCATATTGACAACTGTCACTTTTGCGCATTTCCTCTGTGCCAGGCGCTATTCTAAATATTTGGCACAAAACAACTCTCTGAATCATTACAGCCACAAGTGGAGAGTATTTGGCATCACTCGCAAATGAGAGGTGCTAAGGCACAGAGTGGTTAAGTAACTCGCCCCACATCACACAGGAGGTGAGGCAACCAGGATGATGGTAGATAGTGTTCAGCGACAGGTGAATCTTAAGGTAAGCAGACAGGACCAATTGCTCCCAACACAGGTGTGTGATGGGAGAGGTTGGGGGAAACACTCAGTGCAGGGCTGGTGGTACCTCAGTGGGAGACAGCCTCCCTCAGTGTCTCTCATCTGGACTTCCTAGTCTTTCATGCCAAGGCTGAGAACTGGCAGATTTTCCCCACAGCCAGAACAGACACGGAAAATTGAGATCATTTCTCTGCTGTGGGAGCAGCTGAGAAGATGGCAAGCTTTCTCACTCATTTCCAGCCCAAGAATTCCTTCTGTTGGGCCAACTTCCCCCAGAAGAGAGACCTGAGGGGCAGGGGGAGGGGAGAGGGGGGAGTTTGTGGATAAGGCAGGAGACAGGTGGACCACCCCCTGGCAGATCACTTCCTAGCCTGAGCCCAGGCTCTTGGGGTGGTACAATGGCCGTGGCCAACTACTGGAAGCCAGGCCAATACTTAAGACATTGGCAAGCCTCAGACATGCAGAGGGGTCCCGGCACAGGTGAGCCACTGCTGCTGCGAATGCTCAGAGACTCATGGGAGATGGAGCCCGCGCTTCTTGAACACAGGGCCCCACTTCCTGGCTGCCACATCCCAAGTCACAGCAGGGTAAAATCAGGCCACATGAGCGCATGCGACCCCTAGGGCCCCTAGAGGTGAGGATTTCTCGCTCAGGCAGGAGCAATGGATTTTGAAATAAGCAAGCATCACCCCCACGGGTTTTGCAATAAGTATGTGTTACACTCAGCAACCGGAACTTGAGTTTTCCCAGAGCTAGTAAAGATCCAAATCTGGAAAAGTCGAAAGGCGTCAGGACCCTGTGGAGACAAAAGGGCTGGTGTCTGGCATGCTAGAATATCAGGTGGGCTCCCTGCTAATTTGTCTCACCCCCCCTCCTTCATCACAGACCGCTCAGCCTTCCACTTACTGGCCTGTTCAACAGGTCAAGCCCCGCTATGACTCCTTATGGCCGCTAGGAGAAGGTTTCCTCTGCCAGAAGTCCCCCCAGACAAACACAAGGATGCTCTCTGGGGTCCCCACCACACTTCCTTCAAGTGCAGGCCCAAGGGTGTCTCAATCAGCTTGCTAGTGTTTTGATGTGGCAAACCCCCAGTGACACTGAACTCCCCCCTCCTTCGAGTGACCTCCTGCCTTCTGACATGTATCACACAGTGTGTGTTGTTAACTGCTGCCTTCATCCTGCACCCGAGAACAGCTCCATCAGCCCAGGAAGTTTTGTCACACATATGTCTGGGACAGTGCCTGACCTCACAAAGTAGGCACCAAAGTGTGTGTGTGTGTGTGTATGCGCGTGCACCAGGGTTTGGGTGCTGGTTCAGTTAGCTAATCATCAAACACCCACTGTGTGCTGGGGCACCCCTGGGGGATGCAGTGATGGCAGGGAAAGGGTCACCACCACCCAAATGTATTTGTGCTCATGGCAGCCAGGCCGGGCAGCATGCTATTCAAACCAGGACAAATCTACGGCCAAGTTACTAGGTCCTACTAATCAGAGTGATTTTCTGAACAGAAGGATGGATGTACTCTGGCTTATAGGGTGGGGCAGCTAAGGGAAGGTAGAAGAGGGTTTCAGTCAGAGAAACAGCATGTGCAAAAAGTCTGAGGTGAAAAGGTGTGACTCATTGCAGAGACTAGACAGCAACAGGAGATCAAGGAGGAGAGGGACTGAAGATGGGCTGGCGTGGCTTGGCAGGGGTCTGTGGCCTTGGGTTGTCTGCCCTTGCCACTGCTGTCCCTGATAGCAAGAGAGTTCCAGGCACAGAGTCGAAAAGCCTGACTTTCATGAGCCAGCGAGATGGTGTAGTGGATAAAGGTGCTTGGGGACAAACCTGGTGGTCTTAGTTCCATCCCTAGAACCCAAGTACAGGTAGAAAGGGAAACCGACTCTACATTTGTCTGACCTCCACATGCATGCTGTGGCACCCACGTGGTTCCAATCACACACACGCGCATGCAACACACACACACACACACACACACACACACACACACACACACACACTAATAATAAAGTTTAAAAAAAAAAAGGGAAAGCCTGACTTTGGGTCTGGCATGGCTACGTCTCTGGAGCACAGCAGGGTTGACCTCCTGTGTCACATACGCCAGGCCCCCAGCAACACCTCTCCCTGCCTGCAGCCTGATCTGACCCAGGCCCTCAAATACATGCTCTGAGCTAGAGCTGGAACTGAGGGACAGAGGGACAGATGAGTAGGGGCCAGTAAGGGTGGGGTGGGGTGGGGGGTGGGGACCCTACAGCCTCCTGTCTGTCAGCGACAAAAGACACCTGTGAGGATTCCAAATCTCCACTTTCAGACCAGGCCATGCTGATTGTAGACTTGCTGACACACTGAGTGTGCGACACATTGGGTATGCGACACGCTCCCTTCTCCTGCTCCAGAGGAACAGTAGTGGTGGCCAATGCTGTTCAAGGCTGACCGCCTGCAGGGCTGTGTTCGAGGGGCGCAGGGCTGTGTTCGAGGGGCTCGGGGCTGCTGGCTGCTGGCTCTTTGGGGCCACCAGCCTGCTCTGTTGGGTCTGACAGTGTTTAGGCCTGGCATGATTGGCTGCAGATGTCTCTGGGAATCTGGGCCATTTCAAGAGACCATCATCAACCATCCTTAGGACCCTGGGCACCCCCAAAGATAGGGAATCAAATAGGCTGACACCGTCCACTAGCATGCACACTATTTGCCCATCGATCGAACTGAACAGGAAAAGTCACTTGAGTGAAGAAAGTAAACCAACCGTCTATTTCCATGGACCAAAAATGTTTGGAAGGGAAATGCAGCAAGAAGGACTTAGGTATGATAAAAAGGAGAACTTTCTAAAGGCAGGTAATTATCTAGATAATTTAGTCAAAGGGAGATTTTCCTTCAATTATCTTTTCTACTCTTGTTTTTTTGTGCTGAATTATTCATTTTTGCATCCATTCATTCATGCAACAAGCATTAAATTATCGAGGTAATTGCTTTCATTTCCTACTTTATCCCGCTGGGTGCTAGGAGCATGAAGAGTCTGAGGTTGGGTAGGGGGTACGGATCCAGGCCTTTCCCAGAGCTAGCTCTCATCCCTGTCCCCCCCAATGGCCTTGCCTGTCCCCTCCCTAAGGGCCCATCTGTCTACCACGCACTGAGTGTATGGCTCTCTGAGGATGTGTGCCCTGGGATCTGAGGCCCACCTCGGGGACGGCGGAACAGGACACAGCCGGCAGAAGTGACGGCTAGGGACGCCCACTTTGCTTTGCAGTTAAAAGGACAGAGAAGAAAAATAGAAAAAGACATTTATTTTCTTAAAAAACACACGCGCACAAAAGCGGTTCATTAATTTCTTATTAAAATTCTGCGCGGCACACGGGCAGGGAAGGAATGGGGCTGGCCCTGGAGAGGGGGAGGGGAATCGGAGCCCCGTATTAGCTTCTGCTGCCGAGGAGGGAGAAGTGGGGAGGGGGGTGAGAGGGGTTATCTCAGCCTCTTGGGGAACAGTGCCCCACTTCTAGCAAAGGAGGAGAACAAGACTCTAGAGATGGCCCTGGTTTCCCAGAGCATTGAGAACAGGTTCAAACCAGACTGGAACCCAGGTGCCCCGCAGCTCATAGGCACTGTTTCTAAACCACCCTCAAAATTGTGGGCTGCTAGGGGTCAGGTTGAGATTCTGTGTATGTTAGGCATGCGACCCCCTCCTCAGTTGTTACCCCCATCCTTCTCTCTCTCTTTCTATCTTGAGAAAGGGACTCACTACCAATTCCTGGCTGGCCTTGAACTCCACGTGTATGTGGCTCAGGCAGGTCATGAACCTGAGTCACCTGACTCGGCCTCCTGAGTGGCAAGTCTGTGGCATGAAGCCTAGCTGCAAAGTGCTGCGAGTGTCAACAGCCAGGTGTTTGTGACTGGGCTCTGAATTCGAGAGTTGCTTGGTCAGGAGTACCAGGGTTCAGAACTAAGCACCCAGTACTGAGACTGACTCCCCACCAGGGCAGTGCCTCCGGGGCCAACCTGAAAACCCTGTTTAGGTCCAGGGCAGATCTCATTGGCAGAACTAACTCTAGACACGATAGGGACAAGGCCCTTTCTCCACATGCCTCCCCCCCATCCACGCAAGTGAGACTTGGACTCAGTGGTTCTGAGAGCTTTTTCCTCCAGTGTTTCAGGTGACAAAGTCCATTTGGGGGTGCCACACCTGGTGGTGAGAGTTGGTGCCCATAGCCTTCCACTCACTCAGTCTCTGGGGTGTCTTGACGGGGCTCTGGGGGTGCCCTCGCTCCAGCCCTGGCATTGCACAGCGCCTTGTGTCTCTCCCGCAGCCCAGCACCCAGCCGTCCTCAGAACCTCTGAATGCATTCCAGTAAAGCTCATTTTCTGCTACTAAGTTTATAACACATCCCCACCTACTGGCCTCACACATTAACAAGACGGCGTGGCAAACGGCTACATGGACCACATAAGCCTGTCCACCAGGACATGCTTCTTGCTTCTTCCTTTGGGGGATGGAGCGAGGGTGTGGACACAACCCTCAGGAGACACCGGGGCCCTGGGTTGGGGATTGCCTGCCCCCTAACATCATGAGTTAGGGGACACTCACTCATCTGCTGAGATCCTGGCTCAGGCCACCTGGGACATGCAGCCTGAGTGTGTCACCAAAGGGGCCCGTTCTCCATTTTTGCTTTCTTGCCCTTTCCTGTTCCCCACCCCAGAACTCCTGCTTCACCTCCACCTATCCATGTCTTCTGCGCCCCTGCTGTATGCAAATTACTGACATTAAGATCAACAGTGCAAGTTGGAGGCCCAGATGGGTGGCCCTCAGTAAGTTTATGCATGCCAGTTCAGATGCGAGCCGGGCCCAAAAGGCAACAGGAAGTACCAGGCAGGGTACCACAGAGAATGCTCAAGAGAATATTCTAGGGAGATTCCCTGGAGGAGGTGCCGTTGGAGATGGGCTCTGCAGGTTAGGTAAGGGTTTCTAGAGCCTGGGTGTTACCACGAGAGAGCCACGGTGGCAGCTAGATGAGGATCCTGTAAGACGAGGAGAGGGCAGGAGTGGCAACAGGAAGAAACAGACTGGGGTAAGACGATGAAGGAACTGGATGCCAAGATAAAGAGAGCGTGTTTGCTCCCGAGGGCAGTGGGGAGCCAGTGAAGGTTACTAAGCAAGACAGCAGACAGAATCCCTCTCCAACAGATCCAAGCACCATCCTGGCCCCCGGACTCTTATTGGAACTAAAAAAGAAAATGGCCTACATCTCTGCTCTTTGGAAGAAACCTGAGGCTAAAAACAGAGTTGGGGACAGACAGATTTTTCACTTCCTTCCCTCCACCCTCCTCATCCCAAACAAGAGCTGGGTCTTGATGAGGGATTTGGGGGGAACTGTGTTCACACACAGGCGGTGGCCAGCAGTCCTGGCAGAATCCTGGGAGGAGATGGGCAGGAGACCACGTGCTGTGGACCAGGGTGCAGGACAGGAGGGACACAGCCCAAGGTCACCCTGCCCAGGCACCAGGGTCAGACAGATGCCCAAGAGGTGTGGCTTCCGATCTGACAGTGTAGTAGTCAGAACCTTGTGGTTTCAGTTGCCTCCCAAGCAAAGGATACGGCAGCTTTCCCCACTTCAGCCTAGCGTCTCAGAACAGTCTAGAAAGCCCATCAGAAAGTCTGCCTGCATACAATCAAGTCGATGTATCTCCTCCCCCAATAGAAAAAGCAGGAAGAATGCCAGGTGGTCTTGGAGGAAGATCGCTCCGGAGCCCAACAATATATATTTAAAACAAGGTGCATTTCTTTTAATCTGGTCATATCTATCAGGGAATGTCCAAGGGTTAAAACCATCTGCTGGCTTCTTTCTTTAAAGGATGGGAAACTGAGACATGGGATTCAGAAGCGATATCCGGGCTCAGGAAAGGTATCCAGGGAGCCAGAGAGCCAGGAGCAAGCTCCATGAAGCCCCCACCCACCTCCCACACTAGCTTCTTCCTGAAAGTCCACCTCTGACTGTCAGTATGCTGTCTGTGGACAGCAGAAGAGTAAGAATCCTTCCCTGCTTGGTTCTTCCAGACTCCTGGGATCTACCAAAGGCACCAATTGCGCGTCCAAGGCAGCAGCAGGAAGGACAAACAAGAGGGTTTGGCTGGAGACGCCGTTTCCTAAGCAGAAAGAGCTCTGACAGGGTAGGAAGAGGAGAGGACCTCTAACCAGAGATCAAGAGAGTGGGCATTAGGAACCTAAGGCCAGTACCCTGAGCTGCCTAGGAGCCAGATCTCAGGAAGAACTCAAGAAAGGGCAAGAGGCACATCCAGATCCAGACCTGCTGGGCTCCCAAGCTCTGGCTCACCTGTCCAGGCGCCTTTCACCCCTCCCCATTCTGCTTTCCCTAAGATGGGATTTCTTCTCCCTTTCCACCCTCAGCCCTCCCAGCTTACCCTATCCTTACAGGATACTGCCTGGCGATTGCGCCCAGGACCAAACAAAAAGGACAGCTTCCTCCAGTGAACTAAATGCAAAACAGCTCGACCACCAAAGGAACCTGCCCATCCACAAGAGGGAAGTAAGCCTGCTCCCCTCCCCCTGCCAGCCCCTGACCCGTACAGTTCTCAGAAACCATTCTTTCTTCTTTCAACCTTGAGACTGCGCCTGGGCAGAGCAAGCAAAACCTTGGTTGGAGACCTTGGGTGGGTTCATAGCCTGCCTCAGGTGGGATCTTAGGGCCTGGGCAGATCTGGGCAGAATCTGACCACCACACAAGGAAGGTTCTGCACCCACGCCTAGCAGATCTGGTCCTCTCGATTCAGCTCCTCTCCCAAACCTGTCCTTGGCTCACCCCTTGCTCACTGGGCATTGGGGCTCCCTAGCTCGCCCTCTCTGGTGAGGAAATGTCCCGGGTGTCCCGGGTCTGCTGGCTCCATGTTGGGCGGGGCAGAGAGATGCTCTTCTCCATCCGCCTCTCTCCTTCCCTTCTCTTCCTTTCTTCCTTCCCACGTCGGTCAGTGCCCCTCGCCTCCTGAAGCGACCCCAGCTTGCTAAAGCCCGCTGCAGCCTCCTTCTGGATGATCTGAGTTCCTATTCTGGGGGTTGTCCTGAGGAGAGCCCCCCTCCCCCGTCTCCTCCTACACATTCCCGTGGCCCCACAGCCACCATGCCACTTGAGACCCTACCCTCTCTTATCCCTTTCCGGAGGAGCCCGGGGCGAGCCTGGGGAGTAGACGCAACAGATTGCAGAACGCCGGAGCGCGGCCCCGCTTTCACCGCGCGCGGCCAGCCGCCCGGCCCGCGCCCGCTGCCCAGACCCCCCGCCTGCCCCGCTCTGCGAGTCGGCCGGCCATTTGGATGCAGCTCACAGGAGCGCGGGCACTCGCCCGTCCAGCCTCAGGGCCCCTTCAGTCCTCTTCCCTTGCCGAGGCCCGCCGCAGGAAGCCAGGCAGCCGGCCGCGCCGCCCCGCACCCGCCTGAGCGCCGGGGGGCCGGGAAGCAGCGATCCCTCGGGTCCCAACAGTCCCCACGCCCCCGCGGGCTGCAGGGGGGAGTCGCGTGGGTGGCTGGGACTACAACTAGCTTATCTTCCGCAGCCCTCCACACCTTGGTGGGCGGACACGCCCCCGGGGTCTCAGATTTGGACCCTGGAACATTCTCCCGGTTCCCCAGTCTTCCCGGCTCCGGGCTCGGTTCCCTCGGCGGCCTCGAGCTCAGAGGCTGGAGGTAACTCGAGGCTCAGCCGGGAAAGCCGAGCTGGAAACAGCGGCGGAGTCCACGGAAAGGGGTGGAATGGGGGTGCTCCTTTCTCTTGATTCTCCCTGTGCCCCCTCCAGGGGCGCCCGCCGCATCTTCACCCCGAGTCTGCGCCGCGACACTTACCGTGGGCGAGCAGCGCGGAGAGGCAGAGCAGGGCGGCGCCGCCGCCACCCGACATTCCCGGGGCCATGGCCGAGGCGGGGGCCGAGGGGTCCGTGGGGGCAAACGTCCGCGACGATTTGGCTCCAGGCTGGGCTTGGTCACATCCAACTCAGTGTGGCGCCTAACTGTCTCTGCCGAGGCTCCGGGAACCCGGGAACGCAATTCGGGGACACTTTGAGGGGAGGGGGCGTCCCAGTCGTCTCCGGCTGCACCCTCTGAGCTAGTGGGGGCGCAGCTCCGGGCGGGAGGAGCCTCCACCTCCCTCAGCTGGTGCCCCCTGCAGGATCTGCGAGGCGAGGGGGGAGCCGCACGTGCGGTCCCGGGGCCCGGTGGCCGCGGAGGTCCCGGGGGCTGCCTGGAGCCGTGTGCCGATCCTCCCGGTAGGTCTCGCGGCGCCGCTCCAATCTGTACTGGCTGGAGGGCGCAGATTCCCAGCGCGATCCAGCTCTCTGGGGTTTCGGTGGTAACCCGACACGCAGAGCGCGGCTTTCTTCCTCCGAGCACCCTGCAGCGGTCCCAGCGTGAAAATCCCAGATGAGGAGCAAATGAATGATTTCTTTCGCGAAGAAAGCGAAAATCCAAGCAACTTTAATCCATCCAGGGCAGGAAAAGTTTCCGTGCAGTGCTGAAACGGACGGCCCGGGTCGCCACCGCCGTAGGTGACGCCCAGACCGAATGCCTGGGGCGACCAGCCAGATGTTTGTCCCCTCGCAGAGCTCGATCCTGGACTCCAGCGCGCTCTCTTGGGTTTCAACCAAGGCCGGTGCTAATACTGGCCGGCTTCTCGCCGCCTGGCCGGACAGCGTTTCGGTGGCTGGGGTTAGGGGGGCTTCTCAGGAATTGACTGCCCCAAGGAGACGGAACTGGGAGAAGCGAGAGAGCGGGAAAGCCAGCTAAGGCGCCCTGACAGAAGCCGAGGTTAACCCGAGCGTTGTCGCTGCTATCCTGCCCAGCAACGTAGGATGGAGAGGGGCTGGCCAGCCCGCAACAGTTCCGGGCCACCCCTCTCTTCTCTTTCGTCTCGCTGTCTCAGCAGTGGGGCGCAGTGCTCTGCCTCGCTCCGCTCCTCGCCTTCCCCCGGGGACCCCGCCACAAACCTTGAACTTTTCCGGGGTTCAGAGTCTCCGATGTGGCGTTCTCCCTATCGCCTGCGCCCTGTCCCTGGACTCCCGTTCGTCCACTGCAGGGCATCGGTGCTCGCTCTCTCGGAGTGTTTAGAGGAGACAATCGCCGCACCAGTCCGGGCTGCGGGTGGCGTGGCGCCGGCGCTGGGCCAGGGGCTTAGGGGACCAGCACCTGCGCAGACCCCCCCGACCCCCCCCCCGGCCTGGGAGGCGATCGCTCGTGCCTAGGAGGCACCACCGAGAGGAGGTGCACAGCAGGGGAACTGGCTCCCCGTGGACGTGTGCAGGGGGTAGGGGGAGAGAATCAAAGATCAAAAAAGAGGCGGCGGGGGGGGGGTTGAGGGGGGTGCACAGTTGCACGAAGCAGTCGCTGCCGCCCCCTCGGCGCTCGCGCGGGCAGCAGCTCCGGGGTAAATGACTGGAGAGAGACACACACTCTTAGGATCGCGCCGTCTTCCTCCCCCGGTCCGGGATTCAGCGCCCACCAGGGCAGTAGCGGGCGAGCGCTGAGCTTGGCGCGCTCGCTCCCTTTTCCTCCCTTCTTCCCTCCTCCCAGATTCCCCGTGATCACGTGGCCCCGGAGCGCGCGGCCCACGGCTCGCGCGCCACGGAGACTCCCCCATCCCCCGGCTCAACGCCTCCCCCCCAACCCCCCCTGTCAGTCCACGTGTCCATTCCGCATTCTCAGCCTGGGGGCGCGCGCGGCTCCTTAATGAGAGTCGGGCCAGGGCTGGCCTCCCCATTCCGTCCTCCTTGGTTTTGCGTTGTATTTTTCCTCCCCGACGCAGGCCAGCGCTGGGGACCCGAGTGGGAAGGTCGGCTGCGGCGGCTACGTTTCTCCCGGGAGGAAGTCGCCGCAGTCGCCGATGTCAGTTTTCAAAGGATACTAGCTCCCCGCCGGGAGCCGGAGATGTTTTCAGCCTTGTTAGCAGAGGCCAGGCGGGTAGGGGGGCAGACTATCTCCACCCCTGGTGTCTGCGTGGGTCTCTGCAGGATATCCTGTGGGAATCAATCTAGCCGTCGCGCCCAGATCTTCCTGAGCTTTGGAGCTGAGTTTCGGGTAGAGGTGGGCTGGGGACGCCGATGGGGACGGACCCCACAGCTGGGGGTTGGAGAGGGGGCATCAGTATATCTACAGGTTGTTTTCTTCGCATGCCTCTGAAGGGCCTGGAGATGGGGGACATGAGGAGCTGTCCCTCTTGTAACCTCACCCAGGTGCCTGCTAATAAGGGGAGTGCTGGCCGGGTGCGGGGGGTGGGGGCATTCTTTCCCATCATCGTGCCTCCACCTTCTATTAGAACACAACCCGGATCAGACCAAACAAGCCAACCGTCAATCAAGCCTGGGATCAATGACCACGATTTGACAGCATCATTTAGATGTCATGTGTCAATCTCCCAGAGGTCGGGTCTTCATTCTCTCCACTGTAAAGGGTCTGTCTTCAATCCTGTGGTTGTAGCCTTTATGGGGGTATGCTGATCACCCCTCTATATTAGATGGAGAAAGCAGGTTCAGACAGATCTGGGCAATGGTAGACCAAGGGTGTCAATTCGACCTCACCTGTGCCTGAGGTCTTAGTCTTGCCTTTGTGAATTTCCTTCGTATCCAGAAAAGGGGCATTTTAGGGGGCAGAGGAAGACTCTTGGAAGCCTTAGCTTCTGTTTTTGCCTTAGCTGCTCACTCCTCCCCCTCGGCTGTCTTGTCTGGAACTCAGAGGTGCAGTGGAGAGAGCTGGCTGGGCTGTTGAAGGCCCTGGAGATGGGCGATGCTGGAGTAGTCAAAGAAGATGATTCTCATTAGGCCCCTAATGCCTGATGGCAATTAATGTCACCTAAGGGCTTATTAACCATCCCACAGAGAGGCGATCCAGAGATCAGCTGTGTGTGTGGTGGAGAAGAGGGGGGAGGGCTTGGAGACTAGCGGCAGGGCCCACCCACCCAGTGTGAAGAGACCCTGGACTTAAGGATGATCAGAGGTAAGGGCCACAGGCGATTTTCCCCATGAAGCAGGTGCAACAGCTCCCCACAGCCTTTTGCAGCCGACTCCGAAGCCACAGAGGGAGAAGCCAAGGGCTCAGCCCACCCTCCAGGTCCTGGCTGGAAACTGCACAATGCTGGGCAGGGTGCCAGCCACTCAGATGTGGTTTCTCTCTACTCTATCTCAGTTTCCCCTCCTTTGTCTTCCTTCTTATAAGGACCCATCTAGCATTACAGCTATCGTAGGTCCAACAGGGAACAAGGGAGAACCAGTCCTTGTCGACCATGGGTCTTTTGTTCTGGAAGGGGCGGCAGATGCAGTACAGTAGTGTCATCTGGTTACACATTCGCCTCATCTTCCAGAAGTGGCTCAGGAAGGCCCAGATGCTGGTTCAACAGAACTCTGTTCCAATCCTGTTCTTCCCTCACCTCCTATGTGGATTTGCCCTTCGTGGATTGAGCCAAGAGCTGTCTGTGGGGTCAGCCTACCTGATCAGCCAAGAGTCTCCAAATGTCACATGTCCTTCCTCCCTGTTTTAGAAGAGTGGAGGTATCAATACCCAGATGATTCCAGTTCTGCTGACTGGGGACCGATACCTCATGACAGTTCCATGCTGGGACTCAGAGATGAAACTATTGGCATATGGTGTGTACCATTAGTTCCCTCCACTTTGCCTGTCACGTAACAAGCTGCCCTTGGCCTTACCTGGGAGTCCTGGTTATAGGTTCCTAGCAAGCCCTACCACTGGGACCAAACTAGGGGAGCCAGGTGAGGTCAGGGGAGCCAGGTGAGGTAGAGTCCAGGCTGGAGAGAGGACTCTGTACATGTGCTTCTGGCCCCCAAGAGTATAACTCTCTCCTCATTTTTTTCCTTTCCAAGTCTTTCTGTACAGAAGATTGGCAAGTGCTCAGGACTGTTGTCATTGTCAGCTCCTGAGTGATGCCTAGAACAATCTGTGATAGTTAATTACAGGTGTCATCCTGACTGGTGAAAGCTTGAGCTCTGGGCACATTTGCAAAAAATTTGTAGTTAGGTCCTGAGCAAGCCTGCAGGAGATTGTCTAACTGATGAGGGGAGACCCAGCTCATGGTGGGTGCAGCTTTTCCCTGGGAAGGTAGATAAGATGGAGAAAACTGATTTAGAGACTTGCATTCTTAATACGTGGACAGACGTGCTGTCTGGCAGGTGAGGTTTGCACCTCTCTCAGCAGTCCTGTGAACCTGTAGTGGCCAGTTTCCTTGGCTCGTGGTATTGGTATGAGCTCTTCAACCAAACTGGAGAATGTAACCGGACAGCTTGCCAGATTCCTTAAACTAGAAATGTAACCCAGAATAAACCCTTCCTTTCTCCATAAGCTGTTTGGTCATGAATTTGTCAGCAACATGAAGGCAAATTGTGCACAGTCCTAGATTCTTGCCAATGACATGCGCAGCATGACCCCAGGACCCTCCCTGCACAGTGTCCATTAAGGACACATCCAGAAACCTGCACTTCTTTGCTGCCTGACCCATCCCTTTGAGCATGCTCCTGGCTTTCATGTTGCCTGTCCACAGCAGGAGACAGGCTAGTGTGGGCCTTCCTTGAAGGGGTGTCCTTAGGACCTCCCGGAGCTCCTTGTCAGATTCCCTAAGCTAGCTGTCTGTCACAGAACAGCACAGCTTGTTAACTCTGCCATTTTGTTAAATACTTGACTTTTTTTAAAAAAACCGAATGTTACGCTGGGTGCTAGAGTGAGCAGGCTGCATAGAAGAAACACCCAGATGTCTTTGGAGACATTTGTGAGCTTCCACAAACCCATCTTGGGAAGCCAGTGACACTCACAGCTAATATTAAGGAGAACGTTTGGTGCGTGAGGTGCCGCGTTTGGCATTTTGCATGTGTAATCTTGTTCTTAGCCACGACCCTGTTAAGTAGAGTCTGTTAGGATTGCCATTTCCAACTGAGGCCCAGAGAAGATAAGTTTCTTGCCTGGGGTTATACAGCTAGACAGTAGCAGCACCAGAACTCAAAACTATGTATATGTGATGCCAAAGCTCAGCTATGTAACCTGGTGGAGCCTTTTTATCCTGACAGGCAAGGGTTCAGGTTCTGTAGACCACAGGCAACTGCTTCTTCCTGCACGTGCTTACGGGCACTGGGGTTCTAAGCTTTCATAGGACATCTATCCCAGGGAAGCCAGAGCAGCAAAGGTGTCTGGGATCAAGGGGCCTCTGGCAAGAGAACAGCGTTCTCTGCGGCCCTGTCCAGAGTGGCTCAGCCTGTTGCCCCCCTCTCCCAGCACCTCCACCCACCCATGCACAATAGATCGGATCAAAGTTGTGCCTGTGTGTACAAGATTTTTGTCACATCATCCAATCGCCCTATCTTGCCTCCTGCTGCAGGCTGAGCTCCCAGCTAAGATTCCCAGAGTCATTAAGAAGCGCGGGGCGGGGGGGGGGGGGACAGAAGGTCCTGAAGATCCTGATGGTCAGCACACAGGCTCCCAGCCAGAAACCTGCTTCTAGTTCTGGAGGGCAAGGTGGCTGCCCTAAGTCCCCATAATGAGATGTCATAACTGAGTGTCTGGCTATACTGAGTGTCCCTTAGGTTTGCTTCTTGTCAGAAACTTAGCACAACTGGAAAGGAAGCTAAAAGACCCCTGCTTAGTTCCCCCACACATTGTGAGCCCTCTGCCATTACTTCTCAATGAACATCTCCTTACATCAATGAAGTTATTACGGTCTCCGTTTGGATCAGAAATGATCTCCTTCCCCCCAGTGTTTTCAAAGCTGGGATTGGACCCAAGACCTTGTGCAGACCGGGCAAGCATACTAACACTAAACTGTCACTCCAGGAACTCTTTCTCATTTTCATGGTTAAGAAAAACCAAAGTCTAATAGTTAGTGATGGGCCTCAAATTCCACAGCTATTTTCAAGACACAGACAGGAACATAATCCTCCCTGAGGTGGACCTGGTTCCCTGCCCTGAAGCGTATCCTGTTGTGACACCTAAAGTGTCATGTCATAGCTTAGCTCCAAGATAATGTGGAAATCCATCTTCTCTTTCTGGAGGGCAGGCAGTTCCCTCCCCCATTGCTCCAGGGTGCAGAGTGGGCACTGTTTCAACTTGGACCTTGGACTGGAGTTCCAGAAGGTAGTTTGCAAGTACTCCTTTACTTGTCCAGACCAGTCCCACCCTGCATGGTCTTCCTCTGTGAGGCCCTCCCAGTCATTTCCCATACCCAGCCAAATGGCATACCCCTATCACCTAAGTTCCTGGGTTTTCTGCAGCTGCTTGTCAGTAGGGGTTGTGTTAATCTGTCTGACTCCGAGCAGAGGAGATCCAGGAAGACAGGCCAGTTGTGTGTCCTCAATGCGTGCCCCTTGCTTTAGCCACCCATTGTCTTTCCAGATCTCTGATAGATAGGCAAGATGGTTCCTGGCCTTAAGGGGCCTACTTGGTGTGTCTGTGTAGGGAGACACACAGGATCGTAGTTCCATGCCAGGGAGTACCACCACAGAGGAAAGGCCAAAGTCTTGGGGCATCAGGCAGATAAGGGAAGGCTTCCTGCCAGAGGTGTGCAGGGGAGGGCTCTGGTGAGGAGTGGACAGGACAGGAGGAAGCAGCTTCCCTGAGCAGGAGCCTGGGGCCATCTGGTATTCAGACATGAGTGTGTCAGCGTGCTTGTGGCTGGCTGGGTAGAGCTGGCGAGGAGCTAGAGAGGCCAGCGGATACGCTGTCCCCACCTTTGAGGACCTGCATACTCAGGACTGTCATGTTTAGTCACTCAGCACTTCACAAGGAAGGGAAAAGAAGGTCTGCATAGTATGTTCGTGACCTGTGCTCATGCATGCGTGTGCACCCTTCAGCAAGAGAGTCATCACAGCTCTGCAGGATGCGTTGCCCTCCAAGCTGTCTGTTTAAAGGGCCTCTGGCTTGCATTTCCTTAGAATCTCCCTTTATCTTTCTCCAGGCAGCAAGCGCACTTCTCCCATTCCCCACTCATGCCTGGCTGTCCCCTCCCTACCTCCCTTGAGCACACAGGGCCAAGAAGCTAGGACCACCCTGGGCTTCCAGCCAAGGAAGGATTTGGACCCCAGCCATGTGAGATGGACACTGCTCTCCCCCTATTCCTTCCCACTCCACATCGGCCTCATTTATTCCAGGGCAAAGCAGAGAGAGAGAGAGAGAGAGAGAGAGAGAGAGAGAGAGAGAGAGAGAGAGAGAGAGAGAGAGAATCCTACCTGGGCTGTGCCCCACAATAACAGCTAAGCAACAGTACACTCTGGAGAGAAGAAGAACAGGGCCCTCAACTGTTCCTGGGACTCCAAAAGTCATCAGGGTTATCGTGTCTGGCCAGTGCTGTTTGGCTCGAGGATTGGCATGGTCCAGTTGTCCCTGCTTTGCAGGGAGAGTGCAGATCTGGAATGCTGAGGAACGTAAGGGAAGGCATGCTGAAGGCTAGGGAAGGAGCCCTCTGGCTGCAGGCAGCATGTTTAGACAGCGGCCAGAGAGACTCGTGAACACTAGGGAAAAGCACAAGTCTCAGAGCAGTAGATGCCTTGCCCGGCATCACGCAGGGGGCTCACTTCAGACCTGAACTAGAACCCACATCTCCTTCCTGCTCCCCTGATATGCAAAGCCTTGCTTCAGATTCCCTGCTTGCCACCCACATCATAATTCCCAGATCCCTTCTTTTTGTTCGCTGTAGTAGTCTGTGGCTCCCTTTTGCTGCAGGATGAATTCTGGACTCGCTTTTCTCCCTTTTGTCCTTTCTCCTCTTGCTCTGCCACCATTCATTCTGTTTTCCCTAATCTGGTTCTTCCACCCCAGAAAGACTAATCACTGCTGCTTCATAAGCAGGATTCACCCGGCGTCAGTCTTAGCTTACTTACTCTGTCCATTCACACAAGCCTTAAGGACAAAGACAAGGTGTTGGTCATCTTTGAATCTTCCACAGCATCAAACACAATTCCATACAAGCATCAAACACAATTCCATATACAGTCACATTCCTAAGCATTTGCAAAGCACATGTGTGAATGAATGAAAGGCAAGCGAGGTGACGGTACTCTCTATTCATCACCTACCTCGCTGTCTCCTCCCTAGACTCTTGAGTAACATATAAATACTATCTCCCCTTGGAGAGGAGGCAGCCCAGGCTCAAGGATAAACAGCTAAGAAGGGGCAGAACTGAAGTCTGTTGACCCTAAATAAAGTGTTTATTCAATTCCCCTGCTTAGAACTTATCTGATGACAAATACCGAGACGAACCTCTCCAGGACTTCTTATGTACCCCGAAAAAAATCTACTCACCAGAGACACTCAGGGGAGCCGGGAACTCCAGCGGATATTCGCACTTTAGGTCTCACTGCTCTTCTTGGACCGAGTGGAGGAATGTTCCTGTGGGATTTGTGGGACAGAGAAGTTGGCACCTCTCCAAAGGTTCCTGTCTTATAGTGCATGATTTGAACCCAAGTCCTGGAGCCAGTCTGTCCAAGTCCAAATCCTAGCCATCTAGCTACCTCATTGATCTTGGGCAACTTTCTGACCCTCTCAGTGCCCAGTTCCCCATAGTCAATGCGATGGTTGTAGTTCGACAGGGTGGTGACTGGCCTGGTGTTCTGTGCCTTTTTGCCGTCACCTTCACCCACACCAGGCCAAGGGGGCTCTCACTCTGCCTTCCTTCGAGGAGTCATCTGGGTATGCTGGCCAGACCCCCCAGCCCCAGCACTCCAGGCCTCCCATGTAAGGCATGGAAGCAAAATTGGGCTGGGAGAACAGCTCGAAGGAAAGCCAAATCAAAGTGACTTTTGTGGTGACAAATGCTTAATAATAACTTTACAAATCCAGTTGAATTACTATGAATAACAACCTCTTTTTTTCCTTCTTCTTTTTGTTGGATACGGCTCCCGACTCCCAGAGAGCACACAGCTACAACCCTGAAATTCACCCAAAAGAATCATTACTGAGAAAACAAACTAAAAATAACCGCAAAGGAAACAGCGCCGGCTCAGAAATGGTTCTTTGGAGGTGGGGGCGTCCAGAGCAACTTTTCTGTTGCTCCTAGGGTAATAGATTCTAGTGTGGAAACGCGAGGCTGCCGTGCAGGTGCGTCCTATCTCCTTGCCCTGCTGCCTGGGCCCCCAGATCATCTTCAGGGCTCCTCCTAGGCGTTCAGCTGCCATGCCAGTGCCCACTCCTGGTCCCTAGGACTAGCCTGGCCCCCAGTGTCTGATATCTGGGCTATTTCCTTCCCCTCTCGAGAACCAGGAGACCTGAGCTGGCCCCAGGCTTCTGGCCACTTGCCTGCTCTGCCCTGTGATTCATCTGACCCTTAACATTCTTCATGTGCCAGGCTCTCGGCTCAGCTTCACTTTCCCCTCTGGGCAGATCGCATTGTCCAAGTAAAGAAAGGAGGCTCAGAGAGGCTGGGTGACTGGTTCAAGGTCACACCGGAATGTGAATTCAGGTTGGATTTGTCATGCAGTTCCTCAGCGTGACTTCATGCGAATGGCTCAGCTTCTCCAAGCTGGGCACATGGAGGGTCCTAAGAACAGGCTGAGACCATATCTCCCTACCAGGTGAGGTGCCCCAAGGCTGGCACTTTGTCTCCATGGTTGAAGAGGAGTGGCATCTTGCCCATTTTTCAGTCTCAGCTCTGTTCAAGGCAAGGCTGGGTCTTTCCATCAGAACTAGGGACATCCCAGAGGTGGGACATCCCCAGGTAAGACCACCTCACATCAGTCTAGAGGGACCGTTCTAGCTCAACTTTCATATCAGAGTCACCTAGTAGAAGGGCTGAAGGTCTCCTTAGGAAAGGGTCAGCTTCCAGGGGTCATTACCCCCCTCTAACCAAGTGTCCTCAGCCCGTGCCCTTGGTGTCCTTTGCTCCCACTTGCTTGCCACTTGGCTTCTGGAGTTTCTGACTAGTGGTGACAGCTGACTGATGGGAAGGGCTGTGGGGTAACCGCACGGCACCCCTCAGCGGGGAGCAAGCTGTTCATCTCCTCTGCCAAGATGGATGTCTGTCCCTGGGAAGTCTGACGGCTCTCCCAGAACATGCCGCAGTACCCGTGATTGAAATGTATCCCAGCGGCTCTGGGGCTGCCTGGCTGCTGGTCCCTCTGCCTGGCCATGTCTGTCTGTCTGTCCTTCTGGTGTGTCCATCCATCCGTTGGGGAAGATAGATGATGTGCTTGCAAGCTGAGATCAGAAGGGGTGTTTAATTGGCTTGTCAGGACTAGAGAGGTGGGGGAGGGATTAGTTCCTGAGAGGTGTTGTCAAAGGCACGGTCACTGCATGAGAAGAGTGCCTGGAGTCTGGGGGGAGCCACGGGGAGGCCAGGGTAGAGGGCTTGCCCACTCCTGCAGGTAGGGCACCCGACAGGCTTCTGCTGTGGTCAGGGACAGAGAAAACTGAGGCAACCCAGAGGGGAGACACCTCTGGCGTGGGGGAGGGGCTGGAGTTCTGCCCTTCAGCCTTCGCTTGTCTGACAGATTCTCTTTGTTCCCTTCTCATCCCTTTGGACCTCCTGGCTGGTTCTGGTCCCTTCTCGTGCTGAAGGGCCAGAGAAGAATAGGAATGCTGTCCCTTGTCATAGAGAGATTACTGCTGTCTACAATCTCCAGCTCTCTGGGACAAGCACCTGGGCTTAGAAATCACTGACACTCCATCTATGTGGGGCAGGAAACTCTGCCATGTCAGACCCCATAGACTAAGGGTCACTGCCTTGGGGAGAAACTGAGGAAGAGAGAGGGGCTAGGAGTGGAGGAAGAACTGGTGAGGTACCAGCAGGGTTATGTCCTTCTTCCTCTTGTCTTGGCAAGTTGGCTGTGTGGTGGGGTTGATGTAGCTGGTCCATGTAGCAGACAGTAAGGTGCCCTAGGGGTCTGCAGCAGTGACAAGTATGTTGATTCTCTTTGCCTGGATTGGAGCAAGTTGAAGGGAAGGACAGCAGGGTAGGATGGTCAGGATGGGGTGCTGTGAGAAGTTTCTGGTATAGGGTAGGGGGACCTGCCATTCCTACCTAAATCCTGTCCACTCTCCCCACTCAGTACCAGGGGACAATCCAGAGCTGCATTGTGTGACTATGAATGTGGTCACTGTCATCTCTGCTGCCACCCTTGCCAATGTCATAGTGCTATCACATCACCACCATTGGCACCTTGACCATGCCAACACTGACATCACCACTTCCACTTCATTGTTACCGTCATCGTAATCATCATTGCCGCCATCATCATCATCATCACCTTCATCACCATCACCACAAACACCACCTCTTCATGATCACTCTTACCGCTATCATCCTCACATCATCATCACCATAATTATGTATGTGTGTACATGTTGGAGACCAGAGGTTAATGTCAAATGTTTTTCTCCATTACTGTCCACTTTATTCTTTGGAAACAAACTCCCTCATTCAGCCTGGAACATTCTGATTTGTCCAAACTGGTCAGCCAGAAAGTTCCAGGGACCCACCAGTTTCTTCACTGTACCAGCATTGGGGTTACATACATAAACCACCATACCATTCTTGTTGGGTTCGAGAGCTACGAACTCAAGTCCTCCTATGTGTGCAGTAAGCACTGTGACTTGTGAGCCATCTCTCCAGGCTCAGCCATCTGCTTCTGTTGAGTGTGAGCCTTTGATGTGAGTCTGGGTGTTTATGTGTGAGTTTATATGTGCATCTGTGCAGGAACCAGTGAGCTGTATGTGTCTAGTGGTGACTCTGTGTGCTAGCATGTGAGCATGTACACCAGCAGGCTGGATGACCCAAGAGTAGCTAAAAACACCAGAAACCTGTATTGTGTGGGCTGGGAAGACCTCGAGCAGGAGGGCTTCTCTGCTGGCCCGGGCTCAGCTGCACCTGCCCTTGCAGATGCCGCCTAGCAGATGCACTAGGTTTTGCCCACGTGGAGACAGTCCTCTAAATATTTACTCACCAGCCTGATGGAACAGTCTGCTTTCCTTCCTGTCTCCCCTCTATGCATCAAGTCCCAGCTGTGAGTGCTCGGCTTTCCTGCTGCTCCTGGGCTTGGCCAGCCCTGAGACTGCCTCTGGAGTCAGTGGAAAGGGGATGCCAGGGAGCCTGAGGCCAGCCTAACTCTCCTTCAGGGTGACCCCCGCTTGTCTGCCTCATGTCCATACAGGTGCGCAAACTCATGGGCACTTCTATTTCATTCACCTTATTCTTATACCCAGAGTCACCTGAGCCTGAGCCTCACCTGACACACTTTTAATCACCACAGAGATAATGGTATATGCCAATCCTTCACTTCACTCTTAGCCTCGCCCACTTAACTCCACACAAGCCCCCTCTTCTGCTACCCTTGCTGGTCCCAGGGGCTTGTCTTCATGCAACTTGAGCCCATCTGACCTAGGAGCCAGCAGGCTGCTCTTGTTCTCTTAGGACAGGCTATCTCTGTAATAGCGGAGATACTGTCCATGGTCCTGAAACAAGACGTGTAATCCTGCGGCTCTGGTGCAACTGGGTTCTTCTGCACTTGGCATCAAAAATCTGTGTAAGACTTTATGTCCCGGACCAGGGACAAACTCCCTGCTCCTCAGAAAGTGACTTTTGATACCAATCAGGATGGAGCCAAGGGCACTGCAGGAAAAGCAAAACTGAGAACAACAACAAACCATAATTCAGAACACTAAAGACCCTACATTATTCACCTGGAACCAGACTAGCCAAATCTCTCCCCATCCTAAAGCTCAGGGAAGCTTACAGAAGAGGGGGGCGGCAAGATTGTAAGAGCATAAAGATGGGGAGGACCAACGATATGCCAGATACTCAACACAAGTTAGGGCTCCAGTAGCCATAATCGGACTTTACATGACCTGCACAATGGCTGACATGTCAACGACCCCCAAAGTGTAGCATGGATCACAGAGGAGAAGGCTCCAGGCAGTAGGATCCTTAGAGGCAAGGGATTAATAAACATAATAGAGTTCCCATACCAACGGATCCTAAGAAAGGGCTACCGGCTATGCCGCTGGATCCTTACCCCTCACTAGGGTGGAGAACTCAGAGGGAGGTTTGGCATTCACACAAGAAGAATGCTCCAGGGAATGGGAGGGAGGAAGAGGGGCACTGGGCAAGGGGGAGGGGGTGGAAGGAAGGGGAAAAGAGGAGGAGTGGAAGGGGAGACTAAGGAGGGGAGAAGGGAGGGAGAGGATGGAGTACCTATTGAGCTTGTATGATTGGGATAAAAATAAAATGTGGGAGGAAAAAAATGAATCCATTTAAGAGAAATAAGATCTCTCTCACACACATACATACACATGCGCGCGCGTGCACGTGTGATAAAGAGACAAAGGACTAGATGGAGAATTCAAAGTCACAGCAACACGGAGACAGAGGAGAGGCACAGAGAGAAACAGGCACAGAGGCAGAGACAGAGAGACAGGCGGGCGGAAGAAGGGAAAGTCACTGGGACGACAAAAATGCGCTGAAATTTCAGAGAGGGAAAAAATTACTCTTGTTTTGACATCACTTTCAAATAACTCTACTCACTTAGAAGACACGTTTTGTTCTGGGAGTACGTGCCCAGATTCTCCGAGCTGGAGCATGGAGGCCAACGCTCAAGAGGTTGGGACTCTGTGGAGGCTGAGATGCTTTCGAAAGGAGAGAGGCTGACAGTGTCTGGATCTAGGATCCAGGATGAGGCCTAGAGTCTGCTCTCATTCAGGGCTGTGAACCGGTGCCTTCCCATGCTATCGAGACCTGCAGATCCCTCATCTCCCCCTCTGCTCAGCTGAACAGAGTTCAGAGGCCAGAGGTTGTCTGTTGCAGGAAGCAGGCAGTCCTTCTACTTGCTTCTGCAGCTGCGCTTGGTTTCTGGGCATAGGAGACAGATGCTGATGTTACCACTGACTGACGTCTCATCCGCCTTCAACTAGCTGGCTCTGGGAATCATTAGCCTCCTGCCTTCCTCCTCCTCAGGCATCTCACATATGCCCACCACTGTGCTAGACACGAAAGTCACCTCGAAGCCTGACCATCACTCTTGGAGCTGGTCGTTATTTATGTTTTACTCTCAAGGCAGCTGAAGCACAGAGCAGCCACAAACCACTCATCCAAGGTCCCACAGCTGGTCCACGGTTGGATTCAAACGCAGACTGCCTGGTTTCCTTTTCGAATAGAATCTCTTCAAGGAGAGCTGGGCATGTCCCTTCTTCACCAATCACCCTCTCCAGGGGGATACTGTGTAGCTGTGGTGCCAGCATGGTGTCATAGCCAGGGGTCCCAGAGGTGTGACCCTCACAGTTCCCATGGGCTCTGGAAAGCTCCAGTTGGGATCTCTTCCTTGGGTCATGGGCCGGGGTATTGGAGAATGTCAGGAAAGGGAGCGGGAACACCAGTCCAGCCCAGGCAGGCTGAGTGAGTTTGCTCAACTGTGAAATGCCACAGCCTCTGGCTGCAAAGGCCCTGCTCAGAGTGGCTGGGCTGCCTGGCAGGGCAGGAGCCCGGCTAATGGTCTTGTTTATAGCTCAAAGCATTATTAGCTCTTAGAGGCGCTCGGGCCTCGCTTGCTGTCGACAGCTGAGTTTATTGATTGAGTGAGTTGATGTTTTTGCTTATTAAGTACCCGGAGTGTAGGCAGATTTGGGCCAGCCTTGGCTGGGTGGCAGAGGGAGCACGTGAGTGAGGAAGATGTCCACCCACGCGAGGACACATTTCAGTCCTTCTCATTTGTCCTGCACGTGCTGGGGGTGGGGTGGGCATATATGTGTTCCTTTACACTCAGGTTTCCCAAAGTGATTTTGGGAGACTGAGCCTTGGAATTTGTACTCCCCCATTCCCCACCTCCCTGACTACCACAGAGTAATTCTGGGAAGAGCCAAGACTTGGATTTGGGAGGTCTGGTTTTGAATCTTGGCTTTAGCTTTCCAAGCTATGAGCTCAAACAAATCCCTGACTTGGGCAAATCTGAACCTCGGGTTCTTTATCTGGAAAATGGAGATGAAAGTAATACCGGCTTTCCCTCCCTTTGAGACTGAGCTTTAATGAGGAGCAGCACTTTCTAAACTGGAAAGCACCACACGCCAGTCTAGAGCGTGACTGTGGTGAGCTGAGTTGTGAGGCCACAAACAGGTTTAGAGTAGGAGGCAGGTGGAAGAGCAGGGCATGAGCAAGTAGGAACCTGGGGGACTGTGGAGCACCCCTGTGCCAGAATGCCTGCACCTGCCCTTTGGGATTCATATGTTTGGAACCCCTGAGGTTGGACTCAGGAAAATTGAGGTTCTAGACCTGATTCTGCATGGGAGTGCAGAGCGATGTCAGAATAGCCAATTTCTTTGTTCAGAATTTCCCCCTTTATTTTTCAAAGACAAACTAGGGGCTGTGAGACGGCTGAGTGGATGAAACACTCACTTGTGCCAGCATGAGGACTTGGTTTGGATCTCCAGCGCCTTTGTAGAAATCGCCAAACGCACCTATAATCTCAGTGTTGGGAGTTTGAGACAGGGGTCTCTCAGGGGCTCATTGATCAACTAGTTAGCCTAGCCAATCTAGGTTCAGCAGAGATCTTGCTTTAAGGAAAAAAACAAGGCAGAGAGCAATTGAAGAAGACACCTGATGTTGACCTCTGTTCTCCACACACATATGCGCAGGTGAGCACATCTCTTCAGACACGTGCACACACATGCATTTGCTGTAGACATGCACATGCATACATATGCACACAGATTTAAAAAGATTAACCATTCATGCTTCATTGCTCTCAAAAGCTGTTTTTCCCTAATGCAGGAACCACTGGTTCTTTCCATCCACTTGTGTGGACATTAGTGGGATTCCTATTTAAAGTCCAGGGCTTCAGGCTCTGCTTCTATACCCTGCGGCCATGTTCTGCCATGTACTGTTGAGCTGGTGCATGTTGGCAAGTGGACAGCCCCACATCCCCTAGCGCACATATGAGTTAAAGCCGAGGGGCTGGGAAAACAGCCGCCTCTCTGGATGCCAGCAGCTAATGGGCGAGCCCATTTCAGTAGCTGATAACAAGACGGGTCCATTAAAAGAACAAATTAACTGCAAACCCAAAGATTACTTCTGTCCTCGTGCTTGGTGAACAGCTGCTGAATGCTGGGCTCCATTTTTGAAATGACCCCCTCCTTAGCTTTGGAGGTGAGGCTGCTGCGGGATATGCTGATTTGGCCATCCCCACCCTGTTAGCAAGTCCTTTATGCCCCAATTTGAATGTCTTCTCAGTGGGATCTTCCCTCATCTTCCTTCACTGCTGCTTGCTGGGCTGGAGAATGTCCAACCTTCTCCACGCTGGGAGTGCAAACAAACTGGGGAGGAGACTGGCTTCCCTGCGTTGTTCCAGCTTTATACCTCGTTCCTCTGAAGCCTCTGCTTCGGAGGATCATCTTTTTGTGGGTCTTTGGACACTGACCTGTTCACTAACACTTTAGCCAGTGTTTTGTGCAATCCTATCATATGCCTCGGTAGTATAGGGTCCAGGCAGGGCCCATGCCGTGGGGGAGGTGCACAGGGAAAAAGCATTGCATAGACAGTTCTGGGAAGCTTCAAGAAACGGGTGGTGTTGGCAACATCTGGAAGCATCAGGGAGTTTTTCAGACAGTGAAGAGGAGGAGGGGGACTTAGTAGGTGGGAAAAAGAGATGCAGTGGTCAGGCGCCTCCAGGTTCTGGGGTGAAATGGCAGCATCAGTCTTCTCACTTGTGAAGTGAGGATATTGACGTGAACCCGCAAGAAGAGAAGGCAATGGATGTGCCTGCATACGGTGCTGTTAGACAGAGCTTGGGTCTCTGTCTTCCTGCTTCTGTCCTTTCCTGATCAGGAGGGACAACAAGCTCCTGGAGGCAGGAAGGCTGTTTTGGGTAGACAGGAACTAGGTCTCCCTTCCTCCAGACTCACCTTGCCAGGCCAAGTGGAAGTAGGGTTAGTATCAGATAACCTGCATAAGAGAGAAAAGAGGGATTCTGATGCTCAGGTTGCGTGTGTGTGTGTGTGTGTACACGCCAGAAGTTGATGCTGGGTGACTTGTCACCTTGTTTATGCAGCCATGGGTTTCCTCAGTCACTTACCATGGCCTTTCCCTACAGCATTTAGAAAGCTTTGTTTCCTTTGTTCATTGTCTCTACCAAATCAACAGAGATTGGAAACTCGGCTCCATCACTGCTCCGCTCAGTGCCTACAATGGAGCTCAGTAGGGAAGAAAGGAAGAAGGAAGGAAGAAGGAAGAAAAAATGGAAGGAAGGAAGAACCAAGGAAGGAAGGAAAGAAAGAAAAGGGAGGGAAAGGAGAGGGAAGAAAAGAGAAAGAAGAGAGAGGGGGAAAAGAAGGGAGGGAAGGGAAAGGAACAGAAGGAAATCCTTATAACCTTAGGGCTATGAGCCTCTTAGATGTGTTTTTCCAAGCACCTGCCTGCTTCTGAGATGGAGACATGCACACTAAAGCAAGGATGTTCTTGTCCCTGAAGCTGTTAAGAAATTGATGGGCACCTCACGACTGAGGTAAGGCCCGGGAACCTGGAGAGAGCAGCAATGATGCATATTTCACATTTAAGGGTGCCGTGAGCATCTTCTGCAGGGGACTTGCAGAGGAGTGCTTCAGCCCTGGAACAGGGGTATGCAATGGCCTGCATGGGGGGCCACACTAGGCATGTTTAAGGAGTGCGTCCCTGGTAAGGCTCAAGGGAAGGAGCAGCGTCTGTCGCTCCCAGACTACAGAGGAGACCCACACAACCTTCAACCCTTTGAGATAGGCAGTTCCCAGGGGATAGAGCCCCAAAGGCTTACGAGTCTGTTGAGGGACCCTAGAGATCACCTCTTTGGATGAAAGGCGCAGTGGGCTCTCAGTGTGGGTAGAAGCATGCGCAAGAAGGAACGCTGCCTAGGGAGTGGCAGGCCCTGCCTCTAGCTTGCTTCACCCAGTTCAGAGTCATCTGCACAGCCCCGTGGTGTCGGCTGAAGGAACAGACTCTGCTTAGAGAGGCGCATCATGTGAACTGCACTGCGAGATTACGCTCAAGGAACATCCTGCCCCTCTCTGTCACCTGCAGCAACTTCTGCGCCCTTTGTGGCTGAACTAGGTGAAGCACTTCCACAGACAAGGTTTGAGCAGGGAACCTTTTTAGTCTCCTCATTCTCAATTCAAGCTCTTTCTCCTCAATGAACTTGCGTTTTCTTAATTGGAGGTTTGGATAGGTGGGATCTCTCCTAACAGGCGCCTTTCCTATTGTCCCAGCGAGGAGAATAGGGCTCCTTTTTTTTTTTTTTAAGGGCAATAATCTCTTCAGCCATCACAGTTGCTTCCTCTGCACCTTCTGGCTTATGCTCCATTCTTCATTCTTGACAAACTACATCGTTCAGATCTTCCTGATTTTTTTAACTGCAGGAATAGCTAAGTGCACAGCCACAGCCTGAATAAGGTCTTGTCTTAAAATTTCCTCTGCTAAATGACTTAGTCCATTACTCTTGAATTCATGCTCACACAGGTGTTGAGGATGCAGGTAAAGCCCAACCAAGTTCTTGGCCAGAACGTAACAGAAGTGATCTCTAGTCCAATTCTCCTTTGAAACCTCATGAGCTGGGTCTCTATTGTCCATCCTTCTCTCAGCGTTCCAGCCTTCCGATCTTCTGTCTTCGGGCATCTGTAGTCTGCAGAAGCCTAACTTACACATTCTTCTCACAAACCAGTTCCAAAGGCTTGTGAATCACATCGTCAGGTTCACGACAGTGTTACCTCCACTTTTTTGGTATTGATTTTCTGTGAGTGACTTTTCTCATTTCCGTGACCAAATATTTCACGAGAAGCAACTCAAGAGAGGAGGAGTTCGTTCTGGCTGGCAGAGTTGAGGGTTCATCCTGGTGGGGACAGTGTGGCAGCTGGAATGCACAGCCGCTGGGTGGGAAGCAGAGAGATAGAAGCCGGTGCTCAGCTCTTTCCCCTTTTGTATGTATTCAGTCCAGGCCCCCAATCTGTGGACTGCAGCCACCCACTTTCCAGGTCCTACATTCAAGGTGTGTCTTCCCTCCTCAGTTAAACCGCTCTGGAAATCCCTCGTCAATGTGCCCAAAGGTGTGTCTCCTAGGTGATTCTAAATCCGGTCAAACTGACCATGGAGGTTAGCCATCATGCCCATCTCCACACTGCAGCCACAGCTGGCTGACTGACGGGCCGTGTCATCCTCCAGTCAAGACTTCACCAAAAGCATCCTTCACTTCATCATGGCTCAAGCAACCCCGAACCATTCAGCAATCCAAAGATCTTCCCCATTCCCACTCTCTGACTCTTCCATCCCACCCAAGTCTATTCAGCATCTGAACATACCACATCCATCCATTCAGTCTCTCACCTGTTCATTCATTTATTCTCTCACTCACTTGTTTATTCAATAGGCATTTGTTGGTTACCTGTTGAAAGCCAGAGGCTGAGGTCACAGCTGACTGTGGCAGGAAGGTCCTGCCTACAGGCTTAGAGGTGTTTGGGGTCTTGCTCATTTCCTCTACCTGACCCATTGAGAAATCCTTCTGGCTATGAAAGTAAGACCTGTCTGCACCTCCAGGGCTGGACTGGAGGCTGGGGCCACGTAGGAATCTTCTGGTCCTAGGAAGTTCCCTGTCAGAACCTCTTAAGGACCTTTCCTGGCCCCACCCTTCCCCTCTTTCCTGCCTCTACTCCCTTAACTGCTTGTTTCCAACCAGGCAGTTTTATTCTGGTGTCCCGGTTGGGCTTTTAATTTGGATTTATTGCCGGCCATGATTGTATGTTAAACAAACTCCAGGCGATTATTAAAAACATGATGATCGTGGGTTGTTGTCTCACTTAGAGCCTCTGTGGGTGTCCTGACGTTGACAGCCAGCAGAGTGTCTGTGATACAGTGAGAGGGCGAAGACCCCCAGAGACCACCCCTCCTCCTTCTAGTTTTGTCACACCTCCAAAAGGTGATGGTGGCAAGGCAGAGAGTAATTTTGAGCCAGGACACAGTCAGGCACAGTGATGTGGCAGGCAGAGTCCCTCATCTGAAAACCAGAGCTGGACCAGGCTAATCCAGAGCTCTGAGAGCCAATGCCAGCCATCCACAGAAAGACAGCGTCACCTCTCGGGACATTCTGGCGCGAGTGAATGTCTAATGAGACTCTCTTCACTCTCCCTTCACTCTGGCCACGCTGATCATGAACGTCCTTGTGTGGTGTGGAAAGTTGACCTTCGCCATGGCCGTCAGAGACACTCAGGACCAGGGCATCGGACAGGTGCAGCTGACAGAGGAGACCAGTCTAGAGCTAGGGCCTTGGGTTCCAGTCCTGCTGTGCCACTGATTGACTGTGCATCTCAGACAAGTCGCATCTCCACTCAGGGCCTCGGTTTCCTTTCCTGCTAAAAGGTGGGATGTGCCAACTTTAAAAGTTGACAGTGCCTTTCTTTTTCCTAAACAAGATTTTTTATAATAGCCAGAGGAGACCTGCCCAGTGAATAAGAGGAAAAACTATTTGAAATCAGGATCATAGGCTGTTATCTAGCCTCCCTTAGCCCAGCATAGAAACCTAGACTCCCTAGTTCTTAGAGGCTTTTGTCAAAGTCAGGGGTGCATCTCTTCTTCCCCTCAACATAGTTTTTGTTTGTTTTATGAAATACAGTCTCATGTAGCCCAGCTGGCCTGAAACTCCCTATGTAGCTGAGGATGACTTTGAACTTCTGACCTTACTGTCTTCTGAGTGCTGGGATCACAGATGTGTGCCATTCAGCCTGAATGTTTTGTTTATGAGGTACTGAGGATCGAACCCAGGGCTTTGTGCATGCTAGGTAGGCTCTCTAACCTTCCTGCAGTCTTTACCCCTGCTTTGTGGAATGCCGGTTGGCCAATGCCTCATTGGTCTTTTTGCATCCAGGGAGGGAGGGCAGGTGGCAGGGTGCCCTCTAAGAGGGCAGACTCAAGAGCTCCGGGCACAACCCATCACTATATCTAAACTCCCTCTCCTAATGGGTTGCAGGGGCAGCTGAGACAGCTTGGGCAGAGCCTCAGTGCAGCACTAGGGGCACCTCCTGCCCACCAGCATCCGCCTCCCTCCCCCTTCTTCTCCCTCCCAGGCTGGACTCCTCAGGCAGCTTGGGCCAATCCCAAGCCTGATGAATCTTTGATGAATTCTGAGTAAAGGCACTTTAAAAAATTCAGAAAGGTGGGGAGGTATCGAGAAGGAAGGAGGCGAGATGATTCTGCCCGCATTCCATCTCTCTCCTCCCTTCCATCAGCTAATGAGGCCAGAGTCCGGGCATGTGGGTAGCAAGAGGCAGACAGAGCCCACCTGACCCCTCCCCCTGCCCCAAGGCCAAGGAGCTTGCACTGCCAAACAAGCCGAGTCCAGTCTTTCTGGAGGAAGCAGACAGATTCCAGAACAGAACTGGATTAGAGAAGCAGAAAGCTTGCAGACACCCATGGCCTGAGTGAGGAGGCTCCTTAGGGTGCAGGGAGGTCACATCCTGGAGGCCATGTGGCCAGAGTCAGGCCCCACGTAGCCCGGAAAAGACTCCACGCCAGTCTGTCTCTTCCAGCCGTGCTGATTCATGGCCCCAGGTTGCCTTCCAGACCCAATGTGGAATTGTGCACTTTCTGCCTCCCGAAAAGTCCGGGCAGAGCCATCTTCAGTACCAAGGGGCAGCCTGGTGATCCCCCACTGAGATGTGGAAGGATAAAGATCCAGGACCGGGTGGCAGTGGAAGGTGCAGCTCTCTCCCCACTTTTCATGGATGTAGCCCCCCCCCACACCCTTCTCCTCTTACAGTCCTAAAAGTTCTGTGGCTTAATTTACCTGTTCCACCTGCCCCCAAGTGGTTCTTCCAACCAGATTTGGCCTGGAACAACTCATGTCCAAACCCATTCAGGTCCCTCCCTCCACCCACAGCTGACCACTGGGGAGAGGAAGGCTGGCCTTCCCTCACTCTTCTGGGTTCAATGCTGGTTCTACCACGGGCAGGTTACTGAAACTCTCTGAGCAGCGTTCCTTTTCATTTAAGTAGTAGATGCTGAGGATTAGCTAAGAGAAGATGGCCAAAGGTCCAGCATGATGGGTACGCAGAGCGTCACCCGGAGGCTTTGCTTTCCTCTAAAACTGTTCTCCAGAGTCTACGAATGCAGGATAGTTCCTTTATCATCTGCCTTGATGACCCATCATGTGTGACCGTCCTTAGAAATCCTCACAATGTGGGGGGTAAAGAAGCCTGCTTACCACAGAACCCTGACATGCATTTCTAAAAGAGAGGAGAGAGAGAGAGAGAGAGAGAGAGAGAGAGAGAGAGAGAGAGAGAGAGAGAGAGAGAGAGAGAGAGTGAGCACCCCAAGGACTGTGAGGCTTTGTGAGGCTCTGCATGGTGACCTGGTAGCATCTGAGAACATCTGGGTTAGCGTCTCCTACCAAGGTTCCATTCCCCTCCTTCCGCGGTGGTGCCACATCTCTGTGATTCTTAAACTTCACTCTCAGAACTGAGATTTTTCCCCCTGGATTCCTAGAGTTCAGACTTCAGCTTCCAGACCAGCTTCTCCCTCTGCTGGGGCCGCTTGCTTTGATTTCCAAACACGTAAGGTTCTTGAGACACATTTTTTGGTCTATTTCAACCGCACATTTGTAGGACTTGTAAATATAAAAGAGGCCCATAAACTGGGAGAAGCTGGGAAACAGCCTTGAAAACAATACATTTCCTCAGAGTACCTGAAGGGTAGTCCCTACCACGGGCACTGGGGTTTGTGCCCTCCTGGTCTTCGTATCTAAGGTAAGACTCTGACTGCTCTACGGGGGCTGAGATTACAGTGTGTGGAGCCCTGGAACACCTCTCTCTCTCTGACTGTGTGATCTTAGACATATCATACAACTTCTCTGAAGCACCAAATGAGGTTTGTAGGTATCCATCCACCCCGACAAGACTGAGATGTGCAGAAGCTAGGTGCCATCATCTGTACCCTGGGACGCTGGCTCGCTCCCCTTCCTGTCACAGAAGAGAAAGTGGCAATCAGAGAGGCTGTGTGCTACTTGCCAAAGAACACTCGGGCATCTGGGATCTGTGCCCATACCCGCCTGACTCCCAAGTTCCCGGTTCATTGCTTAGCCTAGCTTTACTGTAAAGAATTCTTTTTTCATTGTAGTGAAAGTCAAATAACGTAAAAACCTACCCTCTTGATCATTTTTTAAGCATGTAGTGTGCAAATTTTGCCACCATCCATCTCCAGAATCTTTTGTCTTCTCGAATTGAAAGCTGTGCCCCATGTCTCCCTCCCCTGACTTGACAACACCATTCTTCCTCCTTTACGATGACTGTACGAAGTACCTCGGGTCGGCACAGCTAGTGTTTGTCCTTTTATGACTGGCTTACTTCAATTATTGGAATATCCTTAAGGCTGAAACCTGTGCCAGGATTTCCTGTATTTTTAAAGGTTGACTAATACTCTATGTATGGATATACCGCATTGTGTTTTGAGCAATGTGTATCTTGCAACCTTTCAGAGGTCTGGTAGACTGTGACTGTCACTTGTCATTATTCAATAATAATTTGTTAATAGCAGTCCAGCGAATGGAGAAGGTCCTTTGATCCCATCTCATGTTCTTCCCCAGGTCTTTAAACTCTGCCCTTTCCAGAGTCTCTGGTAGACATTCCCTGTCCGGCCAGGGCTCATAGTGTCACTGGAACCCTGAGTTTTGCTGTGCAGAAAGGCTAAGTGACACCCTTGTGGTTTTGACCTTTTCTGTGACCAATCACCCTGCAAGGCCTGGAGAGATACCACAAGCCTGGGGTGAGGAGGATGTGTTGACAGAGGACGGAAGTCCTGGTGCTCCCGGGCAACTTGTCCTAGACCCTAGGCTCGGGCTTTGTCACCGTCCTTGCTGACCGCTTCTGTGCTGGACATATGCTCTAGTCCTTCCTGTGGAAGCCCCAGACACAAGAGATGACCTCCTCAGATCTGACCTGCATTAGAACTCAGGCAACCAGCCTCAGTGTTGGGCTGGACTTTTGGTTCTGGTTGACAGAATAAGGAGGCTCGATGAACAGGCAGGATGGAGGTCCGCTTACCATTCACCTTGAAAAGGTCCCTTCATCTATCCCTGTCCACACAAAGCAACAATGTATGCAATCCAGAATCCTCCTTTCCAACTAAAACCCATTTTTCCTCTGCAACTATTTCTACTTAGATACTCTTGGATACTTAGGGTACGACCTCGGCTCTGGGTCAACATCTTACAGATATTCTAGGCAGTCCTTTCTTGTTTCCTTTCCCCGAAATGTGCATTTTGACCACTCAAAGGGTCTATTAGATGGCATTTACAAAGTTGGGGAGCACCTACTGTGTGTTGAGTGCTGTCTGTGTGAATGGCGCCCCCTGGAGGCACATGTTTGAACAGCACATTATATTAAGTGCAGTGGATCTACCACTGGGCTCTAAATGAAGGCTTAAAAATTTAATTTTTGAATAATTTGAGGTTTGCAGGCTTTGTACAGAAAATAGCATACAGAGATTTCCCATATTTTGCTCCTATTCTAGAGCTTTTTTTAATGAAATGGGGTGGAGATGAAATGTTCTCAGTCCCAGTCACATCTTCAATTACTCCCACATTTTCTACTCAGGAACTCTCTACATTTTTACAACTTTTTACTCTTGAGTGTTTCTCCTTTCACACTGAGTGGTTGGAAGCTCTTGGGAAAATCTGCAGCTCGAGTCTAGCACGAGCCTGGCACTCTTGGCAGAACATTTTGAGGGTTAGCTTCGGTCAAACTTCCATTTCATCTTTCCTCCGGTATCTCCACGCTGTCTCTCTGCGGAGCTCTAGCCGGCATTTCCCAAGCATTTTTGGAACAAGGAGGGGGCGTGTGTAACTGGGTGAGCAAATGGATCATTTCTTCAGCGTGTCCCCGAAGGTGTCTCATGCATGCTTCTATTCTAGCATTTGCTCCAGTTTATCGTGATTTGCTTGTTTACACGCTTGACTCCCCCACTGTGCCACCTGGTTTCCCTGCAGCTGGGCTCCTCTCGTGACTGAACACCACCACGGGGTGGGCTGCTGCCTGAGGCAGGTTACTCAGACCCCGAGCCTATCACTGCCAGCCCACACCTGTCCTACATACGGGGACTGCACATGGCGCTAATTCAGGCTCTCCTCAGCATTCTCCTTTGTCTGGGAAGTTGGGGGTGATATATCCCACAGGAGTCACATGGAGATATGAAGAGGGCAGTCTGGGGGCTGGGAGGGGCCTATCCCTTGTAGCTCACATCTTCTGGCATTGCCCTTGATCCTTCCCAAGCCCCCCTCTCTGCCACTTGACTATCTGATGGGTAAAGAGAATCTCAGGAGAGGAAAGTTGGCCAACTCTCATGTTTCACACATCCAGGAGCTCAGCTTGGACTTCTCTCTTCCCCATCCTTTTCCTCCAGCGGCTAATTCTCTCATGGTATGCAAGTGGTCATGGAGGCTGAAGAGGGAAAGTAATTTCTTCACGGTCACAATAGGACCCTATCGACTCCAGTCCTGGTGGTCCAAGCCTGTAACCGCAGATTCTCAGGAGGCATAGGCAAGAGGATCGATCGTGTGTTCAAGGCCAGTGTGGGTATCTTAGTGAGATCCTGCCTCAAAATAAAAAATAATTTAAGAAAATGGGGTGGGGGTGTAACTCAGTGGCAGTGGCTTGAGTTGGCATAATAATACACACACACGCACACACACACACATACACACACAACACACACAGAGTCATGTGAATCACCTAAAGCAGGCTGGTTGTCTCTCCGCCTGCAGAACAAGAACTCTGGGCTCTGGGGGTTTCAGTCACAAACTGAGCTGGTTGAGACAGGTTTGGGGTGTCCAGGAGCTTACCTAATGTCCTGTGTATATAGTCATCTCTGAGTGTTCTATGTAAGCCCCTCTCCTCTGGTTACCCCTACAGACAATTCCTTCTAGAAACAAATAGATTCTGAAAGTGGCCCAGAGGACTGTATTGCAAGGTGGGGTTGGGGGGAGGAATGTTCAGAGCAGGAATGGCAAAGGCCAGTACTGTCGGTGACCCAGCTGCAAAGTGACAAGACACCCCCCCCCCGGGTGTCCAACCTTTGACTAGGACACTTACGAATTTCATACTTGCGAACCACTCATTCGAATGACAAAAGTATAATAAAATGAAATCTCGTGATGTTTTCAAGTCAGTTTACAATGTCCTGCTGGGACGAGTTCACAGCTACCCTGGGGTATATGCAGCCTGCAGGCTGGACACTGTAAACCTTGTGCTGGCAGCCAGCGCTGCTTCTCTGGGGAATGAAGCTGCCAAGTTGCTTTTCCAGGATTTTTTTTTTAACAGAAGCTGAAAACCCGATGTTTATGTGAAACCCAGTTTTTTTTTTTTTTCACATGCTGCCGACTAATTCAAAAATTTAAAAGCCGTACGTGAATACAATGTGTAGATTTTACTTAAATCCTGATTCAAACCACCTTAAAAATGACATTTCGGAGACAATTAGGGACATTTGAACACATCCAAGGTAGTAGATTCTAATAAGGAACGATGCCTTGTTTCATTAGGTGATAATGGTTTGGAAGCTGTTTCGTGAAAACCCCTTACCTGCCGGAGAAAGAGACTGAAGTATTTGTGGCTGAAGTAGTGTGGTGTCTAGGATCCGCTTAAAGCCTTTCAGAAACAAAGAGACTTGTGCTGAGGGACAGATGACATGGACGGACAAAGAAAGGTGATGCTTACTGGAGCTGGCGGATGGGTATGCGCTGGTTCATTATGTTCATAGCTGCTCCTGGATATGTTTCAAAATGTCATTAAAAAAATCAGTGCTCTGTCTGGGCTGAATAAAACTTTAACCACTATCTCAAACTCTAGTCACACATGCGGTTCAGAACACATGTGTGGGGGGGTGGAAGTCTGGGAGATCATGTAGATTAGAGGTTGGCGAACTGGGGATCAAATCTAGCTTGTTACCTGTTTGTGTCAATAAAACTTTATTAGAGCACAGGTCGTGTTCACACATTGCTTATGGCTGCTTTGGGACTGTAATAGTAGAAGTGAATAAACATGATGGAGAACATGTATCCCCCCAGAGCCCAAGCTAGTGACCGCCTCACCCTTTAGAGGTCTGATGACCCCAGAGATGGGTCAGCAAACATCTACTTCTAATGCCAAAGTCCTCTGGCCACACTGTCTAACACTTGGAAAGATGGGGGTGGAAGTTGGGGGATGCTGAGGTGATAAAGAGCAGAATGTGATGCTTCAGCCCCTCCACTGGAGTCTGCTGATGCACCAAGGAGTATCTAGGACCATCATTCCTGTGAGTCAGAGCTGAGCAGATCAACGGCTTTAGCTCTGAAGTCAGGCAAGTCCCATGCTCCACCCCGCCTAGGTCTCCTGCCCCAATTGTCCAATTCGGAGTGCTGTTGTGGTGGGTGGGAGATGTGATGCAGACCACGTCCGTCCTCAGCAGCGGGGGCTTAATAACTGGTATGTGTTATGGTTACTGTCTCCCAAGTCATCCGGATTTGGGATCGTAAAGTGCCGATGTTACTACACTTTAGTGTTGACCTCAGAAAGATCCTCTTAATAAAAGGAAATAAATGCTGATTGTAGAGAATGCACACAACTTCTGTTAAAGGCAAGACAAGATGTTTATTGATCTCTGCAGAGAGAGCAAGGGAGGAAAGTGCATTCTTCCTACGTAAGAAAATGAGCTGCTCTCACCTGAGGGAGAGAGCTGACGTGGGCTGGCTCGGGTGAGACCACCAGCATGGCTTCACTGCTCTTGATGTAATCCAGTTTGCATGGTGGCATGTGGATCTTGGAAAGCATTACATCTATCTATTACCTGTCAATGTCACAGAGGCTCACCTGGTTGTCTCACGCTTCATTCTGTAAGTTTCAGTGACATCGAGAGATTAATACCTCCCTTTGAGGGTTGTTTTGGAGAGAAGCGTATGGGTTACCTTTCTCAATTGCTGTGACAGAATATCTAACAAAGGCAATCTAGGAAAGGAAGAGTTCAATTTTGCTTCATGGTTCAAGGTTATAGTTCATCACAGCAAGGAAGTCATGGAGCTTGAGGCGGCTGCAGTCGGGACACAGAGAAAGATGGATGCTGCTCTCTGTTCTCTCAGCTTCCTTCCTCCTTTATTCAGTGCAGGACCCCGGCCCATGGAATTCAAGCGATTCCTTTCACCTCAATTAACCCGATCTATGACCTCTTACATACATGTCCCAAAGCTTGTCTTATTGGGTGATTCTAGACCCTGCCAGGATGACAATCAATATTAACCATCAGAAGAAGTGAGACCATCTAAAGCAACTAGCAGGGTGTGTGGCCCAACAGGAATTCAGTAAGTCCGCATCCCACGGGTCCTTCCATTCTTCCTTCGTCCACTGGTCTGCTGCCAGCTGTCTTCTGTTCTCCCCAACTCCATGCTCCATCCTGCTTCTGTGCCTCATCATTCAGTTTGGCTCTGTCTTCAGAAACTGAAGCACGTGCGGATTCTTACTCAGTGAGACTGAGGAAGAAGTTCCCAGATGACACGGAACCCTCAAATATCAGAGGCATGCAGTGGGGTTTCTCACTGCAGCCCTCAGCCATTCTGTGTCCCAGTCACTTGTTCTGGGCCTTGCAGGACATTTAGCAGCATCCTGCAAGGCGTGCTACCAATCGTGTCTCTAGACGTGACCAAGTGTCACTGGGGATGGGGGTGGGATATGCCCCAATAGATATCTGTGGGCACAGAGAATAATCTATTCACAAGCAGAGAAAGGGCCACAGGATTGCCTTTAGGTGAGGTTCTGCATCACATTGTGAAGTTTTGGTCAATGATGGACCACATGTGGGGCAGACCACAAGTGGCAGTCCTGTGAGATTATTTCACTTAGTAATGTCATTGGCTTCTCAGCTGGCACAAACACACTCTGGAGTTCTCACAACAAAACCATCCAAGACACATTTCTCAGCTTCTTACTGTTAAGTGACATATGACTGACAGCTTGCCAGGTACCAGGTGCCAGTTGCAGTCAAGCACTAAAATACCAATATTTTGATGTCCTGACAATGATGATGATAGTGGTAATGATGGTGGTGGTGGTGATGGTGGTGATGATGATGATAGCACTCACGTTTCCTTTGCCACCTCAGCCCCTACGTTTGTTTGTAGATAGAGGCTGAAACTCTTCAGGGTGACATGTAGTCAGAAGTGGGTGTCAGCTGAGATGTCCCAGCTGCCCCCGGGATGAGTTAGGTCCAGTCAGACTCCCTGGCAATTCAAGGAGCGCTCATCTCTCCCTCTTCCACCTTTCCATCTGTCAAGAGTAGCCCTGAGTAACGGTGTCAGCATGTGTGGAGTTTTGGTTAAGACTCTTCACGTGCATTATCCTACAAGTCCCTCTTTTTGTTTTTGTATGTATGTATGTGTGTGTATATACATGTTTGCATGTGTGTGAACCCACATGTGTAAATATATGTGGAGGTCAGATATTGACCTTGGGTAACTTTCTTAATTTTTCTGTACTTCACTCAGAGGCAGAATCTCTAACTGAACACAGAGCTTGCTGATTTGGCTAATCTAGCTTGCTATCTTGCTCCTGGGACCCTTTATCTCTTCCTCCTCAATGCTGGGATTGCAGGTGGGCTACCAAACCCACTCAATTTTAACATGGGTTCTGAGCTCTGGTCCTTGCACTTATATCACAAGTGCCTTATTTACTGAGCTATTTCTCCAGCCCTGACTATTTGCTTTTGACAACACCTCAGTGGCCATGTTAGGAAACTGAGGCACACAGAGGGTTATTCAGCTGATAAGTAGGACATTTAGGATTCCAGCCCAGGCATGTGTCCCTCTCCCCTCCAAAACTACATGCCACATTTCCTAGCTGAGTTTAGAAATAAAGCCCCTGTCCACCAAGGCTGCTACTTTTCCAGCACGGAGTCTGTGGGCGTGGCCACTAATGATCAGAGATGCCCGGGATGTGTCCACTTTACAGGAGCATGACTGTTGTCGTGCCCAGGCTGTGACTAGTCATGTTGGTTAGCCCACCTGCTAAGCTGAGACAGTCCCTCTGCGTGAGCTTTCAGAGCCGACTCAGGTTTGGTGAGTGAATGACAGACGCAAGAGCTTGTTAGCCTTGTAATGAATGTTCCAGCCTTCTCCGGCGGGAGCCAGCCTGCCCAAGGCTGATGGGGAGCGCGGAGAGGCAGAAGAGGCTCCTTCAAAAGCCTTCAGTCCTTGTCAGCAAGCTGTGGGAACACACCTGCACAGGCAGATAGAGCGAGACGCCAGCTGGCTGGCTGAGCGTTTCCATCCGGACAGCGGAGGAGGAGACGGGACATAAGACTTGAATTTAGAGTTTGAATCTCAGTTCAGCCTCTTTCTGGCATGGTGGCACTTTGGGCAATCCACTTGATCTCTAGGGTCTAAGGCCTGTCTGTGGTTAAAATGTGGTCTATCTTAGGACTTGGGATGAGGACCAGGGAAAACCATGAGTGTGGCTGACAGGTCCTTCGCTGTGGTGAGCACAAGACAACACGGAAAAGAGACCTGGGAGGTCTGTGGTGCTTGTTGGGAAGGTTGACAAGCTACATATCGAGTCTCATTGACTGTGTCCATTTTAGTAGGACCCTCTGCTTGGGGACGCAGCTCCCCACTTCTGTAGATGTTCTCCTCTCCCACTCCATGCAGCATTGGTGGGAATGCCGGGCCCAGGATTATGAGTTCCATTTGAAATTCAGGATGGCCTCGACCTGTCAGCATCTTCTCCTGAGAGTTTTATGTCCAGACACTTGGGCAGGAAACCTTGTTCCTGTCACTGGGAACTTGTGTTTAAGCTTTAAAATACCTAGTGCATGGCGCTACCTAGATCTTCTGCATCCCCTACCTAGTCCAATGGAGGGCCTGTCTCAAGAGGAGGGGACCACAGACAGAGGCACACATGAGAGAAAGAGAGAGAGAGAGAGAGAGAGAGAGAGAGAGAGAGAGAGAGAGAGAGACAGAGACAGAGACAGAGACAGAGACAGAGATAGAGACAGAGACAGAGAGACTGAGAGACAGAGAAACAGACACTCTATTAAAGCTCCTTCCCTCCCCCCCATCTTGACCTTCTTATCAAATGAGCTATGAAAGCCCTCTTTAGTCTCAACTCCCTTGAATTGGTTTTTTATACTTGTCACCCACCAGAAACCTGGCTCTGACAGAGGAGGTACTCTGAAGATGTGCATTGAGCCACAGAGAGTGTTCGGCCAAAGGCTCAGCGGTTCGAAGCCAGGCAAAGGCTGCCCTCCAGTGAGCCTCCTGCTCTGTGCTCTCTTGGTTACGTCAGTTTCTTGAGCCTTGCCTGTCTGTTTTCCCAGAGTGTCTTCCAGCCTGCTGTTGTGTTCCAGGGAACCTTAGACAAAGTAGGCTGGGATATGGTTCCAAAGTTCTAGCTCTGTTCAGAGGGCCTTATCGTCAGATATTGGATGCTGGTCAGGACACGGGGCTTGGGGGCCTGAGTTGTAACCCCAGTGCCAAATCATCATCAAGCAGCATCATGCTGGATGCAAGCTTCCAGGAGCTCCTTGACAGTGGGCTGAGCAAGATGCCAGCAGTGTGCACAGGGGCCGTGAAGTGTATCTGAGGCAAAATCTGCTTCCCTAATCACACTGGGAGTTCAAGATGCCAAGCCACCATGTTCCTCTGGTGTCTGGGAATAATTTAATCTTCACTATGCAGTGTGACCTGAACCAGGTGCAGGAGTGTGTCTAAAATGGAGCAGCAGATGATCTGGGTTAAGCATTAGGAGAAGTTAGTGGCTGACATTACAGGTATGTGAGCAAAGAAGATGGAGGGATTGGGGTCACTTCTTTGACTATCTGCCAGATACCCAACAAAGCTTTGTAAAGATCACCTCAGAGTGAAACGAGAGACTGATGAGGGAGTGACGATGGTGCAAAATGGCTCAATTGCTTTGGAAAATGCTTCTCAGCATGCTTGATTTTGCAACGCCTACTCACCAACTTACACCTAAGGGAGAAGATGGCTCAGCTGCTATCATCAGACTGTGTACACATGTTCACACGCTATTATTCATGCCAGCCCAAAGTGGAAACAACTTAAATATTCCATCAACAGGTGGGAGAGTAAAATATGGTATATCCATTCAATGCAAAAAGGGGCGGGAGAATGGATAGAGGGAAGGAAAAAAAGGGGGGAAAGAAGGGACTAATGAAAGAGGCCAGCCATAAGGGATCATATATTGAGAACATTTATAGGACAGGGTTTTGTTGAGCATGCAAGTCTATATGTTGCTCTCTGCCAGTCGATTGGTTGGGGGATGGCATAGGAAAATAGATAGAAGTGGGTAGGGTATGAAAATTCTGGTGGAGTCATGCTCTGAGTTTGATGGTGTGAGGAACACCCAGCTCCATGGATACACTGGGAGCCACTGAACTGTACACATTAAGAGGATGATTTGTGGTATGTGGGCTTTATAACCCATTAAAGCAGTTGAAAGTGTTCATCTTAGTGAAGTCAGAGATGGGAGGTCTGGGATAAAGATCTGACGCCAACTATGCACATAGTAACACAGGATAAAATAGAAACTAAATTAAAATCACATGGTAATGTTCAACTTTATTTATTTATTTTGCTCGAAAGTGTGTGTGTGTTTTGTGTGTGTGTGTGTGTGTGTGTGTGTGTGTGTGTGTGTGTGTATCAGAGGGCATTGTATGTCCCTGTGGAAGCCTAAGGGAGACTTAGGGAATCATCCTGGATTGTTTCTATCAGCGTTTTGCTCTGTACCTGGATTTCCCAGGCTTTGCAGGCCTCCCCTGTTTCCACCTGGCATTATTTTACATGGGACCTGGGATCCAAACTCAGGACCTTCTGCTTGCAAGGTAGAGTTTTAATCCCTGAGCTACCTCTCCAACCCCACACAGTAATGTTTAAAAGAAGTCAAAACTGAAAGAGAGATACTTTACTTCAAACTGCTAATAAGTGGAGAAGTCGGAATTGGAACTTGATGCCAGCTGGATTCCTAGCCATTTGAGGAGCCTCTGTAAGGAGGGTCCACAAGCTCTTCTTGGAAATCTTCTCTGGAGGACTCTGCAAGAGGTGCAGACAAGAAGTGGACACCATTCAGCCAGTTGCCCCAGCCCACTCAATCCTAGTGCTCTGTGGAGCCAAAGACATCCCTTCTGACCTGTGGACTCAGGAAGATGCTCCATGTCTTTATCTAAGACTGTACCTTGCCCAGACTGGTGTAAGAAGCAGGAGCAAAGGGGAGCAGCGAGGAGGATCTCACTCTCACTTCTCTCAAAGGTTCCTGTTCTGCTTTCTACTACCGTCACTGTGCCATCTTGTAGTGACACTGGCTCTATCCTGGACAAAGAGCTCACTCTCTTTGACTCTTAGTACAGTGCATGAGACCACATGATCTTTAGTAGTGGAGGGCCCCCAAGCCTGAGGGTAGGGAAGAGGAGTCAGGCTTTGCTCTTGGAACAAGTTATATCTTATGCCTCAGTTTTCTCATTTGCCCCAGGGATGAAGGTGGGTACATGTGTTAGCTGGTTCTGTGTGGCTGGGAAGGGACCCCTGACAGAAGCACCTCAAGGGAAGACAAGGTGTATTTGGATTCATGGTTTCAGAGGGTTTCAATCCATCATGGTGGGGAAGATATGGAGGAGTGGCTCAGATCACCATCCCAGGAGTGGGTGGCAGGGGCTGGTCATAGTACGGAAGACCACAAAACAGAGAGTGAGGCAAGAAGTGGGCAGGGGTAACTTATTCCTAAGACCTGCCTGGTGGCCTGCCTCCCAAAGTTTCCAGAGCCTCCCCAAATAGCATCATAGTCTGGGGACTAAGGTGCTTGTGTGTGTGTGTGTGTGTGTGTGTGTGTGTGTGTGTGTGTGTGTGTGTGTGTGTAAGAGAACATTTGAATGTATGTGTTTGCAGAAGCCCAAGGGTGACTTCAGAAATTATCCCAGATTGCTATTCCTTCTTATTGCTTTGCATTGGGGTTTCCTGCCTTCCAGAGCTAGAATGACAGATCACTTCCATATCTGCCTGGTATTTTTGCATCAGATCTGGGGATCTGAACTAAGATCCTTTTGCTTATGAGACAAAGGCTTTAACCCCTGTCATAGTTAGGCACAGGTGTCAACTTGACAGTGGAGGGTTTGAGCTCTGGGCACATTTGTAGAGACTTGGTGGTTGAGTTAAGCCCAGAGCAAACCTGCAGGAGATTGTCTAGCTGATGGGGAAGGCCCAACCTGTGGTGGGTGGGACTAGGCCTTGGAATAAATCACAGAGAGCTGGTTGAGAGAGTTGGCATCTTTCTGTTCACTTGGCCAGACATGCTATTCTGGCAGGTAAGGCTTGTCCATCTCTCAGCTCTTATGTGGTGATGGTGTGGCCAGTTCCCTCAGCCCTGGTGTTGGTGCGTGCTCTCCCTTCAAGCTGGACTGAGACCTTTAACCAGGAATCGTAAGAGAGAATAAGCCCTTGTTCCCTTAAGATGTTTGATGGTCCTTTATCAGCAGCCACGCAGGCAACTGCAACAGCCCCTCAACCATCTCCTGAGCACCCTGGGGACCAAATTTTAAAAGCATGAACCTTGGAGGCACATTTTGGGTATAAATCATGACACTGCTTGATATTGTTGTGTCCTTTTGCCCATTTGGACTGGATTTAGGGGACAGTGGTGGTCAGATCATGCTCATATAGTCCTCTCTAAGTGTATTCTCTTCAGGTGTCTAACCTCATTTTTTAAAATTTAAATTATTTTCTCTTTCTAGTTTTGCAAGTATATTGAGTACTCATCCCTCCTTCCCTCTATCCCCCTCCCACCCATCCTCTCTCCCCTCCCTTTGTCAATCCATCCCACTTCCTCCCACCCTCCTGCCCATCTGCCTTCATGGACCTAGACTCCCTCAGGCCTGTCTACTCTTTTTTTTTTTTTTTTAGTTTTTTTACTTTTACAAGCATTTTGAGTACTTATCCCTGCTTCTTTTCATCATCTCTCTCTCCTATCCCTCCATCAGTCCACCCTCTTTTTGATGGAGAAGCTCTTGTGAACCATTTTTCAGAAGCACTACAGACGCCATCTTGCCAGGGGTCTTGCGAGGCAGCATGGGGCTTACTATCCGTCCCTCCCCGCGAGCCAGCATCAGGCCTGGTTTCCCGTAGGTGCTCAAGAAATAGACCCAAGAACGGGAAGCAGAATGTCAAAGCCAAAAGAGGCCTCAGAGGACAGCCGACACAATCATTCTCAATTTATTTTTAACCTCTAAACCCCATCTTCAAACAAAAACTTAAACAGAGATCCGTCCTATGCATAGGTAATTGCTGAACTGTGCCAACCTGGCTGGGGGCGGGCAAGGCCTCTCCTCATGGGGGCCTCCACGGACCCCCTCACCACTGTGGGACGTCTACTCTTCACATCTCAACAGCACATTGTACGGATGGGAAAACTGAAGTTTGGGAGGATGGATGGGATTGTGGTGCTCCTGGAGGGTGAATGGTGGCTTTGCAACTGGGGTTCCGGTACTGTATCCCCGTCCACTCCCCAGTCTTTAGTACCCCGGGGCTGTAAGCCACTGGGAGTCCTGAGCTGCCTGGCAATTCCATTTCCTCTCCAGCAGTGCTGACCACCTTGGACTTCTGCAACAGAAACTCCATCTGGTCATGTCAGTAGTGCCTGAGGATGCACTGGGGCAGGGGAGGGGCAAAGATGGCAGATCTTTCTAGAAGCATGCAGTCCTTACTATCATCCTAACACTTAGATACAAGTCCTACCTCCTCAGAGGAGTAATAACTGCTCAGAAAGAGGGCTGTACTCTTCTTCCACGCTCTTCTCTTTCTTCACTCTTTCCTTCTGTTCCTTCTCTTTCCCTTATCCCTTCCTTCCTTTTTGGATCATCTTCTATTTGCCGTACACCAGTGGAAGGTGCCAAGGGTTTTCTGTTATATCCTAACCCTCTCCTACTTAGTCCCTGGACCCACACTTAGTCTCCTGACCTGTGTTGTATGGGAGACTTAGGTTTAGCCCAACTCACTTGGCACCGGAGTTATGTGTGTGCATGAACAGGATAGAAAGAAAGGAGGCCAGTGATCCTCAGGGGACCACGTGGGGATCTCTCTCAGGATTCTGCCTTCCAGTCACACAACACACAGGGAGCTTCGCTCTTGTTTTCCTTGTTAATAGAAGTTTGAGAAATTGTTAACCCTGTCTCAGAGCAGAGTTTTGCAATTCCCATAAGCAGCTCCACGGACTGTGGCCATGGGTTGTTTTCAGATCACTACCACTGCCCTCCTCTGGGAAGTTGGGCTCAGGAGGGGTGCCTAGCTCCTTCCATGGCCAGACGGGAAGTTCCCCTATGGCAGAAACTGAGGGGAATAGACTCCTCCAGTGCCTGGCAGGCCCTCCTCCCACTCGGAAGGAGCTTACCCAGGGTTTGTGGAACTGAATGATGGAAGAGATGGGCTTCTAGAGGGAAATAAACAAGAGAACGGCCCTTTTGTTTCACAATCGCACGATCCATCACTCGTGGATGCAATGGGCAGTTCCTCAGAGGGAGGGGAGGGAGTTCACAGCTTGAGCGCTTATTTCCTGTGCCCTCAGCCCTCCCACAGCCCAGCAGGGTGTTGACCTGCCTTCTTACCTGGGAGCTTCAGGTGAATACCTGGCTGGCCTGTCCCCGAGTCCCCTCCCTCGTAGTCAGCCTTGGGTTAGTGCTGCTGCCACTTCTCTCCTCCCTGCCCCCCCCCCCACAGCTTCCTGGAAACAGGCTGCAACAACCCCTAACCTCTTGATCAGGTTAAAGCAGTGGCCATGGCAACAGTGTCCACCACGGCGACCTCTGCTGAGCCGTGGGCTCCTTCCTGCCCGTGTATTTGTGAAAGCAGCTGTAGAAATATGGGATGTGAAGTCCGTGAAGCCGTCCTCCACCGGCTTCCATCACAGGAGGGGATTTCACGCCTTTGGCCTTTGTCTGCATAGGCTGCCTGACCTGTCGCATGCATTGGATTCCTGATTAGTGAAAGACCAAAGGAGGGGGCTATACCGAAGAGGTGAATTGCCCAACTTGGGCCAGTTCTCAGCTCCCTGCTCTGTGGACAGTAAGGGACCACTCTAAAGGCAGGCCAGCACTCAGGGGAGGAGGGAAGAAAGGAGGGAGGAAGCAGCAGGCCAGCAGCCCTGCGCTCTCTAGTCTTGACTCCCCCAACATGGTTCCCTGTGGACACATACCTGGAGACTCGAAGTGAGACTCATGGTCCAGTGGCAACGGTACCGGAGGTCTTTGGAAGTGCATGGTCTCTGGTCTCACTTACATCTAACAAATCAGATGTGGTGTAGAGCTAGATTTCAGCAAGTCCGTGTGCACATCAGTTGAGAAGCTCTGGGAGGAGTGATAAGGTGGCTCATCTGTCCCTTTCAGAGCTGGATCTCTTCCCCCATCATAAGCAAGGTGCTGAAGAGAATTTGAACATCAGGACCCTAGGGGTGGATGAAATACCCGACAGAAGCAACTTAAGGAATGAAGACCATGATCTCAGGGGTATCAGTCCATCTGGAGGGGGTCTCAGGGGATATCAGTCCATCTGAGGGAGGGTGGAGAGTGCGACATTGGAGTGTGTTGGCCTGTGGTAGCTGGAACTTGCAAGGCAACTTGTTCACATCAGTGGGCCAGAAATGAGAGAGAGCTCAGCCTGGTATCAAAGTGAGCATCAACTTCAAAGACGTACCCTGAATGGTCTTCACTGGTCAGCTTAGGGCCCATGTTCTAAAAGTTTCAGCCTCCCCAAAATATCACCACCAGCTGGCGATCAAGGGTTCACAAACAGAGGAGCTCGTGGGAGCTGTTTCACATTCAAGCCTGAATAGGACCCAGAGTGGCTCTGATCGCTGCCATCACTAACAGTGACATGAATGAATTGGGTGCTGGACATGTGACATTCATCATCTCATTTAATATACACAATTTACCAAGTGGACCATCATCCTTCCCATTCCAGAGACCAGGGTTAGGGTTAGGGTTAGGCATAGGCATCTTGAAACAGTTTGGCCAAAAGAACCTGGGGAGATCTGAGTTCTACCAGGACTCTGGTTTCCCTTTGTCCCAAGACCTTGAGCTCTGGACTAGGCTACTTCGACTATCAGGACAGAGAGAAAACACCTAAGAGACTGGAGGGATGGCTCGGGTCAAATGTTTGATGTACAGGCAAGAGAACCTGAGTTTGAATCCCCAGAACCCATGTGAAAGCCAGAGCATCTGTAACTCATGTTCTTATGGGGAGGTGGGCAAGGCATTCCTTGGAAACTCACAGGCCACCTGCCCTCATCTACACAGTTTGGAACTAGAGATCCTGTCTCCAAGGTAGAAGGCTAGGACCAACCCCCAAGGTTATTCTCTGATGTTGTTCTGTTTGCATGTACACGAGCACATACTGCTTTTGAAACCAACAGAACACCTACATTCCTGCAGGAAGCCTTGGAGGGAAGACACAACGAACTTTCAAGCTTCCAAGTTCTACACAACTATGATGTCCTGTTTCCAAAGTGACAAAACTATGGCGCTGATAAACACAGAAGTCATGTTAGATGTCAGGAGACTGCCTTGCTATCTACCAGGCCTTTGTGTCATGTTCAAAAGAAGCTAATTAAAGAATTTCCCTTGAAAGTGTATCTGACCCAATCGTTTCCACCGCTGCCTACAAAGTCAATCTGATTTCAATCCATTTAAAAACTTGGTGCGATGTCTGAATTATTAATACACACAGGAAAAATTATCTGTCTGTTTGCTTTAGAACATTCTAGGCATAGAGTAGGATTAAATTCAAGAGTGAAGACTGGAGGGGAGATGGGGTGGGCTGGGGGCAGAGTCAGAGAAAGCCACGTGTGGGTGTGGTCATAAGGCCCATACCATTCTTGGGGCAGTTATCAAAACACCACATTCAGATGACTGATGCAAACATTAAAGGGAAGTTTTCATAGCTAATGCCCCCAAACACGACCCCCCCTCTTTCCTTCTTTAATCAGCGGTGTTAATCAGTCAGCCATTCTGTGTCTCCCAGGCTGCTGGGAATCCATCAGGGAATTGTGTTTCCATGGGGAATTTTACCAATGCTCTTGTTCTGTTCGGCCTCAGCAGTGACAGTGACTCCATGAAAAGTGTACACATGGACCCGGATGCCTCAGCGGGTAGGAGCGCTTGCTATGCAAGCATGAGAACCTGAGTTCAAATCCTTGGCATGCATGTAAAAAACACATGCCTCTAACCTCAGTACTGTGGGAGATGGAGGGTGCTTGCTGGTTCCCAGCCTACCTCCGGGTTGATGAGACACCTTGTCTCAAGGAAATATGGACACCTGATGTCTTCTTCTAGCCCTCCTCGTGAATGTGTGCATACACCACACATACATAGCGCGCACACACACACACACACACACACACACACACACACACACGCACATTGAAAAATGCACATAGCAGAACTGGTGTCACAACTTACAACTTAAGCCTCTTGGATGGCATGAGGTGGTCCCCAAGTCCTGCTGGCCAGACCTCTGTAATCCAGAGTATATGTGTAGACCTAGAGGGGAGTACACCTGCTCTCCTCCTCCTCACTACTCAAGTGCATGACCAAGCTGCCACTGAAACCCCACAGGGATGAAGGTGGTGTCTGTACGATTGGATTGTACGAACACCTTGCAAGCATTACTTAATTAGTGGCAAGCACCATGCTAAACACTTTGTGTAGGATGGCCCAGTAGATCCCGTGAACCTGCAAGGTGCTTCTGGCATTGCCTGAAGTGGCTGTCATGGAAGCAGCACATAGTATGTGATGAGTACTCTGGCTCATAGTAGGTGATCAATACAGCCTTCTGATTCCATCCACAATCCTCGTGCACAGGCTTCCCAGGTTCATGAATCGAGCACCATACCTAAGTTGTGAAGTTAGAGCCGTCAGGACTGTGGTGGCTGTCCGTTTACAGGAGTAGTAACCATGCTAGTGGAAGCCAGTGGAAGGAGAGTGAAGGATATTCAGGCCCTGTATGCTGTGGGGACTGGGGAGAGTGGTGGATGGTTGGCGGGGAGTTGAAAGGCAGGGCCCACCTGATGCTTCACTGTGGGAAGGAGGGCTGGAGGAGCCGATGCACACTCCCAACTTCCAGTGAACTCGGGGTTGCCAGGGGCAGCCGTGCTCGCTGTGCACCCCAGACCTCCAGGGGGCGTTATTTTCCCCCACCACCGTGGGAAGGGACGTCAGCGTGGAATAGTGCTAGAAAGGGCCTTGCAAGGTGTCACGGGGAATGGAGAGGACACAGAGCAGATGGAGAGTGGTCTGGGATATGGGGTTCAAGGGATTGGAAACAGGAGTGGGGGAGGCCCAGTCATCTGGCTTGCAGACTGAAGTCACCCCTGGTACACAGTAGGTCTCAGCGCATGGTGGGTGCTGAATGAATGTCGATGCATGGACGTGAACATCTGTCATGAAAGAGAAGATAGGGGGCATGGGAGCCACTTGGTAAGTAGAACTTGCCAGGGTCTTCGGCACAGTGGTGAGTTTACAGAACTTGGAGACAGCTTGGCCAGTGGCCAGTGGGCATGGGCCAGTGAGGAGGGCCAAGGGGAATGTGAGAGATATGGCCAGCTCAAGTGAAGCTGTTAGCAACCTTGACACACTGTCAGGGAGAGGGGGGCAGATGAGGAGCTCTGGCCACGCCCCTAAGCCTCATTTGCAGACTCATGGTATTTCACTAGCACTTGTCCCAGAGGGTCAGGATTCAAGAGGCGACAGGGAAGCACTCTCCCTCTGGAAGCAGAGCGACAGGGAAGCAAACAGCTTTTGTCATATCTGAGAATGAGCAGGTGGACTCAAGCCTCTGGCTTGGAGAGGCCAGAGGCCAGCGACATTTGGTGAGGCCCATCAAAGAACAGGATGTCTTCTGTGCCAAAGGCAGAAGTGTCCTGGGCTGTCGGCTCCTTCGTGGAGATTCCCAGGGATGGGGGGGCATAGAGTCGGGAAACAGGTCTGATCAAATCCTGGCTCTCCACTGTTTAGCTCTGTGGCGGGGGAAGAAGGGCAAATCACTTAACGTCTTGAGTCAGACTCACAGACTGTCTTCTGAAGCTAAGTGCTAGCGTTGTGGGATGTTTTATACAAGGTGAACCCTTTTGTTTCCTCTTGACTCAGCCTGGTTCTGCTCTGCTGCCGTGCTGACCCCACCCCTGTGCTGACTGACTTGCCTTCCCCTGATCCTCCCCCACGTGTCACAGAGGCTGCCCAGGACCCTGCCCACCTCTCCCCAAGGGGAGGACATCCGGGAGATAAGACGATCCAGTTTTTCTCCTGGCTCTCATCAGCTACTCTAACTTCTGGAATAGTTCAGTGGCTGAGAAAAATCAGGTGAACTCTGGTTTCTCTGTACCTGGATGTTTTTCATCTGCAAACTTAGCACAGGGCCCTGTAGACCTCAGCTCTGGCCCACGGTCCACAGGTCTGTGATTCTCTGCACCTGAACGCCTTTGCCTCCTCTAACTTCTCCCATGCTAAACTCTTTGTGTGTGGTGCTTCACATCACTGGTCCCTTGGTCTGGAACACTGCTCCTTTACCCCCGTGTCTGGCTGTTCCTCTGAAGCACAGTGAACTCAACTCAAAGGCCATCTCCCCAAACCAACCTGCTGCGTATGCAGCGTCTTCCCTCTGGCATGCTGTCAAAGTTCATTTCTGAGATACTTTGGTTTCTTTCTGTGTTTGCTCTCACAGGAGACCACGCGTGTGCTCAGGATGGCGTCTGGCATGTTAGACATTTGAAGCAGAGCAGCAGCTAACCGGGCCATGTGCTGCCTGCCTGTCTGCTTGTACGCACACCGCACTGCAGGGGCAGCGCTCTGGCACAAGTGGCCTGCAGGCTGAGGAGTCTGCGATTCTGGGTCTCCGACTGACTGGGGGTTCTCCCCTCTCCACCTGGCCTTTTCTGGGCGCTGCTGAGCACTGTGTCCTTCACAATCAGGCTGAGCTAGTATCCAGGCAGCCACGAAGCTTCCCAAGAAGCAAGAGTGCCCAGGGTCCAGAGAGAGAATTCAAAGTCCTGGCTTGGTGGGAGAGGAGAAGGGGCAGTGAGAAGTAGGTGGTTGTCTCAGGCTGGGTGGAACAGGCAGAGGCTCCCCTGGGGTTACTGATAGATTGGATGAAGAGCACCCCGCCCCCAGTCTCCCCATATTCTGTTTGCTGGGGGAGTGGCTGGCTTGCTTCTTCTCTCCCAAGCCAGGATTTATGGTGCGGTCCTTGAGCACAAGTCTCTGGTGGAGATCTATGGGCCTGCTGATCCGCGGGGGTGTGCCTTCCACGGCTCTCAGCAGCCACGTGGGAGGCCGCCACAGGAACCCCTCCACGCTGTGCTGAAAGTCCATAACTCAGCAGGTAAGGAAGGAGGCCTCAAGGCCTGAAGTCCCTAAGGGACAAGACTGCTTGGTGCCTGAAGACTATGGAATTTTCTCTCCCAGGACTGTTGAGGGTGTGAGCTCTGGACACAGTTGTAGAGAGTTGATGGTTGAGTTAAGCCCAGAGCAAACATGAAGGAGATTGTCTAGCTGATGGGGAAGACCCAGCCCATGGTGGGTGGGATTAGGCCTTGGAATAAATCACAGAGAGCTGGTTGAGAGAGTTGGCATCCTTCTGTTCACTTGGCCAGACATGCTGGTCTGGCAGGTAAGGCTTATCCATCTCTCAGCTGTTATGTGGTGATGGTGTGCCCAGTTCCCTCAGCCCTGGTGTTGGTGCATGCTCTACCATCAAGCTGGACTGAGACCTTTAACCAGGAATTGTAAGAGAAAATAAACCCCTTGTTCCCTTATGCCGTTTGATGGTCATTTATCAGCAATGTTGCAGGCTGACTGCAACACATGTACAGAGTACTTGTCTCCATTTAACATCTAAAGTGACCACACTTCAGAAAGTTGGACCAAGAAGACCCTGAAGGACCGAACCCTAGTCCCTTTGGCTCTTCCTACTCTGTTTGTGGCTCTTGGGTCCAGCTTTGCTTTCTAGGGATTGCCCGTGTGGGAGGAGTCAGGATAGGCTGAGGCAGAGCCCCCTGCCCTGGCTTGGGTGGTCTTTCTCAGGCTTCCAGCTCCACCTAATAAAGGGAGTCAGTGTCTTTGCTCTCTGGCCACCAAAATGGCCTATTAGGTCTTGTCTGGCTTCCTTGGATACAGGAGGGCTGCCTTGGGAGGGGCGGGGTGAGCAGGACCTGCTTCCTCCCTCTGCCCCTGGACACGCGTGGGCGGTTGCCCCTGACTTAAGTTCGTTCATCAGGGCTTCGACTGGAGAATCGCATAGAGAGAGCAGGGTGGCAGTTACTGTAAATTACTTTAATCTTTTTGGCGAGCTGCGTCCTGCTTCCTGACAAAGTGACTCTATTTCGTTTGCAAGTGGAGTATTTCTCTGTGGGCACTTTAGTTCTCTACCCTGGGCCCTCCCTCTATGCCTTCGGGTCCTACTCCATCCCTGTCTCCCACTAATCACAGACCCTGTTTCAGAGAGGAGACTCGGGCCGCCCCCCCCCCCCCCCCCCCCGTCTCTGCAGTGCTTCTGGGCTGGCAGAACCATGTTCAGGATCCCTCTCAGGGACCTCCTAGAGGTAGTGGGGTATGTGCGTGGGTCTCAAAATGGGCCCAGGAGTGGGAGCGAGCAGGATCCCAGAGGGTGGTCTTGCTTCAATCTCCTTCACCAAGGTAAAGTAGGGATAAGGGAGCCTTCCTTTCTGTTCCCCACTGGGGTGGGGCATCCTTTTGGGTATACTGCTCCGTGCCCTTTACTCTCACAGCTAATGTTTGCTGGCAGGAGCCCCAGTGACTCCTGCTTTGGAGTTTTCTGGGAGCTGATTTGTATAGAAAGTCTGGGATTGTGGGCTGATCCTTCTGAAAAGGCAGGAAAGTACATTGCAGACTATGCTGGACTGGGCTTCAGTGAGCTGTCCGAGGTTCGTGACAGGCTAGCAACACGGGACTCTTCTGGGTGGCTCTCTGGCCCTTCCACTGCTTGGCTGTTGGCCTGGCCTTCAGTGTGGGGCAGCTTGAGGTGGAAGCTGTATTTTGGCTATGAAGTCCCACCTCCCCCCCCACACCAAAGTCATTCATTGAAGATTTGTTCCCAATGCAAGCAGGGTTCAAAGGTTGGGGAAGGGCAGGAATTTGTGGGAGTGATTACATCATGAGGACTCTGACGTTACCTCTGCATTAATTACTCATCAAGGATTTTTCATATGACATCATTCTTAGGGGCAAGGCCTAACTATAGGAAGATTACTGGGGGTGGGGTGGGGTGTGCCTTTGAAGGGTGTATCTCTTTCCTTCTGTGTCTGTCTCCTGGCTACTTCGAGGGGAACAGTTCTGTTCTCCCAGGCTTGCTTGCCTCTATGATTCGCCTCACATGCATGGCTTGAAACCTTTGAAACCGTGACCCTGCCTTCAATGGGATCTCTCCTGCGTTTGCCACACTTGCTGGCCACCTTGCACAGGCGTGGTGGCTTATGCTCCAGAGCATGTCTGGCTTCCATTCTAATTGTGCTTCTGTCAGTTGTGTGGCCCAAAACAGGTCACATGGGGTCACTGAAAACAGGGAAATCATAGCATCTGCTTGTAAAGAGTTTAACAAACACTGACTCTTACTGTGCCCTGGGTCTCTGTGTCACCTGGCGAGAAAGATGTTTGCTGAGGGCACCCTTAAGACTTCTGGGGGTCTCCTCCTGCTTCAGAGCTCCCCAGCAGCTGCCTGCTGGGGAGATTTCTTCCCTTCTCTGAGGTTGGGTTGATGACAGGGACTGTTTAGAGATTATTAAAATCCTAGGCAGTATATAAAGAGGTACGGCACTTCAAGGGAAGGAAATGAGAGTCTGCTGGGTGGGACTCTGGAGTTCTGCCTGGGGCCACGATGCTGATGAACTCTGATTCATCAAGTACCTGAGCTGAGCCATGGGCAGCATTGAGGGAGTTGAACTTGGGAACTGCTGGGAGTTCTTCAGTGGATGAACCTGGGATTGTTCCAGTGAGTTGGGGGGCAGACACTCGACTTGTGGCTGATTGTACTGGGACCAACTTTTATTGTTACAGAAAAAACTGGTTGATTTCTGCCAGGAAGCAGTGCTCTCTGGATGTCCCCTCCCCCCCAGGTATCCTGAGGTAGCTCCCTTGCTCCGCTTCTTGTTATCTTCACCCCACCCTGTGTAAGATGTAGGATTATGCACTTGTCATTCCTGCAGGCGACCTAGAGCACTTGGAGGGCTGGCCATGCCCATGACCCCACCTGGACACAGGCTGACCATTGAAGTCCTTTACTCAGAGGGCTGTGGGCAGGCTGGGGACACCAGCTAGGTTTGCTTTGGACCTTCTGGAGCAAATCTGCATTATAGAGGTGCCGAAGGAGCCTTAGCTCACTGAGGGTTAGGTGAATGGTGGGGTGCAGGGTTCAGGGTGGAGAATGGGAATCCTGAACAGAGAGGAGCCAGATGCCAAGTCTGGGGACACGAGGAGCCCCAGCCTGGCCACTGGGGCCACCGCTGTCTGATCCCCGGATGGTGTACAAATCAGGCGATTAGCACGGGCCTCTGGGAGTATCAGCAGCTGCTTGGAGGCCAAGGAGACTGGGGGCAGGGGCGAGTTTTTAAGAGTGAGCGCGAGAGAGGCTTAAAAACAGACACAGCGTGTCAGCGTAATCGGCTCCTACCGGCTGTCTCCACTGGGGTCCTGCTGCCTGGAAGGGAGATAATTTACCTCTAAGAGGCTTTATGGCTCCGCGCTGCTGTCTGCTGGCTGGACACAGGTGCCGGTGGCCTTAACTTAGAGATCTGGTGCCATGTCAGCGACTGTGTCCCAGAGCAGCAGAAAAGGCCGGGCTTCAATCTCTCTCTCTCTCTCTCTCTCTCTCTCCTTCCCCATCCCTGTTTTCCCACCCCTGTTTTTGCTCTGGCTACCCCCCTCCCCCAATCCCTTAGCAGTGAGGACATGCAGAGGAGGGAGGGTGGTTGATTGACAAGGGGTGAAGGATGGCGCCCAGCAAGAGTTCAGATGCCATCTCAGTTCTGCTTCCTTCTGGCTCTAGCTCAGAGTCAACAAGTGTAAATAAAGGACAGTCAGTAGAGTTGAATGCCACAGAAACAAAGATTTTTTTTTTAAGGATAAGTATGTCTCATGGCAGACTTGGGATATACTTAACGCTAAAAATTATTGTTTGACATTTCCCATGTCCACTGTTTTTTTCCTCCAGCCTCAGGGAAGAGTCTTCGTGTCACTCACTCCTTAGTTCAAAGAAACTGTCCCAAGTCCCATCTCAGCCATTGATGAAGAGCAGCGAGCCAAACGTAATGGCACACATTTGTAATCCCACCATGCAGGAGACTAGACTTAGGAAGGTTGCAAATGGGAGGGCTAGCCTGGGCTACATAACTCAAGACCAGCCTGGGCTATCTAGCAAAGTCTGTGTCAAAACAATAACAGCACTCCTCCCCCAAAGACTGATGGCCCCATCTTTCAGTCTTGAATAATAGCTTTGGTAGCTGATGACTTTAGGAATCTCTGGGTTGGCCCTCAGTAATAGTGCTCATCTGTGTGAACATGTCAGCACCCCACTGCAAAAAGATGGTGGTGGGGTCCTACGGTCCAAGGTCCTACGGGGTTCTGCCCAGACCTCATGACACCCTTACAGTGCTTGGCCATATTTCTCCCAAGGAGTCAACTTATCTACTGCTACCTTTGTCAGGGAAACTTAGCTGGGTGCTGTGGGGCATGAGAGTCGCCTGGGACACACCCAGGCTTGTGTTCACTGTCCACCCTCACGGGCACTGCCAGTCATAGACCCCTTAACCAAGGGGTTAAACTCTTTAAGGAGAAGTCTGCAGTAATGGTTCGCAGCTGCTGAATGAATTTCCAGTGGAAGTGCCCAGGGCTGCAGGAGGCAACTCCTGGGAATGACTTGGGACAGTTCCATTCAGCTGCTCAAACACCCCCCCCCCGCCACACACACATACATACTTTTATGCCACACAGACAATATGGCGGTGCTCAGAGGAAAGGGAGCGAGAGTCTGCCCTTCGGGACTGTGGTGAAGTATCGTGATGTCTGCGTGCTAGGGGCGTGCACGGGATGATCCTGGAGCTAATATGGGCAGGGTTGAAGGGCTGGACCAGGGGAAGAAATGGCTGAGGCATTTCTCCACTGTCTCCACATATTCAGAAGAATGCTAGTAGATTTACAGCAGAGGCTTTTCCTGGCATAGGTCTAGGTGAGTGGACCCATTGTCTCTTCCTTGACTGCACAGTGAGGGGGCCAAGGTCAGAGGTCATGCTTTGTGCTTCTGTCAGCCCTCTGCCTCACTTCACAAAGATACATTCATTATTGGGGCATTGTCATAATTAGATACAGATGTCAACTCGATGGTTGACGGTTTGGGCTCTGGACACATTTGTAGGGAATTAATATTGAGTTAAGTCCTGAGTGAGTCTGAGGGAGATTACCTAGTTAATGGGGAAGGTCCAATCCATGGTGTATAGGTGCGACTAGTCCTCGGGCAGCTAAATAAGATAGAGGGAGCTGGTTAGGGAAGTTGGCATCCTTTTGCATACCTGGCAGACCTGCTGGTCTGGCAAGTACTCATCCCTCATTCAGCAGTCCTGCGGGTATATAGCTATGGTGTGCCCAGTTCCCTTGCCTCTGGTGTTGGTGTGGGTTCTCTGCCAAGCTGGACAAGGACTGTAACTGGACTGTCATAAGCCAAGAATAAAACTCCTTGTTCCTCTATCAGCTATTGAGTTGTGGATTTATCAGCAACAATTCAGAGCAACTACCACAGGTATGAAGAAAAGGGAGTCACACTTATTCAAAGCACTGTTCCCCAGGACCCTCCTCCCTGGAACTGGCCCTTCTTGCCTACCTAAGAGTCCTGGAAAGAGGGAATCCAAGACCTGATTCACAGACTCCATCAGATGAACCAAACTACCATAGCATCTGCATTGCATTCTTCCCACATGCGTCTTTCCCCAAGATCTTTCCCCTTGCCTGCAATTCTGTTATTCACATTTGAGCCCCAACTTGTATCTATTCATCTCTGAAGACTTGGCTCCCTCTGGTATCTTTGTAGAACCCTCTGAATCCTCTTGGTACCCTTCCACATTCAACTTTGGTACTTCCTTCCTGATGTTCTGAGAGCATCTGTTGTATTTATAGTGCCGTTTCTATTTCTTCCTATCTGCCACGCAACCAGGAATTTCTCGAGACAGGGATGATGTCAATTCACCTTTGTCCCTTTGGGTCCCTATACACGCACAGGGTGCTGGAAAGCACTCCTTGTCCACTCTGGATCAGCTTTTAGTTCGGTCCTCTGCATGCCATGTCTGCTTACCCATTTCAGGATGATTTTCTCTCACAGTGCACCATTGAGCTGCGACCCACCCACCATCTGTAACTTCAGTACACACTTGTCGACATCTGTGTTTTTGGAGCCACCTCTGAAATCCAAGCTCCAGGGACCTTGTTTTGTTCAGTACTGGATCCCCAGCACCTGGACCGGCGTCTGTGCACCAAGGTGAACCGCATGAATGAGTGACTGTCGATGCCTAGGGGACATCTTTTGCTTTGCTAAATCCATGTGCATGCCCCTTCACTCCCTCCTTTGCAACAGCATCTTCTCCTCTCCATCTGTGTGGCTGGGCGGGTCTGAGTCCTTCCCAGGCGGGGAGCCAGGCCCACAACCACGCCGGCCCATCAGAACATCCCTTCTCCCTTCAGGAGTGGGCCTGGTGCCAGGTTGTCCCTGGGAGCCCCAAACCTGGGGCGTTCGCTGCCAGGGTGGTTGGATGCAAGCCTGTTGTTACCGGCGGGAAAGCCTGCCTGGGAACTATGCCCACTCAGGAGGAGGCAGATGAAGCGCTGGAGAGAGGCAGATTCCAGCATCAGCCTCGGAACACCTGGATCTCGATGTGCCTGAAGCCACAGCATACTTTCCAGCCTCGCTAACAGGTAAGTCACACTGGTCTGCTTAAACCAGCCTAAATGCAACGTTCAGTCATACCTGGAAGAGTCTGCAATCACGCCGATAGGAAAGGGCCATCTTTTGATTCTTATTTAGATCTAGCAGCGTCTGGCATACAGTAAGTACTCAATAAATGATTTGAGGGGATGATAATTTGAGTGCAAAATACATTCAGCACTGCAAGGGGTGAATTGTATATCCTTACTGGAAGATATTTCTGCTTCCCTTTCCTTCCCTTCTTCCTTCTCCTCTTCCTCTATCAGTTCCCTGTTGACAGAGGCCCCTGCACTCTTCACAACTCTAAAGAGTTCTCGCCTCTCATTCTTTCAGTTTATCATCACAATATTTTGTAGCATCATCCAGAGCAAGTCCCTTTAACTAAACTCAAACTTCTCTGACAAAGACCGAAAGCCAACTATCGCACTGGTTCTTGGTCTTTTTCAGGGCCAGGGACTGAGAGGTTACTCACCTCGCCATGTGGAGTATACTAACTATTCAATGTGGTGTTGTACACCCTGCTTGCTGTCTCCTCCCTCACGACCCTGGGAAGTAGGACATCGTGTTTTGATAGGACGAAAGGATGTTGCTAACTATTGTGGGTTTCTCCTATCACTGACAGAATGTGGATTTGTGACCCACCTGAAAACTTGTTATTAAATATTTCAAATGCAAATGGAAGTAGGAAAAAAAGAATTTAATGACCTACTTCGATCAACCTAAGTAAGTTCAAGACCAGCCCTGTTTCATCTGGGTCCACCCAGCCCCTCTCTTCCACCCCAATTACTGCCGAGAGTCTCATTTTATATGGAAATGTGTTAACAGAATTTCTGGATGATAAGACTTTTAAAAGTGTAACTTTCCACCACCATCTCCCAGGGTAGGTTGTTACAGAGATGATCTCCAAGGAGTCAGATTCTCAGAGCTTATACTCTTGAGGAGTCCCCTCCTACACCTGCTCTGGGCTTTATTGACAAACTGACTTACCTTGGCCAACAAGACAATAAAAGAAGTAATAGAGAGACAAACACACCTGCCCATTGGGGCCTTCTGCCTTTTGCTGTCTGTTGTGACCATTGATTCCTTGCTATTATTTGTGGTTAACTAGCAATGCAATACTTTTGCACCAATTTCCTGTCTTTAAGAATTTGTTACCTCCAGGCCTGGCGGGGCAGGTCTATAATCTCAACTACTTGGGAAACGGAGGCAGGAGGATTTTGAGTTCAAGTCCAACCTGGACAACTTAGTGAGAATCCAGTACAAAAACTGAAAAGAGGAATGCCAGGAGAGGAAGTTGACTGTCCAAGCCTGCGAAACTTCTTGAAAAGACTTCAGAGATGCCTGAGCAGACATGCCAGCTGCAGAGGGGACTCCAGCCAATAGGAACATCCTTTCCTGCTGTCTCCTGGGTCTGAGGTACGGCTTACTGTGCCCATCTGGGCCCTGCCGTCCTCATTCGTGAACACCTTAGCCCCAGTCCATCGGAGGCTCCCTGATCATTTGGTTTCTGCCGCTGTCCCTGTTTGCCTGGTACCATGTTTAACCCCGTGTACAGTGCCCTTGGGGACCTACAACTTCCAACAGTCCTCACTCTCCTGCTCCATGTCGTATCCAGGCAGACACAGTCAAGAGGCCACCGGGG